>JARBWK010000008.1:94507983-95130156 GCA_030556195.1 Anolis apletophallus
CTTTACTTTCCTAATGAGTAATGTTATCACATGATGTAGCCAAAGTATGACAGTTCCGGATTAGGTTTTTTTCCTTATATGGAGAGTTCATTCATTTATTTGTCTTTTTAACAGTCCCAGATATCTGTAGAGCTCTCAGGTTTTATTACACACTAGCTGTACCCGGCACGCGTTGCTGTGCCCTATTTAGGAGATGCGAGATGTAAGGGTTGGAAATGATGTTACTTACGGTCTTGGTGGGGTCATGTAGGCATGAATTGCGCACTTTCTATGTGTGCTCCAAATGATGTCATCTGGAAGCATGAGTTGTATTGTGTTATATAGCGGAGGAAGTGTTTTGATTCTGGAGTGTGTCCACTCAGCAAAGTCTGTAGTGGTTGTGGAGGAGTGGCAAGTGGTGGTAGAGAGACTTTACCGGCTAGGCAGCACATTCCTGTTGTTTCTGCTGGGTATTTCAGGGCTTTGCAGTGTAAGCAGATGTGCGTTAGGGTGCCAATGTCGGCCTCTGGCACCATGCTGTAGTCTTCTGCAGCGTTGTATCTGAAGGCTAGGCGGTGGAATTGGTTGTGGTGTTTTGAAGTTTGTTTTCTGTGTTGCGACATCGTGTTTCTGCGCTCTTGCGCGCTGCTGTTGTGTTGCATTTCTACGTCTTTGTTGTTCCTGGCTGCGCGCTTCTTCTTGTCGTGCAGTTCTTTGCATTTGGTTCTCAGCTGTGCGTCGTGCAGTGACCTGTTGTCTGTGTCTCTGCTGCGCAGTGTGTTTCTGTTCTGGCGTTTGTTCTGCCCTTTTTTGTTTGATTTATGTAGCGTTGTGAGTGTGTCGTCCGATGCTGTTATTTTTATAAGGCATGGCTTGTCTTTTGGGTCAGTTTATGTCTGTGTGGAAGGAAGGAATGGTTTTAGTTTGTGGTGTTTGTAGGTGTTGTGTGTACGGGGTCCCGTAAGGTTGGTGGGATGGGTTGTGATTGGAAGTTGTGTTGTGTTGTGTGGGTAGGAATTTGCTGGAGAATTGCTCCCTCAGAGTTTGGTTTTGGCAGTTTAACCCTCAAACGCCAACTGAAATCTCTCAGCATTCTATCCTAGCCTTGGATGGCTCTTGCCAGCGTTGCTATGGTTACAGCAGTTATGCAAATCCGCCCTTATTGTTAGCCAATCATGTTGTTCAGAATGTAGAGGCTGGGTGAGTAGTTGGCTGCCCCGGAGGATGCTGGTAAATGTAGTTTTACTTTTACTCGTTGTTTTGGGGGCCTTTTAGGTTTTGGGGGGAAGTTTCTTTGCTACAAACGTACCTTGCTTGAGGCCTATTTCTGTTGGCAAGTATTGTGTTTCTGCGTTGTATGGTTTATTTGTTTGAGGTATACATCACATGTCGTTAACCCATTTATATAATAGATAACCAAAAGTTTATACAATTCCTCTTTGAGATGGTTCATCATACTATGTAGGAATTCTCAATCTAGACACCGCATAGTGGGCTCTCCATCTCCATAGATTCTATATTCACAGTTTCAATGATCCATGGCTTGAAAATGTTTTTTAAAAAAATCAAAACGCATACATTGATTTTGCCATTTTATATAAGGGCCACTATGCCATGGTATATAACATTACTTTTGTTCCTGAGTTATAAATGTCATGTCCTAATGGTTTCTATCATGGAAACATGGGAAAAGTTCATTAAACTGCAAGAACTTTGTTTTTGCAAGACATCATGCAACATGTTTTGCTATAGTTTGCCAATTCACATCTCATAGAGTTGCAACCAATTCAGCATAGTTTATGGCAGCCACAAAACCTCCTGAAGTTTCTGGAGTAAAACAACTATTTTCAAAGTAAGCATGCACAATTAAACAGGAAATAACACTTTCAAACTAGGAACAGAGCATTTTTCAAATTTGATTACATAGACTTAAGCGTCTATGGATTTTGGTATCCATAGGGGTCCTGAAACCAACCCCCAGTGTATACTGTACTAACAGTTTGCTCTTACATGCAAATGACATCTCAGGAAATGTGACAGGTAACTCATTAGTATTTCTGGTAAATCATAATGGATTGACCTTGTCTTGTTTGTAAGTAATCATATTCAGATTTATGTTTTTCAACAGTAGTGTATTTTCAAACATGCATTCCTTTTTGAAAAAAAAATCAGCAGTGACATAGGATGGTAATAAGTCTCAGTTACTTCTAGGAGCTGTTCAAGTTCCTATTCTCCCTAATGTCATATGTGCCGTATCAATGCTTTTAATCCGTAGGCTGTGATACAATTTGCAAATAAGGAAACATAGTGTTCCTCACCCTTGCAATGCAAGGGTGTATATATACCAAAGCTTCCCAAACTGTGGGTGTTGGGACACGCTTGTGTTTTGGCTGCGGCATGTAAGGGTGTTACACGGCAGTAAGGAGAAACCTTTGAGTCGACATGAAATAAGCAAGACCGCTGAAACATGGACACGAAAAACATTTTATGACAAAATGGGAGTGCCTTTATCTAATATGCCACCAAATATTCAAAATCAGGGTCCATCCTATCAACCTCCTCCATCTTATTTTTTTTAAAAAATTTTTAATTAAGAACCATATATACTTGAGTATAAGTTGAACCAAATATAAGCCGTGACATTTAATTTTACCACAAAAAACTGGGAAAATTTACTAACTGTGTTGCAAAACTATGCAGGCTTACAATATGTATCACCAACATGGTTTTCCCCTCTGGGGTTGTTAGTAAAACTGAATGACTGTGTTGTGAAATGATGCAAGCCTACGAGAAGTATTGCCAACTTGGGTTTTGCCTCTCAGTTTGCTACTAAAACCAAATTATTGTGTTGTGAAATGGCACAGGCCTACAATATGTATCCCCAATATGGGTTTCCCCTCTGAGTTTGCTAGAAATGCCATGTCCCTGTAAATTTCGTGATTACAATTTATGTATGTGTCTGTATCTCTTGAGTTTAACCCCTAAGTTTGCTAGTAAAACCAAATTACCTTGTTGCAAAATGACACAGGCCTACAATATGTACTACCAACATGGGTTTGTTAGATATATCATGCCCCTGTACATTTGTTTCTATATCTCTTAGAAAGAGTTGAGTTTCATCGCTGAGCTTACTGGTTAAAACTGAATGACTATGTTGCGCAACAACACAGATCTACAGTATGTATCACCAGCCTGGGCTTCACCTCTGGGTTTGCTAGTAAAACCAAATTACTGTGTCACGCAATGACACAAATCTACAATATGTATCTGTTTGGTCCATACTGTAGAGTTGTAGAAGTTGGACATCCTTTCAGTGTTTGGGGAGTAGTACAACCGTAGTGCAATATACATGAATCAGCTTGGACTATGATTGTGGGACTAGGTGCTGTTTTTAATTGTATGCTTTATTATCTGATTTTAACATTTATTTATTTATTTGTTTGTTTGTTTGTTTGACTTCTTAGCCGTCACTCCCTGGTGGCTCGGGGCGGCTTACAATCCAGAAGAAGTAAACAACAATGGACATTAAGCGCTAAAATACAGTGGTAAACATTAAAATATTACATTAAAACAACAGTACTAACTAAAACTAACATATATGGCTAGACTGACTCAACATTAAAACATGTTTTGGGTTTGTATGCTTTTATGTTACAATGTGACATTGAATTATTGCCAAACTGCGAACCTGCGCCTTCAGGGGGAGTGTAACCCCGTCAAGCACAGGCTGTAACTCTATGCCCTGTTCGGCCTTGCGACTGACCTCTGTCTTGTCTGGATTAAGTTTCAATTTTTTCACCCTCATCCAGTCCGTTACAGCGGCCAAGCACCGGTTCAGGACTTGAACAGCCTCCTTAGTAGCAGGTGGAAAGGAGTGGCAGAGCTGGACATCATCTGTGTACATCATCTTTTAGAAAGAGTAGAATATCACTGCTGGACTTGCTGGTGAAACTGAATGACTGTGTTGCGCAAGGACACATATATACAACTAGCTGTACCCAGCACGCGTTGCTGTGCCCTATTTAGGAGATGCGAGAAAGTCTGAGTATGTAAAGGTTGGAATTGTTGTTAGTGAATTGGGTGTTTTATGTTTGTGCCTCAGCTCTTTGCCTGCAGTCCTTCGGGTTTGACTTGTACCATGGCCAGGACGGATCAGCTTGGGGAGGGCTTGTCCTGTCAGGGGATCTCTATCTTCACAGGTGCGTCCAGTGTCTGTTGGGGACTGTTAAAAATCCTTTCCGTATCCTTTTTAGCCACCTTTCTCAAGATCTTCATGTCTAGCTTACTTTCTGCTCCTCTCTTTTTCAAGATGTCCTGCTCTGTGTGTTTTGCACCCATTGGTCGATGTCCGATGAGGCTTTCCTCATGGACAGGCCATCTGAGGGAGCTCTTCCAGCGCTGGGCATCAGAAGGTACTTGGTGATGACCTCCATCCCTTGAAGCCAGGCATGTAGCCAGGGGGGGGCTTCAGCCCCCCGAAATTCTCAGGGTGGTCCGCGAGAAGGCCTTACTTGTACATTATTTAAACTGTTATGTTTATTCATATCATGATCTGATCACCATGCTCATTATATCCCACCTTCATGGGGTTATTGGGATAACAATACAAAAGGTTTGCTAGGGTAGACCCTCTTCCACCCAGTCTCAGCCCCCCCGAACCAAACTCAGCCCCGACTCAAAATCCTGGCTACGGCCCTGTCTTGGAGCCAGCATCTAGAGGGGCTGGAGCAAAATCCTTGGCAAACCCCATTGTTGCTGGATGGTCCTCTTATTAATGTGGAATTCCAAGCCACTGGAGATCTTTTGGGAAAGGAAGAAGAGCTCCCTTGAATGGTGTTGATCTCCATCATGGGCTTCTGATTTGAAAGTGTTGGAGGAGGCTCTGGCACTCCTCTGACAGTTTGTTATGGGTCGGAATGTTCATGTTGGCTGGCCAGTACAGCAGTTATGCAAATCCGCCCTTATTGGCAGCCAATCAGGTTGGTCGGAATGTAGAGGCTGGGTGAGTCTTTGGCTCCGGAGGATGCTGGGAAATGTAGTTTTATTTTTACTCGTTGTTTTGGGGGCCTTTTAGGTGTTGGGGGGGGAAAGTTTCTTTGCTACAAACGTAGCTTGCTTGATGCCTATTTCTGTTGCCAAGTTTTGTGTTTCTGCGTTGTAAGGTTTCTCTGTTTGAGGTAGTCTTCACATGCCGACTGTTCCTTTATATTTATTTATTTATTTATTTCAGGATTTTACCCCGCTCTTCTCAACCCCCGAGGGGGGACTCAGAGCGGCTTACAGTACGGCACAATTCAATGCCACATCATAACAGCATAAAACCCCAAAACCCCACAACAATTAAGATACATTAAAACACATTAAAATGCAGTTCCATCAGCAACATACACAGTCATTCCAAGTTAAAACAATATTCAATCCATAAAAACATTGACCCTCTTCATCCCTTTCCATTAAAATCCCCATCTAACATGCTGCTTAGTGCTGGTGTGCAAACGCCTGGTCCCAAAGCCAGGATTTTACCTTTTCCTGAATGCCAGGAGGGATGAGGTGGACAGTACCTCACTAGGGAGCGCTTTCCACAGGCGGGGGGCCACCACCGAGAAGGCCCTGTCCCTCGTCCCCACCAACCGCATTTGAGAAGTCGGCGGGAGCGAGAGCAGGGCCTCCCCGGATGATCTTAGGTTACGGGGTGGGACATAGCGGCTGATCCTATATAGATAGGAATCCGTTTGGTCCATAGCGTAGAACTGATGATGCAGTTGGAAACTGTTAGGGATGGACTGTTGGAGTAGGTTTTTTGGGGGGGGGGCATACTGGGTGTTGGTAGTTTTTGCTGAGGCACCAGGTCTATTTGGCAGAAAAGACCTTGTCAAACTATAACCCTCCTTTCTTTCCTCATTTGCCTGCTTCAGAGGAGGAGAAGTGGGGAGAGGCAGGGATGGAAAGGGACGAGAGTGGGAAAGAATGGGAAGCCGAGGGGCTGCTGAAGGGGCTGCGCGCGCACGCACACAAAGGAGGTGCCCAGGAGGAGGAGGAGGAGGAGGAAGAAGGGGCAGAGCCGCGCTTTGTGTGCCGAGGCCAGAGGGAAGCTCCCTCCAATCTCGCGGATCGGGCTCTCTGCGCCTGTCTTTGGGGAGCTACGGAGGAGGAGAAAGCCAGCCCTGCCTGGGGGGCTTCTGCGAGGGGGCAGACCCCTTGGGTGAGTCAGGGAAGGGAGGGAAGGGGAGGAGGGAGAGCCCCCAACCCATTCTTGGCAAGGGAAAGCGTTTGTTTGGGGGAGGGGGGAGGAGGAGAAAGAGGCATCCGTGGGCGGGGTGGGGGGGCTTAACGGGGCAGCGTCCCTTTCCCCCGTTAAGCCCCCCAGCCCACGGACGCCCCTTTCTCCTCCCCCCCAACCTTTCCCATAGGAAGCATTGTTGCAAAGGAAAGAGAATCTCCCTTTCCTGCCCATCCTTCTTTCACATGAGAGATGGAGGGGAGGGCTGTCTAAGGAGAAGATCCCCCCTCTCATGTCCCTCTATCCCTCTATATGGTTGCTGATGGGACTCCCCTTCCCCGAATGAACCCAATGGCATACATGCCAGGAGGGACATGATGGAATGGGCTGGGCTTGCCTAGATCCAGGGGAGTCATGCTACCCCTCTATTCCGCCTTGGCAGGCATGTAGCCAGGGGGGGGGGCTAAGGGGGCTTCAGCCCCCCCGAAATTCTCAGGGTGGTCCGCGAAAAGGCCTTACTGGTACATTATTTAAACTGTTATGCTTATTCATATCATGATCTGATCACCATGCTCATTATATCCCACATTAATGGGGTTATTGGGATAACAATACAAAAGGTATGCTAGGGTAGACCCTCTTCCACCCAGTCTCAGCCCCCCTGACCAAACTCAGCCCCCGAATCAAAATCCTGGCTACGGCCCTGCGCCTTGGTTAGGCCACACCTGGAATATTGTGTCCAATTCTGGGCACCACCTCCTGGACAACAAGTTAAACCTGAGCCAACAATGTGATGCGGCGGCCAAAAAAGCCAATGGGATTTTGGCCCGCATCAATAGGAGTATAGTGTCTAGATCCAGGGGAGTCATGCTACCCCTCTATTCCGCTTTGGCAGGCATGTAGCCAGGGGGCTAAGGGGCTTCAGCCCCCTGAAATTCTCAGGGTGGTCCGCGAAAAGGCCTTACTGGTACAGTATTTAAGCTGTTATGCTTATTCATATCATGATCTGATCACCATGCTCATTATATCCCACACTAATGGGGTTATTGGGATAACAATACAAAAGGTTTGCTACGGTAGACCCTCTTCGGAGTTGGTTGAGGTAGGCAGGATTTCCCTGGGTACTGGTTGTGGGGGGTCGGGAGCAGGTCAGGGTTTTGCCCTCCCTTCTGCTCGAGATCCCCATGTACAACTGGTGGGCCACTGTGTGATACAGAATGCTGGACTAGATGGGCTGAGGTCCGATTCAGCATGGCTCTTCTTATGTTCTTATGTTCTTCCACCCAGTCTCAACCCCCGAACCAAACTCAGCCCCCCGAATCAAAATCCTGGCTAAGGCCCTGCGCCTTGGTTAGGCCACACCTGGAATATTTTGTCCAATTATGGGCACCACCTCCTGGACAACAAGTTAAACCGGAGCCAACAATGTGATGCGGCGGCCAAAAAGCCAATGGGATTTTGGCCTGCATCAATAGGAGTATAGTGTCTAGATCCAGGGGAGTCATGCTACCCCTCTATTCCGCTTTGGCAGGCATGTAGCCAGGGGGGGGGGCTAAGGGGGCTTCAGCCCCCCCCCGAAATTCTCAGGGTGGTCCGCGAAAAGGCCTTACTGGTACATTATTTAAACTGTTATGCTTATTCATATCATGATCTGATCACCATGCTCATTATATCCCACATTAATGGGGTTATTGGGATAACAATACAAAAGGTTTGCTAGGGTAGACCCTCTTCGGAGTTGGTTGAGTTAGGCAGGATTTCCCCGGGTACTGGTTGTGGGGGGTCGGGAGCAGGTCAGGGTTTTGCCCTCCCTTCTGCTCGAGATCCCCGTGTACAACTGGTGGGCCACTGTGTGATACAGAATGCTGGACTAGATGGGCTGAGGTCCGATTCAGCATGGCTCTTCTTATGTACTTATGTTCTTCCACCCAGTCTCAACCCCCCCAACCAAACTCACCCCCCCCCCCCGAATCAAAATCCTGGCTACGGCCCTGCGCCTTGGTTAGGCCACACCTGGAATACCTCCTGGACAACAAGTTAAACCTGAGCCAACAATGTGATGCGGCGGCCAAAAAAGCCAATGGGATTTTGGCCCGCATCAATAGGAGTATAGTGTCTAGATCCAGGGAAGCCATGCTACCTGTCTATTCTGCCTTGCTTAGACTACACCTGGAATATTGTGGCCAATTCTGGGCACCGCAATTGAAGAGAGATATTGACAAGCTGGAATGTGTCCAGAGGAGGGCGTCTCAAATGATCAAGCGTCTGGAGAGCAAGCCCTATGAGGAGCGGCTTAAAGAGCTGTGCATGTTTAGCCTGAAGAAGAGAAGGCTGAGAGGAGACATAGCCATGTATAAATATGTGAAAGGAAGTCATAGGGAGGGGGGAAGCAAACTTGTTTTGTGCTGTCCTGGAGACTAGGACATAGAGCAATGGCTTCAAACTACAAGAAAGGAGATTCTACCTGAACATTAGGAAGGACTTCTTGACTGTGAGAGCTGTTCAGCAGTGGAACTCTCTGCCCCGGAGTGTGGTGGAAGCTCCTTCTTTGGAGCCTTTTAAACAGAGGATGGGTGGCCATCTGTTGGGGTGCTTTGAATACCATTTTCCTGCAGGGGGTTGGACTGGATGGCCCATGAGGTCTCTTCCAACTCTATGATTCTATGATTCTATAAGTCATCCATTTCATAGGAAAAGTAGACCGGTCTTGGTGTAAAGACAAGATAATACCCCAAGAGCTACATGTTTCCCAACCATTGGTTGGGTGGGAGGGTTGAGAAAAGAGTTTGTGGGAAATTCAAGGGCCTCTCCTTGGTTTTCTGGATCTCCTCTCTTATAGGCCCTGTCGTTAATTTTTCCACTCACAAACCCTTTCTGCCCAAGGCATTTTTATGTGACCCCTAGTACAGAGGTAATATATAAAATGGATATATAAATCAAATATGTACTGATAACAAGTCAGCATTGGCAAGGCTTGCTAAACAAGGTGGTTTTCCTCTTTGTGGGGTACAGCTGAAGACTTTTCTGCAGAGTCCACTGTAAACACTACCTGTTGTTAGTAACAGATCTGTATAGGCTGGGTGGCCATCTGTCGGGGGTGCTTTGAATGCAGTTTTCCTATTTCTTGGCAGAGGGTTGGACTGGAAGGCCCATGAGGTCTCTTCCAACTCTATGATTCTATGATGACATTGATATGGATGGCTAATACTCCAGAGGACAGGATCGGAATTCAGAAATTGCCCCTAACAGATTGGAGAGCTGGGCCAATGTAAGATACTCCACTTAGGGAGAAAGAAAATAAAATGCAAAGCCACAGGATGGGTGACGTCTGGCCCGACAACAGTCCATGTGAGAAAGAGCTTGGAGGCTTTGTGGACAACAAGTTGAACCTGAGCCGAAAGTGTAAAGCAGCAGCTAAAAAAGCCAAAGGGATTTTGGGCTGCATCAAAAGGAGTCTAGTGTCTAGATCAGTGCTTCTCAACCTATGGGTCCTTGGGTGTTTTGGCCTACCAGTCCCAGAAAACCCAACTGGGAGTTGAAGGCCAAAACATCTGGGGCCCCACAGGTTGAGAAGCACTGGTCTAGATCGAGGGAAGTCTTGGTGCATTCTGCTTTGGTTAGACCTCACCTGGAATACTGCGTCCAATTCTGAGCACCACAGTTCAAAATAGATATTGACAAGCTGGAGGGTGTCCAGGAGGAAAATTATTAAAGTTCTAGAGACCATGAGTCCCTGTGAGGAGTGTTTTAAAGAATTAGGCATGTTTAGCCTGCAGAAGAAAAGGTTGAAAGGAGACACGATAGCTATGTCAAAATATGTGAAAGGGTGTCATTAGGAAGAGGGAGCTACTTGTTTTCTGCTGCCCTTGAAATTAGGACTCAGAGCAATGGGTTCAAATTACAGGAAAGGAGATTCCACCTGAACATTAGGAAGAACTTTCTGATCTTACGAGTTGTTCAACAGTGAAATTCTCTGCCCCCGAATGTGGTGGAATCTCCTTCCTTGGAAACTTTTAAACAAAGGTTGGATGGCCATCTGTCAGGGATACTTTGATTGTGCGTTTCCTGCATGGAATGGACTTGAACTAGATGATCCATGTGGTCTCTTCCAACTCTATTATTGTATGATTCTATGGCATAAGGAAGGGGTGTCCAACTGTAATGGAGAGAGGACCACACCAGCCTCATCAGCCGTGCATCCACGGAATTTGTGGGTACATATTGCCAACTAGGCCGCCCGGGGGGGGGGGGGGCAGATCCAGCTGCCGACGTTTGACGGTGTGGCACTATGCCCGCAGTCCTCAGTAAAGAGCTTGGGGGTCCGGCTGGACCCGCAGCTGTCTATGGAGGCACAGATTGCTTGTGCCTGCAAGATAGTCTTTTACCATCTGCGGCAAGCGAAACGTCTGGCTCCCTATCTCTCCCGTCACGACCTGGCCATGGTGATCCAAGCCACGGTCATCTCGAGGCTCGATTACTGTAACGCGCTGTACATTGGCCTGCCTTTGTCGGCGATCCAGAAACTTAAACTGGTGCAGAACGCGGCAGCTCGCTTGCTGCTAGGAGCCCCAAGAACGGCACATATAACGCCACTCCTGTGCGAACTGCACTGGTTGCCCATTGAATTCCGGGTCTCCTTCAAGGTGTTAGTTTTGACTTTCAAGGCCTTATATGGTTTGAGGCCAGTGTACCTGAAGGAGCTGCTTACCCCATATGCGCCCAGAAGATCACTGCGCTCAGAGGGGCTTAACTTACTTGAAGTCCTGGGTATGAAGTCCTGCAGGCTCTCTACCACGGCAGAGAGCGTTTTCAGTGGGGCGCGGTTCTATGGAACTCGCTGCCGCTAGAGACAGGAGCCTTGCAGGACCTGATGGCATTCCGCAGGTCCTGCAAGACCTGGCTGTTTAGACAGGTGTTCGATGTCTGACAGTGCCTAATTAACGCTTGCCATCCTGCCATACCACTACCATTCTCCATGTACCAGCTATGTCTGGCTATGATTTTATGTGACTGTTTTAAGATGTAATTTTATGTGTTTTTAACCATGTGTTTTATATGCTGTTTTATATCCTGTTTTTATATGTTGTAAACCGCCCTGAGCCTCGAGAAGGGAGGTTTATCAAATCGAAATAAATAATAATAATAATAACTAGAATGTTCTCACATAGTTGTTAGTTCTTAACACACATTAGGCTCCTCAGGTTGTTCATGGGTGACAACTCGCATTGCTTTTGGATGATCAACCACATGGACCCTTGTATCTAAGGCTTTGTATCTACACTGCCCTATATCCCAGGATCTGACCCCAGATTATCTGGCAGTGGAGATTTAGGTCCTTTCCACACAGCTGTATAAAATCCTATGTTATCTGCTTTGAACTGGGTTATATGGTAGTGTGGACTCAGATAACCCAGTTCAACGCAGGTATTAATAATAATAATAATAACCCAGTTCCACCAACGCGACTTACATCCTTAAAAAACACAGATACATCAATTAAAACAGCAGATTGCCGTAAAGCTCTGCCATTCCAGTTCAGTCCCCGAAAGCCTGGCGGAAGAGCCAGGTTTTATATGCCAGTGTGGCCCTGGAAGTTCCAGATAGACAGCAGATAATCAAGGCAGATATATTATCTGCCTATTCTGGGTTATATGGCTGTGTGGAAGGACAGTCATATAATCCCTATTCAGAGCAGATAAGATCCTGGGATATAGAGCAGTATAGAAGGGACCTAACATGCAAACCTACCTGATGAAACGGAACAAACTGCAGCCTTCCAGGCATGACCATATCCCAACTCCTGCCATGAAATTGAATGATGAGGGAAGCAGGAGTTGTTGCCCAGCGTCTGGAAGGCCACAGAAAATGTCAGGAGGGGCGTATGGCATACATCAGGGGTGCTCACACTTTTTCAGCATGTGAGCTACTTATGAAACAACCAAGTCCAAATTATCTACCTACCTACTACAAAAATGTGAAACATATTACACAGTATCTGCTTTGAACTGGGTTTTCTGAGTCCACACTGCCATATAATCTGATTCAAAGCAGATAACATGGGATTTTATTCAACTGTGTGGAAAGGTCCTCAGATAACCCAGGGCCAGCAGCACTTGGGCGGCGTCGGGAGCCTGCGGGGCGGGACTGAGCCTTCCTCCCACCCTGCCCGTGATCTACCAGGACGCCCTATGCAATCTACCAGTAGATTGCGATCTACCTAATGAGCACCCTTGGCATACATTATACCCATAGGGTCCTCTATCACATGTGGCAATTTTGAAGCTGCGGTTTGCTCCAAGACAGTGCCATCTGGTGGGCTAGAGATGGTTGGCTGAGTGCTACCTTGAGACCCCCACCCCCCATCTATTTTCAGGGGCATTTGTCTATAAGAGGGAAGTCTGGAGAACCAAGGAAAGGTACTTGAATTTCCGACAGACCCCTACAGATGTCAGAAGGGTCAGATGATTCTGGGTGATGAGAGGAAAGATCTCCTTGTCTTAATGAACTCTGTGAAATGGATAAGGTTGGCATAAGCCTAAAGACAACTTGAAGGCACATAGGCATACATGGGGTCCTCCACTAGCCACATCAGGCTATCTTCAACTGGATCTACATTGTCCTATATCCCAGGGTCTGATCCCAGATGATCTGCTTTGAGCTGGATTATATGAGTTTACACTGCCAAATAATCTGAGAGAAGCGGAAAATCTGGGATCAGATCCTGGGATATAGGGCAGCACAGATCCAGCCTTAGAAGGTTGCAGGAAAAGCATACACGGCGATGTACTTTAGGCTGGTAGCATCTGTTTGGTTTTGAGAAATGGTTATCAGAGTGCCACTTTTAGACTCTCTTCTTGTCTACAGCATTGCTTCTTAAATTGTGGTTCCCAACCCCAAATGGAGTCCCCTTAACTCAATGTTGGAATCATGAAAAATGTGTCCACAGTAAAAGATTTCTGAACGGCACCCATTTATACAGATCTGTTACCAACAACAGGTAGTGTTTACAGTGGACTCTGCAGAAAACTCTTCAGCTGTACTCCACAAAGAGGAAAACCACCCTGTTTAGCAAGCCTTGCCAATGCTGACTTGTTATCAGTACATGTTTGAGATATATATATATATATATATATATATATATATATATATATATATATATATCATAACACCTCTGTACTAGGGGTCACATAAAAATGCCTTGGGCAGAAAGGGTTTGTGAGTGGAAAAATTAACGACAGGGCCTATAAGAGAGGAGATCCAGAAAACCAAGGAGAGGCCCTTGAATTTCCCACAAACTCCTTTCTCAACCCTCCCACCCAACCATTCTCAATTTGTTTACAATGGTTGGGAAACATGTAGCTCTTGGGGTATTATCTTGTCTTTACACCAAGACCGGTCTACTTTTCCTATGAAATGGATGACTTATACAATCATAGAGTTGGAAGAGACCTCATGGGCCATCCAGTCCAACCACCTGCCAAGAAGCAGGAAAATTGTATTCAAAGTACCCCTACTTTATCATCACTTTGATCTAGGATTGGGGAAGTTTCTGAAATGGAATTCATTTATCATGTTCTCTGGCTATTTTAAGAAGTATAAATACACGAGACAAAACAATTTCTTTCTAAGGAAATCCAGAGGGAGAGAATTTTGCTTCTGCCTTTTGAGAATTAAAAACAAAGGTGGGTTTAACATGGGCATGGAATCCTAATTCCCTGGTTGGGTTTGACCTAGTTTTCACTCACATCAGATAAGGAAGTCAACCTGAGTCTGGTTACACACCGCCTATGGGTGCTCACTTACGGGTGAATGCTTTTCTATACGAAAACAGATTCTTGCATACGAAAATGAAATAGAAGAGTCAGAGCTCCAGCCTAGATTTCTCTGTGATCATGCTACTTTTCTGTGTGTGTAGTCTGCTCGGCACTGTAACACTTCATTATTTCCTAATGTAGAAATGAGTATTGGGAAACAAAGAACCAACATTGTGTAGTGTTTTAGTGTTGGACTATGACTCTGTAGTTTGAATCCGTTCAGTCATGGAACTCACTTGCTGACCCTGGGCAAGTCACATTCTTTCAGTCCTAGATTATTCATTTTGATCTGGATTATATAGCAGTGTAGACTCATATATTCCAGTTCAAAACAAATAATGTGGATTATCTGGCAGTGTAGAAGGGGCCTCAGAGGAAGGCAAAAGAAACCCTTTTCCTGAACTTTCGGATTGTCATAGACTGGAGATGACCTGAAGGCGCACAACAACAACATTGTCAACAGAAAGTGGGACTGCGGAAAAGTGGGTACAACAATAGATAAATGATCACAGTGTGGTACAATAGGTACTTTGAAATGACATCTATATCCAGGATTACATCTAATCAGAGAAGACTAATTGAAATCAATAAGATGATTTAATCCTGATGAAGTATCATTTATTTTGATTAATCTAGTTTAAAGTAAAATATATACTCTAAGTCAGTGTTTCCCAACCAGTGTGCTGGGGCACACTAGTGTGCCGTGAGTGATCACCAGGTGTGCCGTGGGCAATTGGAACCTCCAATACCCTTAAAGGAGCGCCGCTACGTCACAGTACAAAATGCACAATTAATCATACATAACCCTATGCAAAAAACACATTCAAAGTACCCATTGTCACAATGCTGGGTCTAGGCCCGGCCCCTTAATTACACACACAGAGACGGTAGTCAATTAACTATTTATTGAATAATAAAGAACAGGTGAAAAAGGTAAAATGTCCAAATGGAATTGAAAAGCAATTAGTGTCCAAAGGTCAAAAGGTAGAATCAATCAAAAATGCAAAGAGTCCATCAAAACAAAATAAGCTTCAAGGCAAAGTATTCCGTGGAATAAAACAAGGCAAAGTCCATAGATTCACAAGGTACAAGGCAAACACTTGGCAAGGCAGCCAAACGATGGCTTTCAGGAACCAGGTCGCTTCACTCCCTTCAGATCAGAAGTGGCTGACCAACTGAGGATCCGTTCCCACGGAACGTATATTTAATTTCCTCCTTTGTGAGACCAGCGCCGCTCTAGGCTTCGTCTCCATTCCTTTCTATTGGCCTCAATGCTTCTGCGGTCAAAGCTCCTTCCCTCCCGAGCCACAGCTGTCTCACTATCTTCTTGAGAAACCTCCTCCCTTCCAGTCTCCATCAGTTCATCCCCCGCGGGTTCCCAGATACGCTCCTGGGAACCCCGTCCACCTGGTTTCTCATACGAGTTATCTGGGTCAGACTGACCTTCCTCGTCCTCGTAGGCCTCGGGCCAATCATCTTCCCATTGCAAGCTCTCTGTAGGAGATGCAGGCCCATCGGCCCCATCATCCATTTCACCTGAATCCCCATCAATCGGGTCCAAAGCAATTGGGACCCCCGGGGCGTTCCCTGACCCCCCCGGCTGAACTGGAGGCTGGATTGCTACACCCATAAATACATTTAAAACATATTAACTATATGTATTACTGTGTTAGAGTGTCATGTTGTGTCATTTTAGTTGGTGGTGTGTCCCAGGATTTTGTAAATGTAAAAACTGTGCGGGGGTCAAAAAAGGTTGAAAAACACTGCTCTAAGTCACCAGGGGTTTTTTTAGGCAACAACTACTCAGAGTTGGCTTGCCATATCTTCCTCTTGGTTTATTCAGTTCTGCTTTATGCTTCACTCAGTCTGCATCCAATTATAATGTTTTATGGTTTTACTAAAATTAATCTCCCCACAACAGCATGTGAACTGGTCTGCTCTCTATGGGTATTATAGGAGTTTGAACTTGGTAGCAGAAAAAAATGGAATAGTGGTATTTATTTCTCCACAAATCTTGTGTGCTAAAGGGAGGCCTTTCTCTCCATTATGACAGATTTCAAAATCTTGTTATTATATTAGTAGGAATCTGGTGATACCTTAGAGATCTGCTTGTAAGTAAAATCCATTTGGCTGTTCAGTCGACCTGCTCTCAGGTATACAGGCTTTAGCTTAATGTATTTGAGGTTTCATGCACTGAAGCCTACTTTAATGAATGCATTAAGTATTAGCCTGAGCATGCATGCACACATACAAATACACAGAGGTATAGAAAGAGGAAAGTAAAGGCCAATGGCATTAGAAATGTCTCTTTATGCATTATGTGCAATCACTGGAGAGCAAAATTGTGCTTGTGGTCCCATGCCAAGTGTCACGTAGGCCATCTGGCCCTGCTTCCAAGGCTCCTTCCACACAGCTGTATAAACTGGATTATATGGCAGTGTGGATTCAGATAATCCAGTTCAAAGCAGATATTGTGGATTATCTGCCTTGATATTCTGGGTTATATGGCAATGGGGAAGGCCCCCAAGATTCTCAAGGGTTTGCACGGATGTCTGCAGTGCAGAAGTCACTGCATGAGCAGCTGCTCACAGGTAGATTCCTCTATTGGTTGTGAGACCAGGTGCTGCGGAGGAAAGGCCAAGACTTCAGCGCCATTTCCAAATAGCTATGATTGTTTGACCGCCATTCAATTTGAAAATGTGCCCAGAATGCTTCTTGGAAATGACAAAGTGTCATCGCTAAGCCATGTTGCTACCAGGGGTATTCTGACCCATATTTTCAAATAAGATACCCGCCAGTCTGCTGGATGTAATGGATCTGACAAAAGCAACCCTTGTTGTTGTGTCTTCAAGTCACTTATAAATTATGGCAACCCTATCATGTTTTTTTCTTGCCAAGATATATTCTCAGAAGGGTTGTCTTTGCCTTCTGCAGAGGCTGAGAGTGGGTTTCAGTGCTCAAAGGGGATTTAAACCCTGACTTCCAGAGTCATAGTCCAACACTCAAGCCACTTACAATATGGTAGTTCATAAGCACAATCTTTTTTTTAAAATGTATTTATTAAAGATTTTTCAGTTGACAATGATAGTGGAGGGATGGTGCGGGACAGAGAGGGAAGGGGGGGAGTTGTTGGTTTCCGGTATGTCCTTGTAGTTTCCATTATTTAGTTCTTTCAGTGTTCCCATGTAAAGAGATAGTGGGGGAGGGGGATGAAAGGGTACCAATTGTCTCGTGAGAGAGGTGGGTAGGTGAGGAAAAATAACACTTGAGATTCCAAACTTGTTGTTGTATTCTGGTTTCTTTTCCCTATCAGACAGAGGGTGTTGATTTGTGGATCGTTTTTGTAGATAGGCTCTGAAGAGTGCCCAGTCCGTTTTGATCAGACCATTTCCTACCTCCTCACTTATGTAGTATGATAGTTTGTCCATACTCATAATGTCCTGTACTTTATTTATCCAATCCTCAATCCGAGGAATTTCTTTCGACTTCCATGTTTTTGCGTACACCATCCTCGCGGCCGTGAAGAGGTACATGCACAGGCGTTTAGCATTTCCATCTGCCAGTTCCCCCTCATCTACCATCCCCAGCAGGCAGGCTTCTGGTGTCTTTTCTAGCGTGGTCTGGAGAATCTTCTGGGTATGGATGTGTATTTTTTTCCAATATTTCGAGGCCTCCGGACAGGACCACCACATGTGGTAGAAGGTGCCGACCTGCGCTCCACACTTCCAGCATTTGTTCTGAACACTCTTGTCCATCAGACCTAGCTTGTGGGGGGTCACGTACCACCTGAAGAACATTTTGTACCAGTTCTCCTTGAGGCCTATGGCATATACAGTTTTCATCTTCTTCCTCCACATTTTTTCCCATTCCTGCATGCTGATAGCACAATCTTTTTCTACTTAGAAGGAAAGTAGGAGAGTGGGAAAGGAAATCTCATGAAAGCAAAACATCACAGCCAGCTAAAAGAGTTAAAATTTCAGCCCCCTTCTACACTGCCATATAATCCACATTAACTGCTTTGAACTGGATTATATGAGTCTACACTGTTTTATAATCCAGTTCAAAGCAGATAAGATGGATTTTATATGGCAGTGTAGAAGGGTCCTGTGAATGCTGAAATAATTTGGGTTTAATGTTTTCAGCCAGAATGTATTTTGGCAATGAGATGCTCCTAAACAAATCATGATGAGGTTATGAGGATTTAAAAAAAAGATTTTCCTGGGTTGTTGTATGTTTTTCGGGCTATATGTCCATGTTCTAGAAGCATTCTCTCCTGACGTTTCGCCTACATCTATGGCAGGCACCTCATAGGTTGTGCTACTTTCAAAGTAAGCACAGCACAATTAAACAGGAACAGAAAAAATTTCAAAATTTGTTACATCTGTTGTCATCTTCACCACAGCTCTGAAATTGACTCTAATCTGTGCTCTGTCAAATTTCGCTTGTGCTTTTCATGATCTGTGCTCCAACCATCATACCACCTCTTAACTCCTCAGGAAAATAAGGAAGCAAGTAGTTCCTTGTCACCAGATGTGAGCATGAATTCATGTTCTCTCTACATCCCACAAACCAACAGAGCATTAACACAAGTACAGTCAGGCCATAGAAACTCATATTTCACGAATATCATATTGATGACATACCATCTAACTGCCCCCCCCCCCCTTCTGTGGAAAGAATATTAGAGTTACAGTGTTCCCTCACTTATTGCTGGGGTTTGGTTCCAGGTCCTCCCGCAATAAGTGAAAAACCACAATATAGGGATACTCTATTTATTTTAATATTTATCTATTATTTTAGTAGTTATAGACTATTTAAAGTCTTTATAAACTTAAAATTAAGTGAAGGAAAGGAAGGAAAGGCCCTTCAAGGCTGGAGGGAGGGAGGACTGAGGGGGGAAAGGGCCTTGGGAGAGCAGCATCAGCAAACCCCCACAAAACAGCAAAAATACCAAGATATATATTTTAAATTAATTTATTTTTTTAATCCGCAAAACAGCAAGTCAGCAATAAGCGAACCACAAAGTAGCGAGGGAACACTGTACAGAGAATGTTGTATGTGTTGGGATGATGAATATTGAAACAGGGTAACTCTTGTCATAAGAGTAGGACTGCATTAAGGCAGTCATGATTTCCCTCTGAATTGTACTTAAAAGGATCTCAGGGTTAATTTCTAATCTGCTGCCAGTCTGCTACCGGGCACAATTCAAAGTGCTGGATTTAGCCTATAAAGCCCTAAATGGTTCTGGCCCAATTTACCTGTCTGAACACATAATCCCTTATGAACCTGCAAGGATTTTAAGATAGTCCAGGAAGGTCCTGCTCTTGATCCCTAGTAAGAAAAAAGAGCCAAACGAAAGTTTGATCAAAGATATAGTGCACATTTGATGGGGATGAGAGACAGGGCCCTCTCAATGGTGGCCCCTCGGCTATGGAACACCCTTCCTGGGGACATTAGATCGGCCCCCTCCCTCTTAACATTTCAGAAAAGAGTCAAGACTTGGTTGTTTGAGCAAGCATTTGAAAATGCAAAGCAAAAGACATAGGAATTGGAATGACTGGACAACGAGATTGGACAATGTTTTTATTAGGAGACGTAATTGATGCATGTTTTTAATACTCTTGTCATGGTTTTATATTGTGTGTTAATGTTTTTAAATATTTTATGGTGTTTTTGGGCATTGAATTGTTGCCACTGTAAACCGCCTTGAGTCGCCTGAGGGCTGAGAAGTGCGGTATACAAATATAGTAAACTAATAATTAAATAAATAAATAAATCAAGGGATACAGTGGCAGAGCCCAGGAATGAAGCATGAATCCACTGAAACAAATACGAAGCATAGCAAGGGAGACATAGCAATGTATTACAAACTTCCGTTCCCCCTCATCATGTTTGCATATGGGAAATCTAGCTAATTCTCTGACCTCTTCAACACATATGGACAATCTGTGGACTACAGGCAATATGCAACCTCAGGACGTCTCCAGTATAGCTCAATTGCAGATACAGAAGTCTCTACAAGTCCTACCTCCTGCCGTTCTTGTGATTTGTTTCTCATTCCTAGGACTCAGGGTAGTTTACAAAAGTTAAAAGAAATACAATTGGAAACCCTCATTGTACAAAAGTTAAACTATACTTAAGCAATTAATGGAACTGAAAGCAATTTGCAGCAATTGAAAGCCCTGCCGCAGTGCTCTGTCTTCGTCCCCTTCCATGCACCTGTCAGTCATGTGAGGTGAGCTGGAAGTGCATGGGAACATTTTCATGTGCTGCTCTCTCTATAGATTTAGGACTTTGCCTAGCCCCCTAAACAGCTGCTTAATGGGTTGAACAGAGTGTGATTTACAGGGGCACTCAGGGTGTGGGAAAGGTCATTCCTGCCGGCGTCCTCCCCAGCATGGTCTTTCACCTCTCAGCATCTTCCTGTGGCTGAAGGGAGGATCAGAAAAAGCAGAACAGGCTGGGTTAAGGCTGAGTAGCTTGTGGGACTTGGTGTGTGTGTGTGTGTGTGTGTGTGTGTGTGTGTGTGGGGGAAATGAGAGGGGAGTCTAGGGAAACTTCACCAATGTTTCAGCATATCTGTTCTCTTCCCTTCAAACCACATACTGGAGACTTTCCAAACTGTGTGTTGCAACACATTTGTGTGTTGGCTGCAGTGTGTAGCTGTGTTGCATGAACATAATGTGAAACCCCTGAGTGTACGTGAAATCATATATTTAAAAATATAAATGAAAGGCTATCATGAGATATGTTGTATCCCCATACACTTTGTCAATACAGTGTATGTATATGTCCTACTCTCTTATAAGGGGTTGGTTGAATCTCTGGTTTGCTAGTAAAACTGAATTACTGTGTCGCGTTATGATGCACATCTAATAAGTGTGCCCTCAACATGAAATGTTTAGAAAGCTCTGATGTAGAATGAATGCAGTTTGACACAATTTTAACTGCTATGGCACAAAGCCATGGATTCGAGGGATTGGTGGTTTGCTGAGGCTCCAGCACTCTTTGGCAAAGAAAGCAAAAGACCTTGTAAAGCTGCAACTGTAATTGTTCTATAGCATTGGATCATGTGGTGTAATGAACTGCATTCATTCTACAGTGTAGTTACACCCCGAATCTGCTGCAGTTACTTTATCTGGAAGCACACCTCATTCCATTCATTGTTGGTATGGATCTTCCAAATGCGGTCCACTATTGCATGTGCTTGGGGGGGGGGGGTTTGCCCACTCCAACCCTATAATATATTTGTGTATGGTCACAATGCATATGATTATTTGTGCCCCTCTGGGATAGAGGAGACGCCCTGAAATTAAGGAACACATTTGTCTTGGGTGCTAGTGAAACATAATGATATGGTTGGAAATGTGAAACTTGGGGGAGGGGTGTGTGAAAAAAAACCAACCCGGAATTTTAAAAGAAAAAAAATATTACCCTTTGCAAGCACACTTTTTACTGTAACAACATAAAATATACAACTTGGTTGGATATAAAATTATCATCTATATATATAAAAAGAGAGTGGTCGTGGTACCCGGCAAATAGGCGCGAAAACTACATGTCCAAGACCCACGAAAATCGCCAGGCCACTGACCCATACCCGGGGTCCCTATAGGGCCCACAAAACACCCCAAACACAACCCACCACCCTCTAAAACACCCCGAAAAACAACCTTCCACGCATGCACAAACGGCGACTGGGCGGCCGCGGCAACGCCCGCCCCTCCTCCTCCTCCAACACACCCTCCCACCCTCTCCCCCCTTGGCCCCGCCCCTCCTCCTCCTCCCTCCCACCCCACCTCCACACCCCAAGACATGACCCCACCCGCGCCGCTGACGCCATGGCCACCTCCTCCGCCGCTACCAGGCCGCTCCTCAAGCCGGGACACATGGGCACCGCCTTGGCCGCCTTCTCCGCAGCGTCCTTGCCCTTCCTCGGGGACTGCCATCCGGTTCTGAACCCAGGCCAGGATGGCAGCCGCTGAGGAAAGCCAAGGACGCGGGCGGAGAAGGCGCACGGGCGGCGCCCTGAGCCAGCCTTCTCCGCGCGTGCGTCCTTACCCTTCGGCGACTGCCATCCGGTTCTGGACCCAGCCCAGGATGGCAGCCACCAAGGAAGGACAAGGATGCGGCGGAGAAGGCGCCACGGCGCAACCAGGGTCCATGGGGCGCCTGGGAAACGACGGAGGAGATGACTACGGACAAGGAACTACACCTCCCAGAAGGCTCCGCACCTCTCACTGGGAAACAGGGGCGGAGCTTTCTGGGAACTGAAGTCCCATGCCTCTATCCGCCTCCTCCTCCGACTCCCAGCCTCCCAAGCGTTTCCGGACACAACCCACGCGGCCCGGGACCACGGAGGAAGGCAAGGAGGCGACGCACCCGTCCTCGCGAAGGTCCCCCTTCGGCCCCCCTTTCGGCAGGGAAGTACAACAACCAACCTCCTACCCAGGGTCCCCCATCGCACCCTCCCCCCCAACGGCACACACATATATACAGTATATACACATACAAATGTATACACAGACATATACACACACAAATACACACAAACGTATATATACACACAAATAAATACAAACAAAAATATACACACATACACATATATACACACACATATATACACACACATACATACATACACAAACACACAAAAATACACACACATATATACACATATACATACACATATATACACACATAAACACAAACACATATATAAACATATACATACCCACCTACACATATATACACACACACAAACATACACAACCACATAAACACACATACACACAAACATATATACACATACAAACACAAATACATACACGTACACACACACACATATATATGCACATATACATACACAGAAAAATAAACACACATACACACACATATATACACCCAAACAGACACATAAAAACACACACAACACACATAGTCACATCACTACCAACCCATACATACCCAGACTTCCACACATCTCCTAAATAGGGCACAGCAACGCGTGCCGGGTTCAGCTAGTGTTTGATATAAAAATATAGTTACTAGACATACAGTATAATGATATTGTTTGTCCCGTTACCAATGTAGCTACAAGGTCCTGAATTACAAGGAGTACTTGAACTACAAAACATCTTTGTTTTAGGAGCAAACCCCCCCCCCCCCTAAAACAAGAAGATTCGTAAAAGAGAGAAAATTATTTTCTTTCCACTATTACCCAAGCAGACATATAATACACTTATTCTCACTAAAAGAATAGAGAAAAGGAGCCTGGGGGGTTTGTAATGCTCTTCTCCTGTATGTAGCCTTACATGTACGTTTTTCTCAGGATCAATGCGTATATGAATATCTTTCTTTAACATTTAATTCACTTTTTAAAAAGTTCTGGGGGGAAATACTTCGTAAAAATGAAATATTTTTTTCCTAATTTTCCCCTCCTGGACCTTCACATCTTTAGATATGGGCTTGAGAGATAGGCAGACATGTGACATTGAAGACACATTGAAGCGCAGATGCTTTAGTAGCTAAGGTTTTGAGATGAACTGTCCTGATAGAGTGAGATAGGAAACGGAGGCAGAGAGATGGTGCTTTTGCTTCAGCTGAATTTCCGTATATGGCATTTTTTTCCCTGTTAAAAGTATTCATTTTATAAATGGATCTGTTATATTGTGTGAGTCTTATGAGTCACTGCACAAAGTCCTTCTCAGACTGCATCAAGAGGATTATCCATTCCAAAGGCCAGGAAGTGAGTCCAGGCAAGACCTTATTTGGTGTCCTTATGTGAATATTACAAATCAGAAAAAAAAACTAGGATGCAAATCCGGTAAAAGGTGCATTTGACAAGGAGCTAAGGCTGAAAGAATGAGTATTGAGGAAAGTAGATGAAAGGAATATGCAGACAGATTCCATCCACTCAGATGAACAGCTTGACCAGCTTAGGCTGGGAGCTGTAGCTTTGATCTTGGCTCAGCAACAAGGAAAACATCCTAAATGTGTGAGTATATAGCTCAGTAATGAATGAACCTGCATGAATGAACCCCTCTAAGGGATATGGAGGGCATTTCTACCATGCTTGGAGCTCCCTTGACCCACAAGAGGTCAAAATGACATTTTGCAGCAGCAGCAGCAGCAGCAACAACAACAACTATTATTATTATTAGTAGTAGTAGTATTAGCATTCTCAACATTCCAATAGATATTATTACTGTGTTAGGAGGGTGCAAGGAAATTGTAACTTGCGTAATGCCAGATGCTGCGGAGCGGTGACGGAGATGGAGAAGCAGCAAGCAATCCATCACCTTTATTACCCTTTTTGTGAGATCTCAAAGGCATTTGCTGGCTGAGATTAAGAGCAACATGCTTGACTCGTTTATGGGTAGCAAGGTTGTTCTCAGGAAAGGAAGGGTTTGAATGCTATTTCCAGTAAAAGAGGTGTGTGTGTGTGTCTCTGTGTGTGTGGAAACCAGAGGAAACTGCAGAGTCTTCTCAGTTTCTGATCTTCTTTGCATGATCTTTTCTCTTTTCCAACACATTCTTTCTTCTGTCAGATAGGAGGATATGTAGCAACATCTTTTTCTTTTTTAAGAGCATAATGAGATGCTTTCTTCTCTTCCCTTTGTGAGGCAAATCATCTTTCTTATTTCCAAACCATTTATCTTGTGCCTCTTGATTGGAACTGAAGCATTTTTATTTAACTTTGTGAGTTCTTTTAGAAATAATAGTGTGTGTGTGTGTGTGTGTGTGTGTGTGTATGCATGAGCTATTTAGATAGCTAAAATGGTCAGCCCTATATCAACAACCCAAATCTCATTGCAATGTTCTTCAAATGTACTTTTTTGGCCTTATGACTTGAGGGCAATGTGATAAGACCTGATACAGATTTCAAGAGGTACCAAATTTCACTACTGATACTACCCTTGCTTAGCTTTACTTACTTACTTACTTACTTACTTATTTATTATTCACACTTGTTAGTCGCCACTCCCGGTGTGGCTCGGGGTGACTTACAACAGTGGAAACACAGTTTAAAAACACAGTATTACACAATAAAATGCAATGAAACACAGTAAAACACAGCAAAGCACAATAAAATACACAGCAAAGCACAATTCATCAGGGTTGCATCCAGCACGGGATGGGTAGCCAAGAAACTGCAGTCTTAGACCCCGAAGACCTGCCGAAACAGGAGGGTTTTGCACGCCTTCCAGAACGTCATTAGATCTTTAAGTGCATGAACATCGGAAGGCAGTGCATTCCATAGTATAGGGGCGATCACCGAGAAGGCCCTTCGTCTTGTGGCCGTAAGGTGGTACGTTTTGAAGCTGGGAACCTCCAAAAGTTGGCACGACTCAGAACGTAATGGCCTAGTGGGACACTTATGAGGGTCTCTTGTTACTCCCCCAAAAAACCCCCTATCAAACATTATCAAGGGGCAACACTGTGTTAGAAGCAGTTGTAGCTTAATGACTAAAGAGCTGTTTTTATTAAGGACTTGTATGTTTTCTGTTAGTGCCTTATCTTTGCATTCCTGAAATGTCATTTTAGGAAATGTTGCAGGAACCACTGTTTTGTCCACACAGCAAAAACAAAACAATTAACCAGACCCCATTTTCCTGTGATAACAGTCTACAGTAATTTAGAAGTCCTTAAATATATCATGGTATCTTTGGAACCTTCAAATCTGTCTTCATCAAGCTTTATTTTTTGGTAATAATTTGCCTTCAAGTCATTTCCTATTAACAGAGACCTTAAGCTGGACCTTTTGTAGGTTTATTTTTGCCTTCCTTTGAGAGAGTATAGGGGTATTACTTGAGACCATGATGCATCTTGTACAATGGACTTCTCCTGAGATGGGAGAATTTATAATGACTGTTAGTTTTACTGATGGGTCTATGGGCCATAATAAAATTGTTGTTGTTGTAATTAGTGATGGATAGGCGGTTCTATGATCAGCAAGCAAGGCTCTGCCTTGAAGAGGGAAGGGATTCATTGAATATTTTGTGATATTTGTAAGGCAGTGTAGACTCCTATAATCCAGTTCAAAGAAGATAATGTAGGTTATCTGCTTTGATATTTTGGATTATATGGCAGTTTAGAAGGGGCCTAAGTCTCAAGGATGGGGAAAATGCAGTCCATGAATGACATGAAGTCCTCAAGACTGTTTTGTGGCCTAGAACGAGGATTAAAAATTACTGTAGTTCATCATGTAATGGTTACCATCGAATAGAAATCGCATCCCCAATGGGGGTGGTAAAATTGTTATTTTTGCTGTTCCTTGAATAATAGTTACACCTTGTTCTCTGCCCCTTGGAGCTATGTGGCTTCCCTCGGTGGACTATCACATGGTGAAATATAGTATTGAGGGGTGGGGGGACGGACGGACAGGGACGGACCTGTTACTTCCATCATGGTGCCAAACACTCTAATATGCATGGGAGCATTTTTACCACATGGAATGAACAGGAACAGGAAGTTACTTCCAGGTCACAGCTTTGTGAGGGTTAGTAAATGTGAAAAAGCAGAATAAGTAGAAGCTTTACCACAGTATTTAAACCAAGGTATATCTTCTGTATAATAAAATGTCACATAGGCTTGTGAAACAAATAACATTATCTTTACTTTGGTTATACACACAGACACACAGACACACACACACACACACACACACACACACACACAGAGGTCTCTTTGAATTCAGGCAGGGATCAGAGGAATAAAGTAGCCTATTAAAATATTCTTTGAAATATGCCTCATGCCATAAAATGATCAGTCCTTAAGATAGTTGGCAGCCAGCACTTTCTCTTCACTGTCCAAAGTGAGTACAAAAAGGCAGAACGACAGTTAGAACCATTGGTCTCAGCAGCCAGCCAGAGGCAGCAGCCAATCAGAACCCCGGCCCTGGCACACTCAGTCAATCGGCTGCTGATACATCTCTCTCCAGTTAACCCATCACATCATGGCGTTCTTTTTCAAATCTTCACATGCTTGACCTCGCCAGATGGCTAGAGAAAGGAGGCAAAAAGGCAAAAATACCCTATGCATCTTACAGAATGCTTGAATGCATTTTGAAAAAAAAGTTTGGACTTTTTGTTACAAGGAGTGTAGCTCCAAATGTCATCTCTCATTGTCTTAGAAGAACAAGCTGGAAATTGGACTGGACTGTGGCCCCATCGACACTGCCATATAATGCAGTTTTATCCTATATAGTAGTACAGATGGGTAGTATGCTTCATGGCACAGCTATGAAACAAATATGGAAAGAAGTAGGGAAAGCTGATCATGGTCCTTACTCAGTCACATTCCTTTTTACAAGGCAGAGGAAAACTTAACCCTGTTTTCAATTCAGTCCCGAGCCTTTGAACAAAAGCAGGACTGTGTCCAGCTCAGTAGGTGGTGCTGGATCATTTCCATGTGGGGACTTCCAATAAATGAATGGAAAAACCAATACAGTAATTTCCTCTTTGGCCACATAGCCAAGACCAAATGCCTGTGTAATTTGAGGCCCAATGACACATTCTAGTAGATCTGTCTTTAAATGTATACACTGTTTCCAAGCTGCAAGCTTTCGTCTCTTTGATTTCTTTGACAGCATCCCAATCCCTGCATATTTCCAATTTCCTATTCCTGGACTGCAACTCCCAGCAATTCTCCAGATAGATAAGATAGATAGATAGATTAGATTGAGGTAGATAGGTAGATAGATAGATAGATAGATAAATCAGGAGAACTGCTGGGAGTTGCAGTCCAAGAATAGGTAGAGAAGGAAGAAAGGGGAGAAAGAGGAAGGGAAAGATAAGGGTGGGGGGAGGAAGGGAAGAGTAAGAGAAGGAAAGAAGGAGAGAATGAAAGAAAAAAGGGAAGGAAGGAGGGAGGGAAGGTTGGCCACAGCAACACATGGTGGGTACAGCTAGTTATGTGTAAACAGAGGAGCCAACATTTCTTTGCATGTAATGATAACACTATGTTTCTCGATTATAAATGCCATTTCATAATTGGTTCTGTCATAAAAACATGGAAAAAGTTTACTAAACTGTCAAAACTTTGTTTTTACGGGCCATCAGCCGGACATTTTGCTATAGTTTTTCAATGAATATCTCATAAGAGCCTCAACCAATTCAACATAGTTTGTGGCAGCCACAAAAACGAAGTTTCTGGAGTATAACAACTACTTTCAAAGCAAGTACTGCACAATTAGACAGGAAATAACACTTTCAAGATGGGAACAGGAAATTGTTCAAACTTTGTTACATAGAGTAATGCATCTTTCAGTGTTGTTATAAGATTGTTACAATACGTTTTGTCATAAATTCATAAAAACCCAACAGGAAACTACAGTTCATCATTTATTTTAGAGAGAGGAGGGGAAAGAGAAAGTAAGAGAGAAATATTGCTTCACAATGTATATATCGATACATATCTTATTTATTATTTATTGTTCGGTCTTGTATTCCGCTCCTCCCTGCAGGCTCGGGGTGGATAACAACATATAAAATAGGCCAACATGTATCATCCATGCAGCCATACAATAAAACATAAAACATAAAAACACACATCATATCCCGAGGCACAAGATAAAATATAGTAGCATTTCCTTGGACCAGAGGTACCATTACATAGGGAATTACACTAGGCTGGTTTGCCTAGTTGAAGGCTAGTCTAAAAAGGGCGGTCTTGCAGGCCCTGCGAAATGGGATGAGCTCTGGAATAGCTCAGGTGTCGTCCGGGAGGGAGTTCCACAACACCGGAGCTGCCACAGAGAAGGCTCTTTGCCTAGTTGTAGATAAATGGCAGGCGCGGATTGATGGCACCAGGAGCAAATTCAATTCCTCCGAACATAGTGATCTCGGGGGAATATGCGGAGCAAGGCGGTCCCTCAGGTACGCAGGCCCTAGGCCGTGTAAGGCCTTAAAGGTTAGAACCAACACCTTGAAGGAAATTCGGTACTCGATGGGAAGCCAGTGCAATTACCGAAGGATGGGCGTGATGTGCTCCTCACTGACGCTCCCGCCAGCAAGCGAGCAGCGGCATTTTGCACCAGCTTGAGTTTCCGGATTGTCGACAAGGGAAGGCCAATGTAGAGGGCGTTACGGTAGTCAAACCTCGAGATGGCCGTCGCCTGGATCACCGTGGCCAGTTCGCCCCTGGAAAGGTAGGGTACCAGTCGCCTAGCCTGTCGTAGGTGAAAAAATGACGACCTGCTGGCCACGGAGCCCTGAGTCTCCATGGTCAGCAGGAGGTCCAGTTGGACACCCAGGCTCTTAACAACAGGTGACAGGCTAAGTCGCTCGCCATCCAGGGTAGGCAACCGGCACCCATCCAGTCCAGGCCGACCGGTCCACAAGATCTCCGTCTTCGACGGATTCACCTTCAGCCGGCTGGCACGCAGCCATCCAGTCACGGCTTCAAGGCATTGATGGAAACAATCGGGGACGGTATCCGGCCTGCCGTCCATTCTCAGCAGAAGCTGGGTGTCATCCGCATATTGATAACACTCCAGACCAAAGTCACGGGCCAGCTGGGCCAGGGGGCGCATATAGATGTTGAATAATAAGGGTGAGAGGATGGCCCCCCTGGGGGACCCCACAACTTAATGGGAGCCTCCCCCTGGAGGAAGGAGGAGACCTCCGGCCCCAGCTATGCTCCCGGCCGCCCTCTCCCCTCTCCACACGTTGTCCCCGGTCCTGGAGGAAGGAGGTTACTCACTCATCAGTTCTACGCTATGGACCAAACGGATTCCTATTGTATATATGTGTCCTTGCGCAACACAGTCATTCAGTTTCACCAGCAAGTCCAGCAGTGATACTCTACTCTTTCTAAAAGTTGATGTACGCAGATGATGTCCAGCTCTGCCACTCCTTCCCACCTGCTACTAAGGAGGCTGTTCAAGTCCTAAACCGGTGCTTGGCCGCTGTAACGGACTGGATGAGGGCGAACAAATTGAAACTTAATCCAGGCAAGACAGAGGTACTCCTGGTCAGTCGCAAGGCCGAACAGGGCATAGGGTTATAGCCTATGCTGGACGGGGTTACACTCCCCCTGAAAGCGCAGGTTCACGCTTTCAGGTTCGCAGTTTGGAAGTGAACCTTGAAAGTATGTGTCCTTCATTTGGGGCATGGATTGGTCCTCTGAAAGAAACTTGCCACCCTGCTTTTTCTGTTTTGAGAAGTACAGTACCTAACACCCTGCCCTCACTCAAGGAAGCTTTAAATTCTAGTTGCAGCCTTAATGCAGTTTGTTCCGGGTCCCTTTTGTTGAGGATGTTGGCATCGTTGTCAAATGGCAGAAGGTTTCGCTTGGCCGTCTCTCTTGTCCATCTGGTATCTAACCTGAACACGTTGACCTTGTCATGGCTTTGCTGTGTGAAGCCTGGGCCTCCAGTAGAGTCTGCAGGAAATAACAAGCCAACCACAGAAGGGAGCGGAAATGAATCAGAGCCATTTCTCAAGCAGCTCGAAAGCCTTCTAGAGCAGGAGCCAACACTCTGGTGTAAGAGCTCAGGTGGCAGAAAAAGGCGGCCTTGGCACATCTCCCTTCTTTGAAGGTTGGAGCATCTTAGCAGGTATGAGAGCAGACTCTGTCCATACCTGGGATGACTGAGTCGATAGGACAGCGTCAGTGGCAATGAAAGTCCTGGCAACATTGAGGTTAGGTAGGATTAGAAATGAGGGGAAGTTTTTCTTGGTCTTTAACTGGCCTAATTTGCGTTTCCCAAACTTAGATGTGGATTGCAACAGTCTGAGAGCTTGTGTACTTCTCCAAATCTTGTGCTGCAACTCTTGGTTCCAAAATGTCTGTAAAAATGAGCACATTAAGGAAAACTAAGGCATAGCAAAGTGCTATTTGTCTTGAACTGCAAGATGGTATGAACACTGGATTGGGGAACTTTAAACTGAATGCATGCAAAATTATCATGATTGAAATAGAGTGCTTCTTTCATTCCCAGGTAGGATGCTTCAGCAAGATTTTTACTGGAATCAGGAAAGGGATAGTTGTAGGGATAGGAAGTCTTATCAGCCCATTTCTTGAAGAAAGAGGTAGATACATGAGTCATAATAACTGGAAAAATGCACCACTTTTATAATGGGATAAAGAAATATAGGGTGCTCTCATGCTTTTTCATTATTGATAGTCTCACGGGATCCCTAAAGCAGTGTTTCCCAACCAGTGTGCCGTGGCACACTAGTGTGCTGTGAGCGATCATCAGGTGTGCCGTGGGAAATTGGAACCTCCAATAGCCTTTCTTCCCCCTCCTGCCGAACACTTTTTCTTCTCCACTCGGGCTCTCTTCTTCCCAGCCTCGCTTTGCTTGCTTTGCCTCGCTTTGCTCTGGGGCGAGTCTGCGCAGTAGTGCCCACACGGGTCACGTCTTTCCCCCCCTCCCCCCTCCCCTCCTGAACACGCTCACGCTGCCCCCTTGGATCAAAATGGTGGCAGAAGTGGCAGTGTAGAAAAAAAAGTGTTCGGCAGGAGGGGGAAGAAAGGGCGCGAAGGGGAAGGGAGAGGAAGAGGTCTCTGTCGAAAGCTGGCATGGGCAAACTTGGACCTTCCAGGTGTTTTGGATTCCAACTCCCACCAGGCTCTTTTCCTTTTTTCCCCTCAGCCATTTAAGCAGGAAAGGGCCTCAGGCTTTTAGGAATGGTGGGAATTGAAGTCCAAAGCACCCAGAGGGCCGAAGTTTTCCCATGCCTGTTTTAGGGACCTTAAAGTGGTGAGCCTCCTTGCAACATTGTGATTCTGGATAGAAAACAAACAACAACATAACATAACATAACATTGTTTGAGTCCACAGTGCTCTCTGGGTGTAGGTGAACTACAACTTCCAAACTCAAGGTCGATTCCCAAGCAAACCCTTTCAGTACTTTCTGTTGGTAATGAGAGTTCAATATGCCAAATTTGGTTCAATTCCATTGTTGCAAGAGTTGCATGCTCTTTGATTGTGTGTTAACTATAAATCCCAGAAACTGTAACTCCCAAATGTCAAGGACTATTTTCCCCAAACTCCATCTGTGTTCACATTTGGGCATATTGAGTATTCATGCCAAGTTTGGTCCTGATCCAATATTGTTTCAGTCCACAGTGCTCTCTGGATATACGTGAACTACAACTCCAAAACCCAACCCACCAAACTCTTATAGTATTTTCTCTTGGTTATGGGAGTTCTGTGTGGGAAGTTTGTGTCTTTCTGCCATTCCTGCCAGGATATCTATGTTGTGTTCATCGAAACAGGCCCAGGTTTCACACTGAGTGTATAAATACATTTAAAAACATATTGACTATATGTATTACTGTGTTAGAATGTCATTTTGGTTGGTAGTGTGCCCCAGGATTTTGCAAATGTCAAAAATGTGCCGCGGCTCAAAAAAGGTTGAAAAACACTGCCCTAAAGGATAAAATAAATTATATTTATATAGATTACATTTGTGGGCTGCTAGATGAATATCTGTGTGAAAATACCAAGTTAGTTTTTAGACCTGAGAATCAGAAAATTATTTTCTTTCTTCTCCACAGGTTTCAAGAGGGACCAATTTAATACATACCAACAAGGAAGAATTAGCAGGTTGGAAGGATTGAAGCTACAAACTTGTGTGTGGGAGAACGCAAAGCTATGTTCCAAGCCAAGGGGCCAGCCAGCGCAACCTCTACTAATGTACGTATTTGAAAACAAGCATTCAAATTGAAGGGGTTTGCTGCTTCTCCTTACAAAGTAGTTTGGGAAGGAGTTAATGAATATGCTTATAGCTTGAATTATGTGATTTGCAGGTGGAAGGCCATCTTAGTCCCCTTTTACACTGCCATATAAAATCCAGATTTTCTGCTCTCAACTGGATTATATGGTAGGGTAGACTAGCAAAAAATGTGGCAAATTTTGACTGAATTATGAGGCCATTAAAAGAACTCCAGGAATGCTGAGAAATGCGGAAGGAACAACAAAGGACGCTGAGAGATGAGGAGTGTGTCAGCTCCCCCTGGTGGCCAGAGTTTGCCTCTGTTTGTTTATATGTGTGTACTGTGTACTGTTGGTACTGTGTATGTGGAAAACGGCAGGGATTTTCTGCTAAGTATGTGTACCTGTAATCCGCTCTGAGTCCCCTTCGGGGTGAGAAGAGCGGAATATAAATAAAGTAAATAAAGAAATAAACAAATTATCTGTTTCTATAATCTGGATTATATGGCAGTGTAAAAGGGACCATAATCCGTAATAGCCAAATCAAGAAAGAATCCTGTGACACTTTAAAGACTAACCAATATGTGCTGACTTTAGATTTTTTGATTTACAATTCACTTTTCTGATGCATGAAATGTTACCTGTGGTTAATGAAATATATATGTTTGCAAGCCTTCATAGACATTTTGAGGATGTCCAGTTTTCTATTTTAAATGCAATTAAATCATACTGTGACTCTAGTGCAGAGCTTTCCAAACATTTCATGTTGGTGACACACCGTTTATAAACATGCATCATTTTGTGACACAGTGATTCAAATTCACTAGCAAACTGGAGATTAAACCAACTCCTCATAAGATAGCAGACACACACATACACACATTGTAACAGCAAGCTGTATGGGAACACAACATATCTCATGAAAACCTATTAATGATAAACTAGCTGTCCCCTGCCACGTGTTGCTGTGGCCCAGTTTGGTGATCTGGAAAATAAATGAGAAAGTGTTGGTTTCTAATATATGTAATTTATTTATGCTTGTGGTAAACAGTATTTCTTGTTGTTTCTTTGTCAGTATTGATGTGGAAATTGCCTGGTTTGTCTATTCTGGAAGATGCAACATATAATTGTCCTTCTTTAGGGGTCCTTTTTCAAATCTATGATGCTATATCTGGTGTGTGGTGTGTGTGTATGTATGTGAATCATATATATGTATCTATATCTATGGCTGGATGGCTCTTTGTCAGGAGGGCTTTGGTTATGTTTTCTTCCCCTGGTGAAGGGAGTTGGACTGGATGGCCTTAAGGCAGCATTTCTCAACCTGGGGGTCAGGACCCCTGTGAGGGTCGCGAGGGGGTGTCAGAAGGGGGTTCTGTGTGGGAAGTTTGTCCCAATTCTATAATTGCTGGGGTTCAGAATACTCTTTGATTGTAGGTGAGCTATAAATTCCAGTAACTACAACTCCCAAATGGCAAGGTCTATTTTCCCCAAACTCCATCTGTGTTAATATTTGGGCATATTGAGTATTTGTGCCAAGATTGGTCCAGATCCTTCATTGTTTGAGTCCACAGTGCTCTCTGGGTATAGGTGAACTACAACTCCCAAACTCAAGATCAATACCCACCAAACCCTTCCAGTATTTTCTGTTGGTCATGGGAGTCCTGTGTGACAAGTTTGGTTCAATTCCATCATTGGTGGAATTCAGAATGCTTTTTGATTGTAGGTGAACTATAAATCCCCGCAACTACAACTCCCAAATGACAAAATCGACTTATTTTGAGTGATGGCCACTCCTTTAGTTAGTAAGTGTCTTGTGGCCAAATTTGGTGGCAATTCGTCCAGTCGATTTTAAGTTATGAGGTCACTCAAAACGAACAGAGCATTATATATATATATATATATAGATATATGACTTTTTTCACATAGACTCAGAGAGTTTTTGTTACACTCATGCAGCACACCTAACACCGAATTTTGCAATGGAAACCTCATGATAGATTCTTCTAAGGGTTGCCATAAATCAGAAATGACTTGAAAATACACAACAATCCTGAAAGGGCCAGTGAAGTAAACAGTGAGGCCAAATGGCCATCTAATGCTAAACATATGATATTGGATAATTCAGTTAAAACTTAATTGTAAAGTACATGCAAACCCCCCCCCCCCCCCAATTCACACGAACATCTGTGGTGAGATAGAAATAGAGAATGGTTGTCTCAATTCAACTCCACACAGACTATTTTGATAGCATGAATTTCTATGGCCTCTGTCTATGTATATATAGAACAGTGGGTTAAAACCTGATTTACTTGTCCTTAGAACGTACCAAGTGAAATCAATAGGATCTAAACTAGACAATAGGATCTAAACTAGGCTAGGTCTTGACTATGTTTGGATGAAAACCAAATTGTTTCCTGCCCCACAACTTATTTTATTCAAGCTGTCAATACTAGGCTGGTTGTCTTGCCACTCAATATTGTTCAAAATTGGCATTACATATTTTTCCCACTTATCTAAACTATGAGTGCCCTAAGCCAGTCTTTCTCAACCAGTGTGCCGTGGCACACTAGTGTGCCGTGACGGACCTCCTGCTGTGCCGCGAGAAAAGCTCTCTGCCCCCCTTCCTCCCCCCCCTCCTGCCGAACTCCTGCTGCTTGGGGGAGGAGGAAGGGCCAAGCAGTGGCAAAGAAAAAGAAGAAGGGACCGGGGCGCTGCCTCCTTCAGCCGTTTCCCCAGCCAGCCTCCAATCCGCCATGACTCCCACCATGACTCTCACCTCTCGCTCGCTGAAGCCGCGTGGAGGAGGAGCCCCGCCCACTGAAGCCTGTCCACCGCTCATGCTCCTCCTCTGTAGGGGAGCTGAAGCTGGGGGGGAGGGGGGGGATGGGGCGGGAGACCTGAAGCTGGGGGAGGGGCGGGGCATGGCGCGGCTTGGCTCTGCCCCCTCCCCGGCTTTGGCACTCCCAGCAGCTGCTCCAGCCTTGAGGGGACAGTGCCAAGCCAGCATTGTGCTGGCTCTGGCACCGCTGGCTTGGCACTGCCCCCTCAAGGCTGGAGCAGCTGCTGGGAGTGCCGAAGCCGGGGGTAGGAGGCAGGGCATGGCACAGCCTGGCTCTGCCCCTCCCTGGCTTTGGCACTCCCAGCAGCTGCTCCCAGCAGGCCACCATCCCCCAGCTGTTCTTTACTGTGTTAGAGTGTCATTTTGTGTCATTTTGGTTGGTGGTGTGCCCCCGGATTTTTTTAATGTTAAAAGTGTGCCGCGGCTCAAAAAAGGTTGGGAAACACTGCCCTAAGCAGTATCCTTTGCCTTTCATGGCCATGTGAGCTCAGCGTATTTATAATTGTTACAAATGAACAAAAACACCTTGCCAGTCCTTATAAATAAACATGTTGTGCATGCCCAGTTTTGCATTCTAAATGCTTTAAAATCATAGCATTACTGTGACTCTAGAAAGTTTGTTTCCTCTGTACTGATGCTAAAACACAGCTATTCAGGAATGAGGAATGTTTCTCAGGAATGTGGAAAATATAAAATGTATCTAAAAGGTTGAAAAAATTGAATAATATGAGCATCTGTGAACTATGTGCCCAGCACATACAGTACCTGATTGTAAAAGGCATTTCAAAGTTAGAAGGAGGCTGCGGTGAGCCTAGGTACTGATGCAAGGCGTATTTGCCACTGCCTTATTATCCTCTGGAGCCCCCCGTGGCGCAATGGGTTAAAACCCTTGTGCCAGCAGAACTGAAGGCCAACAGGTTGGGGGTTCAAATCCAGGGAGAGCATGGATGAGCTCCCTCTGTAGGCTCCAGCTTCCCATTTATTTATTTATTTACTTTATTTATATTCCGCTCTTCTCACCCCGCACCAGAAGCGATTTGCAGTTTCTCAAGTTGCTCCTGACATACACAAAAATTACCCTCTAAGTCTGGTGGGTAAAGTGTGGCCCATAGGCTTCTGGACCACATTTTGCAGGCTCCACCAATCATCCAACCCCCTCAATTTTATTTTGTAAATTTTGAACCCTGAAATTGGGCAAGAGCTGCCCCACAGGCTATGGAATGGAGGCCGGGACCAGCCTCCCGCTAGATTGGCCAAAGGGACCAAGCTCGGAGAATCAATCCCCTTGCTGACGGGTCCAGAACAGAGAGGGCCCCGAAGTCGTTCTTCACCAGGACGTTTTGGAGCTCCTGCTACAAGCAGTCGAAGCTCCGAGGGCCTCACCGGACGATCAATAAAGATGTGAAGGACACTGCGTGGTCAGGCCGGGACTCCCAAACCAGACTCCCATATGGGAGCTCACGGGTTTTAACCCCCACCGGCGCCTTGGCACCGGCGATGGTATCACGACACCCCTGCCTGCCTCCTTTCGATGGCAGAATGGGGCCTTAAGGGCATCGCCGCGGACACTTCCCTATTTCCTCCCCCCCCCACCCTTTTGTTCTTCCCTCGGTGTTTTTTGTATATGTTGTTGTTCTGTTGCTGTAAATCGCCCGGAGCATCTATGATGGAGGGCGATTAACAAATATTAAATTCTATTCTATTCTAAGATCCAGCCATAGCTGAATTCATGCTATGTTCCATTGTAAATTATGTGCACTTAGTGATCCTATCTCTGACCTTTCTACCTACCTAGTTGATGAAACCATACACTCATCTGGTTCCATCTGCCCTTTTGCCACTTATAGTTGCTTGGTTAGCTTTTCTGCTAATATAATGTTCCATTTCCGTGGTTTGTTGGTCAGTATTTGCTTTCCTTTTCTTGGGGAAGGACACTATCAATTGCCATGCAGAAACAAACATGAAAATTAGTTCTCATTTTTCTTCTTCTTCCCTCCTGTCTTTCCCTTTTTAGGAGGCAAAGAGCAACTCAGGAGCATCCACTGTGCAAAGATCCAAGGTAATTTGCCTTCCCGTTTTGGTATGATTTATTTGTCCTAAATATGAGTGGTAAGTCATGTACATTATCTAAAGATGGTGGTTTCAGTGTTCTGTTGCTGTATCACGGTTTTTGCTCACAGAGAGGTAATGAGAAAAAGAGGGCTTCTTAATCTCTCAATAACACCGACTAATCAAACAAATCTGATCAACAGAGATGTATAAGCAGGGCTTAATATAAGCCAGAGCAAAAAACCAAAATTGTATTTTATTGGGTAGTTTCAGCTACAGCTATAGCGGGCCCTATGGAAAATCAGGTGGAATGGAAGGATTCAATCGGATATGGTAATTCTCACGTACAACTTCTGTAGAATAGCTAGCAAAGGGCATGTTAAGGTTACATGGTCCTGCATCTTTGAAAATGGCAAAGAAGCCAGTAGAAAAATTACCTGCAAAGTCAAATGGAAACGTATATTAAATATTAAAATTTTTTAATAAATGGTTTTAACAATAATGTAACACTCTTCTTTTTCCTTTTTGTCTGTTATGGCCTTTGAATTTCCTTCTGTGATAATTGAACTAAAGAAATATTCAAAGCATTTGGGATTTAATAACTTTGCACACCAGCTACACATGCCCGAGTATGTTCCTGAGATGAGAAGAAATCATGGGGTCTGATAAAGGTAGTAGTGTTGTTTATAGTAGGTGACCCATTCCTTGGCATGGGAAACACATTTTAACAGCTTTTCTAGGGACTCCAAATGACTCTGTTTCTTGAAATAGGACTGATTATAGATTAGCAACTGATTTAACAGAAGGAAGCCAATTAACAGTTTTCATTGGCGGGAGGTAATCTGCACTATTTAACATAGTTGTTCATAAACAATGTACTGTTAAAATGAGTATCAATATTACAATGTATGCGGATGCGGCAAATCATTTAGAACGGGCCTGCCCAACTGGCGTCCTGCGGGCCGTACACGGCCCGCCAGCCCCCTGGACGCGGCCCGCAAGACCTCCGCTCTTAATTTTAATTTTTTAAATAAAATTGCCAAAAGGGGGTGGGGCCACTCGCAGGGGCGGGGCCGCTCCCGCCCTGGCGCGCATGCCTGGCGTCCTGTGTGGCCCGCCACTTTTCGGCGGGGCTGGGTGATGTCAGCTGTGGCGCCGGCGCCGAGGAAGAAGAGATGGAGGCAGAGGCCCCAGCTTCCCTCCACCTCTTCCTCCTCGGCGCAGGCGCCACGCCTGATGCCACCCAGCCTCGCCGAAAAGGAATAGGACGCCGGGCATCCGCACCAGCGTCCTGCCCCTTTTCTGCGGGGCTAGGTGATGTCAGGACAGAAAAGGGGCAGGCTGAGCAGGACGCCCCCGGCGAGCGGCCATGCCCCTGCTGCGGCCCCCCTGGTGATCACTCACCAGATTTCCGGCCCTTGGGCTGGCAGAAGTTGGACAGCCCTGATTTAGAATATTGAAAACCAATGTGGATGGCAACAAAGTAAAAAAAAAAGAGATATTTTCAGGCTGGGTCAGTACGTACCAAATAGCAGAGACAGTTCTAGATTAAAAAAATGACACCGGGGTGGTCATTTTACAACTAAACTGGAGTCTGAGGCCCCTTCTACACCGACATATAAAATCCAGATTATCTGCTTCGAACTGGATTATAGGGCAGTGTAGAAGGGGCCAGAATAAACAGTAACTAGGGAATATCTTGGGATTTGTGGTGATGTTGTTGTGTGCCTTCAAGTCCTTTCTTGCAGATATAATATGTGGGACAGCTGTGAAAGGATAAATTCCATGGTAGGGGTCATATGGAAAATGTTAAAAATCTATGGCAGTATCCTGCTTAATTGCTCTTGTCTACAGTTCTGACTTCCTCCTCTCAAAATTGATGTTTTATGTCTGGAAGGGGTGTTGAATGGGGCAAAAGAATCTGGGAGTCGCTATGAGTCGCAGTTCAGACATTTGGTTTTATTACGTTAGAAAGATGGCAACTGAGGAGAGAGTATGTATTCTGCCATGAAAGTACCGTGTTTCCCCGAAAGTAAGACAGCGTCTTACTTTCTTTTGACCCCCAAATCCCCCCTACGGCTTACTTTCGGGTACGGCTTACATTACCGTACGAAAGTAAGCCTTTCCCTTGGCCTCCTCCCTCCGCCTCCTCCGCCCGCCGCTTGCCTCCTCCTCCGCCTCCAGTCCCCCGCCGCCACTTGCCGCTGCCGCCGCCTTCCTCCGCCTCGGTGCCGCCTCCCCCGCCGCCACTTGCCGCTGCCGCCGCCTCCCTCCGCCTCGGTGCCGCCTACCTCCGCCGCCGCCTACCTCCGCCCGCCGCTTGCCTCCGCCGCCGCTTGCCTCCGCGCCGCTTGCCTCCGCTGCCGCTTGGCACCGCCGCCGCTTGCCTCCTCCTCCATAGCGGCCCCACGCCTGCGCCAGGCGCGGCTGCGCCGGCGCACTCAGGCCTTCTGCCCATGCGCGAATGTCTGCGCATGGGCGAAAAAGTACTGGCGCGTCTGGCGCAGGCGCGCGAACGCGCTGCGCAGCCGCGCTGGCGCTCAGGCCTTCTGCCCATGCGCAGACATTCGCGCATGGGCAGAAGGCCTGGAGGCGCCCGCGCGCAAGGCTGGCCAGCGCTTGCTCAGCGCGCCTGCGTCAGACGCGCTCAGTACCTTCGCCCATGCGCAGACATTCAGCGCATGGGCAGAAGGCCTGAGTGCGCCCGGCGCAGCCGCCTGGTGCAGGCGTGGAACATATGGAGGAGGAGGCAGCGCGGCGGCGGTGCCAAGCGGCGGGCGGAGGCAGCGGCGGCGGAGGTAGGCGGCACCGAGGCGGAGGGGAGGGGAGGCGGCGGCGGGGAGGCGGCGGCGGCAGCAGCGGCGGAGGCAAGCGGCGGCGGGGGAAGCGGAGGAGGAGGAGGGCGGCGGAGGAGGCGGGACCGAGGAGGAGGCGGGACTGAGTGGCGGCGGCCGGGGGTACGGCTTACATTCGGGTACGGCTTACATTAGCCGACCCCCCTGACACCCCCGATACGTCTTACAATCGGGGGTGTCATACTTTCGGGGAAACACGGTAAATAGGTAAAGAGAGGCTCAATACTGCTGGAACCCAATGAAACTGTTGGTAGAGTCACGGTGGTGCAATGGGTTAAACCCTTCTGCCGGCAGGACTGAAGGCTGACAGGTTGGAGATTCGAATCCGGGGAGAGCACGGATGAGCTCCCTCTGTCAGCTCCAGCTCCCCATGCGGAGACATGGGAGAAGCTTCCCAAAAGGATGGTAAAACATCAAAAACATCTGGGTGTCCCCTGGGCAACATCCTTGCAGATGGCAAATTCTCTCACACCAGAAGCTATGTGCAGTTTCCCAAGTTGCTCATGACCCCCCCCCCCCTCCCAAGCACCATATTTAAAGTGGATTCATTCTCTAGTGTGATGAGGTCCAGAATCACACTGGAGGATCTAAATCAAGGTTGTATACTCATTTCATTGAGGTCCACATCAGCTTTATGGTTTCCTTCAAGGGGCTGTTGAATCCATGGACAGAGAACCCATGGGTACAGAGGGCCAACCATTTTTTTTACATGCCGGCCAGTGCTCTTTAGTTTTTGTCTAATTTGGGTTTCCAAATTATATTGAACAACCCCATCACTTTTGATTATTCACCACGTGGACTAGGAATTATGGGAATTGCAACCCAACAGCATTTCTGGCTCTGAGGTTGGGGAAAGGTTAAAGGACATTTGAAAGTCAGAGATCTTATTCGCAAGCCTTGTATCTAAATTCAAATCCCAGATGAATCAGAATCAACTACAGCTTTCCAGATGTTACTATATCCGAACTCCCATCAGCTCTAGTTATGATGTCTAATGATAGGAATGCAGGAGTTGTAGTCCAGCACCTGGAGGGCCACAAAAATGACATGGTGAGCTGGATTTGGCCCATGGGCCTTGAGTTTGACTTATGTGATATAGAAATTTCGAGAGGGAACATTTTAAGCCATTGGTTCTCAACCTGTGGGTCCCCAGGTGTTTTGGCCTGAAATCCCAGCCAGTTTACAAGTTGTTATGATTTTTGGGAGTTGAAGGCCAAAACATCTGGGGACCCACAGGTTGAGAACCACTGTTTCAAATCAAATATGTGAATAATGAATGCAAAAGTCCCTCTGAATGCTAAATGTTGGGTGACAATAACATAGTGAGGAAAGAGAGGAAGTTGCCTTCAAATTGCCTTGAATGGTCTGGGGCCAATGTACTTAAGGGACCGCCTCTCCCAATACAGTCCCCCAAGACCACTGCGATCTGAGTCCTTGAACCTCCTTGTGGTACCGAGCTGCCAATCCCTCCACCTGTCGTCAACGCAGAGGAGGGCTTTTAGTGCCATCGCGCCAGCTTTATGGAACGCTCTTCTCCCTACAATCCGAGCACAGTCCAATCTGTTAGCCTTCCGCAAGGCCTGTAAAACCCACCTATTTGTACAGGCGTTCAGTCGGTAAATAACTCCAGGCCGCCCACTATGTAATGTAGGCCATAAGCGTTATCTTGGTGTGTATGTGTCTGTATAATTTTAAAACGCCCCTCCAAAATGAAATGGAAATTAGAGAAGGCGAACAATTAGAACAAGTTAGATCCTTCACTTACCTAGGATTAGACTTTGCAGAAAATGGTCTATGGCACAATCATTTCCACAGGTGTTCAACTAAAGCCAAGGGCAGAACGAGCTTACTCTTAAAGCTGCTGAATCAACGGCAACCGGGCTCCCTCGTTCCCCTTCTGAAAGTTTACAATCACAAAATCTCCCCACTGCTTCTTTATGGTTCTGAAATCTGGGGTGCAAATGATACTCCCTCCTGGATAAGGCCCAAGCTCAACATCTGAAGTGGTTTTAGGGGTCGATAGAAGCTCCCGGCAGCGGCAGTTAGGCGGAGTTGGGAATGTTCTCTATTAGCACACAATCTAAGATCAGAGCCTTTAACTACTGGCTCAAGGTCATGGAGATGGAGGCGTCTCGCCTCCCAAAATTATGTTTGCTGGAACAATCTAGCAGTTCTTATAAATCGGGGGGCTGACCATTTGTTTGATTACATCAGAAGGTGCGGCATTCAGGTAATATTCCCAGTCCACCTATCTGGTCAAGAGTTAAGTAAGCACTTCAAAGAAGTGCGTCAACGAATTAATGACATTGCGGCCCAAACCGATATAGACTCTTTGGGTTCTACCGTTTCCCTGAGATGGTTGAGTGGTTTTAAGAAATCCTTCCAATTAACCACTTACTTACAGCAAGGAAGGTTACACCACCTAAGGAAAATTTTCACTAGAGCCAGGTTTGAGCAATTAGATTCAATGGTGAGATATGGGAGGTTCAAGAAAATTCCCTATGAAGAGCGTATCTGTATTTGTGGTGCCCCTGAGATCGAAGATCTAACTCATCTTCTGCTCTATTGCAAAATCTATCAAATAGAGAGAAAACAACTGCTAGAGATATTTCTCGTGGGAAAAAATCATTGGGACCCTCTAGCAAAAGTCTCACTTGGGGTTTAATTGATGTAATGGTCTAGAATTCTCCTCAGATTGTTTTTAGAATCATTGCAATGTGTCTGTGTTCTGTGTGTATTTGATATGGCTTCTGGCTAATCAATAAAATTGTTGTTGTTGTTGTATAATTTTAATGTGTGGACATCGGTCCGTTGTTTTTATAGTGTTTTTATGGTTTTAGCACATGTAAGTCGCCCCGAGCCTATCGGAAGGGGTGACTAACAAGCCGAAATAAATAAATAAATAAATTGAAGCTTGGAGAAATAGCTTATTTTGGACAACACTTCAAGAAAACCTTGGTCAGCCTTGACCACTGCCTAGTTGACTTTTGTTTTGCTACTGTTTTAACCAGCCTATTTAGCTAGATGGGTTTTTAAAAAAATCTTCTTGGGTTCTATAGTCTCATTTTATTCATCTCCTAGGCAACTCATTTTTTCAAAATATATTAGAGAATTATCCACTCTTGTGATCTGTGTCCTAGACCAGTGTTTCTTAACCAGTGTGCCGTGGCACACTAGTGTGCCGTGAGCAATCATCAGGTGTGCCGCGAGAAAAGCTCTCTGCCCCCCTTCCTTCCCCCCTCCTCCTGCCGAACTCCTGCTGCTTTGGAGAGGAGGAGGAAGGGATGGGTGGCCGCAAAGAAAAAAGAAGAAGGGACCGGGGCACCACCTCCTTCGGCCGTTTCCCCAACCAGCTTCCAATCTGCCATGACTCCTATCATGACTCTCGCCCCTTGCTTGTTGAAGCCGCACGGAGGAGCCCCGCCTACTGAAGACCGTCCACTGCTCATGCTCCTCCTCTGTGAGAGAGCTGAAGCTGGGGAGGGGGCATGGCGCAGCCTGGCTCCGCCCCTCCCCGACTTCAGCACTCCCACAGCTTCGCCAGCCTTGAGGGGGCAGTGCCAAGCTAGAGATGGCAGAGCCAGCACAATGCTGGCTTGCCCCCTCAAAGCTGGTGAAGCTGTGGGAGAACTGAAGCTGGGGGAGGGGCGGGGCGTGGCGTGGCCTGGCTCTGCACCCTCCCTCTGCACCCTCCCCAGCTTTGCCAGCACAGCTTTGCCAGCCTTGAGCGGTGGCAGAGTGCATAATGCTGGCTTGGCACAGCCAAAGCCAGCATCCAAACATGATTGGCTTAAAGGATATTGTATTCAATAATTACTCCTGAGGAGTTGGAGGCAAATCAACATATCAACCCCAGGGGGAGGGCGGGGCATGGTGTGGCCTGTCTCTGTGGGAGAACTAAAGCCAGGGGGAGGGGCGGGGCATGGTGTGGCCTGTCACTCCCCCAGCAGCAGCTGCTCCCAGCAGCTCATCATCCCCCAGCCGTTCTTTACTGTGTTACAGTGTCATTTTGTGTCATTTTAGTTGGTGGTGTGCCCCCGGATTTTTTTAATGTTAAAGTGTGCCCTGGCTCAAAAATGGTTGGGAAACACTGTCCTAGGCAAATCCCTTCTACTTCTGTGGAGGTTATTTGAGCCATACAAGAGCCCCTTTTGCCTGAGCATTAGTCCCCCCCCCCCCATTCCCGGTAGAAAACAAGAAATTCTATCGGATTCAGCATTTGTGGAATTTATTAGGTCAATTCAAATCCTTTTGATCATGCATCAAAGCAGGGGAAATGGTTATTGATTTTTTCACTATTCTTTATAATTTCGAATGCACTTTAAAGTACATACATTCCTTTACAGCTTGTACCTTAGTTGCTGACTTGGTCTAATCTTTAAATGTTTCTCATCTATTTATAGTTTTCTTCTAAGTAAATAGCTCTACGTATACCTTCAGGTCATATTTCTGTATCCTGTTGTTTGTGTAGTTTTGTTTATGGATCTTCAAAGAACAGCTGTCATATGGATGTGACAGTAACCCCAGCAAAATCGTTCCGCTCCAGGGACACACTCGGCAATTTCTGTGATCTTTCCTCCATTTTCTCTTTCAAACTCAGCTTGGGGCCGCAGGAGGCATGGGGAGAGAACATGTTTTCCACTTCCCCTCAAGATCACTAAATCCTCCTCTCCAAGGGCTAAACTAGGCAAAACATAAACATAAATGCCTTCCATGTTATCTCTTAATATTTTGGCAAAAATAATAACCAGTGGGAGAGATCAGGACTGGGAGAATCTCAGACAGAGAAGGGAGAGATGCTGAAGACTTGAATGAAAGCCATTGATCCCTTTTCTGTGCAACAGCCTCAATGAAAATCACCTCCATTCCAAAAACTTTTTTTCTCCCAAGACCGCTTTTTGCTGTCAAAGGTTATCTCTGTATTATGAGCATTTTTTAACCTTCCATGGGAGAAAAATCATATAACTCTACATTAGTTCATCCTCCAAAAAAGTAGCAGTATATTGACAAAGTAAAAAGAACCGAATCAGCTAAAATGGCATGATTTATTTATTTATTTATATTCTGCTCTTCTCACCCCAAAGGGGACTCAGATGGGATTACAGGTACACATACACACATATAGACGAACAGACGAACAGAGGCAAACTCTGGCCACCAGGGGGAGCTGACGCCCTCATCTCTCAGTGCTCCCAGCGTCCCTTGTTGTTCCTTCCACATTCTTCAGCGTTCCTGGAGTTCTTTATGGCCTCATAACTCAGTCAAAATTTGCCTCCCCACTTAATGTGGTACCTTTATCTCCTACTTGACAGATGCAACTGTCTTTCGGGCTGCAAAGGTCAACAGCAGGCTATGATTAAAGGTCGAGCACCCACCTCGACCCGGGTAGGCCTTGAACTAATGACCTACTGGTCAGAGAGATCTTATGCAACTGACACTTAGCCAGCTGCGCCACATTCCCGGTGCTCATGATCTAAATGAGTTTTTCGCACATTCGCCTTTGCTTCTTCAGTGTGCATTCATGTCTTATTATGAACCAGCCATATTTTGGTTATAATTTAACTGTTGTGATCCAAAAGGCAAATGGGTTAAAACATTCCCTATTGATGAACAGAAAGCGTCTCTGTCTCTCTCTGTGTGTAGCAGTGAATGTGTCTGTTGTGTAGCCTTCAGATTTTTGCAAATATTTTTTTGCCTTTTTCTTTCTTTAAGGCTGAGAAGGTGTGATTTGCTCCAGGCCACCCAGTGGGTTTCCATGGCTGAGCAGAGATTCAAAACCTGGTTTCCAGAGTTGCAGTTCAATGCTCAAACCACCACACCGTGCTGGTTCTCTCTGTATTTTGCATCCCAGGGTTATATGTTTAGGTCATTTGCTGTGCGATGCCACTGAGGTGCCCGTTTTCAGTAAAAAGAGTTTACTAAATTAAGGCTTTTCAGAGTGTATTTCTTCACTTTGGAATAGCCACATGTTATATATGTATTTGAGTATAGGAGTTAGTACAAAAGCAGTTTAAATCGGTCTTTCTTGTTAAAATGAAGCCACTCGCTATAGCTATACGTTAGGCCACTCAATATGGCTGTATGTGATTAGTTTACCTAGCCTTTGCTGCTGTGTGACAATGGCAGGTGTAGGATTTAATTGTTTTAGGAGCTTGTGTACTATCTCTATGGCAACAGTGTATGGTATGTAGAATTGTTGTTTCCGAACCATCACTTCTGTTGTATTTTGCTGTTGTCAGTCATTCAGCTTGAAGGCTCAAGTGAAGGAGACCTGCAGCGCCTGCCAGAAAACTGTCTACCCCATGGAGCGCCTGGTGGCTGATAAATTTGTCTTCCATAATTCCTGCTTTTGTTGCAAGCACTGCCGCACCAAGTTAAGGTGAGATAAAACCTTTAGAGTGGGAGGCGGGGGGATAAAGGTAAGAGGACATGTGGGGACAGGGCATTAGGTACCCATTTCCCCAAAGTTAGGGATAGGCATAGGATGGCCCTCCAACAGTTCTTGGACAGCAGCTCCCCATTTTTCATCATTGGGTAAGCTAGCTAGGATAGATGGATGCTGTAGTCGAGCAATATCTGGGGACTATGCTTTAGCCATCCCTACCCTAGTTTTTCTCTGGCCTTGATAGCAGGTATACCAGTGCCTATGGATGGCATAAATAATATGCTATAGTGTTGCTATTGTTTCTTGGATCCTGCATTGTACACTGAGTGAGACTCAAAGGTCTGTCCAAAAATGTCGGATTAAGATGGTGTTTCAAAAAGATGGATCTGATTTGAAATTACTGCATCTCTGCAACCACAAACCACTCATAAACTCCTAATGCTTGAAAGGGTGGAACATAGTTTCAAAGTATTGTCGAAGGCTTTCATGGCCAGAATCACTGGGTTGTTGTAGATTTTTTTGGGCTGTATGGCCATGTTCTAGAAGCATTCTCTCCTGATGTTTCACCTGCATCTATGGCAGGCATCCTCAGAGGCAGGACCCCACAACTTCTGAAGATGCCTGTCATAGGAGGAGAGCAATGTCCAATCTCGATTAAATAGTGAAGAGTAGAGACATCACACTGGCAACAAAGATCCGCATAGTCAAAGCAATGGTATTCCCCGTAGTAACCTACGGATGTGAGAGCTGGACCTTAGGGAAGGATGAGCGAAGGAAGATAGATGCTTTTGAACTGTGATGTTGGAGGAAAGTTCTGAGAAAGCCTTGGACTACGGAAAGATCCAACCAATCCATACTTCAGGAAGTAAAGCCCGACTGCTCATTGGAGGGAAGGATATTAGAGGCAAAAATGAAGTATTTTGGCCACATAATGAAAAGACAGAAAATCTTAGAAGACAGGAAATCTTGGTCGGTTCCTCTTCCTTTTTCCAAGGGCAAGATGGATGGATGGCATCCTTGAAGTGACTGGCTTGACTGAAGGAGCTGGGGGAGGTGACAGCCGACAGGGAGCTCTGGCGTGGGATGGTCCATGAGGTCACAAAGAGTCAGAAGCGACTGAACGAATGAACAACAAGAAGCACACACATAGCCCTTAGACTCAACCATTCACAAGATGGCAACCCTGTAACATAAGGCCTAATGAGATATTCTCAGTTGGTGGGGTTATTTTTTAAGATCTGTTTCTGGTTCAAAATGATGATTAAAACTTGATAGAAAATTTCTGTTTAAACAATTTGGACTAAGCAATAAAAAAGGGTATTTTTCCTTTCCCACTCTGCAGAGGTAATTAAAGGAAACTAAGGGATGCAGCACAATGTATGTTGTGTGTCCTGCAATTAGGGCAAGGAGGTCAGCTTAAGAAGAACCTTTTAAAAAAGAAAAAAACCGCACCTCCATGCAAGAAATCTTCAAGGTGCTGGTTTTAACCTTTAAGGCCTTACACGGTCTAGGGCCTGTGTACCTAAGGGACCACCTTACCCTATATGTTCCCCCGAGATCACTACGCTCGGAAGAGCAGAACCTCCTGGTTATTCCATCATCCCGCTCCTGTCACCTATCCAGTACAAGACAATGTGCCTTTTCGGCCACGGCACCTGTGCTCTGGAATTCGCTTCCAGGTCATCTTCGGGCAATTTCAGAACTCGCCCCTTTCCGAAGGGCGTGTAAGACTGTCCTCTTCAGGCTGGCATTTGGCTAAACCCAAACGCAATCAACATGCTCATGCCTGATCCAAGAACCGTAGTCCTGCGGTCACTATGGCTATGTATTTGTTTTTATTGTATATTTTATTGTATGTTTTACCGAATGTCTTATTGCACATTTTAATTGTTTTAATCCGCCCCGAGCCTGCAGGGAGGAGCGGAATATAAAATGGAATAATAAATAAATAAATAAAAATACATTTTTCTCCTTTAAAACAAATAGATTTTTTTGGACTGAAGCAAATGAAACCATGGAAAAGACAGCACTGATTAAAGAAAATTCTGTGTTAAGGATTCCTTATATTGAAAGAAAACTAAAGTAAAGCCATTCTTCTAAGAGGGAATGACAAATGGTTGGTCCCAAGCTAATCTTCTCGTCTCATTTATCCACAAAAGCAGGATGTAGGCTTCTGTAACACTTAGGCATTTTTCTTTTCACAATGCTTTACAAATGGGCAAAGTTATTTTCTTGGATTACAAAATCAGGATCAGACACGTTACACGGTTGTTGGTACATTCTGGGAGGAAACTTCTGTTACCAACTTTATTCATGTGGTGGATAGGAATGATGATCAATGAGGTTGAGGGGAACCATACTGCAAGCTTGAGGTGATACAACCAGGGATCTTTCCTCTATGGTGCAGCAGTTGTCCTCCACATTTAAGGAGAACTGCATGCCTTTAGACCTTTTCCCAGTGGATTCTGACATGTCTCTTCCTTCTTTTCAGCTTGGGTAGTTATGCAGCTCTCCATGGGGAATTCTACTGCAAACCACACTTCCAACAGCTGTTCAAGAGCAAAGGCAACTATGACGAGGGTTTCGGCCGCAAGCAGCACAAGCAACTCTGGCTGCAGAAAGACGTGGAGAATGGGACTGATACAGCATGACCCATGGGCTCCCTTTCCCCCACATTGAGAGCCTTGATATGGGGATGAGCCGAGCTGATGGAAAAGTCATAGTCCTTGCGAGGGTAGCTGAGGGCAGGCAAGGCAAAGCAGGAATACAGGATGGGTTTTCTGGTTTTCATGGTTTTCTGTTGTTTTTGTATCTGGGCTTAGAGAGGATCCAAGAACCCTGGAAACAGCCCTCATGGTGCTAGGAGTGGAGATCCTATGCAACTCTTATAAGTACAAAACCACTGCCTTGGTGGGGACACAGGCCATACTAGTGATGCAAGAAACATACTGAGACTATTATATCGACCCTTTTTTTTTGGGACAGTCTACCTACAACTGTGATTCAACCTCCGGTACTAGTTGTTGACCCAAAATCCATCCTTATTGTGCTTTGTCCTCTGTATTACAAAACATACAGAGCATCATATTCTCCACTTACATACCCTTTAAGCAACCTACAGTCCCCAAAGTATAGCCTAGATTTGGGGGAATTGCCAAGGTACTATTTTCTCTACCCTTAAACCTTTGGCCAAAGAGGTCTTTCCAGCATCCTTTGGGGTAAGGTACAGTGAATTTTGACCATTAATTTGGTCTAAATTGTTTTCGGTTTCTCCCTTTTAATCTCAAACATCCCAATTATTAGGCCAGATTAGGTGAAAGGAGTGATACACTTTTACCCCAGAGATCACATATAGTGGCCTTTAGGGGTGAACTGTGTATACTAGCTTTGGATGTTTTAAATAAGTGTGTGATGAGAACATGTGTGCTTCTTTAGAAGGTCCAAAGCTGAGGTTTTTCCTGAGATTATTTACTCCAGTTATAAGGTTATGATGCCACTTTTAACTGCCATGACAACATCCTATGGAATCCAGGGATTTGCTGTTTAGGGGTAATTACGGTATTTAAAATTCTCCACCAGAGACGTCTTAAGATCTTGCCATATTGCAAACTCCAGGATTTCATAGGATGTTCTCTTGCCATTAAAATTGAACTATAGTGCTGTAGCTGCGTAGTTTGAAAGTTTTTTTTATGGTTAAAGATAATGAACATTCCTGGAATTGGGGTGGGTAGGTGGTACTGTTACAAAAGTGACTGAAATATGCATGCCAGTCAGGTTTGAACACAAGGTTCACTTGGGTCACAAAATGAGATCCCAAACCATGCACCCTGGTTTTCATCAGCTCTGTTCAGCCCATTCAGCCTTAAATCCCGGGGAAACATTCATTGTCTATCTTTTATATTTGCCTTTTTCAGTGGTATGTGGTAAGCTGAAGCACAAACTCATGGTGTTGTGTCTAGAGTTGCGCTGCCTGCTCTTTTATTTTTGTAATATAAGTTTTCTGAGTCTTTTTCGTTTCATGTCATTTTATGAAAGGGCTTGACGGGGGAGATGAATTTACAATTTGACTTCCTACTAAACTAACTGCTGACATTCATTCTGAATGAAAGCACATCACAGCCAACACTGGATGTATCTATTTTGCAGAATCATAGCATTTTGATTTAATTTTAACTGTCACGACTCCATTTTATGGACATTTGGGATTAATGGTTTGGTCAGACATCACAGGTCTCTGCCAGTGATTTTGAAACAAATCTGCAAGTTTTCCTGCTGCCATAGAATGGAACCATGGCAATTAAAAGTGACATCAGAGTGCTATATCTTGTGTAGTGGGAATGTTATCTACAGTAGACTCAGTCAACTGGCACCATTGGAGATTGGTAGATGCCAGATAGCTGTAGTTTCTGTTTGCGTAAGAGTTACTATTAAAAATAGTCTTAATATTGTATTTCACAGTATATCATACTCTGTGTTGACTTGATATCGAAATACAGTAATTAAAAGCAAATAAAGACAAAAGCAAACTTGCATTTCTGCTAAAATTGAACTTCTTCAATGTTTTTGCCAGTTGCTTGAGAGTTTTGGTTGTCTGAGTTCTGGTTAACCAAGGCCCCTTGTACACTGCCACAAAAAATTCAGTTTACGGCAGCGTAAATTCATATAATCCAGTTCAAAGTGGAAAATGTAGATTATCTGCTTTGATAATCTGGATCATATGGCAGTGTAAAAGGGGCCTGAGACTCTCTACTGTATTTAACAAGCCTAAAGTTTAAGAAAAAACAGAAGCTTTAGGCAGACAGCAATGTCGAAGTGAATCACTTTAGCACGAATAAGCTAAGTGTCCCTCACATACAGCCTCCAAGACTATTTTTGTGCCCCACATCTTGCAAAATCATAGACACACACCCCTGCCCTGTGTCTGTTTCTGGCAGAACATCACCATCTGGTCATTTCCGACTGGGAAGATACCCATGGATCTGAAATAAACCTTAAATTATGAAAATGGCCTTAAATAGCCCATAGTATTGTCTAGTCACTTTGTGTTTGTGTTAGTGCCCACTTTTATATCCCCCCCCCCTTTTTTGTAAAATACAGATGGTGGCGAGCAAAGAGCAAAACAGTCAATGAAAGACTGGTGATTTATGTGTTATTCTAAAGTATGTAGAAAGAGTAGGCATTAGCATCAGTTAAACAACTCACATGCTTGGATTATAGGATGTCACTGCCTTTAGATCAACCAACATTTAGAGCAGGAGTCTTCAACAAGTAAGGAAGGAAAGAGGAAAAGAGTGAATGAAGAAATGAAATGCAAAGATATAGGATGCCTGGCTTGACAGTCCACGTGAGAAAGATCCTGGGAGTCTTTGTGAACAGCAAGTTGAACCTGAGCCAACAGTGTGATGCAGCAGCTAAAAAAGCCCATGGGATTTTGGGCTGCATCAAAAGAGTCTAGATGTCCAGAGGAAGGCAACTAAAATGATCAAAGGTCTGGAAACTATGAAAAGAAAGGGGGAAGGGAGGAAGAAAGGGGAAAGGGAACAAGGAAGGAAGGAAAAAAGAGAGGGAGGGAAGGAGGAGAAAGAAAAAGGGAGGTAGCTAGGAAACAGAAAGGGAAGGAAGAAAAGAAAGGAATGTAGGAAAAAGAGGGAAAGAAGTCAGAAATCACGGTGTAGTGGTTTGAACGTCAGACTGTGGCTCTGAACCCACTGGGTGACTTTAGGCAAGTCACACTCTCTGTCTCAGATGAAGACAAAGGCAAACCACTTTAAATAAATCTTGACCAGAAAACCGATAGAGTTGCCTTAGGGTCACTCTAAGTCTGAAACGATTTGAAGGCACACAACCACAACAATCCTAATTAACTTGAGGCATCTAATTAGCCAAAAGCAGGCCCACACTTCCCATTGAAATATGTTGGTTAAAATTATTCATTTTAAATGTTGTTTGCACTACAAATAAGGTATGTGCAGTGTGCATATGAATTTGTCCATTTTTTTCCAAACTGTTGTTCTGCTCCACAACAGTCTGAAGGGCCGTGAACCGTCCCTCTGCTTAAAAAAGTTGAGGACCCCTGATTTAGAGATATAGTTATAGTCTGTCTGCCAGCTTGTCATGGACTTCCAAACGTAACATCTGAGGAAACCAACTGCTGCTCACAACAGCTTCCACCAACAAATAGAGTTTGTCTTTAGGAAGTCACAGACATCATAGCAGCTCTTCTAAGACTGGGACATTGATTCTTACCCTTTCCACTTCAAGGAGCAGGAATAACATAAATCATATTAAAGGCAGGACATACCAGGAAGGTTTGGAGTAGACAGAACTCAGTAAAACTCCCTGCAGTATCACACAATGAGGGCTTTCCATGCTGCTTCTGGAAATGACAAACATTTACTGACTCTACCAGAAAACTTTCCAAACAGTAGTAACTGAAAACAATATTTTATTGTAAATAAAAGTTATACATTGGCCTAGCTTTGCACTGCAAGCTCTGGTCAGTATAAGTACTTATAAAAATTAGAAAGACACAAGTGGTTCAAGGTCTTCTGTACACTTCAGGTTATTCATGATTGCAAACTGCCCAAATCTTCTGCTTACAAATGAAGTTCACATGACATACGTTTGAAAATATTATATGGATTTTTCTTTAATGTGAATCTCTAAAAACTTTACTATAGGCCATTTAAAATGTAAGGATTCTGTGGGTTGAAATTCATAGTCTCAATGACCTTGTAGTCTAAAGATGAAGAACATGTGGTCAACCAGACTGCTAAACTACATGTCCAGTACTCTACATTTCTGGCTATTTTGGCTAAGGATGAAGGCAGCCTAACCTCAACTGGATGATAGGTTCCCCTGTTCTGTTCTACGTTGCCTTCATGTGATAATTACATAACTATGCAGGTGTGTGATCCATATTTACATCTTGGTAGATATAAATGTGTTGAAATCTGCTTGTTGGGCTATAAAACCCAACCAGTCACCTGCAGACATAAGCAACCAGATCTACCCTTTTGGGGATAGATTCCTCCCCCACCTTGAAACTTTGGTCAGAGAGCAAAAAATAAGTCTATCCTTCATAACATGCTAGGGGACACCTAAGAAATTAGAAATTTTTGTTTGGGAAAACTAGCTTTCTTCAACCAAAAAGGTCTTTAGATATGGCATTCCTTCCTGCAATAATGAGGATATAATACTGCAGTTCAGTAGAATACTACTATGTGAACCTGGAGTATACAGAATCGTCGTGCCAAGCCCAAACATCTTTGTTTCCTCACATATCATTAAGATTCAATCTGGGGAATATTTGCAAATTATCATCAAGAAATCTCCCCTCTTTCACCTACACCCATAAAGATCAGAAATATTCACTGAAAGCAAAAATGTAAGACTCAGGATGACACCACAAACAACCAAAGAATCGAATTGGTTAGGGATGTTTCAAGTACAGAAGAAAATAGCAAAATATATGCATTTCACAGTATATCATACTCTGTGTTGACTTGACTGGCAATTGTTTTTAATACAAACTGGGAATGCAATTTCATTGAACTCAAAGAGTGGCTTATTTTTGAGTTAAAACATAATCATACTCCAGTCCTTCTTGGTTGTTCTCCATATCAGCTCTATACTTGAGGAAAATGGGACTGAGCATGCTACCTTTCCCTGTTAATTTTGTTACCCCCTATGCATCCAAAGGACAACCACATTTGCGAAGGAGACATGCCTCATTGATCAATACCATCCTCAATATGTGAGTTCTGTAACCAGCTACATAGAGATCCTCAGTTATCATGGATGAATATGGTAGGCTACGATTCCAGCCTAATCCAGAGCTCCATGATGATCAGGATATTCGTGCACTCTCCATCCTCCCCTTTTGACAAATGGCCCACAGACAACATCTCCAGACCCGAGTGAGGGACTGTGGTCAATGCTCTCTGGGAAAAGGGGAAGACAAAGAAAAGGAAAGTGAAGCTGGATCAGGACCAGAATTCCATCATTGAACAGGAGACCAAAAGGAGGCACCATAACAGTGGAGGGAGCATGCAATCAGCAGCTGAGCCAGTCGTAGCTGATGGGGCACGGATGCGGCCAAGCTTGACGATTCAGATACCATCCTTGGTCTTGACAGTGCCTCCTCCTCCTCAAAATGTCTTCTTTGCAGAGACATTATCTATGTCTAGCAGACAGCGAGACTAATGGAGGAAGAGAAGTTATCCTGGTATTCAGAATTTGCACGCAAGAAACATGCCCAAATAAATGACAGAGACCTATATTTATTTTTTTTAGGGAAAACTATTCTTCTGAGTACCAACAACGCATGGATCTTTACCGACTGCATGCAACAAAGCAAATGGCCTCTTCCAGAATTCTTGTATTTCAGAATTCATATGGATCTGAAAAGCGTGAAACCAAGTCTGTTAAAAATATAGGCTGAAATTCTGTGAGCATACAGTGATCCAAGAAAGGATGGACAGTGACTTCATTTGAGACTGTTGGCCACAAATGTTTTTAAATAATCTGCAGTAAGTATTACTGCATCTTAGAAATGCATCCTAGGCACAGAAAGTGGGATAAAAGCCCTGGTGTTCTATATCGCAATTTATTTCCTATTCCTGTAAACAAATGAGAGATTTTCCCCTCTACTTCCCCAACAGACCAGTGAGAAAACAAAGAGGCATTTTGGCTTGACACATCTTATTATAAAACTATAATATTCTTTGCAAAACCAGCTGCTTTTCTTCCCTTTTTCAAATTCATAAATGTTTCAATTTCCTCCCTCCCCACCCCATTAACCGTTGCTGTACATATCTATAAAACCAACAAATTATGATATAAATAAAAAAGTATGAGGCATCACAATTTGCTGACATGATGTAAAAAGCTTAACAAAGAGTGATATAAATACATTTGTAAAAGTGCATCCATACATGTAATGCTTTGGCTAATTTCTCATGCTGAATCAGCAGCCTGGGTCCAGGTACTGGAGTATATCATACAAATAGGTAGCCAAACCAACGTTATCACATTCTTGGAGACAGGTAGAGGGAGGAAGTCTGCTGTTGTGTATCTGCTTAATCACAGCATATACTACAAGGGAGCAGATGCATTTCAGGACATAGATGCCTTCAAACTTCTCAAGCTATCTTCAAGATTTACAAAGGGTAAGAAAAACACTGCTGCTTTTTTGGATTTCAGCTGAGTTAAGGACAAGTCATTCTATCTTGATCCTTGTGCTACACAAAAGCAATTATCTTAAAGCAATGTTCTGGAAAGGTCAACTATTCCTGGATAGTGGCTTCACACCTTGTCGATGCTACAAGGCTGTGGACTGAAGACATTTGCTGCAATTTTTCCCACTTCAACTGCATTCTGCTTTAAAGATATTTCTGCTGGTAGAAAGCACTTCCTCCTGTATTTCACCACATAATAACACATTTTATCCCTTTTTTGACCTTATGCAATGAAAGAAATGGAGCGCTTAATTCAATCTTTTGTCCATTTTCCTTTGAGGTACATGCAGCTGAGTCAGTGCTTCATGCAGCTGAGTCAGAAAGCACTGCAGCTGAATGAAGTGCTGTGACTGAAAGGGGAGGGGCAGGCAAGTAAATGACTGAGTGAAGCATCCTTACTGAATCAATGAAGCGACTAGTGTGCGAATAAAGCAAAAATACCAATTTTGTGACACCCCCTCCCCCAAATGGGATGTGACTATTACGTGGTACAATGAAATACAAGTATATTGTTATGCACCTTCAACCTGAAATTTATTATGGGTTTCTCTTGGCAAGATTTGTTCAGAGGGGGCCTCTGCCTCTCTCTGAACCTGCGAATGCAAGTTGCTCAATGTATCCCATTGAGTTCCCATGGCCAAGTGGGCATTCAAACCCTGGCCTCTAGGATCCTAATTTGACACTCTAACCACTATACTTTGCTGTCTTTCCACTGTTCAGCTTTGCTGCTATTAGCAGCTGTTTGTGATTTAAGCACACCTTGTAAAAAGTTTGCTAGATAGGAGTAAATTTAACTCTGCACAAATACCAATATCTTGACTTATCTTGTCAAAAAGTGTTGTCAAATCAAGGGTATGTTGATGGCAACATAGGTGGCCAAAATGTACCAAGGGCATATAACTCTTCATAACTAGAACTTCTGCATATATTTTCAAATTTCCAGTTTTGCTCACATCACAAAAGTTGAAAAAATATTACATCCAAGACTAGGCTGAAAACCAAAAATTATTAAGTGCAGATGAGTAAAACAGATTTCTGATAGATGCCTGCTCACTAGAAAAGTTCTCTGTCTAGGCTCAACAACAGTAATTCGCCTTTCCCTGAAATAAATTTTGGTAGCACTGAAATTATATTTGTTTAGAAGGCTTGGCAAATCGAAGTATGGCACCATTGGCATTCTGCCGAAGGAAGGAAGGAAGGAAAAAGCCTTCTAATGGAGGTATAAAAGATTCCAATGTCTTGCAGAGATTCAAGTCAGGATAATACCAAGGCTGCAGGGATAGCCCTTTTTCTCAGCTGCAAAAGACAGCTATCCAGGGGGAATACATGCATGCCAAACATGTTTCACATTTCCATCATTTGAATGCATGTGCTAAAATAATCTATATACTGGTGTTCTATGGTCTGAATAAATTAGACAAATCATATGAAATTTCATATACTTGGTTTTGATCATTTGGCTTTTGCTATTAATGGAAGGGGCACTGAACATCTGCCCCCAATGAGCACCTGCTCAGTACCCCATGGCTTCTAGGAAGTCACAAGGCACCTTCCATAGTTTTAACATTTATAGTTTCTTGCCATAAAGACTAGAAACTTGCTTTTATTTTTTTTAAAAAAATAAATAAAGAAGTTAAACGTGTTGAGTCCCTGGATGCTGTTTTTGTGTGTGCCAGATAACTAAATTCTGTGTTAGCACACAATTATTGCATAGACACAGAATGCACAGTCCTGAATTACACCCTCAAACAGGCCAGTCCTAAATAATAATAATAATAATAATAAAGCTTGTTTCCCTCATTTCATACAGGGAGCCTACACTCCTTTGGCCCCATTGTGCTTGCGTTCCATGGGAACCCTCTATTTCATCATCCAGATATTTGGATAAGAGAGGGAGAAAGGTAAAGAAATAGAAAGAAGGATCAAAAGACCTTGCCTCCGGTTTTTCGGCTTGTCATTACAAAATAATACTATTCACATGTTTATCCAAATCAATATTTTCTGAACACTTTCAGATGCTGAATACTTAAGAAAAATATATAATAATTATTATATATAATAATAATAATGGAGTGCATGTTCTTTGTGGCACTTGACTTGATAAGGTCCTGGGGAAGTTGTGAAACGGAGAACGAAAGCATGATCCCAAGACACGCTTTTGTGAGTCTTCGCAGTTATAAGTATTCCTTTTCCACTTCGGCCCAGCATCTGGCACAGAGCTACATTCAAATGAGATGGCTCCCAGCTGGCTTCCAGCTCACGTACTTATGGAGGCACACCATGGCATCATGTCAGCACCCCAACAAGGCCAGGGATATAGATTTATAGCTGCTGAAAACATCCATCTTAAAACGAAGATGTCAACCTAAAAAAACTGACATCCTTGTTTTCTTCTCACACCATGTCTTTCTAGGCAAATAGCAAAGCTGGGCCAGCCTTTGGGATTGACACTTTGCTATGGCTGCTGGACAGCATCTTCAGAAAGTTGAGTGTCAAACCGCAGGGAGAAGTGCTGTTTGCAGTGGGAAAGGGGGAATTCAATATGGCATTTGTGCAAAGGGATGCTGGAGCAGCTCTTCGGCTGAAGGTCTCTGCTTGGCTTCCACAAAGATCCGCCTTAGAAAATCTCGACAAGTTTCTGATATGTGAGAAGGCAGCTGGGGATTTGTTGGTTGCGTGGCGATTTTGAAAATGGCTGCCATGGCTTCATATTCCGCCCAAGGTGGTTTCTCTGTTAACATCTCCACCACAGTACATGCCAGGCTCCTGGAAACGAACCATACAGACAAAAGCTCATATCATTATTAATTGTTTTGCAAGTTCAAAGAAACTTAACTGCCGTTTAGTAAAACTGATTAAAATGGAGATGAAATTCATTAAATCGATTAGCAAAAGGACTTTGATGTCTTTGATATTTGTTTGTATCATCCAAACCATTTTAATACTCCCATGAATCAAAATGTCACCAGTCTAAATAACAACAAAAACAAACACAGACCATACCAACTGGTCAAACCACAGGTAAAAAAGAACTACTTCCCTGAAAGGTGGAGGCCTGAAATTTGGTATATAGAGAGACTGTGCAGGGAATGCCTGTGCAAGTCTCCTTCAAAACAGAGGGAATAGTTTTTCCTCAATAAAAAATGTCAGCCCAGCGCAGAGCAAGCCAAACAACTTAGAAGGTAAAATGTTGTGGTGTAGATATAGTTTGAGAATTTTGGGCAAGAAATGTTTTCGAAGGTTTTTTTGGATTTCAGATTACATTTATTTGCATACTACTGTACACTGATAATGAGCTTGGAGATGAGAGCTAAGTTCAAAGATGAAACTCATTAATGCTCATTAATGCCTTATACACTTAGCCTGAAGGTTAATTTTATACAATATTTGTAATAATTTGTAATAATTATGTGAATGACACAATTTTTTTCTACAAAAAGCAATGGGGTCACTACCTCAGCAACTCATGTGGGCTACTTTGGAGTATTTCAGATTCTAGAATTTCAAATAAGAGATGATCTACTGATATTTCCCTTTGTCCCTTATAAATAAATGCATACCAACACACACACTGTAAATACACACAATGTATTATAACCACTGTGGTTCCATCACTAGTATCATAACAACACTATATCAGCATTTGTTTTCAATGTGTACATGGCAATAAAAGACATACAGGTTAAGCATCCCTTGTCTGGAATTCCAATATTCAAAATATTCCAAAATCCAAAGTTGTTCATATGGATAACTGACATAGCGACACCTTTGCTTTCTGATCATTAAATGTATCCAAACTTTGTTTCATGCATGAACATATTAAAATATCATAGAAAAGTTAAAAAAAACCTACTGGTCGCAAGCATTTTGGATAAGAATACCCAACTAGGAGTGTATAAGGTTTCTATGATTGCAAAATGAGTCTGAATTTACTCTCCCATCCCGTTAACTTGCCTTATAGTCCCTTCAAGTGTCTGCTCATTTTGATCACTTCTAAGTAAAAAAACTTCCACTTCTGAATACCAGTATTTCCGTCAAAAGCATTTAGGCCAGGGAGAAGATTAATAGTCTGTGATTCTTGGGGAGTGGGTGGGGGAGGGGGATTGTAGTTAAAAAGTGAAATAAAAATGCCTACTTTTACTATCTACTACAAGCAGGTTTGGAAAGTGCAAACCTTCTAAGCAGGAAAACTTGGATGGCTTTCTGATTTTTTTGGAAGGCTTTCTGATTACAATAAGCAAACATTGTATAGACTCTCTTTCCACAACAAAACCCACATATTTTGTCATCTAATAAAGCACTGGGCCAGTGGCCAGCTTGAGAATCCTGTTTCACCCTGACACACACACACTGGCCTTGGGCCTCAAGATCCTAAAAATAGTCGTTGTCAGTGCACAACTGGTATACAGCCCTTGACAGCTTCACTAAAAGGGGGGAGAGGCGAAGCGGAATTCTACAGATAAAGAACAGAATGTGTTCTACCAACAAAAATATATCTGACTTTGGGCTAGTAGTTACCTAGAAGTCACCCAGAACCTAGCAGTTGTGCGGAAGTGTGATAGATCCCATTTTTAGGCTGGCACTGCAGTTTCTACCCTTGGGCTCCAGTCATTCACTCTCCCCCTCCCCCCACTTAGTCCCCACTTGGATTGGGTATTTGCCCTAAGGATCAACCCTCCCCTCCAATGTAGATTGGGGACAGGTTGTCATGGCTGCTGTTTTCAAAATGGCAGTTACAGCTTACTGTGAGATGTATCATTGGTTATCCCTATTTTCTTACTAGCATTCTTGTCTTGTAGGTTTGTCAGAGAATGGAAACATGTCCAGTTGATTAGGTAAGATAGAAAACAAACGGGAGGAGAAGGGGGCAGGGGTTTAACAGCTCAACTGAAAACAATTATTGGTGACACCCAACTGTTGTGGATTGTTCCTTCTTACTATCTGAAGAATAGAAGTTTATTAAAACACAAATACCAACATGTAAATCCCTAGATATTCTACTCATCCACAACTCCTCAATTCTCCCTTCTGCCTGGCTGACCTATTTTTGTTACAGGTCTTCCTGTTCCCAATCTTTCTCAAATTAAAGCTGCATCACTATGCAAATTCAACTCTATCCCTGTGTCAGCTTTTCCCCTTATCTGGCATCTCACAGGGTTAAGCCTCTATTTTAGTTTCTTCCCTGCAGTCCTTGCCAACATTTCCTGAGCTGGATTGGCTGTCCCCAGTCAGGCTTGCCCAGCTTCCCTTTCACACATGGCAACTCTCATCATCATTATCACCACCCTGTCCAGGTGAACCCTGAAGAAATACAATGCAGTAATACAAGACAAAACACACACAAGCCCACCATAGTGACAGAAAAAGATGAAGAAGCTTCATACGTTGTTTTGTTTCACTTCAACTTTCATTATCCCTCATCACTAGTTGTGGCAGCCCGAGCTAATGGAAGTTGCAGTCCAACAACTTGGCAAAGTATGGACATCTGACCCTGTAAGTTGTCTCATAAGCACAGTGCTTAAGAAATGTGGAAAAGGTAACCCAAGTTGCAGCCTTTGGTAGGAAGGAAACACCACAAACATACCAAGGAAGTTGCAATAATAAATTTAAATATCATTTTGATTTTGCTCATGGGGATTATTTGGCTCATTGATAGTAACTGTATTTATTTTATTTAGATTATTTATATCCTGCTCTACAGCCACAAAGACTCCCAGAACAGTTTACAACGTTACTGGACTCTCATGCTTACAATCTCATGCTTACGATACAAATTAGGAAGAGTGACCAGAGAAAGGATGATCATGTAGTCTACTTCTCAGCAGAGTTAAGGATGATGAAGATGGCATTCAGTGCTACTCCTATGATGCCTGCACTTTGCATTCTTACCACCACTACCTAGAGTAAGTGGTCTGAGTTTGAAAGAGAAAACAGTATTTTTTCCTTTTGAAAATCAAGTACTTGCTTCCAAGTTAACTGAATCCCTGACATCCACACAGCAAGCAGAAGGCATTATAAGGCTAATGAAGTGTCAGCTGACTGCAGCACAACGTAGAGGAGAAAGCCTTTGCAAGTCATAACTTTAAAGATATAACAAGCCCAAGCAACAACACTGCAACAGAAAACCAACTTCTTACCAGACATCGGCCTTTCTTCCATAGCCCTCTCCACTGATCACTTCTGGACTCATCCAATAGGGTGTCCCTGTGACAGAACGGATGCCAGTCCCAGACATGCAAATCGTCTGTAGCCGTTTGCTGGCCCCAAAATCGCCAAGCTTCACGTTACCAGCAGAATCTCGGAGAATATTTGCTCCTGAATTCAAAAAAGGGACAAAAAAAATTCTGAGATGCAACCTGCAGTTATCATTTAGTTTAAAATGCCTAAAATCTGATATAGATCTAGTATCTGATACAGATACTAGCGGCTTTTTATATGTGCACAAAACGAAGAAGACTGACCAGAACTGAAAGATCAACGTTTATTTAGCAGTGTCACTATTATCCTACATTAAGCCAGTGTTTCTCAACCAGTGTGCCGTGGCACACTAGTGTGCCGTGAGCGATCATCAGGTGTGCCGTGAGAAAAGCTCTCTGCCCCCCTTCCTTCCCCCCTCCTCCTGCTGAACTCCTGCTGCTTGGGACACACCCCTCCCCCTGGCTTCAGCGCTCCCACAGCTTTGCCAGCCTTGAGGGGGCAGTGGCAAGCCAGCAGTGGCAGAGCCAGCACAATGCTGGCTTGGCACTGCCCCCTCAAGGCTGGCGAAGCTGTGGGAGAACTGAAGCTGGGGAAGGGGCGGGGCATGGTGTGGCCTGGCTCCTCCCCCTCCCCCAGCTTCGGCACTCCCAGCAGCTGCTCCCAGTGTCATTTTGGTTGGTGGTGTGCCCCCGGATTTTTTTAATGTTAAAAGTGTGCCACGGCTCAAAATAGGTTGGGAAACACTGCATTAAGCCACTTATCATTACAGGATGCTTATATAGCATGAGCCAAATATATAAGGTTGAAAATGCACAAACTAAAAGAAAATAATCAAACATTTGGAGTGAGGTAAAGAACAGGTAAACAATGAAAACTGTTTAAAGCTACAGAGATAGTAGCTGGCTAAATTATAACTAAAACTCTGCCAAACCAATATGAATAACCAACAATGGTCCACAGACTGGAAATACTTCACATAAGGGGATAGCAGAGATTATGGTAACCACTGGCCCACTGTGTTACTCTCACTTGCAAACGAAGTGAAGCTCAACATTTTACAACATAGATTTTATCATACTTAACATAAAACATGTCTGGTGAAAAGTGGATTGAGAAAAGGAAGAGACACTAAGAATCATGCAATATGTAATGGGTAATGGGGCATACTTCTGAATATCAGAATAGAATCAGCCTGTGCTTTATAAATTACAGCAAAGCAATCTATACTCAGGCCCATATCAGAACTGAATCTGGAGAAGGAGATTGGCTTCCAACTGGCATGGGATTTTGACACATTTTACCATCCTATCTCTTTAATCTAGTTGCAAAATACCGTATATACCCGAATATAAACCGAGGCAGCTAATTTTACCACAAAAAACTGGGAAAATGTATTGACTCGAGTATAAGCCAAAGGTGGGAAATGCAGCAGATATTGGTAAATTTCAAAATAAAAACAGATCACATTAATTGAGGCATCAGTAGGTTAAATGCTTTTGAATATTTACATAAAACTGTAATTTAAGTTAAGCATTACCCAACTCTGATTAAACCATTATTCTAACCTTCTTCAATGTAAATGTGCTTACGTATCCTTCCAATCATAATAGAGTAAAATAATAAATGTATTATTAATAATAGAGTAAAATAACAAATGTAATAAGAACAACAACAGAGATAAATGATAGATAACTCTGACTCGAGTATAAGCTGAAGGGGAGCTTTTTCAGCATAAAAAGGGCTGAAAAACTCAGTTTATACTCAAGTATATACGGTATGTCATATAGAAAGCTGGATTGGACTCAGAAGAAGGGGGCATCAACATTAGAAGAAGGAACATCAACAATTTAAGATATGCAGATTACTTCACACTCTTAATAGAAAATAGCAAGGGATTAAAACAAGGAAGGAATTCTAAAAACAGTTTTACAGTTGAACATCAAGAAAACAAAAACAGGGAATACAAACAGGTTATAGAACTTTAAGATAGGATATTGAAATAGGTCATAACTTGGCTCATCATAGGTATGCAATGGCAGCTATGAAGTTATGGTATGGTATAGTAAGAGCTATGGTATAGTCATGCCTATTTTTAATAGTAACCAGAAACAACATTTATCCGACATCTACCAATCCCAAGGAGTTCTGGTTAACTGAGAGTTTGCTGTATCTGGATATATGTTTCACTGTGAGGAGTGTGCACTTAAATTCTGTGAAGTCTACCAATAAGGTGTGCTAAAGGCTCTGACTTGGTAATGGCCATGAGAAGGTATTAATAACTACAAAAACCCAAACCAAAACAAAAAAAAATGCTTGAGAAGGTAGAAGGCATAAAAAAACCCCAGGCAGAGTACATTCCAGATTAATCAAAGAAGCCATGGCTGAGTCTGCAAGACCCGAGTTGAGGATGGAGTGACTTGGGGTGCACTTATGATATACAATTAATGCTGTTTGAAACAAATTTTAACTGTCATAGATCAATTACGTGGAATCATAGGAATTATGGTTGTATACGGTTGCTAACCTTCTAGGCTAAACCACAACTCTCAGTTAAAGTGCTGTCATGGCTTAGTGCTATGACATTATGGGAGTTGTTGTTTGGTGAATAACTGAATAGAATAGATGTTAACATGTAGAAAATAAAGGTTCTAATCCATAGCATAGCCCTAATCCAGCCCAGTTGCTTATTGTAAAGGAGCAGAGGTTGTCAACTTTTAAGTACACCTTTAATGTAATGTATCTCCTGTTCATGTTTGTTCTTCTAGGTTTCTCTCGTGTTAAACATTTAGGCACCTTTGTGTAATTGGTCTAGTGGTATTTTGTGTCCTGAGACTCCATGCTCTGCTTTTTCCATTAAAAATATTTTTATGTCTACCTTATAAAAAATCCCACGGCGTTCTTAAAAAAAAGTCACATTTGCATACTTCGTGATTCCAGTTCATATTTCTTAGCACAATAGCAATTGTGGGTTGTGCGGGCCAGAGGTTCAACACCAACAAAATTATTGGCAGTATTTCCAAGGTAAGAAAGTTGTAAGCAGATTGCTACTGGAATAGAAAGGGCCAAAACGGCAATGCTATGCTACACTACGCAGCAATCACAAAAGTGCACTGCTCTGGACTCTGGATGCACTCTTACAAATCCTTTCCTGTCAACATTTACTTCATTTTGAGATTTTAAGAACGTGATTCTCAAAGCACAGCATACAAATATGTTTATATAAAAGATTCTTTCTTCAGTGGTGTCGCTTACCCTTTATATCCCTGTGTACAATCATGTTGCTGTGAAGGTAACAGACTCCTTCCAGAATCTGCCGAGTGTACTTCCGGGTCACATTTTCCGTCAGAGCACCATAAGCCTTCAGCTGGTCTTTGACAGAACCCTTCAGAGGAAAAACAGGAAGGTACTAAAGGATACTTTAATAAAAATGAATGTTGCATCCCACTGTGGTCAGAAGCAGGTTATTTCTACTTTCTGAAGGACCAAACCAATTCTTACCCCTGGCATATACTCCATGAAGATGCTCAGGGTCTTCTCTGCTCGGTCCCTCAAGCATCCGTAATACTGAACAATGCGCTCATGTTGGAGGTTCTTCAGCAGCTGAATCTCACATTCCAATGCACTCACTTCCTGCAGCCATGGAGAAAGCCACTTAATTTACCGTGTAAAGAAAGATCAACCTGGTCTTTGTACAAACAGTCTTCTTCAGAGCAAGTAAGAAATACACAAGATGGTTCAGACAGAAATTAAAGTATGTTTAACTGGCCTTGCCCCTCTGTCCATACTCTGCTCACCCTTGTTTCTGGTTTTGAGAAAGAGCCTGCAGTTGATTAAACTAGTTTGCTACTTTGGCTGAGCCTAAAAAATGACTGAAATTCAGCTTACAAACCATGATCCTTTGTGGGCAAATCTGCAGAAACCAATAAGCCAAAGATCTGTGGTCTCATCATTCCTGCTTGCAATTAGAGCAGCTAAACAAACCATGGAGCATCAATCACTGATTTAACATGTAATACAAACATAGGAAACTACTCTTCCTTGGCTTCCTTTCCAACTAACACACTAGAAAAACAAGCCAAGAACAAGCCATAGAGTGAGAAGGGAGACCACTTCTTTTATGGTGGCAAGTACGCAGTTTTTATAAGCACTTCCATTAACATAAAAATACAAGAAAACAGTTGCCTGATAAATAAAGGGAAGTTATTAATAAATTAATCTAAGAAATTATTTGATTATAAATCAGGTCAATTTATTAAAAATTGGTTGCAGTGACTAGCAGAACAGGGAGGATGATACAGAAGCATACTTATGGTCATGACATAATTACACAAATACCTTGCTGGTTTCAGGGCTGTCTGGGTCAAACTGGACTTGCTTGGCAGCGAGTTCTCTCCCTGTATCCACATCGTAGCATAAATACACACGACCAAAGGCACCTTGTCCTAGGAGTTTCCCCCTTCTCCAGTTCACTGGAGCACTTGGAGCTGTCAAGCAGAAGAGTGTATTCTTCTCAACAAAATATATTTAGAATGGCTTAACACAAGGGCCTCAAAATGAACAAGGGAAAAGTGTCTTCAGTCTCTAAAATTCTGCTTGGGATGCCATTAACAGCCCCCCCCCCCAAGTTTATAAGAACAGCTAAGCCAAGACCAATAGGGCCTTTGTATTTCACTTGTCACCTAAAAGTCCCCAGAAAATGTATTAGCATGACCAAATAGCATTTTCTCGTGTTCACCTTAGCACTAATAAGCAGAAATGTTGAAGACACAGAAAATGTTTCCCATTTCCCACCCGCCCCTCAGAAAAAATGTGAATCAAGTAAATATATATGTAATATATGTAATAATAACCCATTTTAAGCATCCCAAATGCACATTACTACCTTGAAAATGAAATGCATTACTTTAAAATGTTCCCCCAAGTCAGAAGCAGCCTCCAAAGTATAAAGGCAAATATACTTGTGCCTACTCAGAAATTAAATGGGACTAACTCCTGCAATAGCAAAAGGGTAGCAGATGCGTGATGCTGGTTGCAACTGCTTAAAAACCAGATGCTACCAAGAGAAGACCAGGAGAAATTCACAAGAAATCAAATACCCTGGCAGCACTCTTCCAAGGGCGAACATGGATTTTGAATGCGAGTGCTGCATGTGTCTACAGCATACACAATACCCACCAGTCTCATGTGCCCTAGCCTTGTATGGTGAAGGTGACCACGAAGTCCGATTAAGGGTCATAACTACACACTTGCTTTTATCGATCTTGAATATACTGACAAATCATTCTATAGTGTTTCCTCTCTCAAATTTTAGGACTATTTCCTTACATTTGGTTGGAATGTTCCTCTCCTGTACAGTGAGAGTATTCTCACTGTCAGCACTTCGTAAGCGCCCACGAGGATCGAGATACTGCACCGTCAGGCCCAAATTCTCTCCGTTGGTGCTCAAAGAGCGGCTTGAGGGCACCAGTGTGAAGAGATTGCCCTGGTGCCGTCGAATGCGAGGAAATGTCCTTCGGCCTGCAACGTCAGCAAATGTCAGAGGAGAAGTGAGGTTTGCAAATAAAATAACCCTGCAGTGAATAATCCAAAAACTAGCCTTTGGGGGGTGCGGGGTGGAGAAAAAACATTCTGGTACTTAAAACACATTTTTTGAGTGATTACTTCCAAGAATCTGGTATCCTGAAACATTCTTAGCACACGTTCTTCTCAGGATATAGTAATGCTTATCCTCAGTAGACAAGACATCCATCTTCTTATACCATGCCAGTAGTTAGGGGTGATTTCCATCACCCATCCCTTTATTCTCCCTAGCTATTTTACTACGGAAAAGAGAAAGCAAAATGCCAACTCACTTATAATCCTTTGTCTATGTCTGTCCGTCTACACAGATTAAAGAGGAGTAGGACAATTAGGGAGAGGGAGGTTTGGTAACTGAGGTAGCTGATAGGTCTCTTTGGAAGAAACATGAAATGGCCATCTTATCACTAAGATTAAAAGCAGGGTGCTTAACAGCAGATAAAACACACCCACCGTCATTGTAATCTTTATGCTGCATGGAGACATGGTAACGTCGAGGGTACGTTCCACCTTTCTCTGCCTTGTCATAGATTTGATTCTCACGATCTAGAATAAAGACAAAGTAAGGTAGCAAAGTTTTATTAAATAAATACAGTAGGAGTTGCAGAAAGCTAGATTCCTCTCATGGAGGTCCTGTGATGGGATGGAGGAATAAGTGAACATCAGCACTGAAAGTAATGTGTATGAATCTTAAAAAGAGATACACAAATAGATGTATGATCTCTTAAAGCTACACATCAGCTGAGATGATGCAAACTGTTGTAATCTAATCAAGGCATAGGCTACCCCCCCAAATTAATTTAGAAAGAGCTAGACTATGGGGCCTGGCAACTCACTATAAGAGAGAACCTCCCTCTTCACTGCTCAGCTGACACATAATTTGCCTCACTTTCATGCATATTCAATATACACAATCTCACAAATGGTCACCCTCCTCCAAACAATCTTTCTCTCACACAGACCATCAATTACACTATGTAACACGATTTTTGTTCCTGGGTTATAAATGTCACTTCCTAATTGGTTCTATCATAAAACATGGAAAAAGTTTATTATACTGCAACAACTCTGTTTTTGCAGAACATCCTGCAGCACATTTTGTTATAGTTTTTCAATGAATATTTCATAAGAGTCTCAACCAATTCAACATAACTTGGGGCAGTCACAAAAATGAAGTTTCTGGATTATTATTTATTTATTTATTTACTTTGCTTCTAGACCGCCTCTCTCAGCCCGAAGGCGACTTATAACAACTACTTTCAAAGTAAACACCGCAAAGTTAAACAGGAAACACTTTCAAACCAGGAACAGAACATTTTTCACATTTTGTTACATAGTATATAGTATTAGTCTTTGGCATCTGGGATTGAGATCCTGGGAGAGAGATTTAAACGGTTTACTAGTCATGTATCAATTTGGCTGTGGCTCTCTGACTGACACAAGATTGAAGTAGATTATCCAAAATTCTTTTTAACTGCACAATTCTATGATTTCAGCACAAAAAGGCAGAATGACCAGAGAACAAGAGCCCACTAAATTACAGCATGTAGATAATAGAAAATCATCCCTTTCCCCAATGAAATATCAGAGCAGCTTGTTTGTGGCGGCCTATAAGCTTATTTTTGCATTTCTGATACACCCCCAGAAAATCCCCCCACCCACACAAAAGGCCAAAGAAAAGTATTTTCTTGGAGAAGCTTTCCTAGGGGGAAGAAAAACACAAGACACATAAAAACTAACCCACATTTTGGCCTTGTTTCCTCCACTGCCCTCAAATGATTGAAAATTTGTGGAAGGGAGATGGTATCACCTCTGGATTGTTGGAACATAGTGAAGCCCATTAGGTGTTTATGAAAACTTGCTTCTACCCCCTGTATAGTTCCCCACCTCACTGTAATAAGTAGTTCCAGGAAAGCAAAGAAACAAAAAAACATAAATCTGTTTTCTGAAGAATTTGATAGGCCATGTCCAATCTGGAAGTGACAAGGGAACCAGAGAAGGAGAAATAACCGGACTCCTCACCCATCTTCATCCAGTTAGGAATGGCACAAAACCGGTAAAAGTTGGCAGCCCTATTGCCTATATACTTCTGAACATCATTATTTCATCTGAATCCATGTGGAAAACATAAACATATAGCAGAGGACAATAAGGAAGTTCCTTATCTCCTCACCCTTCCGAAGAACTCTCCCATTAAATCACTGACTTACCTGTAAAGTCTTGCCTATTGTCCGGGAAACTCTGAGCCCTGGACATGCAGGATTTCAGGAAAGAAAGGCTATTGGAAAGAGAACACATTGGAAATTAGGGGAGGAGATAATTTAATTTTGTATCTTACAATTGGCTGGAATTATCTATATTACAATGGAACATAACAACAACAACATGTGAGCCGCCGCGAGCCCCTGGGAGTCGGCGGCGCAGAAATCGCAATAAATAAATAAATAAAATAAATAAATCCCACTCCCTAAGATTAGGCAAAGACTAGGAAACATAGACAGTAGCAAATGAGAGTAGAGTATTTGCATTGAATGTAGCATTTTGGAATATCTGTAATGTCCAATGTAGGTCTTCTCATTACAGTAAACAAAACCATTCAAATATGGCATGGATCTGTTTTCATGTTTAGTTTCATCACAGAAACCCATGACAAGAGAGAAACTGATTCTGCCACCTTCCCTGTTATTATTTATACCACCAACAGGGTTATCAGCAACTGAGGAGAAGGAACCATCCAAACCCAAAAATAGAGAAAGAGTAATCAGAGATGTATGCTGGGTTTCCTTTCCCAAGGAAGCTTCGTGGTTTTTGAGAAATGGACCTGACAGCTGTCATGAGAGGTCTCCATCAGCTGAGGGAGTCAGGGTCCAGGACAAATAGAGGAATGGCTTTACCTTTTATGAGAGTGAAGCACATAACACTCAAGAAACTTACACGGCAAAGGTCCTTACCAGAGACACCTCATTTTCCTCTACATATATTTCTGGCCTAGCCACTCATGCAATTTAAATATCATATTAATTCCAGGCTCAGGTTCTTAATTTTTGGCTTTATTAGCTTATCATTGCTCACTATTGACACTGGGGCATGGATTCTGTAAGGATGTGAGTGATCAGTCTCCCTATTCATGAACAATTTCAATGTTAGGACACACATCAAGCAGCCCTAAGAAATCAGCTAATACAAGTTCCAGAAGCAAATAACTGATGCAAATATAGGGAAAGGGTTACAAAAATAAGCCATGTCAAGTTGAGTCTGTGTGTAAAGTGGAATTCCAGAAGCACATAGCCAAACTCAGCAGAGGCCAAGCTCCTCAGAAATCCCAATATGCTAATCAGATGCATGAAAATAAGACTGGACAACACATAATTTGAAGCTGAAAATGTATGCTGGGTATATTTGAGATTTTTGAGATTTGTACATCATATACCTGTCGTCATCTGCTTGCCCATTGAAAATCATGATAACCATACCTAAGAAACTAGAGCTGATGTGGTCCATCCAATGCAATTTTCTGAATCAGTGCCCAAATAACCCCAGTATCAGGACTAAAAAGAAGATACCAATAATTCTTTTTGGTTGGGCTGTGTAATCCATTTCAAACCCACCAAAGTCCATACCTGTCTCCTGATTGGCTCAAGGACTGGCAGCTCCCAGATATAGAGTTTTCAGCACTGCTTAAAGGATCCAGCATCTATAAGGGAAAGCCAACAAAATGAATGAGGAATCTGCCCTGGTTTTGAAGGTATGATACAAAAAGGAAGTATGGAACATTTAAGAGACCACTCTGATTATAGTCTAGGAGCCTGATCCACCTCAGTCTTGGGACCCTGCTTATGAGAATTATAATACGCAATCTAACATTAGCATCACATAGTCCATTTATCTGTATTGTCCTCTAACATAAATTTTACTTGACTCTTATCTTTATTCACTGTGCTGATGGAGGAATGAACAGGGAGGGGAAAATCCAGTAACCAAAAAACCGTAAGAAAAACCGTAAGAAAACGGAAAAAAATAGCTTTTCCCTTCCCCACATTTCAGCATCTCAGGTAGCAAGCAGATTTTAATTTATTTCTGGTTGATTTTTCAAGTAAAGACATTGTTGTGGCCCATTGAAGGGAGGAAATTTCATCCCTGATGCACACTTGCATGGCTCTCATATAATCTACCGACAAAAGGAAACTACATGATCAATGGTCTGACACCATATAAGTGTATAGCAATTCCAGATGAAGAGCACAACTGAGAAGATTAGAAGTTATCACCAGTTCTACTTTTTTTCATTTTTACTTCAAACTCACGCATTGTTCACTGGTCTCTGGAATGAATTCTCCTTCACTGTTAATGCTGGTATAGGAGCCCTGACGAGCGATTCGCTGCTGCCTCTCTGGGACATACCCTGGAGGGGGTGAACTTCGGCCCGTGTTTTGAGAACCTGAGGGTTTTTAAATTAAAAGAATGACACGCGTTTGAAAGGAAAATTGGACAGTTGTGTTCTCCTGTTCTTTTAATACTCCTGTTAAAATACAGTATGCATGCACTGTACAATAAGGGAAAGGTAGTGACTGTGACCAAGTGTCAGTATCTGTAGGTAACAAAGAAAAATGCAGCAGCACCGTTTAGACAGATATTAGGAATATGGCCTGAACAGAAATTAGAATACCTGAACTTGCTTGAATAATATTGTAAATAAACATCAGAAAAATATGTGAAAGTTATATGTATCTTTTCCCACTGAGAAGCTTTCATGACTCTTAACCTAAGACTACTAAAGGTAGAGACAACTTGTATAGAGCAAGCCAACTAACTTACTGTAATTGCACAAGTCAAAAAGTATAGAAGCAGCCATATAGATTACTCATTTACTAAAATCTGGTGGCCTTTTGTTGTATATTCCAACCATGACAACATAATTTACCATTACTCCAGTAACTCATAATCATCTTTGGAAAATCTATTGTCCTAATTATCTATGACATTCCCAATCCTTAGCCAATCAGCATTTTCCTCTTGTTTTTCTTGTTTCTTTATTTTTTGTGTATCTGCTGTTTCATTCAACAGAACGTAATAATACAACCAAACACATTGCACACTCAGCCTTTGGCATAAGATAGGAAGGTTACCTAAGGAAATAATTAACTGGGGAAATTTGAAACTAATTAAATAATGTCAAATTCAGAATGGCAGCTAATAGAGACACCATCTAGCAGCCTGCATGCTTGTTGCCATTTTGCTGGCTTCCTACGCCTAGGAATCTTTCCCTGATTACCAGACCTACTTTGTTGGTCCCTCATGTAACATTTTTGCTCTGATGATAGTATAATAGAAACAACTTTTATTTATGCTTTAACATTATCAAAGAGATATGGAATTTTAAGAGAACTCTGTATTTCCCCTCTCCCCAAGTTAAACCAAAGAAGGGTAAGCCTGCTGTTGTTGGCTGTGATCCAAAGCAGCTTCAAAGGTCTCATATACAGTTGGGCACTTGTAGTGTCCACTCCTACCCAATGCCCTCTACCACTGTATCTGCAGAAAATGTTTTTGAAGTTGGGGTAAGTTTTGGTGCAGCTTATTATATATGAACTGATTCTAGAAAAAAGAAAACTACCTGTATTATTAGTAGCATCATTAGACAACATAATGTATTATTATTGTTATTATTCTTATTGTTGTTACTATGATTATCTTTATTTATACTCCGCCTTTCTTCTAGTGAGGACTCAAGGCAGCTAACAATTCACACTAGACAAGTATAAAAAGTACAATACGAAAGTTTAAAAAACCCAATAAATAATAGCAGTGTGGTAAAAAGAATTAAATACAATAACTACACTAAAATTGCCTTTAAAACTTATATCAAATAAAGCATGATACCATGCTGTGTGTCTTAAAATATTTACATGTGTACAATTGTTTGAATAAGACATGAAATCCATACAATGTACAAATTATTGACTTTTTCACCTTAATACTGAACATACGTGCCTGTATTTATTTCTAAGACTGTGAGCACACACACGTGTATGTATGTATATAGCCTAAAAGATAGCTGGCTTGATTTTATACTAAACATAATGTTTTAGCTGTATGTTGTGAGAACACTTTAAAATATAGCCATGTTAAGTACACTTGCACCATCTACTGGTTATTAGAGGAAACAAGCAACTAAGAAAATTTATTTTTAAAAGAGCTAATGTGCAATCAAAAGATAACTCTTCAATTTTTTAAAACCAAAACCCAACCATTTTCAGATGGAGAACTGAGCATTTTTATCATGAAACCCAACTACCAGATGACTAAGATGAAATGGAATAAAGCCTCTCTCTTAAGAAGTATGTCAATATTAAGAGAATAACAGTGGGGCTTTGCCTTATTCCGTTTGAAATCCACAGGATGGGAGAATGTGAGTGTATGTCTGTGAGAAAGTGGGAGCAAACAGGAAAAAAACCAAAACAAACAGCACACATATGAGTCCTTTCCCCCCAGAATTATATATCTTAAGACAATACTGGTTTGCATGACTGTATTTACAGTATTTGTGCTGCAGAATTTGTGTACCAAAAGTGTAGGTGTCAGATTATCAATACTCACTGATTGAGAGATGCCTGCTTCTGGTTTCGGGCGGCTGGTAAGTAGTGCTCACATCGCCCACGGATTGGGAAGTTTTGATTCTGACTTGCTTTGGCATTCCAGAGTGCGATGATGGACTGGTCTGTTGAAAACATGTATACAGAGTGAGACCAATACAATTTTAGGAATTCAGGTTAAGGGTCTAATATTTTACATCAAATAAACACAACATCAGGAATTTCAGGAAAAGCAGGGCAGATCTTTTGGACAGTAATTAAGCATAGTCTCTGAAGTTGTTACAGGCAATATGGTAGTCAATTGAAAATATTAGTTTTGCCAGACAGGAGATGTGGTTTTGATTGCTCTTAAGCTACGGAGGATACCAACCTGAAGCACTTAAAAAAGTTAATGGTAAAAGGAGTTTTAACTTTATATGAGAAATATCCTGAATTAAATACATCTTGGAATTTAGCCATGGGAAGACAAAACCCTGGACTTTTTTTGGGTGTGTGAGAGGTTCAATATTAGCAGACAGATTATTCTACCTTGGTCAGACCACATCTGGAAAACTGTCCAATTCTGGGCACCACAATTTAAGAGAGATGTTGACAAGCTGGAATGTATTCAGAGGAGGGAGACTAAAACAATCAAAGATCTGGAGAACAAACTTAAAGAGCTGGGCATGTTTATCCTGCAGAAGAGAAGGCTGCGAGGAGACATGATGGCCATGTATAAATATATGAGGGGAAGTTATAAGGAGGGCACACGTTTGTTTTCTGCTTCCCTGGAGATTAGGACGCGGAGTAATGGCTCCGAACTACAGGAAGATTCCACCTGAACATTAGGAGAACTGTTCAGCAGGGGAGCTCTCTGCCCTGGAGTGTGGTGGAGGCTCCTTCTTTGGAGGCTTTTAAACAGAGGCGAGATGGCCATCTGTCAGGGGTGCTTCAAATGCAATTTTCCTACTTCTTGGCAGGGAGTTGGACTGGATGGCTCACGAGGTCTCTTCCAACTTTATGATTCTAATTTTACCTATTGGTACTTACAAAGGGAAGGCAAATTATTTTCCCCATTTCTTGTCACTGAAATAGCCTTAAACCCGAAGAAACGTATACATAAAACAGAAGCCTCCCCCTCTGCTCAATATAATAATTCAATATTTCAGATTTTTTAAAAATTGCATTAAGATGAATAATTATTAACCTTATGGGGATTCACAGAATTGGCATCCTTGATCTACGGTATTTTAAAAGCAAATTATTAAGTAGATCTGATTAACTGCAGGTCTACCCCAAAAAAAAGTGGCCGGGGCTGCTAGGAATTGAAGCCCCAAACATCTCTAGGGTTTCCTCTCTTTCCTGGTGTGAAGTTTAAAAAACCTGTCAATTGCACTTTTGAAGGTTTAATGGTTGAATGGAAAGGGGTTGTGAGAGGCACTGCTGGCAAAAGAAGGGCTAACTCAAAACTGTCTGCACAATGCCAGTCTGTATCAATTACAATGAGACCTGACCACAATACCATATTGTGCTTATAAGTGTATAGGGGGTGGGGAGGAGCAAGTGTGTTCTATTAAATAGGGCCTGGGCAATGATGTCAGAAGTCCTATATAGTCTATCCTCCATATGTAGGGAGGATACATTTTCAGCCTTCACGTGGACACATTAAAACCATTGGTAATAGTGGGCCCAGTTCATACGAAGGGCTTTTGGACAAAGAATGCCACAGATGCATTGGTAGACTTGGAAACTATCTAGAGAGGACATGTTTTATCAGACATGGTCAACTGACTCCAGTCCCACAGATATAGGAGTTATACTGTGCAAACAGTGGGTGGCCCTTTTGCACGTTGGAGTTTGGCCTGTCCATTATTGAGATGTTTGTTGTTGTCAAGATTCCCCATATGTAATCTAGGCATGACTGCACTACTTCATGTTTAACAAGGGTCTATAGCGAATGAGCCTGATTTTACTCACATGGTTTCTGTCCTGAGACAGAAGTAATATTCTAAGGCTTTTCACATTTGAACTTCGGTCTAAAAGGTCTACTGCCTTGTCGAGATCATCTTGATTTTTCAAGGGAATAGATAACTGCAAAAGAAGATCACAGACGTTTAATTAATAAAGATATATTACACTTTGAATGCTTCCTGGCTCAAAGAGAACCAATAGTGAGAGAATTACCTCTGAGTGTGATGTTATTTTAAAAACGTAGGAGTTGAAATCAGTATAATACTTAACATTTTTCAGCACTTTAAATTAGTCTTCAGAGTTGTTGCTTTATATTATATAGCTTCAGACTTTACAAAAACTGTATGGTCTAGTCAGATGTATTAATTCCATGCTGTAGACTACAATTATGCAAATTACAATTTACAGTATTCTCTGGTGCTTTAAAAGGCAGCCAATAAAAATGCTGAAATTCTCAATACACAAATATGTTTGCAAACCCATGGGATGGCTTTTATTTTATTTCTATTTTGAGCCCCCTTGGGGAGATAGGGCAGGATATAAATAAAGCATTAATAATAATAATAATAATAAATTAACGGTGTTAATATAATTAGCACTCTATTTGAAAAGTTTGCTGCTATTCCAGACAGGATTTATTCAACTCCTTCTATGGATTATTCAGAAGTATTTATACTACTACTACTACTACTATTTTCACTTCAGACTTCGGAAGTATTAATTTTAGTGGTGTTAACATAAATTTAACTGGTGAAAATTAGTACCTCATTATTCATATAATGGAGATCTAGCACTTGACCAAAAGCTGTTTTCACTTTTTGCTGCACATCTTCATAGCGGACAGGTCGGGTGAAAGGAATAATCCTGGAGAGAAACAGCAAGATATCAACTGTACAAACAAAATAAACTTTGCACAATAATTTATACAAAAAAAGAGTTGAGAGACTGTACTTAAGCATGAGTACTTCTCTTTAGTTTAAGCACCACTACACCAAAATTCTTGAATAATGTATAGTAATATGGAGTTTGTCCCTTCCTGCACTAGACAAATAATTTGATCATTGACTATCTAAAACTAATCCCAATTAGGTGATGGAAATTCTCTGGAAAAGTCAGCATTCAAAGATTATATCTTTAGATATGCAATTAATGGCATGTGCTCCATAAAGATGATTAGCAATTAGATTTTTAGAAAACTGCAACATCCAGGACCAGCTTTTTCTGTGGCTAGAAAGCCATGAGCAAGCAATGCTCAATAAGATTTTAAAAGGCATACTCACATGGAGTTTTTTTCCCCTTTCCTTAATATTGTATCTATGTATATCGTTTATAAGAAAACAACAACTATATCCAAGATTATATGGAATTAAAAAAATCAATTCTAGCTCTAATAGGTCACTACAGAGGAATTACATTAGAAACCACAAGATGACAGTCTTGGCTAATTTATCCAAATGCAATGGTACACATGGAAGAGAACAAAAGTCAATATAGGATATCGTGTACTGCAGGAGAGTGATGTATACAGGTTCAGCCATGTACATGTGTGCACACATGCATACATGTACATGAACATGTATGCATGGAGATTGTGACTTAAAAGAGCAGCTTGATTTTAAGTGGTGTGCTCTGCAATGTGACTTCTTGATTTTACTTGGACTAGATGTGTTTAGACTGTCTGTTTCGAAAAGGCCAGTTGGCTGATCAACGAAATTGTATCCTTTCAACTTCTTCATTTATATAATAGTTAGAAAGCAACATCATGAAAACATTATTGTATCTATTCAGATACACTATCTTTGTTACTTTTTATTTTAATGAAAAGCGAACCACAACAACATTTTCTATATGTCAATTAGGAATCAATCCAACTTCAAATCACTCCAACACTGGGTAAATATAACTGAGCTCACAACCGCAGCACAATTCTTCATAAGACAAAAAGCACACTACACATATCCACACACCTGATGTTTTTAAAGTCTTAATGCATTTTGGTACTTTTAGACAGAACATTCCTCACTTAAATATTTGTGGCTAAATCTGGCAGCTCTGCTGAAATCAAGCCAGTGCATTTCGAGAGCAAGACTACATAGCTGCATAATTACTAGTTACATACAATTGAGCTTTTCATTTCACTGGGCATGTAAAACACACACTGGACACCCTACTGAGCCCCCTGCCATGTCATTTCAAAGACACCTGCTTCACACCAGGAAAAGGCAAAAAATGTCAAAAACCAGTGAATGTTTATCACCATTGCACTATGGATTCCAAAACACTATGCCTCTGTTGAACAGTGCATCCATCCATCCGCTCCTACTGGGACAGCTCACAATTTTATTGGACATCCTGTCACTGTATTAAGACATCTAGTAATCTCATGGCTATGGCTGCTTGTATTGAGGACTACATGTCTACATTCCACAGTTAATGCCAAAAAATTCTATTTAAATCTTAATGTCCAAAAATCCCACCATGTTTAGATATTTACTTATGGTGTCATGTGGATATTCTGGTTTATCTGGAAGGAGTAAAGTTCAATTTTACTTTATTTCACTCTAACCGTCTCTGTTGTCTCAGCCTCATAGTCTCAAAGAAACAAGGCTATTTGCATTTAGGAATAGTTGCTTTAAGATACTCTAAGATCAGTGGCTTCCAGACTTTTTACCCCTCCTTTATATCTGAATGTGAATATACCCCCACTCTCTGCTTGATATATTATGTGAATAAAATATTTTGTTTGTTTACTGTACTTACTATTGTGATATATAGAGATAGTAGGCCTATTATACTTCTTTAGTTATTATTTATTTATTTAAAACATTTATATCCCGTCCTTCTCAACCCCCGAGGGGGGGACGGGACTCAAGGCAGCTTACAACTGGCAATCATTAGATGCCAACAAATAACAATCACAATATGAACAATTAGCATTAAGCAGATCAACAAGATTATAAAATACATTAAATATTAAAACACAACCAAGCTTAAGTCCCCAATCCAAATCGTAGTTCAGAATTCCAGTCCAATTCATTGACAGTTCTCAAGTTATTGCAGATGCTGCTCTGTCAGCTGCCAAGATTTAAGTTTTCTTCTAAAGGGTAGGAGAGAGGGAGTGCCCTTATTTCATTGGAGAGTGTGTTCCATAGACAGGGAGACACCACTGAGAAGGCCCTGTCTCTCATCCACGCCAGTTGCACTTCCGAGGGTGGCGGGATCGAGAGCAGGGCCTACCCAGATGATCACAAACTCCGAGGTGGATCATAGAGGGAGATATGTTTGGACAGGTAAACTGGGCCAGAACCGTATAGGGTCAAGACCAGCACTTTGAATTGTGCTGTTTGCACCCTTCCTCTGAAATAATACCAAAGAGAGACAGGGCTGCATATTTACACCATATCCTCACAGTAATATGTTGTGAGTTTATGAAATTAATGTTTCAACTACCACATTTCTGCCACTATCTTGTAATAAATGGTGATAGAACATTTCGTGCTTTTCTCTTTATTAGAGACACGTAAAACAAAAAAAACCCCTTAATATTAATTACAATTATGAGTCTTTCATATCTGAGCAGAAATTCTTACTAGTGTAATTATCATTGCTTTCAAAATTAACTTGTCTTTCTCATCCAAACACCGGATACCAATCTATATATAAAAATTTGCTCGTGTTCCTGGCTTAAAAACAACAAAACCACTGTATGCAGACACACCAAAATTGGCCACAAAACGCCAAACGGGGCAAGGTGTGACCAACAACCAGAAAAATTACACAAAACCAAAAAACCCGAGAGTTCGCCTCCTCCCCCCCCTCCTCACCGGAATGACTAACTACAGCTGGAGGACGGTGCAGGGCACGCACGCCGTTTGGCTATTACGAAGGGTTCGTTGCCTCCTCCTTCTCTCCCCCCCCCCCCCGGAATAGCTGAGTGGCTTTATCTGGAACCTCCCCTCATCCACAGAAAAAACACGATTCTGCCAATTCCTCCTCCTTCTCTAAACATCACTAACAAATCATACAAAAAGAGAAGATACCACTGGGCATGCGTACAGGGACGGGGTGGGGGGGGTGTGCGCACGCACACACACACAGGAGAGCTCATACATCCTACAATAAAGGATCCGGCTCTAGCCCCGCCCCGTCTCCTGCAGTCCCCCCTCCCTCTCCCTCGCTGCAGTCCCCCCCCCCTTCCTTCTTGACTTTCTGCCTTCCTTCTTTCCCTTTAGGAAACAAAGGAGGGGCATGAGGTAACAAATCATACAAAAAGAGAAGTGGATGCGTACAGGGCAATGCACACACAAACAGGAGAGCTCCTACATCCTACACTAAAGGATCCGGCTCCAGCCCCACCCCTGCTACAGTCCCATCCCCTCTCTGGCCCCGACCCCTCTCTGCACTCCCTCCTCCTTCCCTCTTGCCTTCCCTTTGGGAAACAAGAGAGGGGGATGAGGTGTGGAGGGGCAATGAGAGGCCCTGCCCCTGCTCTAGCCCCGCCCCCTCCTGCAGCCCCATCCCCGCTCTGGCCCCACCCCCTCTCCCTCACACTCCAGCTGTCAAGGTCTTCCCCATACTCCACCGTGTTCAAATTTGGGCATATTGAGTTCTCTTCCCAAGTTTGGTCCAGATTCATCTTTGTTTTGATTCACAGTGCTGTCCAGATGTAAGTGGACTTCTACTATTATTCTTATTATTAAGCTGAGGCTGCCCATCTGTCAGGAGTGGTTAGATTGTGCGTCTCCCATTTGCCAGATGGGGCTGGACTAGATGGTCCTTGTAGGTCTCTTCCTACCCTAGGATTTCATCATCATCGTTATTAAGTTGAGGCTGGCCATCTGTTAGGAGTGGTTAGATTGTGCTTTTCCCATTTGCCAGAAAAGGCGGGACTGGATGGCCATTGAAGATCTCTTCCTACCTTAGCATTCTATTATTATTAGCAAGCAAAGGCTGAATGGCCATCTGTCAGGAGTGCTTTGAATGTGCTTTTCCAGCATGAGGGTAGAAGGGGGTTGCTACAGACTATGCCACAGAAACGCGTGGCCGGGTATAGCTAGTTACTGTATAAAAGACTAAGATAAAGGCTAGTGGACAGGGAGAAAGAATTGTCTCCTTTCACTGCTCTATGTCATTTCTCAAACTGTGGGTGCCAACTCTAAAAGGGTCCCCTTAGCTCAATGTTGACGTCCCCAAAATTTGGCAACAGTAAAAGTATTCTGAACGTCATCTAGTGGCTGTTTTAGTGATTTACACAAATCTGTTGTGTAGTGTTTACAGTGGACTCTGCAGAAGATGCTTCAGCTGTACTTTATAAAAAGGAAAAGCAGCCTGTTTAGCAAGTCTTGCAAATGCTGATTTATTATCAGTAAATGTCTATAAATTGTATATTTTATATACCTATGTACACAGGGTCATGTAATCATTTCTTGGGCCAAAAGAGTCCCCAGGCTTAAGAAGCAGTTTAAGAAGCAATGCTCTATGGTAGAGCATTTCTTCAATATTGTAAGATCAGCAATACTCATTACTTGATCAATTTTAGAGTTCTTTAAAAAAAGAAAATACTATAGAAAAACTGGGTAATCCAGTATGGCAAAATCATCACACTGACATGAACCCTGAAGACGTCTCTTCAGAGAAAGAATTAAAAATATTAACACTGATAATAAATAATATATGTACCTGAGGGACCGGCTTACTCCATATTGCCCAACGAGATCACTGCGGTCAGAGAACACCAACTTACTGGCAATTCCCCCTGCTAAGACGTTTAGGTTGAATGCCACCCGAAGGAGAGCGTTCTCAGTGATAGCTCCAACTCTATGGAACGCTCTCCCGGCCAAGACACGAGCACTACAAGATCTCATGTCATTTAGGAGGTCTTGCAAGACCTTCCTTTTTCAACAGGCCTTTGGTTTGTAAGATGCCATGAATGTCTCAGTTCTGCCTGTGATTTTATTTTCATTGTATTGTATTATGCTGCGCGCCATTGTACTTTCGTACAGCATATTGTGTTTTAATGTGTGGATGTTTTAGAATGTTTTTATGTGTTTTATTGTGTATTACCCCAACTTTGTAAGCCGCCCCGAGTCACCCGGGAGTGGCGGCCTAGAAGTTCGAGAAATAAATAAATAATAATAATAATAAAGTAATAGATACAGTGGAGCAGTAATAACATTTATAGACAGCAATAGCAGTAACTATAGCAATAATAATGGCACTTCTACTTTCAGTGCTATGAATAATAATTATTATAGTAATAACAGTATTAATACCTACGACTCCTCGAACGCTTTCATCAGCGCTGTCTTCACACAATCCTAAATATACACTGGACTGACTATGTGATGAATGTTGCTGTCCTTGAGCAAGCAGGGATCACCAGCATTGAGGCCATGATATTGAGAACTCAGCTGCGCTGGGCAGGGCACGTCTCTAGGATGGAGGACCACGGCCTCCCAAAGATACTACTCTATGGTGAACTCGCCACGGGTCAGCGCAAGAGAGGCGCCCCCAAAAAGAGATATAAGGACTCCCTGAAACAACAACTCAGGCTCGACCAGATTGATCACCAACAATGGTCCATGGGGCTTGGGAGGGGAGATAATATATTAAACTGGAATGACAGGGCATTATTGTCAGGTACCTAAGCACACTACTTCTACTTAGCTTTTAGACAGGTAAGTTTGGGAGTGAAGGAAATCCCAAATTATACCAAATACTTCTTTCACCCTTTTTGAGAAAAACCTGGCCTCTCTGATGATTATGCACATGTTGAAGTCTTTATTAATCAAAATATAAAAAACGATTTCATCAAAATCAAATGCAGTTCAGATTAGATAGCCAAAGTGGAAAGAAATCTGAGAAATACATAGAAAGTTCAAATACTTACCTCCTTTCCCCATTATATTCAAACTTTATCCTTACGTCATTCTGCCAAAGAAAATATGGTTAATTCATTTGCTGAACGTTTTACTCCCTTTGTTTATTTTACAGGAAAATGATCAAAGGCCTCATTGACATGATCACAAAGTGTCTCCAGAGTATACATCTTTGTATCGTATTGAGAATGATTTCATCTCTATCTTTCTTCTGTCAAGAAGAACCTCTTTCTCTTTGGAAAACTTAATTTTGTTCAGTGTAACCAATCTCAAAAATAGTGAGAATATTTACTTTCTGTCTTCCAAATCTATTCCCACCAGCCATGTCCATAAATGCACACAAATCCCCTTGCCTCTTCTCCCATAAACATTTAATAAATATTTATTTATATAGAAATAATCTATATTCATCTTCTATTAAAACTGTCAGTGAACTGTATAATAAAATAATTAGAACAGTAAATATTAACACCTGTAAAAATAAAATATAACTGACAGTTCGGACCCTCCATATGGCAATTTACAGACAGAAGAGGAAATATGATAGTCTAAACCAAATTCAGCTGTACTGAAGCTATGGTAAAAAGTCACCCATGTCCTATCTAAATCCAATCAGTATTAAGGAGACTTAAATTGAATTAACTGAAAATTCAGTTATGTGCTTACACAGAAATATATCCCTCTGAGATCAAAGGGCCTTTCTTCCAAGTTTAGGCATTCTTTACCGATTATTTCTGTGTTTTCCAGGGATCTGTGTTGGACTGGATGAGGCTAACAAGCTGAAGTTTAATCCAGACAAGACAGAGATCCTCCTGGTCAGTCAAGAGGCTGATCGGGGCATAGGGTGGCAACCTGTATTCTATGGGGTTACACTCCCCGAGGACACAGGTCCACAGTCTGGGAGGTCCTTCTGGATTTAGCGCTGACACTTGATGCTGAGATTTTGTCGATGGCTGGGAGGGCCTTCGCAAAGTTAAAACACATGTGCCAACTGTGACCGTGCCTCGAGAAGCCTGACTTGGCCATTGTAGTCCATGCCGTAGTTACATCCAGGTTGGATTACTGCAAGAAACTCTATGTGGGGCTGCCTTTGAAGATGGCCCAGAAACTACAACTGGTGCAAGGTTGGCAGCCAGATTGCTAACTGGAACTAATTATAGGGAATGGACAGCACCCCTATTAAAACAGCTTCAGTGGTTACTGATAAGTTTCTGGTCCCAATTCAAAATGCAGGTCATCACCTACAAAGCCCTAACTGCTTCAGGCCCTGCCTATCTTCTCGACCGCATCCCCCTCCCCCCAGTACTTCTGTGCAGTGTTAAGAACTGCCGGGAGGCCCTCCTCGTGGTCTAGCCACCGTCACAAGCGCAGTTGGTGGGGACGAGGGAGAGGGTCTTCTCGGTGGTGGCCTTCCAACTTCCCTTGGGAGATTAGATAGGTCCCTACGCTGTCCTCTTCCGGAAGGAATTAAAAACTTGGATGTTTGGACAAGCCTTTGAGAATGTCTAACCTCAATGGTCTGCAATTAATGACAGAGCACTACACTTTTGTCCCATGCCCTAATTCATGAGCTACAGCTTGCACTATCCTATTCCCTTGTTTCTGTTTACAGCTGGTCATGTTTTACAACAGTTCTCATCACAGGTTATTGGCCTCTGGTTTGAGCTTAAATCATTTTATATGCTAAAGGGTTTTATCTTTTATTGTATTGTGTTTTTAATTTATGTGTTGTTGTAGACACACTGTGCCGTATGTAAGCTGCTCCAAGTCCCTTTGAGGACTTTATTAATATCTATAAGGCTGCAGTCAGGCTAGTCTGTGTTTGAAAGGAAAACAAGGCTTGTGAATCTGATAGATATTTGTGGATGTGATATCTGACTTTAAAACATCATTTAACCCAGTGGTTCTCAACCTGTGGGTCCCCAGGTGTTTTGGCCTACAACTTCCAGAATTCCGAGCCAGTTTACCAGCTGCTAGGGTTTCTGGGAGTTGGAGGCCAAAACATCTGGGGACCCATAGGTTGAGAACCACTGATTTAACCTGTCCCCAACCTCAGAGCCACAAGTGCTGTTGGGATGCAATTCCCATTATCCCCAGTCCCATTGTCAAAAGTGATGGCAGTTGGTGATCAATTAACATCTGAGTACCCAAATTGGATAAAAACTAAAGAGCAGCAGCCACTATAGAAAAAATTAATTGGCCCTCTGGATTCAACTGTCCATGGATTCAACAGTCCTTTAAAGGCAACCATAAGGCTGAAGTGGCCCTCAATGAAAATGAGTTTGACATCCCTGCACTAGCAGAACAACACCATCATATATTTTCTTTTCTATATCACATTTTACATTGATGTCTTAATTTCTGATTGAAAATACGAAGGCTGCTTACCTGAGCTCTTTTGTCCTCTCCTGCACGAGTTCTTGTAGGGTTGTTCAGGACACCTGGGTTGCTTGTACTATGTTTTTTCTTAAATGGAGAAAAAAACCAAGATGACATTTATAAATGAGGTTACTTTCTAAATAGTGGGCAAGAAAACTAGTAGTGAAGGCTGAACGTCTCCAGCATGATGATGAAAATTACCTGACCTATTTTCTTCCTCTGATTTTTTTTCCAATTTTTATTTATAGACCACATTTCACCACCAGATTCTCAAGGAGACACAATTTGAAGGATAACATACAATAAAAACACAGAAGTCCACAAAAGGTAGCCATGCTAATCAATCAAATTAAAAAGATAAAATATTGTCAGTTTGTCTTTTTAACTTGATTGATTAGCATTAAATATGTTGGAAAGTATGGACAAATCCATTTTAAAAAGACATTGCCAGGCATAGGAAAGTCAAAACTGGCAGCAGGCAAGTGTCTCTGGGAAAGGCCTTAAATTAGTAAAAGCTAATAAGATAATTCTTCTCTATTGTTTCTAGTACAACTTGGATAAGGGATTCACTGAGAAGCCCTCAATACAAATGAAAGGCACAAATGTTGACATGTGCCTCAACACTGAAATCATGGCTGAGCACAGTGAGGTTTCCAGATGCTCCTGGGTTATAACACTCACCAATCCTAGCCTGCACAGATAATGAGAATGATTATGGGGAATTGTAGCCAAAAACATCTGAAGGGCTTCACTTTCTCAGATCAACTTTAACCATAAATCCCTGTAGTTTAAGACCCCAAAGGCCATTTACAGAACACAACACCAGGTGATTCCCTCTAAGATGCGGAGTACCTTAGGGAACTTTAGAAAAAGACTAGGCCCAAAGTATGGTTGAATGACCATGACAGAACCAACAGCACAGGGACAGAGTTTCAGATGATATACATTATTTAAATATGACTACCCAACAATTCATTTATTGTAAACGTATTCTTCAAGTAATCAACAGATGACGTCAGACATGGACATCACCAGATGGCCAATACAGAAATCAAATATGTAAAAGCTCTTATCTTTGAAAAAACACGATTGGGAACGGATTATGTCACAGACATGCCAATATCAAAATTAGAGTAAAGCTAAAGAAAAAATATTGAAGTCTCTTTCATACTACACAGTTTCAGTACTTTCATCCCACATTAACTTCTATGGCTGCATCCTAAGGAACACTGGGATTTGTTGTTTCATGAAATATTTAGAATTCTCTGCCACAGAACTTTAATACCCAGTTAATGTGGGATCAAAGTGCTATAAAACTGTGTTGTATGAAAGACACTTGTATCAATCACAGTGGCAAAATACAATCTGAATAATAACCTTGCAGAAATTAAAGAACACATAAAGAACAGACCAATGCTACTAAGCCTAATTGACAGGGAATTAGAAATTAGAATCATGCTAAAAGACTGTATCTATAATCAAAAGACTGTATCTATAATCAAAAAGAAGAAAAGTCTAACTGAATTAATGATTAACCCTTCAGGAATTCTGGGAGTTGAAGCGCAAAACACCTGGGGACCCACAGGTTGAGAACCACTGCATTAGGGAAAGAAGAATATGAGTTGACTCAGGCTGGATCTACACTGCCCTGTATCCCAGGATCTGATCCTATATTTTCTTATCCCAGATTATCTGGCAGTGTAGACTCATATAATCCAGTTTAAAGAAATTATCTGGGATCAGATCCTGGGATATAAGGCAGTGTAGATCCAGCCTCAGTTAATGAAGCTACAGCCCTAAGTTTCCAAGATCTGAGGAAGGCTGCTGAACTCTATGATTTTGGGATGTACCTCATCATAATAGCAGAAGATGTGACAGCACATACTGTAATAACAAGAATAACTTGAATATCATGCATTTGGAACAGACAAGAAAATAAAACAAGAAATGGACAATCTCTTAAATCACCTCCTCTTCCTCCCATAAAACACCCCCAGCAGATAAAAGATGAAGGAGCAGAGGAAGCAGGACCAGGCATGAGAGACGGATTTGGTATATGCGCTCAGATGATAAGGTGTGTCACTCTAAAAAAAAAATGATGTTATTGCTGCTTGTAGTTTTCCTTACTGTAGAAGCAGCACAAATGGAAGTGAGAGGAACAGTTAATTCCAGACTCAATGATATCCTTTCCTCTCCTATGTTTGTGTCCCATGCTTGCTATTTTCTTTTAGATAGGAATGCAAAAAAGAAACAACTGAGAACAATAGATGAAAGTAAAGTAAAATGAAGCAGGAGTAATAAGAGGATGGATACTTAGGGATAAAGACTTTATAAAGTTTCAATTGCAAGCAGAAGCAGCCAAGAGCTCTTGCTGTGAAGGCAGACAAGAAACCTTATAAAGGTTCCCTTCTTGGGAACCTTTCCATTTGTGATTATTAGGAAGTAGTTCTTTCCCACCGGGTCCTTTTCTTGAAGACAGAAAGAATGAAAAGAGAAGTGAAAGGCTTTGGACAAATTAGATGATGGATTCTCTTTTTGTTGTGTCTTTTTAAACAGGTTGGATGGCCATCTGTCAACAATTGTTAAAGAGCTGGATCTAATGCACTCCCAATGGACTGGCTGGGTAACCCTTGAGGTCTCTTTCAACTCCACAATACTGTGCTAATTCTGAGCAACTACAAAGGCATGTCAAATAAAAAACAACACAATCAAAAGCAAACATTCTGATTTCTAGATACAAGGACCACACACAGAAAACCTGTGCCTGGTACCGTCCTCTTAATACGTCTTGGCTCTTTAGTAGTGTGAGGTAAATAAGGAAAATTCCCAAATAGCATTTCTACAACAGACTATAAAACCCAGTTGGCTTGGCATATTAGATTAGTAACAGGCAAATATTTTAAAATGGGCAAAGCCACAGTTATGAGGCACATATTACCTGTCTGTTGGAATGGCAGTCCTTGTGCTTCATGCTATCAAAGCCAGATAATCTGGGACGTCGGCTCATCTGGAGTGCAACCAAATCCTTCATGATAGAATTCAGGGCCTCCTGTTCATCTGCAATAAAAAGTAAGGAATTCCTGTGAGTGTCCAACCTTCTTAAAGAGTGAGAAGAAGCTTCTGCGTATTTTTTAAAACTTGCGCTCATGTATACACTTAAGATATTTTAAATTCTTTGCAAATATATTAAATGACATCCTGCCAAAAACTGGCTCTCCAAAACAGCAAAACTGAAACAAAGACAAACTCCAGTTGTTAGATCCAGTTAAAGTAGAGCCACTCAATAAAAATAAATTTGATAAATGTTTCTCACTAGGTTCTCATTGCTTCTAGTTTGGGGCCAAAACATGGCTTTAATCACTAATATCCTTATCATCAATGAAGCTGCAAATTTACCAATAAATAGCTATAATCAATTTGGTGAAATTTATTGCTGGGCAAAGATAACCCAAATCAAATTACTACTTCCTATATAGTATACAGTGAAAAACTGAAAAATTCAAAAACAATTGCAATAATCCCATTTTACCTTTTTAGCAGGAAATATTTATAGATTGATAAAATTGCCTCCAGATTTATGAAAAACCTTACTGATTTTGAGGTATAAATGTTCACTTTTATTAAATCTCAGGTCATTTTAGATAATGACTTGACATATATTTCTAGGCAAGGGTTGGCACAATCAGGCCAATGTGCCTTTCAGTACAGTCTTCTTTTCTTCAGCATGCAAACAAAAGACTAGGATATTCCCCACTACCAGCACAGTTTCCCTAAAATCACAAATCACCTTAGGATAAACCCATGAAGTTTATAGTTTTTATAGGCAAAGAACGCTCAGAGGTGGCTTTGCCAGTTTCTTCATCTGTAATATACCTTATAGCACCTGGTATTTGTTGGTAGTCTTCCATCCAAGTACTAACCCAGGGCTAATCCTGCATGGCTTCCAAAGTCAGAAAGGAACTGAGGCCTTTAGAGTTTTCAGGGACAAGTATGTATCACTGGCTAAATGGGAAGTTTAATGACAAACATGGATATAAAAGAGGAAAATCTGTCGGCTATAACAGGTTTTTAAAATACGATAGATAAAAAAGTGATGTATCTTAGTGTCAGTTTAACAAATAAAAATTGTCCACTGTTCCAAAATAACTATGAAAACTTATGGATCGATATTTTAAAAAGAACTATTACGATGGGATAAGTTACAATTATCACTGCTGGGCAGACTCTGTGATAAAAATGAACATACTGCCAAGGATTCTGTTTCTTTTTCAATCTCTGTGACAGTGACATATAAACCATTTAAACATTGGCAAAATGAGACACACGCACGCACACATTTGTATAGTAAGGGGAAAAGCCAAGAATTAAATTTAAGGTGTTACAAAATGCAAAAGAACATGTTGAACTAGGTGCACCTGATCTGAAGCTTTATTTTGTCGCTTGCTATTTAATTTGGATAAGACAATATATTATTGAGTAATACTAAGATGTTGGGGAGGGGGGGACGGTTTGTGATATGGCCGGCATGGGTACATGTGGTATGACAAAATGAAGATGAATGTGGACTTTAAAATCATGATGTTAGACAAGTTTTATTATGAACATGGGAGAGATATAGATGTCTATCTCACTATGTCAATGTGGGTACCTGCTCAAGAAGAACTTTATAGAAAAGAGACACAAGGCAGGAAGAAATGGTTGACTTATCAAGACCTAGAAAATGTACAAGAAGAATATAGTTAAAACAAAATAGAAATTGACTACGGAGAGTATTGGTTTTCAGTAGTTTTTTATTTGCTGTTAAGGGAGAGATGTAGGCAATAAAATATATTATTTGGTCTCAAATCAGAATTTGAGTGCAATAGTATGCTAATGATAAACATTTAGTAGCTAAGATGTATAAGATGTTAATGAAATGGGAAATGATATACAGGCAAGTTAAAGAATGTATGACAAAGTGGTCACAAAATGTTGGGCACAATATAATGTTGGATCAATGGGAGAAAATGTGAACTAAAGGGCTAAAATTCACATTATGTTATAATTTGAAAGAGATTTTCTATAAAATGATGTATCGATGGTATAAGACTCCTGAAAAGTTTTCTAAAATGTTTTGTGAGGTTTTCAAACAAGTGGGCCTTTCTACAATATGTGGTGGACAAGAAATACTGGATTCAAATCCATAAGTTGATCCAGATAATTTTGGGGGAAAATATCAAGAGAAAAACTGAGACTTTCAAACTTGGACTGACTGATATAAATGACTATGATAGATATATGATCCAGATTACTCTACACACATCAGCACCAACCACAGAAGATCGAATGATAAAAATTATGGATTTGGCAGAGATGGCTAAATCTACTTGCTAATTGAAAGGAAGGATATTGGAAACCATTTATTGACTTTTTGCATGAAGAAGCAAAGTTTTGAAAACTAATTTGAAGTATTCTTGCTTGAGAAAAGTTAACTCTTAAGAAATTTGGAGGGTGATGCCTATGTTATTCCTTGTAGCTAAATGAAGATAGATTGGAAGTCAAGTACGCTATACCTCAAATTCAGTTTTTAGAACAAGCTTTTGAGACACTGCATTAAACCCAGTACTGAAGACAAATGAAGGCTTGGCTGCTGCTTAACAGCACAGAGGCCGTTTTGCAAGGTCTCCAGTAGGTCTGGGGGAAACAGTTCTGCTTTGTGCTGGAACGATGTTGTTCAGGAAATGCTTTTCATGTTTTAAAAGCCACACTCCACTTTATAATCATTGATAAAAAGAAATTCGTACATACAAGGAAAGTTACTGCTTTATGCCAAATATTTATTTTCATTAATATTTAAAAATCATTTTAATAGCAAGGCTGCAAACTAGCAAAAATACAAAACTAAGAGTAGGAACATTTACAGAATTGTGAAACAGGAAGTTTGTAGACCAATGCACTACATAAGAAAAGAAAACTGGGCAAAATGTTTCATTTTCTCTCACAAGTAAATTTTTATGGTATAGTAAAGTACATGGAGAACCTCCTTAAAACTGCTGAAATTTGGGATATTAATTGGATTTTATCATGTTCTCTAAGTTTAGGTGGAAGACACAATGGGGCAATGGCTATTTTCATGATGCTTCCAGGATTATGATCACAACAGTATATTCTGTGCAGTATTAATATGCCATTGACACCAGATATATTTTGCAGTCACAGAATCTTAAGACCAAGCTAGCAATATATTATTCATACCTTTTTGTGCTAAAAGTCATATCGAAGATTTCTTGACAAAAATGAGTACCTGGAGACATGCACTGAAAAGGTTGAATCATAAAATATGTTCCAGATGTCAAGGCAAGTTTTAAAGTCTGAAAGCCACCCTGCAACAAAGAGGTACTAGCAAGAGGGTGAATTGGTTAAATGTGCTTATTTGTAAGACTGCTGTAATTATGTATTTTAACTGTCTAAATGGAATTTTAACTGAAAATGTTATGTTTGCCTTATTCATCAGTTCAAATTACCTCCAGCCATGAGGGCTGCAGCATATAATAAACTCAAGCAGCTACAATAAATTTTCAGCAGCTTTCTTTGAAAAACTAGGAAGTTATGGTTTTAACACTTCATGAACACTTTTAAAGGGACTGCTTTATTATTACCAACATCCATGCAAAATTATTCAAACATACTCCTCTCATACATTCTTACAAAATACTAGAATCATAGTATTTTGGCCATAGTTTTATCTATAACTAAACAAACAATCCCAGGAGAACCTATTCAGATATATGCCAACATCTCACCCAACAGAAGCTTTATCTGCTTGAGAGCAGGTTTGAGTCCATGGGGACATATCAAAACACATCAATCAAAAGGTACAGAAGTTCTGATCATCTAGTTCAGCGGTTCTCAACCTGGGGGTCATGACCCCCAAGGGGGTCGTGGGACCATTTTCCGGGGGTCGCGAAGCCACTTCGGGTGGTCCCACCATCTCTGCCTCTCCAAAATGGCTGCCAGCTCATGTACAAGCCAAACAGCCAGGTGCTTTTGGTTGGCTCTTTTGCTTGGAGGCAAAGGCACGCACAGGAGAAAGCACGCCGCTTGCCTCTCGCCCCGGCAGCTTCAGAGAGGGCAAAGGGCGAGCGCACAGGCTCCCCACATGGCCTCGGCCATACGGGGGTCCTTTGCCACCCCGGCATTGGCAAGTACACGGGGAACAGGTCCTGGGAGTGCACATCCACCGGCCCCTGGGTGTGTGCTCCCAGCCCTCTTTCCCTCGTGTGCTTGCCAACGAAGTTATGACGTAGCAACAAAAATATAGTTGGGGTCACCACAATATGAGGGACTGTATTTAGGGGTCATGGCATTAGAAAGGTTGAGAACCACTGATCTAGTTGTTGCTGTGTGCCTTTAAGTTATTTCTGATTTACAGAGATCCTGAGGTGAATCATGGGGTTTTCTTGGCAAAATTTGTTCAGAGGGGTTTGCATTTGCTGTCCTCGGAAGCTGAGAAAACTTGACTGGCTCAAGGTTGCCTTGTGTGTTTCCATGGCCGAACAGGGATTAAACCTTGGACTCCAGATATTTTCTCCAATATTCAAACCATTACACCATACTGGCACCTCTGATTACTGTCCATAGAAATCTTATTTAAAACATTGCATTGCCAGAACTGTTAGTATTAAGAGGAATTACTGGGGACAATATTGTATGCTAACTAATGAAAATATATCTCTGAAAAAACTAGTAAAATCAAAAGGTACACCAGGGGAACCAGAACTTGCTGGGGAACAGTGTGCATGTTTCCATACAAACCAGTTTTTTGAGTGGAATTATGTATTTTCTTTTTCCTCTGAAAATGGGGCTACTCATTATAATGTAATTTAAATGGCTAAAATTGGCATCATGATATTGATTCCTATAGCCTAAAATACCAATCTGAATGTTTTACACAGGGGCAATCAGAAAACAAACTGGTAACTATCCGCCTTGAGTGTCTATCTTGGAATAAAAATAAAGTAAGTTATGGAACCATAACTATTTTCACTTCTGAGTTTAGTAATACATAATTCGTAGTGATATCACAGCTCCAGAAATGCACTTGCCTGATGAAATATAGTGTTGTTTTCCTGAGATGCTGTTATAGGCATGTGAAGAAATTTGGTGTTGCAACACAAAGTACAGTAGCAACAGAAAGATGCTAGAAATTTTTGATCACAGTGCGCAAGGTGTCAGACTGGAGGAACGTGTTCACTGAACAGGTGACCAATTGTTCATAAAGCAATGCACATGATCCTCCAGTCTGACACCACAGGAGGTTATCATCATAGCTAATAAGACTGGCCTGCTATACAGTCCACGTGACCGTTGATGCCAAGGGAATTTCCATGACACGGTGGCTATTTTCAAAATATTTCATGGGTTACCCTTACACAAGGGCAAAGCTGAGATTTTGCCAAGGATCTCAGTAATATAATAGAAGAAATCTGGTTTGCAACAGGAGCCATATACATAGGGCCCTTCCACACTGTCCTTTATTCCAGGATCTGATCCCAGATTATCTGCTTTAAACTGGGACCCATTCCACACAGCTGAATACAATCCTACCTTATCTGCATTGAACTGGAATATATGGCAGTGTGGACAGAGGGCTCTTCCACACAGTCATATAACCCATAACATCAAGGCAGAAAATCCCATAACGTCTGATCTGAACTGGAGCATCTAAGTCCGCACTGCCACATATTCCAGTTCAAAGCAGATAATGTGGAATTTTATTTGGCTGTTGGAAGGGGCCTCAGATAACCCAATTCAAAGCAGATATTGTGGGATTTTCTGCCTTGATATTCTGGGTTATATGGCTGTGTGGAAGGGCCCTATAATGTATGAGCTCTTCCACACAGCTCTATATCCCAGAATATCAAGACTGAAAATCCCACAGTATCTGTTTTGAACTGGGTTATCTGAGTCCACACTCAGATAATGTGGGATTTTCTGCCTTGATATTCTGGGATATAGGACTGTGCGGAAGGGCCCTAAAAAATCTCTACTGTCAGATAACCTGTGATAAACAGATAATCTGGGATCAGATCCTGGGATATAGAGGCAATGTAGAAGGGTCCATAACTAAACATACTTCCAAATGGACAGTTCTAAGGGTGCAGTTATTCTAATTTCTCTTATTTAACTATTTTTTTAACAGAAGAACACAGAAGCAGCTATGGGAAGACACAGAAAAGAGACCAACAGAATACGAATTTGGGCCCTCTTCCCCAATAATATTATATTAAAGAGTCATTTCAATTGCAAGATAAAAGTCTCATCTGGAATCACTCCAAATATCAAGGAATACATTTATAACACCTGTTGAAGGCAAAGATTTTGGATAGTTACAAAGATTCCTTTCATTTGATACTATGCAGATGGCATTACTGGTATGTAAGATAAGAAGGACCGCTAATGTGAGCAAACTGAGTTTTCTAGAGTTTTGAATATTTTTTTCCGATAGAAAGTTATGCAACTCACACAAATTCACATTAGGGAGCATGGAACGCCATTGGGTAACCTTAGGGAAGTCACTCTCCCTTAGCTTCTAAGGAAGAATATGGAAATCCCGCTTTGAACAATTTTTGCCAAGAAAACCCTTGGTAAGTTTATCTTAAAATCACAAATCAGTAAGAAATGACAACACTGACCCCCAGGAAGAACTAAAATCGCCTTTCTTCTTAATTTTGGGTCCCAAAGAAAGAAATCATGACTGAAGGTATCAAATGCCTCTAAGAGATCCAGAAGAATACAGAGGATGGTACTACCACAACTCTTATCTCCAACGCAAGTTCCTAGTTGGAACATAGAATTGACTTAATCTTTTTTAAAAAACCAACCCCCCCAAACACTTAGCTGGATATGTTTCTGAGACTACACGGCAAAGAAGCAGTGCCATCCCATCATCTCTGCAGGGAGACCACTCATTGCTCTTTAGCTCAGTCCTACCTAGCTGGCAACTTACAGAAACCATTTCCAGCTAAACACAGTAAGATTTCTGAGTCTTTTTTTTCCCCTCTCTTTTTTCACTTTTGCCCATGTCTTCTAAAAGATATTCCACCTGAAAGCATGTAATGTCTTATTACAGATACCAGTGAAATGTTCTGTGAGATGTTTTGACTGAAGACACTTTGAAGACGTATTGTAATTTTCTCCTAAACAATATGGAATTGAGAGGTCACTACCCTAATATAAAATAAATTTGAGCGTGTGCTTCATTAAGGGAAATGAGAACCACCTTCTCGCATAAGGAGATATACTATTAGGTCATTAGCTTTGAGCTATTTTCTAAGAATTGGGGAATTAAGGTTTTATTTCTATTCTATGGTGGAAACCTGAATGAACTGTATCTTCAATACTAATTTACGAATGCAAGGACTGACACTTATTTGTAGAGGTTTTCAAAGTCACTTGGTTTTCTTCAGAAATCATGTTTGGGTTGGTTTTCTTTTTCATACTTGGAAGCAGAGAGTATCACTCACAGTGTGACTGCTAAGGGCCACGACTATTTGAGTTTACATTTAACTCTGTGCTCTGATCCTTTATCTCCCGTTTTTGGATTATTGCCATCTCCAGTGTGTATATTTTACTACAGTCAGACTGTCCAATAATGCATATCATAACTCAAGGCTCAGATTGTTCCTAGTATTCAAGAGTCAAGCTAAACAATACTACACCAACCTCTGCAAAGCATTGGGATGTTTATCATCTCACCTGGAAGCTTTTTATTGCAAAAGGAACAAACACATAGAAGAAGTCAATTACTTCTTACAACTAGATGTAGCTCTACTTACAATGTGAACACAAAAGAAAATGAAGCAGAAATGTGTAAAGTACCCTCCATCCACTACAAATTGTAGAGCAAGAGGTGGTCAAGAAATCTATGAGAATCTACTGGAAAATCTTCAGTACATGAAAATGTCTGTTGTTTCTAACAATAAAAACCCACTTTCCCACATGTAGTTCAAATTGTTGAAGGAAGCTTTGGGTAACCAGGAGTAACTTATTGTATGAAACAACTGTGAGCCAAATCAGTGGTTCATAGGCATTCTCTCCTGACGTTTTGCCCACATCTATGGCAGGCATCCTAAGGATGTCTGCCATAGGCATGTGTGAAACATCAGGAGAAAATGCTTCTGGAACATGGCCATACAGCCCGGAAAACTCACAGAAACCCAGTGATTCTAGCCATGAAAGCCTCACATTGGACACCTCCACGGGCAAAACTGTACCAAGACAAACTGAGGATGCCTGCCATAGATGAAGGCTAAACTGCAGGAGAGAATGCTTCTGGAACATTTATTATTTATTTATTTCGAGCATTTATATCCCGTCCTTCTCACCCCCGAAGGAGGACTCAGGATGGCTTACAACAGGCAACCATTAGATGCCGACCAATACATTAAAATACACAGTTACAATTAAAACAGCAATTAAATAGAATTTGGCTACACATGGCCATACAGCCCGGAAAACTCACAGCAACCCAGTGATTCCAGCCATGAAAGCCTTTGACAAGACACTCTGTTCTTTAATTCTCTCTATTGTGCATCTTGTTCTGATTGGTAGACATTGGGACTATCACAATGAAACAAACTTGATCTGCCAAGTGTGAAGTCTTCTCAACCTCCTATGGGAAGCCCAGATGGCAGCATTTACTTAGGCCCCTTCCACACTGCCTTATAACCCAGGATCTGATCCCAGATTATCTGCTTTAAACTGGATTATATGAGTCCCCACTGCCAGATAACTTGGGTTAAACAGATAACCTGGGATCAGATCCTAGATTATAGGGGCAGTGTGGAAGGGGCCTAACACTCATCACATTCATTCTACCTGCAAGCTACTCACATCATCTATACCAAAACTTGTTATATGTCCTAAGCCAGGGCTGCCCAACTGGCGGCCCGGGGGCCGTACATGGCCCCCAGCCTGTTGGACATGGCCCCCGCTATGCCCCCGGCCGCCATTTTTAATTTTTTTAAAATAAAAAAAACAATTTTTTTTAAAAAAATGGCGGCCGGGGGGGGGGCAGGGAGGAGGGAGCCAGCTCCTCCTCCTTTGCCCCTCCTCCTTCCCCTCCCCGCACCGCGGCTCGCAATCGGAGCCGCGGCGCGTCATGAGGGAGGAGGAGGGCGAAGGAGGAGGAAGTCAGCTGGCTGCCTTCTTCCTCCTTGCCCCTCCTCCTTCCCCTCCCCGCACCGGCGCTCGGGATCGGGGCAAGGGCGCGGGTGGGGGGAAAGAGGAGGGACGAAGGAGGAGGCAGTCAGCTGATTGCCTCCTCCTTCGTCCCTCTTTCCCCCCGCGCGCTGGCGCCCGGGATCCGGGCAAGGGTGGGGGGAAAGAGGAGGGGCGAAGTTCTCCCTCCTCCTCCTCCTCTTCCACCAGTGCCGCTGCTGTCCCGTGCGCCGCAGCGCCGGGGAAAGAGGAGGAGGGAGAATTCTCCTGTTTGCTCCTCCCTTCCTTCTCTACAGCGTCAAACCGGGCAAGAGGCATGGCGAAATCGCCGTCCCTCTTGCCCGGTTTGCGCCTATAAAGGGGAGGAGGCGCAAAGGGGAGCCCCTCTTTGCTCCTCCCTTCCTTCTCTACAGTGTCAAACCGGGCAAGAGGCATGGCGAAATCGCTGTCCCTCTTGCCCGGTTTGGCGCTGTAGAAGGGAGGGAGGCGCAAAGGGGAGCCCCTCTTTGCTCCGCCCTCCCTCCTACAGCGTCACTCCAGGGACCGGCCCCGCCCCCTGCGATTGGCCCCGCCCCCCGGCCCGCCAGGTGCTCAGCCACCGGAATTCCGGCCCCTGGGCCTATAGAAGTTGGACAGCACTGTCCTAAGCAAAGGACACATTCATTCCTGATGCCAGCAAAACGCAGGACACTTGAGCAATAAATCATCTGTAACTCCCCTATTAACAGCACAGGTACAGAGAGAAGACTGGCCCCATGTAAGCCGCTCCGAGTCCCCCTCAGGGAGATGGATGCAGGTTATAAATAAAGTTTTATTATTATTATGATGCAGGGCAGCTAAAACTCCCATGAAACCACCGCTAAAGTAGCATCAAGTGTCCGTCTACCACACTGCAGAATAAATGCAGTTCGACACAACTTTAACTGCCATGGTTCAATGCGATGGAATCATAGGAGTTGTCATTTTACAATCTCTCTAGTCTTCACTGCCATCCTCCTCGCAGGTACGGCTGATGGGGACGAGGGATAGGGCCTTCTCAGTGGTGGCCCCTCAGCTATGGAACTCCCTCCCCAGTGACATTAGATCAGCTCCTTCCCTCCTGGTTTTCAGAAACAAAGTTAAAACTTGGCTGTGGTGGAACTAAGCATTTGGGGAGTAGTACAATCACAGTACAATATGCACCCACGGAAGTTAATATAAACAAATCGGCTTGGACTATGATTAGGGGATTATGTGCAATGCTTTTAACAGTTTATTTACATGTATTTATATGGTTTGTTTTATTATTTTAATGCTTAACATGTGGTGTATTTTGTATGCTTTTATGTTGCAATGTGGCACTGAATTATTGCCAAACTGAGTCCCCTTTGGGGGTGGAGATAGCGTGCAATATATATAAAAAATCTAAAACCAGGAAAATCCCCAGGCCCTGATGGGCTGACGGATGTATACTATAAAATGAGAGATAGGGACTTTACAGTGGTGGCCTCTCGGCTGTGGAGCTCTCTCACCAGGGATATTAGAGCAATCCCTCCCCCCCGACCTTACACAAGAGAGTGAAAATGTGGCTTTGTGACCAAGCCTTTAGAGCAGTGTTTCCCAACCAGTGTGCCGGGGCACACTAGTGTGCCGTGAGCAGTCATCAGGTGTGCCGTGGGAAATTGGAACCTCCAGGAAGAGGGGGTGGGGGAGTCTAGTGTGTTGAAGTATAAAAACCCTAAGAAACCTACCTCATTAAAGGCACAAAATTTCAAACACACACCCCCTCCCCACCCGTTGTCTACTTGGTCTCTCCCTCTCCATGCATTGGGAAGGCCCGCCTCCCTTTCCCCAAGTTGAGACCTCCTCTTGCCTCCTGGGGGTTCTGTGTGGGAAGTTTGGCCCAGTTCTATCATTGGTGGGGTTCAGAATGCTCTTTGATTGTAGGGGAACTATAAATCCCAGCAACTACAACTCCCAAATGTCAAGGTCTATTTTCCCTGAACTCCATTCTGCGTTCATATTTGGGCATATTGAGTATTCATGCCAAGTTTGGTCCTGATCCAACATTGTTTGAGTCCACAGTGCTCTCTGGTTATAGGTGAACTACAACTCCAAAACTCAAGGTCAATGCCCACCAAACTCTTATAGCATTTCCTCTTGGTTATGGGAGTTGTGTGGGAAGTTCGTGTCTTTTTGCCATTCCTGCTAGGATATCTATGTTGAGTTCATCGAAACAGGCCCAGGTTTCACACTGAGTGTATAAATACATTTTAAAAACATATTACCTATATGTATTACTGTGTTAGAGCAGTGTTTCCCAACCAGTGTGCCGTGGCACACTAGTGTGCCATGAGCAATCATCAGGTGTGCCGTAGGAAATTGGAACCTCTTAAGTCTTGAATAAGCCATGCCCCTTTATTCCCCGCAAACCAATCCCATCGCGGTGAACTTGAACTCCCGCCCGGCACCAAGATGGAGGTAGCGGGACCGGAAGTGCCTCCCTTGAGGGCACGCCAGTAGAGTGGAAGTGCCTCGTCTGAGGCGATGCGGCGGCAGGTGTGCCTAGCGGTGGTGGTCCGGCCGGCCGAGGTGGTGGAGCCCTTGAACCTGAGCCTGTCCCTGGCTGCCACCGCCTCCTCCTTCACGGGCTTCCTCTCCTACCTGCGGCTCTACTGCCTCTTCGCCCATTGTTGCCACGATGCAGGGAACAACCTCCGGGCAGGTACGCGAGCGGCCTACCGGGCCTCAGAGACTGTGACGTGGAAGGAGCCTCATGGGCTATACCATTATTAATTCAAATTCAAAACTTTATTACGGTCACAGACCAGCACAAAGCGGGCACAAGCGCACTAAGAGGAGAAGGACAACTCCTCCTATTATTATTATGAACTACGTATTAACATAATATTGTTTTCCCTTAGTATATGCTATTATATTGTTATATTATCAGTATTTGTCATAGTCATAGTGTATATCGTTATTGACTATGAGAGTAATAATAACAGTCAGGATTAACTCCTGTGCTTTACTGATAATATATTGTATGTACCTATAATATTTATATTATTATAATGTAATACAAGATAATACTTTTTAAAATAATACAATGTTGAAATTATATATTTTATATTACTTGTAACAGTACTAATAATATTACAGTATAATGGTATAGTACAATATAGTAAGTTAGAGTGTCATTTTGGTTGGTGGTGTGCCCCAGGATTTTGCAAATGTAAAAAGTGTGCCGCGGCTCAAAAAAGGTTGGGAAACACTGCTTTAGAGCAGTCTTTCTCAACCAGTGTGCCGTGGCACACTATTGTGCTGTGACGGACCTCCTGCTGTGCTGCGAGAAAAGCTCTCTGCCCCCTTCTCCTCCCCCCTCCTCCTCCTGCTGCTTGGGGGAGGAGGAAGGGCCGGGCAGTGGCGAAGAAAAAGAAGAAGGGGCCGGGACGCCGCCTCCTTCGGCCGTTTCCCCAGCCAGCCTTCAATCCGCCATGTCTCCAACCATGACTCTCACCCCTCGCTCGCTGAAGCCGCATGGAGGAGTTCCGCCCACTGAAGCCCGTCCACCGCTCATGCTCCTCCTCTGTGGGAGAGCTGAAGCTGGGGGGAGGGGGCGGGGCATGGCCTGTAGGAGAGGAAGCGGGGGGGGGAGGGGGCAGGGCGTGACCTGTAGGGACCTGAAGCGGGGGAGGGGCGGGCATGGTGTGGCCTAGGAGAGCTGAAGGGAGGGGCGGGCATGGGTGGCATGGCATGGCCTGTAGGGAGCTGAGCTGAAGCTGAAGCTGGGGGAGGGGGGGGCATGGGTGGGGCTGAAGCTGGGGAGGGGGCAGGGCATGGCGTGGCCTGGCTCTGCCCCCTCCCCCGGCTTCGGCACTCCCAGCAGCTGATCCAGCCTTGAGGGGACAGTGCCAAGCCAGCATTGTACTGGCTCTGGCACCGCTGGCTTGGCACTGCCCCTCAAGGCTGGAGCAGCTGCTGGGAGAGGTGAAGCTGGGGGTAGGGGGTGGGGCATGGCGCAACCTGGCAACGCCCCTCGCCGGCTTTGGCACTCCCAGCAGCTGCTCCCAGCAGGCCACCAAGTCCCAGCCGTTCTTTACTGTGTTAGAGTGTCATTTTGTGTCATTTTGGTTGGTGGTGTGCCCCCGGATTTTTTAATGTTAAAAGTGTGCCGCGGCTCAAAAAAGGTTGGGAAACACTGCTTTAGAGCACCAGTGCAATAGAGAGACTTGGAACAATCTGCAGTGGCCATTGGAATAGCCCGGATTACGTCCGTGGATTATGTGGGGGCAAGAAACAGGGTCTCCTGAGTGGTGGCCCCTTGGCTATCGAACTCCCTCCCCAGTCAGAGATTCCAAAATCCGTAAAAAAACCCAACAAAACGAAGTTCAACTCTTCTGGCCCCACCACGACTAGGCAGCACTCTTCACGGGCTTCCTCTCCTGGTCTTGCCTGGACACACCCCCCCCCTTAAAAGTAAACTTCCAGGCCTCCTCCTCCTCCGCCCCCTCCCGCTTCCTGACCCCGTGACGTCAGCAGGCCCCGCTCCCCTCAGCGCGCGCCCCCTTCCTCCTCACCCATCTCGGCGCCGGAGTGCGGAGGCGCCCCCTGGCCGGCCCCTCTCCGCTCCTCCTGCCTTCCTTCCCTCACAGCGACCGCCTCCGTCGGCGCCTCCGTCGCCTCATTCCAAGGCTCTGGCCTCAGGTGCCCGCTTCACGCAGCTCCTTCCTGGGGCCCCGGGCGAGAGGCGGCAGCTCCTCCTCCTCCTCCCCCCCGCATCCCCGCCTCCCTTCGGCCTCTTCGACTTCTTCCTTCCTTCTGCGCTGAGGCGAACCTCTCTCGCGCTCGCTCACGCATGCGCACTGACGGCGGACAACCCCGCGCTCGCTCCCCCCTCCCCTGGGAAAAGAATCCGCATGCGCACTCGACAAGTGGGCCGTCCTTCCGCCACTGGAGGCGAGAGGCTCGATTCAGCCAATCAGCAGCGCCGCTGTCCCTGTTGCTTCCAGTCCTCACGTGGCCACGGTAGTCAAGGGGCCTTCCCACACAGCCCTATATCCCAGGGAATGCCACAGCCCTATAACCCCGTTCAAAGCAGGTATTATGGGATTTTCTGCCTTGGTATTCTGGGATACAGGGCTGTGTGGAAGGGCCCTGGGATATCTGAGTCCACACTGCCATATATTCCAGCTCAAAGCAGACAATTTGGGATTTTATCCAACTGTGTGGAAGGTGCCTCAGGGCCCTTCCAGACAGGCCCTATATCCCAGTATCTGATCCCGAATTTTCTGCTGTTAAACTGAATTATATGTCCACACTGCCAGATAATCTGGGGAGAAGTCTTACCCCTTTTCCTTCTTTTTCTGTTCGATATTACTTCTACAATGCCATATAGCCCAGATTACTGCCATATAACCCAGATTATCAAATCAGATAATCCACATTATCTACTTTGAATTGCATTATAGGAGTCCACACTGCCATTTAACCCAGTTCAATGTTGATTTTACACAGGCCCCTTCTACACTGTTCTTATATCAATGAAGGACCTGCTCCCGTTCAGGCGGGCTTGTAAAACCTATTTGTTTAGGCAGGCCTTCGATGGGTAGGCCCGTGCGTCTTGGCTGTGCCACTACCTCAACTGTGTTGTTTTTACTGTGTTGCTTGTTTTTAATTGTTCTTAACCTTCGGTATTTTATTGTGCCTTCGGCTCTTGTAAGCCGCCGCGAGCCTTCGGGAGTCGGCGGCATAGAAACCCGAATAAATAAATAAAATAAATATCCCAGGATCCGATTCTAGTTTATCTGCTTTGAACTGGAATATAGGAGTCAACACTGCCAGGTCAGATCCTGGGATAGAAGGCAGTATAGATCCAGCCTCAAAGTGAACAAGATCTGAGCATCATCCCTTAATTCAGAAAAACAGTTTGAGCATCCCATTTTCGAACTGCTTGGAACCAGAAGTGACTTTTTTGGATTTCCCCCTCGGATTTCAGAATACCTCCATTAATATAATTAAACTGGACCAGGAGTCTAAACACAACATTCATTTATATTTCATATGCACCTGTCTTATAAACATTGCCTGGAGATCACTTTATATATCAACATTATTAATGATTTTGTGCATGAAATAAAGGTGGTGTACACTGAACCATCAGTGCCACTGTCTCTTCCACTCATGTGAATAATTTTGGATTTTGTGATTCCAGATAAAAGATGCTCTACCTGTACTGAAAGATTTGGAACCCTATTCCTAGCATAATTTTCAGAAATCCCATTTGACTTCATGCATGTAGCATACAGGAACAACTGTTAAGGCTGTTATGTATAATGCACTGATATTTTGTAGAACAGTAGGAAATTATATATACCTTCATGCATGTAGCATGAAGCCCCACTGCTGCATTTTTTTCACCACATAATAGTCAAACAACCCTTTTTCAAAAAGCTAGAGAACAGTGCAATTATTATGTGCTGAAATACCATAACACTTTCATTGTAATTTTATTTACACTTGTCTACTCAATATTTTATTTTAGGAGCTGCTCTTGACTTTCTTGATGTAGAACGCTAATCTGGCATTTCTGGAAACTAGAAGAAGTTATGAACATTTAAATTCCTTTTTAAAATCCAGAGTCGACCCTTCAGCAAGGAAAGCTGATTGGTAGATGTACACTTAACGTCTTCCCTGTTTTTTTTATCACTATGAGTAATATAGAAAGATCCCAGTTTATTAAAACGTAAGAAAGACAAAGTACACACCGGGAAGAAGAAACGGAACAAATTAAAATATACAGAGGAAGCAAGATCAATATTTTAAAAATTCCAGCATTCTACTTCAAACCTTTTAAAAAACTGTTTTAAATTTTTACAGCATTTCAATACAATTCCAGAAATCAGGAGATCAAAAGCAAGATAAAGTCCATTTCATTATAATTTCTCCATAAAAATCAAATAAGGATATTGCAACAAGTTAACCATTGTCTGCCACGTTAAAGAAAGATTAAAACTAGTTCAGTAACGGCTTTGCCCAACAATATTAGATAAGAAAATATATTAAACGCCTAAACCAAAAAAAGAAAAGAAGGATATAAGTCAAGTCAGTGCTATTGCTTATTTGAAAGAACAAAGAGTTGGGGACTTTATACAGTCATGCTACAAAGTTCACACCTTTAGGAAATCACACTGGGAGTACACAACATAAGCTAACATCATACAGTTTAGTAGTGGTTAGTAAAAAAAATCAGATCATATTAATATCCTGTACATTCTCGATCCTTTTGAAAGAGATACCACGCATTAATATTAATAACTTGACCAATAATCCAACATCTCCCCACATTTGTTCTGTTCTTGAGTGTATCCTTAGCTGTATTCATTTCCATGGTCCACAAGCTTTGGACCAGTACTGTCCAGCCCACATAAACAAAATTAAACTGAACATTTGGATTTAATACTGTTCCTTGGTTTCTGCAGGGCCATACACAATGTACTTGTACTTCTGTGCCTTAACTAAAGATGTTCAATAGATGGGTGGGGAGAAGAGAAATATGATGAGAAAGTCAGCAGTTCACTCTCACGTTACAGGTTTGTCTCAGGGCAAGAACTGGTATATCTTAAACAAAGACATTTATACGTCAGCCACCACATTTTCCCACCACTGTACTCAAGTACTACAAAACAAATAATAGGTTTGTCATATGTCCTCTCATCTCATTATGTACATCACGGGTGACTACATCTGAAAGGGTCTATTCTCCATATTCCCTTCTCTAGTGCCTCATGTTATAATCAAAAAAGTGTCCGTAAGGAACCATTTCTGCTCTCTTCTTTGAACTATGGGAAAGCCGTCCTTTTGAGAAGGCAATGAAAAAATAATACATTCAGTTTTTAATGTGTTATAGAAAAATGTACACAAACAGGTGGCATTATTGATGCTTCAGCATACATAACATAGATGGGAAGAAAAACAGTATTTCCGTATCCACAGAAGACAGGCTCCACCCCTCACCCCCAAATACCTGAAAAAAGGAATTATAATAGATCCCGTATTTTGATTATACTTGGACAGAAGCATACTATATAATCGCACTTGCAGATCTAGAGAGGCCCACAAATGATTCTAGGGTGAGGTGGAATCTTTTTTTTGAAGTGGGGTAAAGTAAAACTGTGGCTACAGAATCCAGACTGAGGGGTTCTACTTTGTATCTACACAACAGAAAGTTGCATATTTGGTAATGAATCACATAAATCTAGTCATATTACTGTTCTAAGAATAAGGGTTTAATCCCATATTTAACATATCAGCAAAACTAATAGTGATACTAAGCGTATTTTCTATGCTACCTTAGGGAAGCCATTCTGCATTATGCTAGATACACCACCATGGAAGCAAATGCAATAGAACTGGTCTTAAATGGCTTTAGGTAACAACTGTCTTCTAAAAATTGTTGCTGCCTCTCAGATTATATAAGATTACCTGTGGTGAAAGGATTTCCTACATTTCAGTGAGGGGCATAAATGGATGGTGGATTGAAATGCACACACGGTGTAACACCGGAAATAAGAGTTCTTCAGGCATTCACTTGTGCCTCAGGACTATTATTTCTGATGAGCAGAGATGAAACTATAGTCATATTCCATACAATTCAAAGCTTCACCTTAGGATATTTTGCAACAGATATATGTGTTCAGTGATATCTGCATCATCCATGACTCCTGCACTTAGAGCCAGAGAACAGATCTAATAGTAATTAAAGAGTGTCCTTATCAAGAATCACTACTAGTATCAGCAGATATAACAGATGGGCAGAAACTAAGAATAAAAGTAGTTATGGAAAGTTAGCCTTGTATCCCATCATTAGAACTTTGAATACTATCATGAGGCATTTCGGGCAGTAATAAATAATTTCTGCTATGATATCAATTGTGACTAAGAGCCATTGCTTATTTAATACAAATGCTCAACACAAAAGGCTGTCATATATACACAACTTTAATGGAAAGCAATAATAAAATCCCCAAAGATCAAAAAGGCTCAGCATATCCCTGCAATTTTTAAATCATTGGGGCAAGGGGGAGGGTAGGGGAGAGAAAAAGGGAGAACTTAGTAAAATATACCCATCAACTCCAGTTGTGAGTCTTCCTAGAAGAAGTTGAAAAGAAGTAGTGACACTGTCTCAACACAGTTTTGTTCTGAACTTTAGAAGAGAGGAAAGACTATAATCTTGCTCCATTTTTTCATGTGGCTCACATGTTTTTAAACTCTCAAGATTTCCAGACAGTTGTTGTAACAGATAGCTATCCAGTCCGGCTGAGTGGATGCCCACTGTACATTGTTGATTTCTCCTTCTGCTGTGTAAGCCAAAATTGGGTCCTCAATGGCACGAGGCATTTGCTGGATATCCCAAATAAGTGCTTGATGGTCATCCGCTGCCCAAATTAAAATGCAGAGTTAGAGCTAAGAAAACAGGGGTTTTTTTTACACAGATGCTTAGCAGTCCCTACAGTCAAAGTGCAACAAATAAGAATGTACAAACAGATCATATTAATCCTCAGCTAAGTTACTAGTTTCGCTAGGGGTTTTTTTGGAGAGAGAGATTGAGGTGGAATCACAAGGAACAGCAAGATTAGATTGCTAAGGAACAACTATCCATATCACTATGCAACCTGAATTTTGTTCCTGGGCTATAAGTGTCATTTCCTAATTTGTTCTATCATAAAAACATGATAAAAGTTTATTAAACTACAAAAACGTTTCTTTTTGGGACATCCTGCAGCACATTTTGCTATAGTTTTTCAATGAATATCTCACAGAGCCTCAACCAATTCAACAAAATTTGTGGTAGTCACAATAACAAAGTTTCTGGAGTATAATCAGGAAATAACACTTTCAAACCAGGAAGAGAATTTTTTCAAATTGTTACATTATGTATCAATTTACAATTGCAGCAACTGACCTTTTAGGGAAATTTTTAATATTAAATTTGTGCTATTGTATCTGCTGAAAATTATTATTACACATCTATTAATTTATTATATTTAGGAGCAGACTAGTCATACATCCAATTATTTTGAAACCCAAAATGTATGGCTGTACCCCTTATAGTCTGGAATGTTAGGATTAGTTAAAATGAAATTAATTTAGCCAACTTCTATATAGCATTACACTGTCACAAAATACACTTTATTCTAGTTTTCCCTATTACTTCAAAAATGTTAATTATAACTGACCTACTTTGGGGACAAATTAATTTCTATACAATGGGTAAAGAAAGGAAAGTCAAAAGCATAATCTTGATAGGAGAAAACAAAAGACAAAGCCACTACAACATACTATCCAAGAAAACTATGGCTATGTAAAATGCATAACCTGGACTACACTCTCACATAACTATAAATGACTTTTATGGAATGTCTGAAATAATATGCATTGGATTGGGTAGTGCGATCTCATTCTGTTTAGTATTCTGGGTATCTCAGAACTTGCTTTTTTTTTAAGGCAACAACAATTTTGAAAAATACCAAACAATCCACTTCAGATTTGGAGGCAACAAGAATAAATTCATGTTTACCTGCTGTACAGATGTGACAAGAAGAGTGTGGTGCCCAAGCAATGCCATTCACACATGCTCTGTGGTTGTTCAGTCTAGCAACAGGTGTACAGGGAACTCTGACATCCAGAATCACAACCTTGAAAGAAGAAACATATAATATAAAGAATATTAGAAAAAAGTTTAATCCCCTCTGAAATTAAAGTATTCCTAATGAATCCCGTTATTTCAAGAGACTACATCCTTTTCATGTACATTTTGCCTTTAACAGGCAACATAAAAATGACAGTATTTCCTGACTACAATTTTGAACTTCTGATTGACTTTAGTTAACTATTGCAGGCTATGCATTGGTACACTTTCTTGTTTTAGAAGTGGAAAAGTTAACACAAAATGCTATTAATTTGAAACAGTATCTTTATTTTATTAGGAGACTGTAATACAACAAAATTTGGTCATATCAGGAAAATTAATAAGATGGGATGGACAATATCTACAATCAAAATGACAGCAAAATAAAAAATAAACAAAGGAAGGATGCCATAAGGGTAATGATTTCCTCCCACTTTACCATGCTCATGCTACTGCCAGCATTCCAGTACAGCTGTTATCCTTCATTTAATATAAAGCAAAGGAAGGGATTTTTTTGCTCTCCAGATGTTTTTGATTACAAACAACATAATACCTAAGCACTGACTATTCAGTCGGGGCCTAATGAAGTTGTAGGCAATCTTGGTATCTGTTGGGTACCACTAAAAATATAAGCACATATATCTGATCATATGCTACAGTGTGCAGGCAAGATGGCTATAAAGAATCTGGGAAGGAAAAAAACCGGAATCCTTATAAATAGCAAAAACACTATCTACTGCTATCTATTAGTATGGAGTGTCAGTACTGTCCATGCACAAACCACACTGGACACCCCCACAGAGCAGTCTCACCTCCATGCCATCCATTGCCATTGTTGCAAGATAATTGGGGTCCTGCTTATTCCAGCAAAGGCGAAGCAAAGGATGGTGCTGGGGATCTTCGTAGATAATAGTGCTGTGCTCCAAGTGACGCAGGTCAAACATTCTTACTGAGCCATCAGCACCAACAGATGCAAACATGTCTCTCCCACCTCCGGCACGGCTGAATGCAATATCATATACCTACTCAGGCAGGGGAAATAAAGACAACGCAATGATGTTGCCTTCCATACCAGGTGTTTTGCTTCACACTAGTTTTTGTGTAAACAGAAAAATATAGCAGAGGTATGTAGAAAAACACTCTTGATTTAGATCACAAGTGTTAAACACAAGACTCTAGGTGCCAAATCCGGCCTGCCAAGTTGAGGACTACAACTTCTGTGTTCCTCATCATTAGCCATCATGACTCAAGCTGATGGGAAATGTGATACAGTCTAATGATAACGGCTCTGGACTAGAGCGATGCCAAAAAACACAAAGGAGTGGAAGTTGAAAGTTCTTCTATATTGTAAATGTTATGATCACAATAAAAATTATATATGGTTCATTTGTTCATACATCAAATATCCAGTATTTAGCGCATTCAAACACAAATAATAGTCATCACCATAATTTCAGTTCATATATACTGTATAATCCCGGATAGTTCAATCTCAAATATTAGTCAGTTTTGTAAAGTTCCAAGACTCCCGATTGGAGACTCTGAAGCAACTAAGTGGCCAATGCCAAAATAAATTGTAAAGATCCAATGCTCCCGATGGAGTAGCAATAATCCAAGCTCCCGACTGGAGCGGTATGAGCAAACGAAGACGTTTATTTTAGTCTTGATGGGAGGACGCTGGAAGAAGACGTAGTTCTCCACAATATATCAGGCTTCAAACTGCCGACGGCCCGCAAATGCGTAAGTAAGTGTGGGCCTCTTATTTACGCATTTGCGGGTTGTCGGCAGTTTGAAGCCTGAGATATTGTGGAGAACTACGTCTTCTTGCAGTGTCCTCGAATCAAGACTAAAAACAAACGTCTTCGTTTGCTCATACCGCCCCAGTCTGGGAGCTTGGATTATTGCTACTCCATCGGGAGCATTGGAACTTTACAATTTATTTTGGCATTGGCCACTTAGTTGCTTCAGAGTCTCCAATCGGGAGTCTTGGAACTTTACAAAACTGACTAATATTTGAGATTGAACTATCCGGGATTATATATATGAACTGAAATTATGGTGATGACTATTATTTGTGTTTGAATGCGCTAAATACTGGATATTTGTGGTGTGAACAAATGAACCATATATAATTTTTATTGTGATCATAACATTTACAATATAGAAGAACTTTCAACATCCACTCCTTTGTGTTTTTTGGCAAATAAGAACATAAGAACATAAGAAGAGCCATGCTGAATCTCAAGATCTGCAGCATTCTGTTACAGTGGCCCACCAGTTGTACACGGGGATCTCGAGCAGAAGGGAGGGCAAAACCCTGACCTGCTCCCGACCCCCCACAACCAGTACCCAGGGAAATGTGATACAGTAACATCTGGAAGACTGCAGTTTGTTACGTTTATCAGGATAGTAGGGTGTGAATTTAGAGACAGGGCTTGTGGATATGATGTCTGATTTTAAAATGTGCTTTAAAAGTGCTGTTGGATTGTAATTCCCATTATCCCCAGTCTGCACGCTAGGTAATCAAAGGTGATGGGAGTTGTCATTCAATAACACCTGGGGAAAACTGGATAAAAACTAAAGAGCACAAACTGCTATATTAAAAATATAGTTGGCCCATGGTATCCACCGTTTCTCCGTCCATGGATTCAGTAGCCCTTTAAAGGCAATCACAAGGCAATTTCAATGAAAATGAGTTTGACACCCCTGTTTTAGATAAAGAAGATATTATCTACAAATTATGGAAGCTGACATGGGCCTCTCTCATAGGACTATTTTGTGTTACTTCGTTGTATTCATTCCCTATTACCCATGAATCAGTACAAGGAAGAAAAAATTGTTTCTGGAGCACTAACAGTGTCCTCAAAACTGTCCTTGACAGGTCAATTACCCCCCCCAATTTTATAGACATTTCACAAGATCCACAAGTGTGATATCTCCTAGTGAAGCGAGAGAGAGAAAAAGTGCTATTACCTCTTTATCATGAGCAATCAGTTGGGTCTTGACATGGCCTGATACCAAATTCACTCTTCCCAAGACCTGACCAGTCTCCAAACCCCAGATGGTGCATGTTGTGTCAATACTAGAGGTACCTATGGCAAGAACAGCAAACCCCATTGATATTAAGAACCTTGCTTGGATTCACGGCATATATCACCACAGCAAAATAGTTTAGCTGTTGCAGATATTATCAAATAACTAGTATGTCAGTCACATAAGAGGCTGAATTCACAAACAGGAAAATAAATAAAGTTTGGAGAGATTCATATGAATTTATTGCGTATTCTCATTTGCTTCATTTATTATCTGTTTATATATCTGAGCAGTACAGGAAACAAATAGCAATAATTAGATATAGGGATACACAAAGAATTCCTTTTAATTCAACAACAGAGCCCAACACAGCCAAGTCTTTTAACCTGCGTGCAGCATGAGTATGCCAGTTAGCCTGCTTTGAGCGTCAATGCAATAGTAATTAGAGTCCCTGTTCAATTGAACTAAATATAAAAACTTTCACTATATATTAGATGTTAAGTCAACTTATTATTTATTAAATAAGTAAATGAAGTAAGTCAATAACTGTCTTTCAGCTTCAAGGGGCTGTTTATTGCTTGGAAGGTACTCCAGATTCAAAGAACTAAAGCAATCTCTTACAAGTCTAGATGCAATTCCTTACATCAAGAAGAAATGTCAGCCAAATGACCTTCTTGAAACAGTAGCTATTTTATTACCTTTCAGCTATATCAAAACTTGCAAATGTTAACTATTTGAATCAGTCTCCTGACAGCATTCTGCAAAATTAGTTTTTCAATCTTACCCAGTAGATAGGGATCGACCTCATTCCAATCAAAGGATGTCAATGGAGCACAGAAATCAGAATTCTTATTGTTGTTCAACAAACACTCTAGTCTGGTCTCTGTTTCACCCACCTGCAGCAAGAGATGCAAATATATAATGTTATCACAACAGCAAATCTACCTGCCTGATGCAACTACTGGTAGTCTGAACTCTCAAGTGCATAGTTTAGGAGATACTCTGAAGTAATGTTTCTCTATCAGAAAAGGCAAGATACCAGACAATACATTTATTGCAAAGTAGAATGGGTTTTATGTGTACCGCTCTGGGCTAGCGGTATGAACTTAATAAATAAATAAATGAAATGATGGACTTCTACTTTTAGTACCTTGAGTGTTGGATTATGTTTCTGGAAAATAGGGTTTAAATTCACACTCAGCTATGGAAATCCATTGGATGACTTTGGGCAAGTCAACATTCTCCCAGCCTCAGAGGAAAGCAAAGGCAAAATCCATCTGAACAACTCTTGGCTGTCCCAGGCTCGCAATAAGTCAGAAACCACTTGAACACACAACAACAAAGTTAAGGCACTCGTAACTGAAATCAAGTTTTTAAAAAGACCTACTTTTTGGCTACATTTAATTCCAATATAAGTCCCTTGACCTTGCTTCTGAATTGTAGTCATCGAGCCAGTCACTATGATTATGATAAATACATGGGTTCTGCGAGGGAATATCCACCTATGGCTGATATTGATTCAATAAAGCAGGGTTCTCAGGTACCCCATATGGAATATGATATAAAGTCTTATTTGAAATTTTATCTCTCATAAGGCAGGACATACAGAACAGGGTATATAATGTTAAATTCCATGTTAACTAACTAACATAGGACTATCAGATTATAATTAAGACGGAGTTAACTGGATCTGTATTTCCACTAGCCAATCGTCACAAGTGGGCTAACTTGAGACTTGTGGAATCTACTTTATTTTTTATAGGTCTACCCATCCTTGGCAGACACAAAATAGGATTAAGATCAAACAAAAACAACCAGTAGATGAAACAAGTAGTAAAAATGAAAAGCAGATAAAACTAGTGACATCTTTATATCCAGTCGAGGAAACAACAAATACAATCATTTTCACTTCACAAAAAAATTAATCACTCCCACTAGAACCACAGCACAGAAGGCCCAACTACCAACCATATCAGTAGATTGGGTATCTGAAGAAAAGGTCTAATGCAGGGGATTTTAATTGGGGTCCACGGACCCCTGGGGGTCAGTGGGAAGATTTCAGGGGTCCATGAGCTTGAATTAAAAAAATATACACATTATAGTGTGGACTTAGTATGATTTTTATTTTGTTGTACCATGTACTGGGTGCAATGGATAACTGCCAGAAAAAGGTTGGTAAGAATGCCAGAGATGGTTTTAGGATGCTGTGGGAAAACTCGAATTTCTAAATGTTTGCCAAAAATGACCATTTGAGAATTTATGCTGTACCATAATAGATTATCAAGTATAGACATTGTGGGAATGTTGTAAAATGTAAATTTGAATAATCCTAATATTTTATTTAAAAACATGCCAATGCTGAGTGCCATAGAACCACCAGTATCTAGTCCTACATTCTGAGAAGAGGTCTGTGGATAGTTAAGGGATGGACCCAGGTGTTGGGGAACATAGCCAGAGAAATAATCTCAACTCCTATGTAGCGTGGAACAATGTACAGTAGGAGTCTCGCTTATCCAACCTTCACTCATCTAACGTTCTGTATTATCCAACACAGTCTGCCTCCTGCCCAGATCCACAGCTCTTTCAATACATTGCAATGTTTTGGTTCGTAAATACAGTTATTACTACATAACGATACCATGTATTGAACTACTTTTTCTGTCAATTTGTCATAAAACATGTTTTGGTGTTTAATTTGTAAAATCATAACATAATTTGACGTTTAATATGCTTTTCCTTAATCCCTCATTATCTGACATTTTCGCTTATCCAACATTCTGTTGGCCAGTTTATGTTGGATGAGAATCTACCGTAATTCAAATCAAATAAAAAACTTTATTACAGTCCAAAGACACAATTGGGTCAGCGGTAAAATGTGCATAACTGCAAATAGATTGATAAACTGATAAAATTAATTTTAAAGTGTTGTGTTCTGAATAACTTACCCATCAGTGGTAAATTAGGTTCTAGATTTTGAAATAATTAAAGCCAAGGTGGAAAACCCATGGTCTTCCAGACGACCACTCCTGACACTTTACCATGTTGGCTGGCACTGATGGCAGTTGGAACCAAACAGAATTTGAAAGGTCACAGACAGACTCTCCAACCAGAGTTAAAGATTTCTTTCAAGGCACACATCACATTACTGGGGTCAGTTCTGGATGTTACCAGATGACTGAAACTGAGCAAGAAATTTGCCACACCAAACCTGATTGGCAAAAAGTATTTTGTGCCACAGTGCTTCCACACATATTCTTAAGGGGAAATAAAACCCCTTTCAGAATGGGGTAAATCTCATATGTCAAGAACACTAGCTTGGAAATAGCATTTCAATTTCAGTGGTTTACTATTCTAATATAGTCACTCACCTGCAATGGAAGAGGGGGGAAGAGTACTGCTTATAAGAGGAAGAAATTAATTGAACTGCTGCTTCTAGATACCAATATGTAAAAATGTAACATCCTTGCTTGTACGGGACTGTATTTTGTTCATACATTTTTATGTTTCTACGGCATTTTTCATATTTCTCCTGAAGATTTTATTTCCTAATTGAGGCAAGCTGTGTAAATATGAGAAACTGACAAATAAAACCATAATCTCATGAACGCAAAACTGCTAAACGTAAGAGGTTGGCATCTGAAACTATGATTGATAAACATCTTCATGCCACCTCAAATACTCTGCTCGGCTTTATGAAGAAAGCTTCTTGTCCAATATTCATATGCCAGCAATCATCCATAGGCTAACTACTCCATATATGATTCCCAAGAAAAGGTATGTTTATCAGATTCCGTCTATCACTTGTAGTATAGGTTTCACAACAGATACAACATTTCAGGTAGAACCATACTGCTACAATGCTACAACACAATAATAAATAGTAGATCCAAAGATGAAAAATCAGCTTGCCTAGGAAAAACACCTAGAAGCTACTATAACTGCCTTGGATTTGCAAGGCAGAATTATGTGCTTGTAATGGGGAAAATCAGCAAACTTGAGCCAATTATCCTGAATGAGTTGTAAAAAGCAATTCTAAGCACACTGTAACTTGGGAAACATACTAGAATCCTAGTAATATCAAGCACATGGGTGCATAACTATATGGCACATAATGGGGATTGTAATGGTGACTGTAAATACAACAAAGATACATTAAATGCCTTGTGGAACAATCACTTTAACTCCATTTTCAGGTGACTAGAAAATAATAACATTTCAGCTATGCTTGAGAATCATAGTATGGAAAAGAACCATTTAAATAATTAATTACAGGTTGAATATCACTTACATGAAAGGTTTGGGGCCAGAAATGTTCCATATTTTGGATTTTGTAATATCTGTATATATGTAATGAAATATCTTGGAGGTGGGGCCCAAATCTAAACTTGAAATTTGATTATATTTCATATACACTTTGTATACATAACCTGAAGGTAATTTTATACACAGTATTTGTAGTTACTTTGTGCACAAAACCAAGTTTGTAACACCGAAGCATCAGAAAGCAAAGCTGTCACTACCCATGTGAACAATTTTGGATTTGGAGTATATGGAATTCCAGATAAGCGACAATCAATCTGTACTATCCATTTAACAGCCATAATAACACATTTGCTCATTTCCTTGACTTCAAAACATGAGATTTAACAACATATTCCTCCCTATGTGCAATATTTTGAGGTATAGTTCTCTAAATTCTCCCACGAATTCTAGTGAACTACACAGATGTTTTGGGAAAACTACTCCTTAACTACCTTACCCAAAGTTGTCCTTCAACAGAAACTGCAACTTCAAAATTATGACAAATTATTGTATTTGTTATTGGCAGGCAAATATCATGTTTGTCTGCCATTTGTAGTATTTCCAGGCTCCATTGGTGGTTCCAAGCCACTCCAGAAAATGTATTCTGAACAGCCAACTTACTCTCCATACGCGCAAGTAGTCACCACTGGTTGCCAAAAGGTCTGGATAAACTCCTTTGGTATCTGGGATCCACATGAGCTTTGTAGTGGGATATGGATGATCAAAGGTATTCCTGCACATGAACTCTGAGCTTTCTTCATCCAATCCAACAAGTTGAACCTAGAAGAAAAGTTTCAAGAATCAAGCAGGCCACCAATTTGACGATGCTATTAAGGCTATTTGCAGAAAACACATCAAAGTCAAATATCATTCCTTGGTTATGTTGGATGTTTCAAATGAATTTATCATACCAAGTTTACCACTATTGAAATGTAGTGGTAAACTTGGTATGACAAATTCATTTATGCACATGCATACACATACAAATTAGTTTGTATTTGCATGTTTATAATATATATGTATATATTTGCATGTGTACACAAACACACACCTATTCTTCTTATTCTTTCCCAATGATCAAAGACCTTATATTAACAGAAAAAAGCACTAAGTCATTCCCATCAGCTTTCAATTAAAAAAAAGCTTTAGGCCATAAGGCAGGGGTGCTCACACTTTTTCAGCATGCGAGCTACTTCCTCCCACCATGCCTGCGATCTACCAGTAGATCGCGATCTACCTAATGAGCACCCCTGCCATAAGGTATATTTTAAAGTCTAATTGCATGTTTACAGAGTTCCTGATGCTATTGCCATTGACTTCTTATCCTCTTCCTGTGCCTTCTCCAGTGCCTCTTCCCAAACCTAGGGAAAAACTGAGCAGAACTGCAGTGCAATGTCTTTATAGTATGATTGTGATTGAGGAATGGGGAGGAGTTCTGTCCAAGGTAGTTAGATGACACTGCTTGCATTTGTGTTTCAGAGCTATTTCTTGTGTTTCAGAGCTATAAATCCTTGCCCTTTTATTTTCAAATCTATTTGTCTCATTAAGTCTTACCTTTATGTATGCTTATATGCATCCATACATCTATACCGAAATCTATGAAAACATTATTGCCATGAACAATACCTCTTGCATTTCACTCTCTGCATCAGTTCAACAACCTGTTAATCTCACAGAACACATAATCATGACACCCACCCCTGGCAATAAACTATATAATTAAAGGATTCAACTGTTTGCTTGTGTGTTTCTCAACTGCAAAATTCAGAGTTAATGAAATACAAGCACTGATGAAAAATTAAAGCAAGTTGCCTTAGTGCAAGGCAGGCACACTAGATCTTTCTTTTAAAACAGAGTGAAAGTGAAGGGAATTTGGTGCTCCTGAAGTTCCCTGTGCAATGATGTGGGAGATAAAGAAGCTCAGCTTCACTTCTGCTTCCATTTACTGGAACAACTACAGTGCTTGCTTCTAAGTAAGCATGGCTGGTGAAAATGTAATATGGGAAAATCTTAGCATCCATTTTAAGAAAAGTCAGTGCAACATTTTAAAGAAATGGTGGTGAATTCCCAGCTGGCAGATTGATATGACTTTATGAATGACTGGTATACTGGTGAGAAATCAAAATTCCTGAAATCAGCAGCAGCCACCACAAGCAGAAGGAATGAGGCAAGGTTGGCGCTAGTGCTACTTATTGGACAAGTAAGGTAGAGAGTGTCAAGAAGAGCAGAAAGCCAAGTGCAGAGTCAAGTTGGCCCCTTCATTTGCTGAGAAATGACAGAAACAGAGGGGCATTCAAAATCATACCAAGCATCCTCTGAGGACTCACAAGAACATCCCAATCTATGTTTACTGTGTCCAGGCTTGGAAGAGGTGAAAAGACCTCTATGATAGGTCATAAGAAGCACTCATCAGAAGGAATGGGACAGGCAATAGTGTGGGGCTGAAAATGGGAAGGCAAGGATCAGCACTCCCACAGGAGTATGGCTGCTTCCAAGCAGAGGGCTCCTGCAGCTCATAACTCTATGTAACTCTGCCTCGTCGCTCCGACCCACCCTCCCTCCATCGACGCGCGACCCTCCATGCAAGAAGGCCAAAGCCCAGGATCGTGGCGAGGGCACTCCGGAGCCGTCGGAGAAGGCAGGAAGGAACCCCCACCGCCCTGCTGCAGCCCACGACAGCTCCCGCTTTGAGGCAGGGCCATGGCAATATGGCCTGCTGCTCCTCCTCCCTGTGCCCTCTCTCCGCCTGCCTCCTCCCTCCTCTCTAAGGTATGTAGTTGGATTTTCTTTTAATTATTATTATTTTAAATTTATACCCGGCGTACTAGACAACCCCCAACTTTTAATAATATTTTTCAGGACTAAAAAGCCATCTAGTACGGTAATTACAAAATTAAATGGCAGATTTATTGTTTTAGCATTGTTAGGTGCTCTTTTGTGTCTCTTTACCATCTCTGGGGCATAAAATAAATATAATATTAAATTATACATTTAAATTGATTATGCATTGATTATGCATTGAATATGTTGAATGATTTTTAACTGTGGATTTTAATACTGTTTATATTTCTGTTTAAAAGTTTGCATATTTGTATGCTTTGAGTCCCCTTTGGGAGAGATAAAACGGGGTATAAGTAAATATAATAACATTAAAGTATACATTATATTGTTTTTAGCTGTTCTGAGCCTTTATATAATAGCATATTGTAAACTGTTTGCAGCTTCAAGTCTCCTTTAAGAGAGGAAAGCAGGATATAAGTAATAATAATAATAAATTATACATTATATTGTTTTGAGCAGTTCTGAGCCTTTGTGTAATAGCATATTGCAAATTGTGTTGCTTTTAGTATTATTGGAAGCTTCAAGTCTCCTTTGACAGAGGAAAGCAGAATATAAGTAAATCCTATCCTATTTTTTGTCAATCCACTACTTTGGGCTTCACGCAAATCCACAATTTGCCAAAATACACGATCCTGTGCCCCCCCCCCCCTTTTCTGGCTGAATAGCTCAATCATTTCACTATTAAAATTCAAATAAGTAAATATAATAATAATAATACTAAATTATACACTGCAATATTTTTAACTGCTTTGAGACTTTTTTGAGAGAGGAAAGCTGGATCTAAATAAATAGAATAATAACAGCAAATTGTACTGCTTTTTGTGATATTGGCCACTTTGAGTTGCCTTTAGGGAATCTAAATAAATAGTAGATTGCTGTGAGTTTTTGGGGTGTATGGCCATATTCCAGTAGCATTCTCTCCTGACGTTTCACCTGTATCTATGGCAGGCATCCTCAGAGGATTATTCAGCGGTCAGTGGGAATGAGGCAAGTGGTGTGTGTGTTTGTGTGTGTATATACACACGCACGCACACACACACACACACATATATATGGGGAATTCCAGAGAGGGAGAAAAAGCTCTTTTTGAGGCAAGTGTGAATGTTTCAATTAGCCAGCTTCATTAGCAATTCAGTAGCTTGCAGCTGTAAAGCCTGGCTGCTGAAGCCTGGGGGCATCCTTTGTTTGGGAGGTGTTAACTGGCACTTGATTGTTGGCTGTCTGGAACTCCCATCTTTGAGTGATGTTCTTTATTTACTGTCTTGATTTTGGTGTTTTTTAAACACTGGTAACCATATTTTGTTCATTTTCATGGTTTTCTCCTTTCTGTTGAAGTTGTCCACATGTTTGTGGATTTCAATGGCTTCTCTGTGTAGTCTGACATGGTTGTCCGAGTGGTCCAGCATTTCTGTGTTTTTAAATCGTATTCTGTGTCCACTTTGGTTCTCCGTTATTGACAAGTGCTCCGCTATAGCTGACTTCTCTGGATGAATTAGTCTGCAGTGCCTTTCATGTTCTTTGGTTTGTGTTTGAGCCATGCTGCATTTGGGGGTCCCTATGTACACTTGACTACAGCTGCAAGATATATGGTAAACTCCTGGAGTGGTTACAGGATCCCTCTTAGCCTTTGCTGAACGTAGCATTTGTTGAATTTTTTTGGTTGTTTGGAGGTTCTCTGGTTGAATTAGTCTACAGACCCATCAAGAAAATCAAGACAGTAAATAAAAAACACCACTCAGAGACAGGGGAATTCCAGATAATAAACAACCAAGTGCCAGGCAGCAAGAGCCAGGCTTTGCAAGTCAGGAGTGCTTACCAACACCATCGGCTTGCCCCTTCCTAGATTTGGAGGACCTGAAGATGGTATTGCATGCACTGGTAATCTCAATTTTGTACTTCTGCAATGGGGTTTACATTGGGCTACACTTGTACCAAGTTCGGAAACTCCAGCTGGTTCAAAATACGGCAGCTAGGTTTATTTATTTATTTATTATTCGGGTTTCTATGCCGCCGACTCCCTGAGGCTCGCGGCGGCTCACAGGAACCGAAGGTGCAACTACACACAAGCAATGCGATAAAACATCTAAGACAATTAAACAGCAAAATACAAAACCCCCAGGTACAGTTCAGAAATTAGATAGCGTGACACCCCAGGACAGCGGCTAAAGCAGAACATGGGCAGGACCTACTCACCGAAGGCCTGCTTAAACAAATAAGTTTTGCAGGCGCGTCTAAACGGGAGCAGGTCCTTTATAGCCCGCGTTCCAGCCGGGAGGGCGTTCCACAGCGTAGGAGCTATAACGGAGAACACCCTCCGGCGAGTAGATATCAGTTTAGCCGATTTCGCCGAGGGTATCTCTAACAAATTAGCATCCTCGGAGCGTAGTGATCTCGGGGGACAGTGTGGGGTGAGTCAGTCCCTCAAGTACGTTTCCCCAGGCCATGCAAGGCCTTAAAGGTAAGAACCAACACCTTGAAGGAGATCCGGTGCTCGATTGGGAGCCAGTGCAGATCCTGCAAAACAGGTGTGATGTGGCGGCCTGCTGGGGTTCCAGACAGGAGCCGGGCGGCAGTGTTCTGTACCAGCTTGAGCTTCCGGGTCGCCGACAAAGGAAGGCCAACGTAAAGCGCGTTACAGTAATCCAGCCTTGAGATGACCGTAGCTTGGATCACCGTGGCCAGGTCATTCCGGGAGATATAGGTTGGTTACAGGAACATCTAGGAGTGAGCATATTACACCTATCCTAAAGTCACTCCACTGGCTGCCAATTATAGTTTTCAGGCAAAGGACAAGGTCCAGGTTACCTAAAGGACCCCCTTCTCCCAAACAATCCGTCCCACACTCTTCAGTCTTCTGGGGGGCGTCTAATCCAACCCAACAGAACCCAACTTGCCACCGTCACTCAGAGGACCTTTTCATCGGCCGCCCCAAGGCTGTGGAACGACCTGCCAGTAGAGCTCAATGGCTAAATCAGCAGTTGGAATTGAAGACACGAGTGAAGACCTGTCTCTTCCGGTAGGCCTACCCAGACAGTCTGGAAATATAAACATTTTAATGCCTGTCCTTTGTTTAATTTCTGTTTTGTCTGTTTTAATGGGCATGTCATAGAGCTACATTTTGGTACGTAACTTTTATGGAGGTACGTTAGAGTGTGTGTATTTGTAGCGTTTTTGCTGTGTTTGAGTAGAAGATCTTTGTCTTCAGATCTCAGTGTACCTGAGATACCGCCTCACCCCATACTGTCCCACGAGATCACGGAGATCTGAAGACAAAGATCTTCTACTCGTTCCGAGCGCCAAAGCTTATTGTCTCACGGCTACGAGGAGAAGGGCATTCTCCATCATTGCCCCCACGCTTTGGAATTCCCTGCCACCGGAGGCCAGGTCACTCCATGACCTCCTGGCCTTCCGGAAAGCCTGTAAAACCTGGCTATTTCGCCAGGCCTTCCCAACTGAGTCAGCCTAAACCCATTGCCAGTTGAATATATACTGTTGTTTTATGTAATCTTTTAATGTTTTACTGTTGTGGTTTTATTATTTTTATGCATTATTGCCGCTTGTTTGCTCTCAACTTGTAAGCCGCCCCGAGCCACTTGGGAGTGGCGGCTAAGAAGCCCAATAAAATAAATAAATAAATAATTGTTTTGTGACCCACCTTAAGCCGTGAGGAGAGGCAGGTAAGAAATAAAATTATTATTATTATTAATGCAATTCAAGCTTGCTACTTGCAACATTCACACTTGCTTCAGACAGGCAAGGGTTATTTCTCCCACCCTGGCCATTCCACAGATATATCTATACACTCCCAACAGGCCTCTGAGGATGCCTGCCATCTCGGCATTATTACTTTCGCGAACGAAGATTAAGAAAGGACTCATCCCACGCTTTTTACAAGCGCGTTGATGTCTAAAAAGGCCAATCTGAGATAGGCAAGTTCGGTTGCAGAAAGCACAGCAGAAAGTCTCCTTGGGTGATGTTGTTTCCAAGTTGCGGTTCTTTCTGCCATAGATGCTGGTGAAATGTCAGGAGAGAGTGCTACATGGCCATACAGGCCGAAAAACTCAGCCACCCAGGGCCCACACACACAGTCATATAACCAGAAAATCAAGACAGAAAATCCCATAATATCTGCTTTGAACTGCGGGCGCGTCCAAGTTTTCTGCTTTATACTGGATTAGGAGTCCTCACTGCCAGATAATCTGGGATAAACAGAGAACCTGGGGTCAGGTCCTGGGATACAGGGCCTGTCTGGAAGGTTATCTGAGTCCACATTGTCATATATTCCGGTTCAAAGCAGATAATGCGGGATTTTATCCATCTGTGTGGAAGGGGCCCCTTTTAAACCGGTTCAAAGCAGATATTCTGGGGTTTACTGCCTTGCTGTCCTGGGTTACATGGCTGTGTGGATGGCCCCCCGGAGCCTTCTGCCTGGAAGCAAGCGCCCAACTGTCACTGAGGCCTGCTGCGCGGTGGTGGGATGTGTGGTTTGGGGAGGTCCTTGGCAGGCAGAGACCGACAGCCACAGGGAACTACCAATCCCGGCGGGGAGATGTGGCTGTGGAAATGGTGCCAGCCGCTGCCTTTCCCTGAGGAGAGGCGGAGGGAGGCCCCTGGCAGGCGGCAGGAGAGGAGCCAGGCCTCGGGCCTTGCGTGGCGCCTCGCTCGCTCGCTCTCTCTCTCACTCGCTCCCCGGCGGCCTCCCTTCCCGCTCCCCGCCGCCTACTTTATTGTTGTATTCCTCCACGAAGCTGCCGAGCGCCAGCCTGAAGCGCTTGTCGGGCCTGACGCTCCAGTTCATGGCGTAGACGGTCCATGGCGCCTCGTACTTGTAGATCTCCTTGCGCTTCCCGTGCAGCGACATGGCGGGAGGGAAGGCCTCCACCGCCGGCCCTTCGCCAAGGCCTCCTCCGCCTCCTCCGCCTCCTCCTCGCGCAGCGGCGGCCCTGCTCCTTCTCCCTCTCCCTCGCACACAACGGCGGCGGCCAACCCCACTCCGCCGCCGTTCGCCCACTGCGACTCGGGCCCGCCCCTCTCATTGGCTGCTTGCCACGCCATTCCACAAAGCTGCCGCTGCTCATTGGTTCCCCGGCAGCGTCGACGCTATTGGCGGGGACGCTTGTCGCTCTTGACTAAAACCCGCCTCTCACACACACAAAAAATCAGCCTATGAGGTTTAGGAAGTAGAGCAACAACCAGAGCAGGCCTGGGCAAAGTTGGGCCTTTCAGGTGTTTTGGACTTCAACTCCCACAATTCCTCACAGCCTCAGGCCCCTTCCTTTGGGCCTTTCAGGTGTTTTGGACTTCAACTCCCACAATTCCTCACAGCCTCAGGCCCCTTCCAAAGTTGGGCCTTTTGGGTGTTTTGGACTTCAACTCCCACAATTCCTCACAGCCTCAGGCCTCTTCCTTTTCCAGGGGCTGGTTGAGGAATGTGGGTGTTGAAGTCCAAAACACCTGAAAGGCCCAGGTTTGCCCACGAAGGGGCCTGAGGCTGTGAGGAATTGTGGGAGTTGAAGTCCAAAACACCTGAAAGGCCCAACTTTGGAAGGGCCTGAGGCTGTGAGGAATTGTGGGTGTTGAAGTCCAAAACACCTGAAAGGCCCAACTTTGGAAGGGGCCTGAGGCTGTGAGGAATTGTGGGTGTTGAAGTCCAAAACACCTGAAAGGCCCAAGTTTGCACAGGAAGGGGCCTGAGGCTGTGAGGAATTGTGGGAGTTGAAGTCCAAAACACCTGAAGGCCCAACTTTGGAAGGGGCCTGAGGCTGTGAGGAATTGTGGGAGTTGAAGTCCAAAACACTTGAAAGGTGGGGCCTGAGGCTGTGAGGTGTGGGAGTTGAAGTCCAAAACACCCGAAAGGTGGGGCCTGCGGCTGTGAGGAATTGTGGGAGTTGAAGTCCAAAACACCTGAAAGGCCCAACTTTGGAAGGGGCCTGAGGCTGTGAGGAATTGTGGGAGTTGAAGTCCAAAACACTTGAAAGGTGGGGCCTGAGGCTGTGAGGAATTGTGGGAGTTGAAGTCCAAAACACCCGAAAGGTGGGGCCTGCGGCTGTGAGGAATTGTGGGAGTTGAAGTCCAAAACACCTGAAAGGCCCAACTTTGCCCAGGCCTGAACCAGAGCCACGGATAGATAGATGTTTTGAGAGAAACGTAGAGCAAGCAAACCGTTACTTAGCCAAGGCAAGGGGCCGGTTTAGGGGTTCAAACCACCCCCAAATTTCCCACATGATTTTTTTTTACTGGTTAACCAAATCCCAATGCCAAGCCCATGAGAAGCAAAACTCAGAGTCCCTCCAGAACTGCAAGCAAGCACTCTCTCCACCAAGTCTGGATTATTCACACTATCATCACCCTCTTTTCTACCAATTTACGAGGGTTGAATGAAAAGTAATGCCTCCACCTTCGTAACTCCTCAACAGATGGCAGTACTCGTTTGCGGCAGGTACTGGCTTGTTCAGTAGACTCTCCTCTACAGTCCCATTGTGGCGGGAAGCCTTAGCATTGAACGGTTGGGGTGTTAAAGTGCAAAGTATGGAACCCTGCGCATACGTCGGTCAATACGACTTAAGTAACGTGTAAGGATCCGTCGATTAGAGCAAAGAGTGCTCTAATCTTAGAACCTTCCAACAGAAGTAATCCTGACCAGGTGTGGCCTTGAAGACGCACAGAGTTGGAAATGGGCCTTGAGCCACACCACACCAACGTGAGAAGCCCTGGCATGGTCATTGCTGACTCAGAAGGGATATGAGGAAATATCCACTGGACATTGTGTAACTGGGTCAAAGGGGATATGATGCAATCTCTGTTAGGTATTGCAAGCCAGGGGATTGGTCTTTGGGATTATTGACAGGTGATGGGGTGTGTTTTGTATATAAGTTAAGTTTGTTACTGATAAAGCCAGTTCTGGCTTTATAGGTGCTGATACCTGGATTAAATCTTGTGAGATGGAATTGCTGCCTCTGCGTCATCTTTATGGATATCCGGTGTTCATTACAGAAGCCAGAACTGCAAAGAAACCTTTCGTGGAAGGCTTTCCACTGAGGGTGTGTGAGTGAGCTCTGCAGTGGAGAAAGATCCGAAGATGAGACCCTATTCAAGAGTGGAATGGGTGAGTCCCACTGACTTTGGGGGAGATGATGAGGAAGAAGAGTATCAGTGGGACTATTCCGGTGCCGACGGCGAAGGGGAATATGAGGAGGGCTTTAGAGAAACCCCTATTCCCTATGGAGGTGGCAGATGGGGATCTAGAAGAGAAGATGCCCCATTCCAAGCCTCTAAGAGCTCACAAGCTGCGGCAGGAAGGAGTGGTGAGTGGTGGAGGGCTGTCGGTTGGAAGGGTCCTGTGAAGATGGGTACGTCAGGGGTGCCCTGGCCACATATTGGTACCCCAACAAGACCTCAAGAGCTGCTGGAGGGGCGAGCAGAGAGTCTGGAGGCTCTGATGAAGATGGGACCGGACGAAGCAACCAAGGCCCAGAGCCAACACCGCTGTGGTGGAAGGAGTAGCCGGAACAAGCCTGCCAAAGCTAGTAGGTGCCATGGTGATTCAAGAGGCCCAGTGAGGTGGAGCAGCAGCAGGCTAGGAGGATCCTGCAAGGCTTGTTCCCTCATTGGGTGATGGAAGAATCCGTGGATGGTGCCCTTCTTGGGAGAGGAAGGAGGAAAAGGGGCTCAGAGGAGCAGAAAGCGCCCAGGGGGCTATCGAGAGGCTGAGGGGCCTTGCTCGAAGAAGTGGGAACCAGAGAAGCTGTGCGGATGGACACGCCGGCTCAGGTGGATCCAGATGTGTGGGACCAGGGAAACTGCGCCAAAGGACAGGCCAGTTTCGGGGCCTGTACAGAAGGAAGCCCAGTCCCCTTATTGGACCAAGGAAGAGGTGGTCCAGGAGTTACGAAGAGGTTTTTGCGATTTGCAAAAGTTGAAGGAAGCCCTGCAAGATGGGCAGGAAGACGTGGGAGTGTTGCTGAGGAAAATGGAAGCTTTAGAGGAGAAAGTTCGGAGGTTTCAGGAACTTATGGTATGTTTCCCAGCAGAAAGTTATGATGATGCTCGGAGTGGGAGGAAGTCCAGCCGGAGGTGTGGAGCACGCGTGGAGCGGAAAGTGGGGTTAAAACCCTTGCAAAGACTGCCTTACCGAGTGAAATCGAGTGGGTGGTTGAAGATGCCTTGGAGGAAGACGCTTTGCCCTGGTGGGAGAGGGCCGGTCGGCTGTCTTGGAAACGGAGCTTCCTGGAGGAGAAGTGGCAGAGGAGTGCCTGTCCTTCAATGTCCCTGCCTGCAGTGAAGAGAGAAGCGAGACTGTGTTGGCTGTGGAAGCCCTGGGAAGTTTGCTAGTTTGGGGAGTGATTTTGCTGTCCCTTGAAAGGGGAATGGAGGTTGCTGTGGAGAAGAAGCTCCTCTGTAATGGCTGTATTGCTGAAGTGGAGGAGGGTGCTTTACCGGTGAAAATCGAGTGGGCGTCTGAAGTCTTTGAAGTGAATTCTACAAAGAGGAGAGGGGAAGAGGCCCTTGTTCCAGTGAAGGATGGGGCTGTTGGAATAAGGAGTTGGAGAGATAAAGGTGGAATGCCTCCCCTCCTGAAAAGTGAAGTTGCTGAAGAGAAAGAAAGTGTGGAGGAGGCTATTCAGACGGAGAAGGGGCCAGAAGACCCCTTCCTTCGAAGCCTCTCTGTCATGTTTGCTTGGTCCGCTGCTTTATGGTGCCTGTGGTTGGAAGAGGGGAGTGGGAATTCCCATCAAGTTTGGAGGCTCCCAGAAGAGCAAGTTGCCGTGGAGACAGGGCTGCAGCAAGATAAGCTTGGGATGCCAGCGGCTCAGGAAATGAAAGTGGGAGAAGAGTGCAGTTTTCCCGGTGGAGAAGTGGGTGAAGATTCCCATCCGAAAGCAGAGGTGCTTGCTTTGCAGACTGGTGGAGGTGGGAGTGAAAAGGTCCAGGAGTTGGTTGCACAAGCAGGAGCCGAAGGATTCCAGTTGAGAAGTCCCCTGTTGCTGGAAGCCTTTCCTTTGGAGAGAGAGAGAGTCGGCCGGAGATTGCCTGTACGAGCCAGTTGGTGAGGGGACGGGCTACGGAGCTGAGTTGGTGGTGAGAGAGGAGAACGATGTCGAGATCCTGTGTTCGAGAGAGTTGCTGTTTGGGGCCCATCTAGCCGGCGTGGAGGAAATGGGGCTGGCTAATTTTGTTCTGAATAAAACCCCAGAGATGCCCCTTGGGGTGCCCCTTGGTCTCTCGGGGGAGGGAGTTTCTTTGGGCCAGAGCAAGATTTTTCAAGAAGGTGATTGAACTGTGGGCGCAAACCTTTTGGATCGAAAGACGGATTTTCGGAGCGAGTTTAACTTTTGGGGATGAACTGTGGGCCAATGTCTCAGTAACCAGCATGTTAATTTTGATTTTGGGGGAAATCAGTAACTTAGTGGTAATGTGCTTTTGTGGAAGTTGCTGTTATGTGGGGAAGTGTCTTTAGAGGGGCTGGAGCTGGGATGGTCTCAGGATTGAGATGTGGGGTTACTTGAAGAAATATACTATGTTTAGTTGGGGTTGGAGATAATGGTGCTAAGATCAGGATTGCATGACGCTAGGGCTTAGCTTATGATTATTAATATGATCCTGTAGGGGTTTTTGTATGAGTTGCATATATATATGTGAAATTGTATAAGATGCATTTTATTGTTTATGTGTTAGATGGGAAGGTATTCCAGATATATGTGGGGGTTTACTGCATTGCTGTATAAATGTGTATTTGTCAGGTTTAGAGAGTTTAGATATTGGGGTATTAATTTGTAGTGATGTGATTTATAGTTTTCCTGCACCTCGTGGTTTGGTGCCAAGAGGGATAGATTGTTAGAGTGAAGGTTTGTCTCCTGACTTTAGAGGGTTTTCCCCTGTGTGAAAGTTGTGGTTTGGTTAGTGCCTCTTGCCACACAGTAGAGGGAGTTGTAGTTTTCTGGGCGTTTTTCCCCAAGTGAGGGGTGTAGTGGTTTGTCTAGAGGAATGTGTGCTGGGATGACGTGTTGGAGTAAGAGGGTCGTGTGGATGTGTGTAATTGCTAGATAGCTTAGAGAGGTGTGTTTAGCCGCATGGGAGAGTGGTATATGCCTTATGCCAAGATGTATTCTTTCGTATGATTGGCTGGACACAGTTGACATAGTCCTGTGTAATGGGTTCAGCTTATTAGTGAAGACTAGGTTGGTGTGGTATATGATGGATGGTGTAGCGGTTGGCTGTTCAGGGACTTGTAGTTTTGGTAGGTTTCCCAAGTGCCTTTTGCCAGGGTGGTAAGGATAGTGGAGTTGTGTGGATGCAGATTGTTTTAGGTTCCCAAGTGGAATGATTTGGTTGGAGGATTGGCTTCAGGGCTAGTTTAGTAGGGGATGATGTGATTTCCTGTTGAGTCTGCCAGGAGAGAGTTGGTTGAGAATTGTATGGGTTCAGGAGTAGATGTGTGCAGGATACCTGGATGCAGATGCTCATACCTGCGTTCCAGGGCCCGGTTTGTTGTTGAGTTGGAATTGGTGTATAGCTTAGTAGGATAGGTATGGTTGTGTAGTTTGTGCCTGTGGCCTCCTGTTTTTGCAGTGGTAGGTTTTGGGAGTTATGGGGTTTGGAAGTTTGATTGTGTGGTTTTGATTTATATCCTAAGGATGCGCAGTTGGTTTGTCCTTGCGCAATGTGGTGTTGGGATTTGTAGTGGTTAGTAGTTACAGGAGAGATGTAGTTTGTGAGTTAGCCCTTCTGATATGGCAGTGAAGGGAGGAAGTTGTTTAGATTTAGGTGTGGTAGCTGGAGATAGGATTTGGCCTTGAACAAGCTGGACATTTGTGAGAAGGGAGTGTCTGATTGTTTGAGAGTGGCTGAGATGGCTGCCTGTTATGGGGTGTATCACAGCTTTTGGTTAGTGTTAAAATGAAATTTGGATGTTATGATTGAATAATATTCTTGGGTCCTTTTTCTCCCAGGGGGGAGGGAGGAGAGTATTTTGTAAGGATCCATCGATTAGAGCAAAGAGTGCTCTAATCTTAGAACCTTCCAACAGAAGTAATCCTGACCAGGTGTGGCCTTGAAGACGCACAGAGTTGGAAATGGGCCTTGAGCCACACCACACCAATGTGAGAAGCCCTGGCATGGTCATTGCTGACTCAGAAGGGATATGAGGAAATATCCACTGGACATTGTGTAACTGGGTCAAAGGGGATATGATGCAATCTCTGTTAGGTATTGCAAGCCAGGGGGATTGGTCTTTGGGATTATTGACAGGTGATGGGGGTGTGTTTTGTACATAAGTTAAGTTTGTTACTGATAAAGCCAGTTCTGGCTTTATAGGTGCTGATACCTGGATTAAATCTTGTGAGATGGAATTGCTGCCTGCTCGTCATCTTTATGGATATCCGGTGTTCATTACATAACGTGCAGTCATTGAATTCTTGACAGCAGAAGGTGTCACCCCAAAGGAGATTCATCAGAGAACGCAAGCTGTTTATGGTGATTGTGTTGATGTGAGTACTGTGCGTCGTTGGGAGAGTAAGTTTAAAGATGTTCAGGTGGGAACATCTGACTTGTGTGACAAAGAGTTGGATGTCCTGTGACAGCAACCACCGAGTTTCACAAGCAAAAGGTTGACAGATTGATTCAGGACAATCGTCGTATCACCCAGAGAAAAATTTCAAGCATAATCGGCATTTCACAAGAACTTGTGGGTCACATTATTGCTTTGCTTGGCTATCAGAAAATTTGTGCACGATGGGTACACAGCAGAACTTCAGAGACTGGATCTTACCACCGTACGGCATCCTCCATTCAGTCCTGATTTAGCACCATCTGACTTCCATCTGTTCCCGATAATGAAAGAAGATCTGTGGGGACATCATTACACTTCCGATGAAGATGTTGAGAGAACTGTGAGACGCGGGTTGCGGAAACAGAGTGTCGACTTCTTCCATGTCGGCTTCAGAATACTTGTTCATCGTTGGCAGAAATATATCCAATTGTCTGGTAAATATGTGGAAAAGTCAATAGTGATAGTCAAAGAGCACATTCTAAGGATTATTTCTGCGTTAGATTTATTAAAATATTCCCATCCAAACCCAAGTTATGAAGGTGGAGGCATTACTTTTCATTCAACCCTCGTACATTGCAATGCCAGCTATGGCTGACAGAGTGGAGCTGCCAAAATGTGGTAGCCAGCAGGCAAAGCCTAAGGCATCGGATGGTGATGAGATGGGGGATTTGACCTGGATTGCAGATGAAAACAGGAAACTGTGGAAACTGAGTTGTCCACCACTGGGTCATCTAATCCAGTGGTTCTTAACTTGTGGGCCGCGAGGATGAAAATCTGGTCCGCAAGGCTCCTTCATTCTTTATTTTATTTCCTCTGCTTTCACGTTGCCTTCCACTCCTTCCCTGTCGCTGACCATGGCACGTGTTCTGTATCAGACACTAGAGCTGATGTGGTCTATCCAATGCAATTTTCTGAATCAACACCCCAAACCAAATCTAAAGTTGACCAAAAACTGATTTGTAACTAATATTGGAGAGTGGTTCTGGTCAAAGTGGTCCCTGTTCCAAAGAAATTGAGAACCACTGATATAATCCAAGCCCTGCCAAAGAAAACACGGAACAGGAGCATAGAGAAGAAGCTGTGTCATTGGGTTGCTGAGAGTTTTCCAGGTTGAATGGCCATGTTCCAGAACCATTCTCTCCTGACGTTTCACCCACACCTATGACAGGCATCCTCAGAGGTTGTGAGGTCTGTTGGAAACTAGGCAAGTGGGATTTATATATCTGTGGAATGTCCAGGGTGGGAGAAAGAACTCTTGTCTGTTGGAGGCAAGTGTGAATGTTGCAATTGACCACCTTGATGAGCATTGAATAGCCTTGCATCCTTGCATCCTTGGGGCCCAGAACTCTGTCACAGTTGCAACCCCCACGCCAAACAACAACAAAAAACAAATATATTCCATAGTCATGGCACCCTCTGGCTATTTCTACACTGCCATATATGTTATATGTTAGTATGGACTCTTATAATCCAGTTCAAAGCAGATAATGTGGATTGTCTGCTTTGATAATCTGGATTATATGGCAGTGTAGAGGGGGCTTCCTTTCAAGAAAGTGCATACAAGATGGCCTTAGTGTTTGTATGATGGCCGAGTGTCAATGTGACCATAACATGCTAATGGCATCAAGTCTTTCTAATTCATACATTGTTTCTAGTGGTTTCAGCTTCGTCAGAACCATAGGTTCTGGGCCCCCAGTGTGTCTAATTTCCCAGAAGGCCAAATCAAACTCAAGATGGATCTGCACTGCCATATAATCCATATGGAATATCAAATTAGATAATCCATATTACCTGCTTTGAATTGGATTATTTGAGTCTACACTGCCATATAACCCAGTTCAAAGCAGGTAATCTGGATTTTCTATGGCAGTTTAGAAGGAACCCCAGATAGGTAAAAGCAGAGGTTTATTCTAAATGGCCACATATGATGTATTGGCACACTGAACATACAGAGCATTTTTATTTCATCTAATAGATTTCAAGATACCTGTGCCAACTCCTGATTGGTTCAAAAATTGTCCAGCTACGATCTGCGCCCTCAGTGGCTCAGGACTTCTTTGGACGTCATCGCTAGTTAGCTCTTTGTGATGGTGGGAAATTCAATAAACTGTCATTGGGGCATTTGAAGTGTCATTCTGTTTAAAGGTCAGCCTCTGAGAGGAGCAAAATCTGAAAGGAATGCAGTGTGGTATTAAGCAACCAAGGGTCCCCTGGTGGTGCAGCAGGTTAAACTTCTGAGCTGCTGTACTTGCTGACCAAAAAGTTGGTGGTTTGAATCTAGGGAGCGGGATGAGCTCCCACTCTTAGGTCCAACTTCTGTAAACCTAGCAGTTCGAAAACATGCAAATGTGAGTTCCTAGATAGGTACCACTTATGTGGGAAGGTAATGGCGCTTCATGCAGTCATGCTGGCTACATGACCTTGGAGGTGTCTATGGGCAACGCAGACTCTTTGGCTTAGAAAAGGAGAGGAGTACCACCCCGCAGAGCCGGACACGACTAAACTTAATGTCAAGGGGGAAACCTTTACCATTGCCTATTAAGTAATGAGTCCTTTATGAGGGTAATGGGCTGACTCCGGTGGAAACAATAGGGTTAAAGTACACAATACGTGTTTGGGAGTGATGTCCATTTTAATAAGCAAGGCTGGCTTGAGGCACAGGAGCCGAGCCAGTCTCATCCATATCTTAGATAATATCACAGATGTCAGAAAATGAATCTGTAATTTCTGATGGCCTCACCGTATTTTGGTCCTTCACATTTCCAAGTAGATACAAATAGGACCATACTGAAAAATCTTGAGAAACATTTGCTTCATTGTAAAATTCTCTGCTTTTAATACAGGCAGATATCTTACACCTGGCTCATAGTTCAGAACGGAGGTGAGACAGCAGGAAATCTACTCCTGGAAGAGTTATCATCGGAAAAGGGTAAAGCTTTTTCACCAATACTTGTTTCATCAAGAAGCCTTTTTTGTTTTCAAAATCCGATCACAGGGACAGAAAGTGAGGTGAAATCTTCTGAACAGCAAATGTCTCAAAGAGTGTTAATTCTTCCTTATGCTACGCAAAACTAAAAGATTATATTAGGCCGGAATTACACTTAAAAATGTACCTGTTCTGACTATTGCAAACAGTCTCATCAGAACTAGCTCTTTGCGAATATAAGCATCTAATCTCTCAGACTCAAATAGGTCTATGTCTGGTCCGGAACAGTAAGACTTGGGCAGTTTATTTTTCCATTGTTAGTATAGGGAACACTATTATTATTATTTTTTTTTAATGTATAAAGTTTCACCCGCAAAATCACATTGTTTTCCATAAAGGAAAAGCTGTGCTTGAAAGAGATTGAATTCTTCTATTTGCTTTTACTTCATTAGGGAAGGTGAACAATACTAAATAACTACAGTGCCCCCGGTGGCGAACTGGGTTAAAGCGCTGAGCTGCTGAGCTTTGTTGACTGATAGGTTGCAGGTTCGATTCCATGGAGTGGCGTGAGCTTCCGCTGTCAGCCCCAGTTTCTGCGAACCTAGCAGTTTGAAAACATGCAAATATGAGTAGATCAATAGGTACTGCTCCAGCGGGAAGGTAATGACGCTCCATGCAGTCATGCTGGCCACATGACTTTGGAGATGTCTACGGACAACGCTGGCTCTTCGGCTTAGAAATGGAGATGAGCACCACATCCCAGAGTTGGACACGACTAGACTTAATGTCAGGAGAGAACCTTTCCCTTTTTTTTTTACAGTGATATAATCCACAAATTTCTCACCTGTCCCTATGGGAAGCTCTCTGCTATTGTAGTCAAGATGTCAAATATAACCAAACAATAAACCTATTGCTTTTTAAATTAGCTGTAGGAAACAGCTGGCCCCAGTTAATAAACATTGTAGTCGCCTGGCCCATAATTAGCTAGTCACTAACCAGTTAGGTGACACCCACCTTTGAGGAAAACAGGCAAGAAGGCAATTTTGGTTCCAAATTACCAGACGTACATACACAAGAGTATGAGAAATAAGTCAAAATTAGCTGTTCTGCTTTGGTTTTCCTGTATTTCTCCCCCTTTCTTTTTTCCATATATACACTTCAGCCTCAGAGAGTGTCATCAGACCACATTAGGTGTCAAAATAATCTTTATTTGCAAAGTGTACACTACCACTCCTGAGAAGAGAAGAAAAGAAAACTGCCAGTTTTTTCCCCTTGCTATTCTCCACTGGGAGTTTTAATATGTTATTTTGGGTAGGTGGCCTAGGGCCATTGTAGCATCTAATTGAGGGGTGGTAGTGGGGGGGGGGGGGATTTGAGGATTCATTTACAATGCTTCTATGTAGTGTCTTGGCATAGGGATACAACCAAGAGGGAAAGGCTACACACACATAGAAAAAAGAGTTGTTTGTTTTACTTTTCCTCTTCCAGGATTTTCTGAAATTGTGCTTATACTAGCTTTGCAGACTGGTAAAAAATGTATAGCCTATTTGTACGTACCTGCATTTTGTATACCTGACAAAGTACAGTACTGGCCCAGAAGATCAGTTATTCTCAGCCAGTGGCTAAGTACAAGACAGATTTCTCCTGAAATGTAGTACAAAGCTAGCTAAATTGGAATGTTTCCTCCACCCAGTATCTTTCCCAAAGTTCATGAGAAGAGTGTTAATTTTATTTTAAAAATCAGTAGATAGAGCATGGGTCAATAGTAGCTTAGGATCCGATTTGTTCGGTGCTGGGTGTTCAGGAGAACCATAAGTTTACTTTGTATGTTGAAACAGCAGTCCTATAATGGCTTATTTGGTATTAAAATGCCACAGAATTGTGTGGAACACAATTCTGCACAATCGTGTATACAATCAGGACTATACACAGGGATGTACAGTTTAATTTAATGTGTGGGGGTTTAAAGCATTGGCAGGAACTATGTACTCAGGGACTGCAGCCTCTGAAAGGGACCTGAATAGAAACACCAGGTTCAAAAGTCCTATTGAAATCCCTGCATGGGACTGAAGTGAACACTTTCCCCTTTCCATCCTGTAGTTTTTATTCTACAGAGAAAAGGTCCATGCAAGGAAAAACAAACACATGAAGTGGTCATCCCTATGTTCTAGAGCAGAACGAACATGTATGGTTTAGTGTGTCTTCATGTTAAAAGTGATGGCCTTGTTTTAATTTTCCTTCCTTCACAGAGCTCTGATACTAGATACATCAAAGAAAGTTACATTCATTCTTTTTAGTCTACAACTGAATTTTTTTCCACTTATCAATCTCCTCTTCCAGAAAAAAAAATCTCAATATTATATGATTAAAGTATGGAAATGTATCTGTGTTCCACCATGCTAGAAAGACAAGTGAATGTAGACCCTGGCATCACATTGCTTGCAGTCAAGAGATGCAAGATTGAGAGTGTGGAAGAGGACATCAATCAGCATATACATGTCACTCCTCTTAGAACTGGTGAGGAGAAAATGTGCACCTGAAGTCTACTTTATGGAGTACCACTTCTGAGATCAATGGTCTTGGAAGCTGCTCCATTTTTAAAAAAAACTCTCTTCAGAGAGGGCAAGAGACGGCTAAGCGTAATCCCCTGAGCCATCAGTATCCTCTTCCAAGTGCAACAATTAAAACCAGCTAAGTAGCTTGTCAGTTCAACTTCCTCTTGCTTGGGGCTCTGAGCTGGAATTTGACTCCTAAGTTGCAGGAAGCAATGGGTCAGAGAGATGTCTCTGAATGTCCAAGTGCTCCGAAGGTGCCTCAAGGTGCTCAGGAAGGGAAGGGAAACGAGATCCTCGGAAGAGTCCCTGTTCACCTGGTGCCCTCCGGTGGGGTTCTTGGTTTGGTAGGATCTGTGGGTAGTGCTCTTGCTCTGAACTGATTGTCATGGTTTCATCTGAAGCCACAGTTAGGTGTACACCACTTGACAAGGAGTCCCTGGATTTCAGCTGGGTTTTTTCAGTTTCAGAGTAATTTGGATTCTAGTGAGGAAAAAGGAAAAAGAATAATACAAACAAGGTCAAATTATTGCTTTAGGAACCTTAGAATCTGTTTTCATTTGGGGGAAATACACTTCACCCTCCAACAAGTTGGGGGGTGGAGCACTTTTGTCTCCTCCCCTCGGAGAAGAGATTGGGTACCTTTCGCAGAATTTGCTGGAAGAGAGGAGGGGCTGGCATAGTGTTGTGCCAGCCCCTTCTCCCTCATTCTGCAAAAGGACATCGCCCACCACTCCCGCCCATGGATAGTATAATAATGATCGTCAAATGGTTTAACATTTGGGGTCGGATAGGAATTTGCCCACAAAGGTTTTGCCTATCCTATACTGTCATCTTAGGGGCTAGATGGAATGGTCGGCAGGTAAACTAGCCAAGCATAAATAGATTAGTTATTCAAAGTAGGGTTGCCATATGTCCCTTATTCTAAGGGACGTCCCTTATTTTGTCCCTAAAATTTGTGTCCCTTATTTTCAGGCCCTGTCCCTTATTTTTGACTAGCAGGACAGGACTGGGCGGGGTTGACCAGAGGAAGGTGCGCGCTGTGGTTTCCACGGCAATGCCTGCCCGGGGATTCCAACTCGCAGGGCAGCCTGCGTCCCCGTTGGAAGGAAGAGGCGATACAGGACTTTTTCAAAGTACAGTAGACTAATTAACCATTACCCAAGGGGAATGTTGGATCATGTTGGATAAAGATAGTTTCTGGTTGCTTGAGAGATACTCTTAAAATAGGCCTAGCTGTGCATCCCAATACTATACAATGCTGTGTATCCCATACTATACTATACCATTAACTATTGACATAATAATCATGAAAATGTACTGTCTTATACAATTTATTTTATTTTAATGTTTAGACAGTGCACTTTCAAAGTCAGCAAAGTCAAGTACTAAATACAGATGGAGAAAATTAGATAGTTCTAATAATGTTTTTTCTGCATGACAAAGCATGCAGAAACATACCATGTACTGTTAAGAGGTGTAAGTCAGCTTCTTTTGTGAGTTTCAATCATTATCTTATTCTCTTAATATAACTATTTCTACCTAATGTTTGAGTTTCAAGTTTTTAATGAAGTGTCCCTTATTTTTGTGAAAAATCCCGTAAATGTCCCTTATTTCTTATATCAAAAAGTGGCAACCCTAATTCAAAGGTTTGTATACATTTAAGACACCCCTTAAGGGGTTGGGGCATTCTGAAAACACTCACCTAGAGGTTAATTTTAGGGGTGAGGTGAAGGTGAATGCCCCAGGAGCGGGGAGAGTCTAGTCTCAAAAGTTGAGAGAGATTTCTCCTGATGTTTCCCTTATGGGTTGCCCGGGTTGAAATCTGCAGGGGACCCAGGTAGTATGCCTGAAGAGCTGAGGGGTAGACTTTAGAAGACGCTACCTCAGCTTACACACACCCAAGTTGAACTGACACCAAAAAGTTAGTTGAGTTATATGTTAAATAGGTAACTATCAATAAAAGTTGCCCAAATTTGAATCCATATATTTTGTGTCTGTCTCGTTATTTCGGGGGGTTGGAAGACAAAAGAGTTTCCATCCAGATGACTAAAGAAAATATGCTCAGAGACATAATAACAATCAATGCTGAAGGTTCAGAAACATGGCAGCAATTGGAACACAGTCAAGCTTCACAATGCTACTAGATCTCCTTCAACAAGACAAAGTTAACGTTGAGACTAGCTAATGTTGTCTATTTGTAGATAACGCTCATCAACACACATTTTGCTACCTCAAATGTTAGCTTGGTTTTTGGATATATTTGACTTGCTGATTCCAAAAATGGCACCAGTTTCCCCTTATCAGCTCTATTTTTTGAGATACAAAACATATGCCATCTACCAATCTTTATCTGCTCACCCATAGAAAACCAGGATAACAATATCTAAGAAAGCTGATCTAGTCTTCTTAATCAGTGCTCCAAATAACCCCAGGAACAGGCCTAAAAACCAAGACACCAGGGGTATTTTTTGTTGGGCTGTGAAGAGAAACCGCACGTGCAGATGTATATTAGGAAAATCCAATTAAAAAACGGGAGTCAGGAATAAAGAGTGGGAGATTTTCCATTAGAATGTAACAGTTCAGTTATGTAGATTTTAGTTATACTGTCATAGCTAAAGGACGTGCTGTGCTTTATTCCTGCTCTTTATATATTCTTTCAAAATGAAGCTTCTGTGGGTCTGGGTTTGAAAGAAAAATGCATATTTAATCCTATGTATACTTATGGGGGAGCCAGAGTCATCAGATACAGCAAGACCTAGTTCAAAAAGAATGCGCATAAAATTATACTCTAAAAATAATGGGTCCCTGTATGAATGGAACAAATGTAAATATGAATACAATTGTAGGATGACTCTGCCTATTTTAGAAGAATGTACTGTCTTTTAGCTGCAGCCACATTCACTCCTTGTGATTCAAAGCAAGGCATAACCCTATGTATACTTATGGGGGAGCCAAAGCCATTTGGCTTGTTCCCATTTGGAACAAACTCTGCAATGTTCAGCCATAGAATCCTTGTCCACCTTACTGTAAAGAAACTTTCTGGGTCCCCAATGCCCACATCTTACCTCCTTTGTGGGAGTCAGCTCCCCTTCTCCTACAGGTGAGGCAGGTTCTGTGCTCCTCAGGCCCATGTTGTACAAAGCCAAATTGTGGGAGGAGGGTGAGATGGAGCTATATGAAGGTGGCACTTGAGACAGCTGTCGCTGCAACAGCTGCAGGATGAGACTCATGTCAGAAGACATCCTGGATTCCAATCTATGAAAGAGACATTGACATGTTAGCTTGATCCATTCTGATCTGTAGAACTCCATTATACATGGATTTAATATCCATGGTTTCATTTACTCACACTCCAAAAATATCTCTCTCCCTCCCAGAAAGGCCTGTGAGTCCCTTTAGATCAGGGGTCCCAAAGCCCTTTAAGTGAAGCGCTGGTTCATGGTTCCTCAGATTGTTGGAAGGTGGACTTTAATGGTGTGTGTGTGCATCTGTATCAAGCATGCACGCATGCCATGCGTGTGTTGTGTGTGTGGGTTCGCCATGTGTGCATGTGTTGGCTGTGCCACACACATGCACTTGCTGCTGCCGCCATGTGCATGCATCAGATGTGTGGTGTGGATGCATCCATGCATTCATGCGTACCTGGCAGTAGTGGCAGGGGCTGGAGAAAAGACCTAGGAGTTCCGGATTTGGCCCACAGGCCTTAGAACAACTCTAGGTCCTCCAGAGCTATTCAATGCATTCAATCCAAGTATAGTCAAAATATAGTGTTTTGATCCATCGTTTCAGGTATCAACACTAGAAGCGGGGTGGGTGGGGGTGGGGCTTAGAATGTATCCACTGCATATATGGGGACATGCCGTATATGCAAAAGTAATCTTCAAACGGATGGAGTTTTCATGGAATACAATTCCCAATATAACCAGCAGGGTGAGCACGTATCATACTAATGCTTTTTCTTTAAACATCTGGTTTTAGTTCAGGTTTTCAGGAGTCAGTTCACCACAACCAATTAGCTGTTCATATGTGAACAGTTCACTTGAATGAACAACATAGCTTGTTATCTGGAAGCTCTCAGGTTTTTTTCAAAGGAACAAACCGTGTTATTCCAAAGCTGGCACACTTATAATTCATGGATTCAAATGTTACATGGTTCAGAGGAGTAGGACATAATGTGAAAATCCACAAAGCAATTCAGGGGAATAAGCAAGCCTCATCTGAGATGCTCAGTCATATGAAATAACATGCTGCTAACAAAGGAAAATTACATTGACAGCTATCCGGTTAAAACATCTAATAGTAAACCTTTCTCAGTTCATAGCACATAGTAGAAGCTAGTTTTTATTACACAAAATAAGGATAAGAAAAGTTCCTTTTCTGGACTAAAATTAATAGAATTTCTCAACCAGTAAGGGCCCTTTTTGCAAACTCTAATATGTAGACAGGCCTGTGTTAAACATTAGGGGAGGGGAAACTCAGTCCAGTGGGAGCACCTGATTAGTTCAGTGCCTTGGGAGTCCTTTAAACTGGGAGTCCTATGGAAGAGTTGGCCAAAAGTATGATGAAAGAGCTTTAAGCAATAGGGCAAAAATGATTATAAGGTACAAGTGTGGAAATTCTCTGAGATCTAGTTAGTTAAGATCAATTTAGCATGCCAGCAGAGTATAACTCGCCGCCTGCCTTTTTCATTAGTTGTTTTTGCTCTTGAGTGCAGAACAGCAGGCAAGGGACTTGCTCAGCTCCATGCCCCCTAGCTATGGATGTATTGCTCCTTCTTCATGGATGCTGAAGAGCAGATATTATGGACACAGGTATATCCCTGCTGCTGTCAATCAATGTGTTCATGGAGGAGCAAATATGTCCTATGGTACATCTCTGTTGTTGTGTGTGATCCTCATTTGACTCTTCAGGAACAGAACTACACAGTTGATCTTGGTTTCCCTCTCCTTTGTCCAAACATGCATGTATAAGGTGTTAGTGCCAGCAGAAGTCAAGCCTATATGCACACATTTATCTTGCAGATATCCAGACCTAATGTATGGACATTATGGATAGGAGGAAAAGGAAAGCCATGAGACCACAAAAGTGGGAAGAGTATTATGAGGACACCCATCTCCTTATGAGTATAACTCATGAAGAGCTCTTCTATTATCCCACTTCTCTATGTTTTATATTTACAAAATATTAGTAATTAGTAAATTAATAGAAGCCAATGAGGGTGAGTTTTTGCTTTTAAATGATTTCTCATTCCAAACACCATAGCAGTATGTGAAACCTGTATTTGCAAGTGTGTATAGGTAAAGGTAAAGGTTTTCCCCTGACATGAAGTCCAGTTGTGTTCGACTCTGGGGGTTGGTGCTCATCTCCATTTCTAAGCCGAAGAGCCAGCGTTGTCTGTAGACACCTCCAAGGTCATGTGGCCAGCATGACTGCATGGAGCACCGTTACCTTCCCGCCAGAGCGGTACCTATTGATCTACTCACATTTGCATGTTTTCAAACTGCTAGGTTGGCAGAAGCTGGAGCTAACAAGGGAAACTCACGCTGCTCCCCGGATTCGAACCTGCGACCTTTCGGTCAACAAGCTCAGCAGCTCAGCACTTTAATCCACTGTGCCACAAGCAATATAAAGGTATTATTTGTATTTAAAGAATTTTTGTTGTCATAGATGTAGGTTTTTTCTCCAACAAATTGTTTCTCAAAATCTCTTTTGGCCCTTTCCATAAACTGTAGAAACAACTCAGTAATCAAAGAAGTTGCCTAGGAAACTTCTTGTTTACAATAAAGTTGGATAGATAGACATTTGAAATGAATGCTTTAAGAACACATAATCCATTTCGACAGCTGGGTTACATAATCTACCTTCCAGTTTTCTTATGTCACTTTTTAGAACATTGGTTTCTTTGTTTTGTAGAAATCAAGAGCTATTGGAATTGAGATTGCTGCCTCTCACTCCCACTCAATATTCCCAGACCTTCAAGGAACAGAACTTACCTGCTGATTTGTGCCTGGAGGCACTCCAATTTGGATTCAATCTGTTGTGGTCTGTTATCAGAATGTGGAGGCATCTCCAATGGGCTGTGCATGTCCAAAGGGCTATGTACCAGGGACATATGTTGGAGAGGCTCTGTAAGGGATGTAGGCCTCTTGTCTTCCCAGAATGTGAACAGGTTGGAAACATCCAATGGTGTTGCTAGCAAGTAAAAGAAAGAAAGTTACGAATCTATATTTAAAATGTATATAATAATATAGAGTTTGGGAAAAAATGCCTTTTGGGACTGTAACTCTCAAAATTCTCCTACTAACAAGGTGGCTGGAAATCTACAAGAACTTATCCAAGGTTGCTGAGATTTTCAGAGCTTAGGCACTATCTATATATATAAAATCCTCCATGTCATGTTTCCTGGCTCCAAAACAAAGAAACCACACAAAGCAGAAACACAAATACAGCCCACATACACCCAAACCCCTACTCGCTATGTTTTTAGCTTTAAAAAACCTTAAAAAAAACTAGCCAATGGCCAAAAACCCTAAAAAAAACCTTTGGGACTACAAGTCCCAGAAACCTCTGCGCCTGGAACAAAAAAAACCCGCCCATGGCCCTGGCGCACAAAACTGCGCCTACTCTTCCCCCTCCCAAATGAAAAAAAAACCCCTCCCTTAAGGCTCTCCCTGCAAAGGGCGGCGAGAGAGAGCAAGGGAGCTGACCTTCCCCTTCTCCCTCCCTTTGTAGGAGGAGGACGGCCCGAGGAGGAGGGAGGGAGGAGGGGCCTCCACGCCCTGCTGGGCGGGAAAGGAAGAGCCCAGAGGGAAAGGAGGCGGCCAGGCCTCGCTGCTGCTCCTGCCCCGTGCCAGGAGGGGACAAAAAAGGAAGGAAAAAGGAAGGATGGATGAAAAGAGGGGGAAGGAAAGGATACAAGGAAGGAAGGAAGGGAGAAGAAAGGAAGGAAAAAGGATGGATGGATGGAAGGAGGGGGAAGGAAATGATACAAGGAAGGAAGGAAGGAAGGAGGGGAGAAGAACGGAAGGAAAAAGGATGAATGGAAGGAGGGGGCAGAAAGGGATACAAGGAAGGAAGGAAGGCAGGAGGGGAGAAAGGAAGGAAAAAGGATGGATGGATGGAAGGAAGGGGAAAGAAATGATCCAAGGAGGGAGGGAATGAAGGAGGGGAGAAGAAAGGAAGAAAAAAGGATGAATGGAAGGAGGGGGCAGAAAAGGATACAAGGAAGGAAGGAAGGAAGGCAGGAGGGGAGAAAGGAAGGAAAAAGGATGGATGGAAGGAGGGGGAAGGAAATGATCCAAGGAGGGAGGGAATGAAGGAGGGGAGAAGAAAGGAAGGAAAAAGGATGGATGGAAGGAGGGGGAAGGAAATGATACAGGGAAGAAAGGAAGGAAGGAGGGGAGAAGAAAGGAAGGAAAAAGATGGAAGGAAGCAGGGGGAAGGAAAGGATACAAGGAAGGAAGGAAGGCAGGAGGGGAGAAAGGAAGGAAAAAGGCAGGGGAGGGGGTGGATGGAAGGAGGGAGGGAATGGGGAAAGGAAGGAAGGAGGGGGAAGGAAAGGATACAAGGAAGGAAGGCAGGAAGGGGAGAAGAAAGGAAGGAAAAAGGATGGATGGATGGAAGGAGGGGGAAGGAAATGATACAAGGAAGGAAGGGGAAAAAAGGATGGAGGGAAGGAAGGAAGGAGGGGAGAAGAAAGGAACACATACACACATACATACAAAAGGGGTTAGCCACAGACTATGGCACAGCAACACGTGCACGGGTCAGCTAGTAATGTATGAAAATGCTATTCATAATAAAATCTAGGTTTTCTCCTATTATGGAGTTGGGTACCGAGAACTGATCTGGTGAGAGTTATCATCTGGCCACATTTCAAAAATACCCAATAAAAACTGGCTGAATTACAACAATTCTTACACACTAGACAAAATATCTACAGCCTCCCAAATATGAGATGGAAAGGAAAGAAACATTTAATTCATGTTGGCCCTTTACCGGCACCACCTATGTCTTATGTACTTAAGACATTTATTCCCAACCTTTTAAAGAATTTTTTCGGAAGTGGCTTCCACCAAGTACATTTCTACAGCCATCATCAGTAGAAAAGATAAAAAGTCTGTTACTTAGAAACAAAATAAAATATTATAAAAAGCCTTAAATAGGTCAGTTCAGGATTAAAATGCTCTTTAAAAGTTGAGGGGATGTCTATGCCTGTTATGAAGCACAAACCATTCTAAGCATAAAAAGAGGGTATCACTGCCAAGAAAGTTGTATTCCCAGTTGCCACCTGTGCTGTCAATGAATACAGAAGACAATTCTTTCCAATCCCCTGGGTACAAGTTCGAAGGGCTTTAAAAGGTTAGCACTAGCATTATGAATTGTACCTAGAAAGGTGGCAGGGAAACAATGAAACTGCTTGGATACACAAGGAATCCTCTTTACAGACATTCTGCTGAAATGAAAACATAAGGACCGGGTCAGCAGGGCACAGAAATGTCCAGCTTTTTGCTGTGGACATGTCTGTTCCGCCTCCCTCTCAATGCATTTAGATCTGGAAGGAATGGAAGAAGCAACAGAGTTGGGGGTCATCTTCTAAGTGAAAGTATTCAATTATTGAACTCCAATAGCTCATCTATACTTGCCCACCTAATAGGCAAGTATAGATGTTGGTCTGCAATTCCCATTAGCTGCAGCCAGCATAGGAAGGCATTATGGGAATTACAGCCCAAAAATGTTTGGTGAACCATGCTTGCCCACCTCTGATATAGTAATAATGTGTGTGAGAGAGTGAAATGAGCTAAAGTATGTATGAGTGTATGTGTGTAAGAAAGCAAATTAATGTTAATTATTTGGCCACAAGTTAAACAACATTAAAATATTGAAAGTTAGATATTCTATAAGAGACATTTGTTGCTGTTACTGCTTGTGAGAGATAAGGCAGAAGGAATTTGTTGTGTAGGTGTTATATTGTGTTATATTCTATACTGTGTTATATTGTGTGTAGAAGATATGCTGTAGCCTTACAGTGGGAAGGAGGACACAGGAGTGTATGTATATGAAAAGGATTGTCTGTGCGCATTTGTGAGTGAAAGTGAAAGGAAAGGAAGGAAAAGGGGAAGAGGACTGTTGCCGCCACCTAAGGACAATATGGGAGAAACAATAATATACATTATATGCTTGAAGTGCTCACACTTTGGAAATAACTGCCTCGTCATTTAAATCCTTAAATGCCAAAAGTGTCACAGGGTTGAGTAATGGCTAGTATTTCAATTTTTTTACTTTGAACATTATTTTGGATTTAAAAAACACTTTTAGTGATTATCTTTAAAAAAAATTAAAACAGTGTTACGAATGTTCAATGTAATAGGCTAATTTTCAAATTAATTTTAACAAATAGTTTTAAAATCATCAGACTACATTTCTAGAAACATTAAACTATAAAGATTTATCAATAAAACATGTGTAAATAATGACTACAAGATGTTTACTATGATTTTGTCCAACAGACTTAAAATTTACCTAAATGAAACCATCAACGAGGACCAAGCTGGCTTTCTACCTTCGAGACACATGAGAAGTAATCTAAGGACTATAGTCAATGCAATAGAATTCTATGATATAAATATCCAGAAAGAAGTGGGGTTTCTCTTTTTGGACGCCGAAAAGGCGTTCGATAATGCCAACTGGGACTTTCTGTTAGAGATCTTAAAAGAAAAAGATATGGGGTTTCAGTTAACAAATGCAATTAAAGCTATTTACCAAAACCAGGGTGCAAACATCATAGTGAACGGAAACTCAGCAGGATATATCCAAATACAAAAGGGCACGAGACAAGGTTGTCCGATGTCACCGCTTCTTTTTATCTTCATGCTAGAATTACTATTGCAAGATATAAGAGTGGACCAAAATTTAAAGGGGCTAAGAACGCAAAAAGAGGAATTCAAGCTCCAGGCTTTTGCGGATGATGTCGTTTGCATCGTTGAAGAACCGCTAGAGACAATTAACAAATGGATCGAGAAAATAGAACAGTATGGAAGAGTGGCAGGTTTAAAAATTAATTATGCAAAAACTAAGATTCTCACAAAAAATATTAAAAGAGAAAGAAGGGAGGAGTTGAAAGGAATAACAAAAATAGAAGTAGTGACGAAGGTTAGATATTTGGGCATTCAGTTGACGGCCCACAATAATCAATTGTTAAAAAATAATTATGAAACGACCTGGAAGTCAATAAGGGCAAAACTGGAAAAATGGAAATATTTAAAATTAAATTTACTTGGCAGAATTGCAGTAATAAAAATGGACGTTCTACCCAGGATGACTTTCCTCTTTCAGTCCATCCCAATATTGAGAACGACTCTTATTTTCAAAATATGGAAAAAAGATATTCTTAAATTTATTTGGGACGGCAAAAAGGCCAGAGTAAACCATAGGGTCCTTACAGATAGGAAGGAGAGGGGAGGGTTGGCCCTCCCAAATCTGCAATTGTACCACGATGCGGCAGCACTGAGCTGGATCCTAGAATGGACCACACTAAAGAATACAAGACTTTTACAACTAGAGGGCTTCAACCTGAGAAGAGGTTGGCACGCGTATACCAGGTATGGTAAAGTAAAAGTGGAAAAAAAATTCACCAACCACTTCATCAGGGCAGCCCTATATAAGACTTGGGAGAGGTATAAGGAAAGGTTATATCAGAAAACCCCTCTTTGGGTCTCACCTTTGGAGTCCCAACATAGGAGGGAAATCCCAATGGAAAAATGGCTTACATATAGAACATTACTAGAATGGAAAGACAGTAAGTGGGAGTTAAAAACTCAAGACAAGCTAAGAGAAACGGGAAAAGAAATTTCCTGGTTTCACTACCTACAAATAAAAGAATACTTTAAAATAGACAGCAAGAAAGGCTTTGTAAAAGAGGACTCAGTTTGGGAGAAGCTGCAGAAACAAAAGAAGAAACACATCAGGATTCTATATAACGTACTGTTGGAGTGGGATGTGGAAGAGGAATCGGTAAAACAGGTAATGGTAGAGTGGGCCCAAGATTTGGGTCACTCGATTTTATTACAGGAATGGGAAGCCACCTGGAAGAAGATAATCCAATACCTCGGGTCAACTACTATAGCAGAAAATTGGTACAAGATGTACTTTCGTTGGTATTTGACCCCCCACAAATTGGCAAAGTATTATAAAAACACAAATAATAAATGCTGGAAGTGCAAGAAGCACCCAGGGACTTTTTTTCCACTGTTGGTGGACCTGTCCAAAGGTCCAGAAATTCTGGAAACTCATCCACTCGCACGCACAAAAAATATGGGGAGATAAATTTGATTTAAAACCCGAATATTACTTATTAAACCTAACAGAGGAGAAAGTCGACAGGAAAAAAGATAAGCTTTTGTGCTTTATGGCGGCGGCGGCCAGAATGCTACTGGCAAAAAACTGGAAAAGGGAAGACACTCCACAAATAGAAGACTGGATATCCAAACTAAATGAGTTAAAAGAAATAGATAAACTGAATAGTATTATTAATGATCAAAGTTACAAAACCAGAACGGATTGGCAACCTCTAGAGCTTTATTTGAAAACATTAAAGATTTGACTGGAAGACGGCGCAGTCAAGGCAGGGGCAGCAGGGCTAGAGGAGACCGGGATGGTAATTTCAAGACTATTATGTATCTCTCACGGACCGGACGGGAAGACTTACTCTGTAACCCCACCCTTTCCCCACTACTCCCCACCACATGTTTACCTACATTCCTCTTACCCTATCTTTCCCAAGTCCCCCCCCCAACTGTATTTTATTTCTGCTAAAAACCTCAATAAAAACAAATTTTAAAAAATAAAATAAAATAAAACATGTGTAATATGGGAGTAATAAAATGGAGTATATTACTGATTTAGGGTAAAGATTATAGCAACAATACATATGAAGTACTTTAAAATCCTTACAGTCTTTCAGAAGAACTCAATATTATTAGAAGCAGAGTGTAGTTACATATTGTTGTTCCTGCCCTTCATAAATTATGGGTCTGCCATGAGGATAAGGGTTATAGATCAGATTGTTAGAAAGATAGTAACTGTTCACTTTCCTTTTAAAACATTTTAGATAATAGTTCAAGCTGTAGACTTATAAATTATTACTTGGTAGAAAATCCATTCAACTTGGAACAGCTTACTTTACAACTAAACACGCATAAGCTCGGACTGCCATTAATACGTTCTGCAGTTTCACACAACTCTGTTTTGCAGTAACTTACCCTCTCTCTATTCCTTTCCCACCACCACCTACTTAGCTTTCTGACCCAATCTCCTGCCTTTCTATGTTGAAACAATACCAGAGTCCAGGCCACTATGGGACCACAACCATTTTACCCGCCTAAATGACCATAATAAACTATGCTGCCCATGTTTTAAGTTGAAAGTTGTTTAATCCTAAAATTAATATTGCATTAGTTTCTCAAAGGTGAAAAGCAACTAGATTCATGGAGTGCATTGGTGCTTTTCTCTGTTCTATATAAATTCCTGCAGTGATGGAACGCACCATTCTAATGTTCAGAACTTTGGATGGCTCCTTTTTACATCTGAACCTAAATCTGGAGCATTGTTGCTTTCCCGAAGTAATTACTAGATCATGTAACTCAGGCCAAGCAGATTGCCTTATCCAATGAGAGTGCCAAGTGAGCAACATACAGTACCTGCAAAGGGTAGGCTGTCGTCAGCCATCAGTTTGTCAATCTCAGTGTCATCACTAATCAGGCTTATCACTGCTGGTGCATAGTTGTTCTTTTCAGTCAATATGAAAGATTCACCCTTGGTGGGGCTGGGCACTTTGGCCTCCTCTTCACTTGTCTGGGAGCAGGGTGTTGTAGTACTGCACATGTCATCCCAATGGTCCTTGCTGTGGGGGCGCTGCAGCTGGGTGAGCTCAGAGTACGCATGGTACTGCTCTGCGTCTGAGATTCCAGTATCCAAGCCATCTGGGTCTGCCATGAGGATAAGGGTTATAGATCAGATTGTTAGAAAGATTGTACTGTCCACAAACTACAGTTTAACTGCCTATAACATCTATGCTAAGCAAATGATCACAGACATCTGAAAAGTATAAAACAAAACATCTGATTCTGAATGGTCATTTGAATTATAAATTATATTGGCAAACTGTTTCATACCCTCTAAATATGGCAGCACTAAAAGACAATGTATATTTCCACTTTGCTGTTTTCACCTTTACCTATATCCCAAATAAACAAACAGCTCCATCCCCTGGTACAGCCTCTATACAATATAAGGTGAAACAGTAAGTCAAGCTTCTTGGCCTAGATCTTGTAAGTATCCCAGTGCCATCTGTCATGCAAAAGCCATGACCTACCGTGTTTCCCCGAAAGTAAGACAGCGTCTTACTTTCTTTTGAACCCCAAAATCCCCACTACGGCTTACTTTCGGGGTACGGTTACATTAGCCGACGGTACCTGCCGTACCAGTAAGTAAGCCTTTCCCCTTGGCCGCGCGTCACTCGGTCCCGCCTCCTCCTCGGTCCCACCTCCTCCGCCGCCTCCGCCGCCCGCCTCCGCCTGCCTCCACCTCGCCGCCTCTGCCGCTGCTACGCCGCCGCCGTTACCGCCCGCCCGCTACCGCCCGCTTCGCCGCTACGCCCCGCTACCGCCGCTACCGCTACTACGGCGCTACCGCCTATGCCGCCGCTACCATCGCTTGCCGCCGCTGCCCGCTACGCCGCTGCTGGCCCCACCCCTGCGTTGGCGCGCCTGCTCCAGCGCTCGGGACCTGCCCATGCGCGAATGTCCGCGCATGGGCAGTAAATCCCTGCGCCTGAAGCAGGCGCGTCCGGGCGCTGCGAAGCGCGCCCGGCACGCTTAGGACCTACTGCCCATGCGCGGACATTCGTGCATGGGCAGTAGGTCCAGCGCTTCCAGCGCAGGCGTGGGGCCAGCGGCGATAGCGGCGGCGGGCGGGTAGCGGCGGTAGGCGGCGGAGGAGGTGGGAGGTAGCCGGAGGCGGGCGGGCGGGGCGATGGAGGGGCAGGTAGGCGGAGCGGTGGAGGAGGAGGAGGCGGGACGAGCGAGACGCGGCGGCCGGGGGTACGTCTTATTTTGAGTACGGCTTTACATTAGCCGACCCCTGACACCCCCGATACGTCTTACAATCGGGGGTGTCATACTTTCGGGGAAACACGGTAGCTTTTCACTCTTGATTTTCGAGATCCTCAGAAGGACCCTTTTAAGAAAGCCATGCTGCATAGAAGGGGAAGTGATGATGGGAAAGTGACTTGTCCCCAAGGCCATGATGCATCCATTATATTTCACAAACAAGTCTCTGGTATCTTCTTCTTTTTTAGCAATTGGACCACACTACATTTTAGACATTTAAACTAGACTTTGAAGGAGTGATGAGAACATTGCCTAGACTTTGTTTGCATTAGCAACACCTATCAAATTTATTCATGAAGCCCAAGTGGAAATGTGGCAGTTTGTTAATGCAGGCTGGATCATCTTTGATATATGTAGGACAGGGATAGATACCACTTGCTCTATAACAGTGGTTCTGAACCTGTGGGCCTCCAGATGGTTTGGCCTTCAAACCCCAGAAATCCTAACCGCTGGTAAACTGGCTGGGATTTCTGTGAGTTGTAGGCCAAAACACATGAGAACCTACAGGTTGAAAACCACTGCTCTAGAAGCTGTGGATCCTAGTTGCTTCTCCAGATGTTGTTGGACTAGAAACACAGCAATTTCCAATCAGCATAGGGAATGTAGCAATGCTGAGAGCTGTGGTCCAACAATATCTGTGAAACCAGGTTAGGAATCACCATTCAGTACCTTTAAAAATGGATACAATTCTTTGTCAAAAAGGGTTATCCAGATTGAGCATCCCTTATCCAAAACCTCTAAATGCAAAATACCCCAACAACCAAAATTGGCCACATGGGTAGCTGTGAAACCGCCATCTTTTCTTTCTGTAGGTTCAACTTTGTTTCATATACAAAAGAATTAATAATATCACATGAAATTGTCTTTATGCTATGTATATAAGGTATCTGTGAAGCATAAATAAATTCTGAATTTAGGCTTTGGGTCTCTCTCGGCGATATCTCATCATGTATGTTTACATGCATTCCAAAATTTAAAAAACCCCAAAACACATCTGGTCTTAGTAATTTCATATAATGGAAATTCAACATGTACTATGTAGTGTATGTTGTCATTGCATCATTTGTTCTACTCTCAAGTTTAGTGATGACAAGGTTTGTGATGTGCTCAGTGATACACAATTTAAGGAGTAGACACATTAATGAACAACAGGCTTACCATAGTGATCTGCCAGTACAACTTAATGGAATTTCAATTTTTGAAGGTAATACGTGTGCAAAGAAACAATCAGAAGAATCCGTTCATCTAGCTCTCACTAAAAGTTGTCTGAAAGCCATTGGACAGGCCAGACCTTGGATCAGATCCAGCCATGTTTTAAGTCAGTGATTCTTAAGTGTGGTGCTGATGGACTTCAACACCCAGGAGTTTCAGGATGTATGATCAATGTTGAGGGACTGTAGAAAATATAGTCAAACAACATCTCAAAAACCAAAATTGAGGATCCCTGTCCTAAGTGATGGAAATAGACAAAAAATAACAGGTCTGCTTTCTTCCTTGCTCTGTTGTTAATGCAGGAATTCTGAGCAACCAATGGAGGCTTATGGACTGAGCAAAGGTGGGGGACGCCTCCCCCCCGCTCAATATTTGAGATGCCTGTATCATCCCAAGAGTCTGACTCACCAATTTTGTTAACTTTGCAGAGGGAACGCTTATGGCGACGTGCCCGACGATAGTTGCAGGCGTACTCTTCGCTGAGTGGTGAACGAGGAACACTGTCTGCCTAAGAAAGCAAAGTGGTGAAAATTAATCTTAATCAGTGTGGTTCCTTCAAACAGCCTTCCCAAACTAATGCACTACAAGTATGGATTGCAATTCCCAGAAGCCCCTCGCCACGTATCTGCGGGATTCTGAGAATAGCTGTCAACACTTCTGGAAAATACCAGGATGGAGGAAGCTATGGTGAATTTTCCACAGTCCTGCATTACAGTCCTTTGTAAGGAATAATCTTAATTAAAGTAGCTTTCTAGGACCTAACTTGTATCTTTCAGAACTCTAATCTGAAACTAAATGAGGACACATTCTAGCTGACTATCTACATATTTCTTTCTTTCCCTTTCATTCTTGAATTGCATTCTATTTCTTTATTTATACGTTGCTTTCTTCCTAGGGCTGAGACCCAAGATCCTTACAAAATACAAAGAAATATGTGCAAAACCCCACATTGATAAAAATGCACAAAGTTACATTTTTAACTGTGATTAACCTACCTACAGAATTAAAATATTATTTTAGAAAGCAAGTTGACTTTTCAGTCGCTCTTTAGCCTCATAAAAATGCATCAGATGAAGATATAACTAGATGTGCAAAATTGTCATGGATCATGAAGCACATGGTTTCTAAGTTCATAAGTATTTTATGTAGGCTCAAGCATTAGGTGAATATGAGCAATTGGGATAATCTATCACCTATCATGAAGAATTTGAAAAATTTTGACATAATTTTTGGATATTGCTCTTAGGCACAATATATTGGGGCTTAATTCTGAGTAGATATTATTGTACTGTACACATAAATCCAATATTGTTTTGCAGAGTCACATCTTTTTCATGCAGATAGGACCCCTTTACCGAAATAAATACACGCACATACACAAGAAGACAAGTGCATTCCCAAACCACCTTTCTGTCTCTTTCAGAGTCAAACATTTCTCCCCTTACACAGATGTGCATCATACATACACAAGTACATACATATACAATCTTCCCTTTGCAATGATAACTCAAACATTCTTTTCCCACTCTTACAGAAACACACAAAAATGCATACACTCTCCCTTCCCCTCAGACACATGGATATAGAAACATTGCTCCCCCTGCTTTCTAACTGACAGGGGGAGGGTGAAGGAAGGAGAAAAAGGACTAAAAGATCCGACCAGATTTAGTTGGTTGAACCTGCCAATAGTTTTAATGCTGCTGGTGGAAAGGTCTGAATTTGTGAATCTGCCTGGAAAAGAAATATATAAAGATCTCTATGTATTCTCTGAAGCCTTCAAGTGATTATTGGGACATTTGAAGGGGCAGAAATGTTTTTTGGAGCATATATTAACTCTTCCCGATGCCCCGCCCCCCCATGCCAGACACTCACATCTCTTAAATTGAATGTTATCTCTAGATTACTCCAGAAATTGTCTGAGAAAGCTGGGTACATATCCAAGACTTCCAGGAGGTCTTCCCGCTGGATCTTATGCAAGTCGCAATAAGTGAGGGCTCGCACATCAGCATTAGATTTCCCAGGTCTTGCGTAGAGACTGATTGGTTCGCCAAATATGTCGTTCTTCCCTATACAACATGAGAAATCCAGTTAGTGTGCAACTGTCTCCCTTTGCTCTCCTGGGAGAGACCAAGCATCCATAAAATTCATAGGTTTGTCTCTGGCAGCAGTTCATGCTGTGGACTTGAGTTAACATATTGCAAGAAACTATACTTCACTCATACATCTTGCAACTAAGCTTTTGAACATCAGTCCCCGAGAGACAAAGGCTTATTCACTCAGCTTTGTAAAGTGTTTAAGCTGCATGTCCCTGCATCAATTTTCTGAGGCCTGGAGCTACCTATCTACAGTAGGAAAATGCTCAGTGTCACCCTCTACTCTTCAAGCATGAAAAATGACACTGTACTGCTATTTCCAGCTAAAGCAGGGGCAGGCAAAGTGCATTCCCAGGACAGGGTTTTTGTTATTGTTTTGGAATTGCCGTATTTACTCAAGTATAATGCACCACTGAATGTAATGCACATCTCAGGTGCACATTACAAAAAATGGATTTGCCTTCAAATGTAATGTGCCCAATGGTGTACTCCACATGTCAGGGAGACAGGCAGCATGAATGAGGTCATTTAGGAAGTCATGCCCCTCTATCAGGCTAAGGCTGATGATGCTCAACTGGCCCAATTCAGAAGGCATTTAAAATTGAGGGAGAGGTTTTGAAGACCTTGTAAATGAGGCCAGTGGAAAACTGCATGGGACTGAGCTGGATGTGTGTGTGAGAGAGGCCTTGACAGTTGACTGGGAGGAAGGATCCAAGGCTAAGCATCAGGAATGACTGGGTCACCAGCTGGGCACTCCTCCTTTTCCAGGTGCCATGGAGCCCTAAGGCTGCTACCACCTCTGCAGATGCCCACTAGCATGAGAAGCAGAATGGGGTAGCACCATTAACATATTTTTAATAAACGTTGAAAGAGAAAGAGAGCTTTCGGACAGATATTTTCCATTGTTATTCTGGTGAGCCTTCAAGTCATTACTGACTTACATTGACTCTAAGGTGACCTTATCTTGGGGGTTATTGGTAATATTTGTTCAGGGAGCCTTTGCTTTCCCCCGAGGCTGACAGAATGTGGCTGATCCAAGGTCACTCATGGCTGAGTGAGGAATCAAACACTGGTCTCCAGAATCATACTCCATTGCTCATACCACTACACTATACCCATAGTGCCACCTTTCAAAAGCATAGCCTACGGTATTCCATGTATCTCTCCTTAACACAATTTTCTGTATGAAGAAAATGTTAGAAGAAATGGAACATGAACACATGAACAGTGCACTGAATCACAAGGAACTTCCTGCCACCCTTTTTGTATGATTACCCTCCTTCCCATCACCCTCACTACACTGAGAAGTCATTCACCTAGAATGGCCACAACAATGTCCTCCCTGAGGATCTCAATGGAGCCGCGTGAGATGAAATATAGAGTGGTGAGGACATCACCATAATGCACCAAGGTGTCCCCAGGTGGTGCATGAGTTGTCCTGAACTTCATGGCCAAAGCCCTTAGGCAGCCTTTGGTAGCACCTCGGAAGGCCTTGCAGTTTTGGAGGAGAGTGCGGTTGAGGTGGAGGCAGATATCAGCCTGCAGGCAGTCTGGAAACCCTTTCAGTACCTGAAGAAGAATGAAAGTAGGTAGACATCATAAGTGGGTAGAATCTGGAAGGAATTCTAATGCCACCCCTTCTTCTCCAGCACCTTTGCTTATCCTAAAAGAGGCACTATACCTAATCCATAATTGTATCATAAAAATCCTACTGTTTCCCATTTTTCTGTGTCCTCTTGCCTTTCCAACCTTTCAATATTTAGAATAAAATAGATTATTCCTTTATTTATATCCCACCTATCTTCTGTTACAAGACCAGAGGCAATACAACTAAGAATAAAATTCAGCTGAAAACTGTGCTATAAAGATGGAAAGAACTGCACAATAATCCGATTCTTGAAATGTCTGCTTCTGATGCTGTAGGAGAAAATGTTTAGCGAGCATGGTTTTTTCCTGAGCTTGCAGAGATATTTAAAAACTATTTTACAGTCAGGAGTCTATGTCTTGTTACAATAATAAGGGTGCAAAAGAATGCACCATGCTGACCATCTGTTAAGTTCCAAATCACAGAATATACTTGAAACTATATGAGCTCCGACATGTAAACTATTTTGGTGATACTTTATATCTTTATTATATCTATATTCTATACTCCAGTGTGCTTTTTGTCTTGAAGAAATATCGGAGAACATTAGAATTTCATTGGCCACTGAGAAAGATAAAATTGAGAGTCAAAATGTGCCTTGCTTCTTTTAGTATCTTGGTCCATCTATTCTCTTCCCACCATTTATTTATGTCTTCCAGACTTTTCCCCATATTGCTCCTTATAGGTTTGGACTGTGTGACTTCAATTTATTTATATTAAAGTTTTATTATATTTGTTCCTATTTGTGACTTACTTTGGCATACATATATACAGTATGTATCCTAACTACAGTTATTTCCCTGGCTCCACAGAGTCTTCATTAAGATAATATTCTTTCAGTGATCTATCTTGACAACCATGATTCACTTTGAGAAATTCCTTCTCAAGATGTGCAAGGAGGGTTGTGCTTATTGAGAAGTAAAGTTGACTTTTTTTTGGCCTCAGCCAGTTTGCAAGAGTCTGCTACAGACAATAATGAAGAATGTCTCTGCAACCCAACCCAATGAGCAAGAACAGCTCATCCTTCTTTCAGGGGATCTATACTGAGGTTTCCTCTTCAAATTCTACTTTCTGCTTTACTATTGATCCCCTCCACTCCCCTTTACAACTGACTAATTAAAATGGATTGAAGTTTATTTCGGCACAGCCCTATTCAGTTTTTGCTTAGCAACCAGCCCTTGGGAAGAAAAGTGAAATCAATATAGCTTTGGAACCTCTTCTTCATGCCCAGGAAAATCTGACCCAGCTCAGGGTGAGAGCCTTTAGGTTGTCATCTTAATATCCTTCGTCATGGACCATTTTTTGGGTCTTTATGCTAGACTTGGAGACTTTTAACAGCCCACTTGTTCTTATGACCCACACAAACTACCGGTATCTGTTTCTGTTTCTGGTATTTATGAGAGCGGATACAAATGGCCACTTAGATCTCAGTTCAGAACCATGTCTTATACTCCTTTTTGCTACCACTCAAATCTAACTGGGGACTAATTTACACAACCAAATACATTTGAAAGTATTAAAACAATAAAGTACCAATTATAGTTTAAGATCTCAATTATCCCATTCTATTGTCCATCCCTCTCCAAGTCATAGACATTTATGAACTGCTTTCCTGTAAGTCAGTTTTTGTTGTTCATTCATTAAGTTGCTTCCAACTCTTTGTGACCTCATGGACCAGCCCGTGCCAGAACCCCCTGTCGGCCTTTGCCACCCCCAGCTAGTGATATATTCTTATCTATTATATATTTCTGAATAATAGGCATGTTGCACTCATCTAATCAAAATCTTACTTGTTCTGAATGTGGTTTTAACTTGCTATTAGACCTTGCACAAATAGCTAATCAATGATTTCCATATAGCCTTGAACAAATTGTCTTTTATTTCTCCTCTCTAGAATCTTACTTTGTATATTAATTTTTCAGATAGAACTATGCTCCATATTCTGTTTATCTAATTCTGTATTAATAAATTCTCTATTTTACCCAGATTTTAACAACTCTATCCTTGAAGTGCATACCAACAATACTAAAAGGCTTTGTTTGATAGATTTTTATTCATGCCTTCAAATAAAGAAAGAAGCAGTTATGTTCCTCTAAAGTGGAGTTTTTCCTCATATTATACAACTTATTCCAAAACACTAGTATCTTTGGACATGACAGCCAAATATGGTTCCAATCTCCTAATGTTCTGCATCCTCTCCAACATAATTGGGATAAGCCATTATTAATCCTGTGTAATTTGAGTGGATATTAATACCATTTATGGATAATTTTCAGTGTATTTTCTCTCATTTGAACAGAAACTGGTTTGGAAGATAAATTTGCCCAAATTGAGTTCCATTTGTTTTCATATATTATTATTATTTTCAGATCTGGTTCTCAAGCAAGCCTTGTTCCTTTAGAGTTGTCAAATTATAGTATTCAATATAATTCTGAAGCTTGTCCTTCTGTGTTGTTTAAAATATTGTTTAAAATATTTTCAAATTTAGTGAGAGCTCTAGATATTAGGCCTGTTTGATTTTTAAAAGGTTCAAAACTCGTTTCGGATGTGGCGCTTCGAATCTGAATGACTTCCGAAATTTTCAGAATTTTTTTGGGAATTTTTCTGAATATTTCGGAAATTTTGGAATGGCTTTGTTAATGGCGGACACGCATGCGCAGTAGGAAAGAAACAGCACGTGCACTGGGGGAACTTCAGGGGATTGTCCCTCCCTCATTTTTAGACTAATCGTGATGAAACTTGCTACTGTGGTAGAACACATGGACCACTGTTAGCTCACCAAATTTCATAACTTTTGATTTATCCATGGATTTTTGATAAATTTTCAAAGTTTTTATAAAAAGTATTTTTTAAATAATAAAGGAAATATGTTCATGGCTTGAATTTTTAAAGTGTTTTTCCTGTTTCTTTGTGTGGTCTTTACTTTGAAAGCAGTTGTTTTACTCCAGAGACTTTAGTGGCACCCTGCTCATGCTCAGGAGCCCCTTTGGGCCAGTTCCTGTACCTTTAGGCTCCTCAAAAGCCATGACCTGGGCAAAGGCACTCTGCTGATGCTCAGGAGCCCTTTGGGTGCAAGCCTCCTGCTCTCTGCACATTCTCTGAGGCCCTTTCTTCCCCATCCCAAAGCCTTGATCTGGGGAAAGGCACTCTGCTGATGCTCAAGAGCCCTTTGGGTGCAAACCTATTCTCTGCACCTTCTCTGAGGCCCTTTCCTCCAGCTGGGGACCCCTCAAAAGCCTTGACCTGGACATTGGTACTCTGCCCATGCTCAGGAGCCCCTTTTGGTTGGTTCCTGCACCTTTAGCCTCCTCTAAAGCCTTGACCTGGGCAGTGGCACTCTGCTCATTCTCAGAAACCGTTTGGCCAAACAGCCTTCACAGGTGTTGAGGCCAAAGGCACTCTGCTTGTGCTCAGAGGCCCTTTTTATTATAATAATAATAATAATCATAATAATAATCATCTTTATTTTTACCCCACCACCATCTCCCTGAAAGGGACTCGGGGCAGCTTACATGAGGCTTAGCCCAGAAATACATATCAATACAATAACATAAAAACATAAAACAACATTTCAAGTAGAATAAAACAATCAAATAAAATAAAATGAGCGGGCCACATGTGCAAAATACTGTGATAAAAAACTAAGAATGAGATGAAATTAAAAACATGTATATTTATAGGGGAGGTTCAAAGACAATGCAATGTGAGGATGCCCATTTTAGGGGAGAATGACAAAGGACATGCGAGATTATTCTCCGAAAGCACAACGGAAAAGCCACGTCTTGAGGTTCTTCTTAAAAGTTTCCAGGGTGGAGGCTAACCTAATCTCGCTAGGCAATGTGTTCCAAAGTTGGGGGGGCACAGAGAAGAAGGCTCTCTCCCTCGTTCCTTTTTGGATGGTTCCTGCACGTTTACACTCTTCTAAAGCCTTGACCTGGGCAATGGCATTCTGCTCATGCTCAGGAACCCTTTGAGTGCAAAACTCATGCTCTCTGCATGTTCTCTGGGGCTCTTTCCTCCAGCTTTCCTCCTCAAAAGCCTTGACATGGGCAACGGCATTCTGCCCATGCTCAGGAGCCCTCTTTGGCCATTTCCTGCACCTTTAGGCTCCTCAAAAGCCTTGACCTGGACAAAGACACTCTGCTCATGCTCAGGAACCCTTTGTGTACAAATTATTTTTTTAAATAATAAAGGAAATATGTTCCTGGTTTGAATTTTGAAAGTCTTTTTCCTGTTTCTTTGTGTGGTCTTTAAGCAGTTGTTCTACTCCAAAAAACTTTGTGTGTGGCTGTGCTTAGCCACGGCCCCCTCATCCCTCTTTGCATCGCCACTGTTAAACTACAGGACCTTTTGCAATCTCTACGGTGGCCTTCTGGGGGCGTGGCCTTCAAGAATAGCTGTGCTTAACCACACCCACCTCATCCCTCTTTGCATCACACCGCCACTCGCTGTGATTTTTTAACTGCTGTAAAACTACAGGACCTTTTGCAATCTCTACAGCTGGTTGTCTCCAGCCAATGAAGGGAAAGCACCTCAGGAGGGGCAGGAATCTAATGCCGATTCCTTTCCAAAAATGGCGATAGTGGCTTCGAAATGACAAATTCACTTCCGGGTTGCTTACATGGCTTCAAAACCGCTTCAAAACTGAATTCAATCCGAATTCATTCTGATTTTATGAGCATTCTGACGAACCTAACCAGGCCTACTAGATATTATTATTATTATTATTATTATTATTATTATTATTGCCACCCTTGCCTGATGAAGACATCTGTGGTATTTAAAAGCTTGCATATGGATTTTTAGCTGGTTCAATAAAGGATACTGTACACATTATGTCCCAACAGAAATAGTTTAAGTAGAGACCTTCCCCTTATGTGACAGAAATGTGACAGAAATGTGATAGAAAGCCAAATATGTATTTTATCAATATTTGTATTATATATAAGTGTTCACTGTAGCTGTGTTTACAGGCTTTAAAGGAGTTGTCCAAGTTGCCAAATCCTATCCCCCAAATGCACCAGGAAGAACTATTAAAAAGTAATGGAGTAGGTTCACTCCATCACTGACAGCTATACTATTAACTGACAGATGGAGAATTCTAAGATGTTTTGTGTAAGTACAGTTTAAATGTAGCTTTATATTGGTTTTGGAGAATCACATTTGTCTGTTCTCATTCTCTAGTTGTCAGGTCTATGTAGGAGAGAATGCACCTTATCTGACATACCGCATTCATATCGATACCATTGGTATAGGACCAGGCATGCTGGAAATATTCTTCAAGGCGCTGGCGTAGTGGGTTGGGGATTTGATGGAAACGGATAAACTCCTTAACCCTCAGCATCTGGGTGTGGTAGCGAGCCGTACCAGAATACAGACGTTGGATGATGGCAGAGACATTGCCAAAGATGCTTGCATACATGAGAGCTGAAACAAGAGGACAAGGACCAGCATTAAGGAGAAAGAGCACCATTGCCTGTCATGTTGGAACCTAAGCACTGACACATCTGAAATGCCTAAGAGCTTGCATTTTAAACATAATAGTGGCTTACAAATGGCAACACCCTTCCTATTTAATGGAATAAATATTTACCCTTCCTATTAAGCAGAGAATATTGCTGACCTTTAAAAAAAAATAAAGTCACTGTTTTCAAAACCAAGATTTCTGACTCATAAGACCTAAAATCTTAATCCTAAATATTTGGAGAGAGCAGTGATTTTTATTAGTGAAGTAAACACACCTTCCACATGCTTGGAGCCACTAATATGACTGTTTCTTGTGCTTCATTCTGAAACAATTACAGGCTTGAAGCCTGGCTCAGCCTGGTTCTCAGTCAGTATGTGTGAACAAGTAACACAGAAGTCAAACATATGAACAGGAAGGAACTACGCTAATTTGTCATTACCCAAACTTCAATATCTTCTCACTGCGCAATTTTTGCAAACCAAGCACACCAGCTCTAGGTCAGGGATTCTTAAACCTTTTCGACTTACAACACTTTTTCGACCAATAAATGTTTACACAACCCAAGATATATAGGTATATAACATAGGTATTATTATTAATAAATCACAAAGTATGTATTGTAAAACAATTTGTTGTTATAAATATAATTTTATCACTTATTAAAAATGAAAGCAAATTTCCATACAAAGGAGATGGATGTGTTTGTCTATTTTTACCTAAAGAATTAAGTCTGGGCTCAATATTTGATACTGCAGTCCGTAGAGCATTTTCAGCACATTTCATGCCACGCTGGTATCCTAGGTTTCAGCCTCAAATGGCACAATATATTCTATTGGCTCTCACTTTTTCTCCTGAATTGTGGAAACACAATGGGGTGTTTTGGGGGTCTGTACCTCCAACTTAAAAGGTCTCCAGTTGCAGAGTAGGCCATGTGTGTCAAAAAGACTTACATCCACCTCCTTCTTGTTTCCATCATGGTCTTTTCACATACATGCATGTAATCTATATCACTTCCTCCCCATAAAATCCTGGTTTCTCTTCAGATCATATAAATCTTTCTCCCCACAAAACAAATAGGCACTATTAACCTTTCCCATCCTCCACATTACAGGCAATTCTTGAACTTTTAATGGCAGGTGACTATGTTGATTTCAATTGATTATGGTTTATGAACCCAACTTAATATTTTTAGAATCAACATTTGAAAGAAGTATTTCTCAAACTGAAAAGATACACATCAATCAAAACCAGCATTTGTAAGTCTTGCTAAATAAGGCAGACTGATTTTCCTTTTATGAAGTACAGCTAAAGCATTCACACATGTTGTTGCTAACAGATTTACGTAAATGTTTAAAACAGCCATCAGATGGCAGGTTACAAAGATTTTTTTTGTGATGTCCAAATTTAGTTAGGGGACCTCAAACTGGGTTGTGACCCACAGTTTAAGAACCTATTACCTAAAAGACTACATTCACCTCACAGCTGACATTTTCCCCTTTGCCCTGCTGTCTCCTCCTTTTTTGTGATGGGAGTAGGAAACAGACAGAAACTTCCAGGAGACATGATCAGCTACTTCAGGCATTTTTCTCATCACCATCTGTACCTGTGTTAGATTCACAGTAGCTTTATTTTGAAAATTGGAAGTAATCAGAATTGTTAGGGTTGAGGTTCAGACTGAATGGTGCTTCCAAGAGGTAAGACAAAGGTTAAGCAATGTTCTCACTGAACTTGTATTGAATTTGAGAGGCCTCAGGTTAGCCCATCATCTCCAGGTAGAAATAACTGTCTTGAAAAGTGTGTGTGTATATAAGTGTGTATTTCCATTTGTTAAACTTAGGATTTATTTGAATGGCATACATTTTTCAACTATGGTTGATACTAAACATGTAATTAATGACATTTTACATGGGCTGGCCCTTGTAACATGTCTCTCGCAACATCACCAATACCCATCCCTGTGATTCTCTCTCTCTCTCTCTCTCTCTCTCTCTCTGTGTGTGTGTGTGTCAGGAGCGACTTGCGAAACAGCAAGTGATCTCACAAGACGAAGTCACCTCTAGGTCTCAGACTTGGTTCTGTGATCTCAAGTCCTGACCTAGAAATCCTATCTTCAACCCTGTTCTAGTGATTTGTTACGTGCACAGGATGTCTTCTCACAGCTACTAAAAAACTTGGTTAGAGAGCTCAAGCAATTCACTTGTGAATAAACTCAAGGAACAGTCTCATAGGCTGTTCTATCTTACAGACAAATGTCAGACTGTTATTCATTTCTGTGGAGGAAAAGAATTTAAAGGACTGTTCTCTGACACACCAATGGAATGGTAGCAAAATCTGGACATCAGGCATGACAGTGACAGCCTGTCCACCATGGTTAGTGGTGGCCCTTAGTGGTGGTCCTTTGCTTTCATCAAGCCTTTCTACTGAACATGCACTCAATCTTTTTGTACAGTGGGACTCCCAATACAGAATCAGAGCCCTTTCTTGCTATTGACTATACTTCTTGACTGTCTTAATTTGACCATGATTAATCTTGATTAATCCTCTGTCATTCCACTTCTCCAACTGCTTTAAAAATATTACCACTTTTTTTTCTTCCCACTTTGCCATTTGCCCTTGGCATACTTCCATTGCTGCAAATTGACTTTAAACTGAAAAAGTAGTTTAGGCCCAGTTAGCTCAGCAGGAGGCACAGGTCAAAGCCAACCACAGCAGCATGTCTGTTTTTCCTGCCATTTTGGCCTCAGCCTGATGTTCTTGGCCACATGCACCCCAGTTTTCACCTGTAAATTGTTGGAGCATATAGCATGGTTTAATTTGTATCTCCCAAATTCTAATCCATATTTCCAGACTGCTTCAATGTATTCTTACAAATTGTGTAAAGGACACAGTTCTGCTACAATCTGAACATTGCAGAATTATCACTGTTATGTTTATTATTATGTTTATTTGTACTCTGCTTTTTCTCTCTGAAAGCTGAATGTGGTTTTAATGGCATTGTGGTTTTATGTATCTCTGTTTTTATGAATTTTAATATGCTGTTTGAAGATGTTTTAAATTTTGTATGGCATTGAATTTTGCTGTAAGCCGGTCTGAGTCCTTCCATGGAGGTGAGAAGGCCAGGGTACAAAAAATTTAAATAAATAAATAAATAAATAATTAAGTTGACTCAATGTGGCTAACATTAAAAGCATTTCAGTACAATTTAAAATCTACAAATATATAAACATTAAACAGAATTAAATATTATTGGTATTAAATAACTTCAGTTAAAATCAATAAATACGATTTCAAACAAAACCACAGTAGAATTTCCCCTGTTACACAGATATTATGGATATAGAAGTCTCCTACTTAGCTTCATTTGACTAACTATCTATATGCTCTTCTGGATTTCAGTTCTGTACAGTTTCTTTGTAGCCTTAAACAAGTGCCATTTTTGTTTCTAATAGCTTTAAATCAAGCAGTTTGCTGATATTGTTCCTCTTGGTTTTAAAATAGCCAAAACACTGTCCTGACTTTTTTCCCCCTATAGGCTGAGCAGCCTTTATCCTGAATTTCAAAATCCAAAACTGTCCCCATGGCTTTCTAATGGTTCAATATACATAAACTTTGCTTCATACACAAAATTATTAAAAATATTGTATAAAATTACCTTCAAGGTATATGTATAAGATGTACATGGAAAAAAGATATCAGAGATATCTCATTTTGTACATATATACAAGTACAGATATTCTAAAAACAAAAATTCAAAACACATCTGATTCCAAGCATCTTCTAAGTAGAGTAGATGCTTTTTTCTCTTTGGCCTGGCTGCCCTTATAACAAAGAAGCTGTAAATACAGGAATGTATTACCAATGCAGTATTAATGAGGTAAACAGCATTCTAAGTATATTAAGGAGTAGAAAAGCACTAGGGTTCACATCAGAGAAAAGATAGAGAATGACTTACAGCCAATCAACATGACACAGATGGAGAAGATCTTCTCAGAGTTGGTATTGGGAGAGACGTTGCCAAAACCAACACTGGTAAGGCTACTGAAGGTGAAGTAGAGGGCAGTCACATATTTGTCCTTGATGGTGGGGCCAGATGAGAGGTCACTGTCATTGTAGCGCTTCCCAATTTGGTCACCAAGGTTATCTAGCCATCCAATTTTATGCTCCATGTAAGGTCGCTCCACATTGCCAATGGCATACCAAATGCAGGCTAGCCAATGGGCAATGAGGGCAAATGTGCACATGAGCAAGAAGAGCACAGCAGCCCCATACTCAGAATAGCGGTCCAACTTGCGGGCTACTCTCACTAGGCGGAGCAGCCGTGCTGTCTTCAGCAGTCCTATTAATGTTGTTGTCTGTAGAATAGAAGAAAAAGCAAAAATAAACTTCTGGGTTCTATTTACAATTTTAAAATATGCGTGTATGTGAGAGATAGAGACATGGGAAACTGAAACAGTTTTTAAGACAAAGACAATGTCACACAGGAAAACCCACAAATGCTTCTTTTTAGAAAAAGAGAGGCAGGCATAAACAGAAACCACTTCCAGACACATTGTGCAAAGTATTTGTCCTAAATCATGGATGGGGACGGCTTCTACATGTTAATGAATTATTGCTCCCATCACATCCCACTATTGGTCAGGTTGGCTAGAGTTGATGGACTGGAGTTCATCAGCACTTCACACTTACCTTTTTTGGCACTGGCGATGGGATTTTCAGACTCCGGCCATGGAATCTGATGACTCCCATCACACCCCAGACAACTACCTCCGGGGTGACCCCATGGCTTAATTGCCACCACCACTGAAAAAATGGCAGTGGCAGACAACAGCAGGAACCCCATCTTTCCATTAGGAAAGATGGACCAAGCCACTGTAAATAGGCTTCCCAAACCACTGGAAATAGGCAGCAATGGTGCGGGGAGCAGGGTGACAGGTTCCCACACCCACTGCACAAGTGCCACTGGGACACAGCAAAACACCACCATTCTAGTAGCACATGTGACAGAGTGGTTAGAAAGCCACAGATTGTCCAATCCATTCCTAAGCAAAACCTACTATCATTACTCATGACTTTTGTGATATTTTTATTTTGATATGCCCAAAACCAGGCCTTGAGATCAATGTTTTCTTTAAAGGTTATGGGAGTTTAAATGCCTTTTTTTCACCAGAGAAATCCCAAAGATAAATCTGCATTGCCTCTTCTCCCACGTACACAATTGAGGGCTGTATTTCTAAAGAATTCTGCATCTCTCTGCATCTCTATATCTGAAAGGGGGTGCTTGCAACTTCCAAAAAGTCAATAATTCCTTGCCAAACCTATGCCAATATTGACAGAAGAACATGTTGGTTATCTTCTTGATCATCCTTACAACTTTGGACAAAGATTGGAAGGACATCAAGGGTTATGAAAAGACTTAGTGTTTGACATGCAAAATACATTCTATACTTATCAGAAGCTATAGACATCATCCTATGCCAAATACATCACTGGTAATTGCTCAGTCTTAGAAGGGTGCTTCCCAATCATGGGATTGCAGATATTGCTGGACTCCAAGTCCCAGTTACTCCAGATAAAATAGCCAACTGTTCCTGATTCTGAAGGTTACAGATTAACAAAATCTAGAAAACCATAGATTGGGAACATGGGTCTGGAGCACCATGGATTGGCAAGGCCTGCATATTGTTGTTATTGTATGCCTTCATGTTGCTTCCAAATTATGGTGACCTAAAAGGCAAACCTAACATGGGTTTTCTTGGCAAGATTTAGTCAGAGAAAGTTTGCCTTTACCTTCCTAGGCTGAGTGGGACTTGCCTAAGGTCACTCTGTGGGTTTCTATGGCTGTGTGGGGATTTGAATCCTGGTCTCTACTATCATAGTACAACACCACATTCTTTCTTAAGCCTGTGGGCATAACAGAAATTTCTGGTAGAATTCTTTATTTTATAGGTTACAAAACTATTGTGACTGCATATGAAACACTAACTCCTTTCTTCCTCCTCATCTAGAACTTGTGAAAAACTCTCTTTTTTCAGTGTGTTCACCAATTGTGGGTCACAAACTTGTGTTCTTCTTCTTAATGTGAAGGCTATACTTTATAGAACTCACTTCGTCTGATCCAGTGCGGTAGATGAGCAAATCAAAGGGGATGGCAGCCACCATGTCAATGAGAAACCAGCCCTTGAAGTAGTGGATGGCAATCTTGGCCGGATGGCTTACTACCTCATCATTGATATTGACGTAAGTGGTGCGGAAGTTGATGATGATGTCAACAATAAACATGATGTCCACAATGAGGTCAATGATGTAGAGTGGGTCACATGTATAGTCGCATTCAGAAAGCTTCTCCTCTTGCTCTTCATTAAGCAGGAAGGCGGCTGAATAGGGTGTGAAGACAGCTGTGTAGATGACCAACAACAGAATGAGCCAGTCCCATACTGCCTTGAATGGACTGTAGTGCAAGATGGTCCATCGATGGATGCGTGGTGCCTGCAGTTTGTATTCAGGGAGTACATCAGCTCCCAGTGAGAGGACCTGGCAAGGAAATAAACACCAATGTGAGTGTAGGATTTGGCAGCTGAAATGAACACAGAAGTGAAAGTGAAGTGAAGCTGAATGATCTACATAAAACTAATACTTGCATCACAGTACAGTACTTATGTTTTGCACAAATGAAGTTTCGTAATTTAGAATGTTACGTATTAATCTTGTCAAGAATAAGGAGATGGATTAATTAATCTTTAAGGTACCATAAGACATACCCAGATAACACTATAGAAAGTGAAACAGTATTAAAATTCTAAGGAGGGATTACTTCATTAGTATTTGCGATTTTCAAAATCTTATTTTTCATGCTATATATTTAGCCTTTTTATAGAAGAGAAGTCTCATTAAAATGGACCAACTATAGAAAACACATGATTGCATAGTAGACAATATGGTTCCCGAAATGTTTCTCTACCACTTGAGCCATCAATATATTTCCTTTCCCCCCATTTTGGAACTCTAGAGAAAGGATCAACATCTTGATTAAACACAACTGCTGCAAAACCTGCTCAGGAACACCATCACCTTTTTCAAATAAGTTGTGCCAATCTTCTGACCTCCACGATCCTGGAATTCATGCAAGCATAATGTCACTGTTATCCAATTTTCTTCCAAGAGGGAACTCAAAAGCTTAAGAATAGAAAGCTAGTAGTCAGTCCTGCAGTATTCTGGAAAATACTGCTGTCTCACACCAATTGCAATTATCCCTACTATGCCACAGTTCCCAGTATTAGAATTCATGAAATTATAATCAAATAGTTTATTGTACAAGCCCAAGGCCATGACAAAAAGGTACAGTGCCAACAATCACTACATTTCAATGTCCGGTTCACACCCAGCACCACACAGAATACATGAAAACTCATTCCAAGTGCAAAACAAAATACAGCGCAAACATCACAACCTCTAAGGATGCCTGCCATAGATGCAGATGAAATGTCAGGAGAGAATGCTTCTGGAACATGGTCATACCGCCTGAAATCCTTACAACAACCCAAAATACAACATGACACCCATTTCTACAGGTGATATGTTTTTGAACTTTCTATGGGCATGTGAAATTTCAGCAAAATGGAAAACTTTACTGGAAACATACCATTGAATCACCCTGGATGATCTATAAAATGTCTAGGGAAAACATATTTTTCCTGATGTAGAAAAGTCAATATGGGAGCCATACTGTATCTCAGTCCCAGTGCATAGTATCCTGCCACATTTTGACTCACAGCCTCATCACACTAGAGCATGAATCCACTTTAAATTCAGTTTGTGCCTCCTGCGGAATTCTGAGGCTTGTAGTTTAGGGAGGGCCCTTTAAACAGCTCGGCCAGACAAGTCCTGGGCCTCACTAAACTACAAATGCCAGAATTCTGCAGGAGGGACAATCTGGATTTAAAGTGGATCCATACTCTCCCACCTGTCCTGCTTTCCAACTGACCCACCCTGATTCCACCCCAATCATAATTCAGAGCATAAGACACATATTTAGAAATGCAGGTATTTCCAAGATAATTTTATTAATATTATGTATACCACACTTTATCTCCCAAAAGGGGACTTTTTCCCCCAAGAAAAAAATTTCTTCTCCCCAAGAAAAAGGTTTGTTAAAATTGTATTAAAGACATCAGGTCTAAAAAAAGCATTTTCACTTCAAACCCAGAGGAACATTGCATGTTCAGCAGGACTGGGATCAAAGTGAGAGTGTATTGTTTTGCAGATAGAATTTCAGTCTTAAACCTACATTTTCAAAAACTAAATGTTTTTGACCAATGTGGTTATTTTTTCTACTTTTCTGTTTTTAATCTCCCTGCTTTTGTTACACTGATTGGACTATTACTGTATGTCAATAAAAATATTGACATTGGACTATTACTGAATGTCAATAAAAATATTTTTAAAAGCACATTGTAACTCATACTCAGAAGACGGAAATGCACTCTCTGGAAGGCAGAATCAATATTTTAGGTTAGAAACAGTTATGCCAGAAGGAAAAATGAGAAATAAATTCCAGACTCCTCATATTGAGGCCCCATCTACACTGCCATATAATGCAGTTTAAAACTGCATTATGTAGCAGTGTAGATGGGGCCTGAGAAAACACTGCTATAGAAAGATACAGAAAAGAGAGTCACCTCATACAGGGTCTTGTTCAAATTGTATTATATGGCAGTGTAGTTGGGTTCCGAGAAGACATTGCTATAGAAGGAGATAGGAAAGACAGTCACCTCATACAGGACCTTGTTTCTGTAATGAAACTTTTGTCACTTGGGTAAGCAATTTACAAGGGATGTTTATTTCCATCACAATCTTTCATACAGATTCAAAGGGAAATCTTGGCTAACTGTAACACTGTTGTACTTTTCTACTGACAGAGACTCCTGAGTTAAATATTAGGAGGTAGTTCCAATCTGCTCATCCTCATGACAGCAGAGGTCATTTTGCAAGTGTCACCCATATATACAAACTGGGATCATGTCCTGAAAGCTTACTTTCCCAAAGGGTGGTCTTTTTATATTCAGCTGAATACAATCAGGTTCTTCAGAAAATCAGGACCCCATGCTTCATTTTAAACTCTATAATAGGGCACATAGATTGAGGCTGAGCAATGGGTTTAGCCACCGTGGCATTAGAAACTTGGCAGTGTGTGGATTTTCATGGATCTGTGACAAACTGAAGCACTAACTCTCTTCCCCAAAGGCCACAGTCACCAACCATCCTACACATTACCTTATGTTTGCCATAAATCAGAAATGACTTGAAGGCATACAACAATAATCTCTATAACATAGCCTCTCTGGTTTAACTTCCTTCCCAATCACCCCCATCAAATAAAATGAATCAGTGAATGTTTGAAAATAAACACACACACAAGCAGACAGAAAATAACTGAGCAGTACCGCTTTGCTGTTGCTGGAGTCAGGGGGACGGCCTTAAATTGGCTGTCGTCTTTTCTCCACAACCGGGGACAGCAAGTGGAAAGGGGTGGTTTGCTCTCCGAGAAATCCCCCCTAACGTGTGGGGTTCCTTAGGGGGCCATTCTCTCCCCTTTGTTATTTAACATCTATATGCGACCACTTGCTCAACTGGTTCGATGTTTTGGGCTGGAGTGCTATCTGTACGCTGATGACACCCAGCTTGTTCTGAGGATGGAAGGCCGTCCGGACTCCATACCCAATGATTTCCATCAGTGCCTCGAAGCCGTTACTGGATGGTTGCATGCAAGCAGGTTGAGGGTGAATCCAGCAAAAACGGAGATCCTATGGCTGGGTCGACCGGATGGTGGGGATGTCCAGCTGCCTACCCTGGATGGTGAGGCTTTACGCCCGTCATCTTTAGTAAAGAGTCTGGGAGTCCTCTTGGACCTTCTGTTGACAATCACTGTTAGCAAAACCACCTATTTTCATCTATGACAGGCTAGACAGCTGGCACCCTATCTATCCTGGGACGACCTAGCTACGGTGATCCAGGCCATGGTCATCTCAAGACTAGACAACTGTAACACCCTTTACATCGACCTACTTCTGGCTGTGACCTGGAAGTTCAAGCTTGTACAGAATGCTGCTGCTTGACTTCTCACTGGGGCTCCAGTGAGATGTCATATAACACCAATCTTGCAGCAGCTTCACTGGCTGCCAATCGAGCACCGGATCACTTTCAAAGTGATGGTACTAACCTTCAAGGCCTTATATGGTCCAGGGCCGGCATATATGAGGGACCGTCTCACCCTCTACCAAACCAAGAGATAACTCCGCTCAGAAGATCAAGACCTATTGGAAGTTCCCAGTTTTAAGACCTTCCGCTTAACAGCGACCTGGCGCAGAGCTTTCTCTATCATAGTGTCATTTCTTTGGAATGCCTTGCCAACTGAAGTCCGTGCCCTGCAAGATCGATCAACTTTCCGCAGGGCATGCAAGACTCACCTATTTTGGCTGGCATTTGAATCTTAAATTTACTAGTTAATGTGAATTCTTATCTTTGCTGTGTTTTATATTGCATGTTGTGAACCGCTCTGAGCCCTCGGGGAGTGGTGGTTACAAGTCTGAATAATAGATTTAAAAAATGTAAAAAATTAAGGAATTCAAATTCAGAATCCGAAACTAATGAAGCTTCAGATAGAGATTTCATCTGGGCGGTGATGATGAGATTATGGACTCTGGGCTCGACCTCTGCCTGTCATCAGATGATTAGTAACATCAGCTTTTAAAGTATGATCTACTGTTGTTATCTTAAAAACACACAGGCACATTTTTGCACAGATTAAACCAGGTGGAGGAAGATACAGCATCACTATGTTGGAGGAAAAGCTGCTGCACCATATCTTTGCTCAACCCAGGAGCAGGGATTATTTATTTATTCATTTATTTAAATCTTCTCTACCTCCATAGAGGGACTCAGACCAGCTAACAGCAAGGATTCAATGCTAACAATACAATCTAAAACATCATACATCAACAATAGATTAAATACATAGAATAAAATACATATAAGCCAATTCGCCAAGATAAAATCATGTCCAACTCAGTCCGCATATGAAGCTGTTATTCTGGGAATTAAAACACACACTCTGAAAATAGAGTAAGGGCACAAAAATAGTGGAAATGTTACCAGTTGCATTCAATATGACTATGCCTCTCCCACATAAATCAATGAAATAATAATAATAATAGACTGCCCTATCTCCCTGAAAGGACCCAGGTTTTTTTCCAACACATATGGCAAACACTCGATGCTGGCAAAGAAACATAGTGACAAATTACAGCAAATTAATACATATAAAAGAAAACAGCCATTACTATAAATGATAGGGACATTACTCTTAATGATAGGGACATGTCTGCTGTCCTACCGAAAACCCTAATGTTTTACCACATTTGATACTTCAGGTGTCAATGCCATTCCAACAAGCAAATATAACATGAATCAGCACACCATACTGGGAAGCAAGGGATGAGGGATCATTGGTCAAAATGTAAAACTCCCTTCTTTCATCATGCACACTCGGGCTAATAATAATTAAAAATGAAATTAATGATTAGGAGTGTCATTATGCTTTAAAATAGATGAATGGATTATGATTTTGAAGGTGACCTTTTTGTGGGAAAGTCAGAGATACAGCCTGCACACTCAAAGACTTGCTGTATCCTGACAGAACCCTCTGACCTTGTCTTCACTGGCTTGGTGCTGAAGTCTCAGGGACAGGAATAATTACAAGATGGTCTTCTTTTTTTGGTTAATCCTTGTTTGAGCAACAAGGTCTAGTGTGTTCCTGTGACTCTTGTTATGGCCCACATTCGTAGCACAGAGGCTTCCATCAATTCATATGGAGGGCCAAGTGGAATTAGAAAGGTCTGTAATTAAATTAACAGAATGACAAGGCAGGGATTCTATGATTCAGCAATTAGGGATGTTTTGACCCTGTGAGTTCTGGATTAGGAAGGAAGTCTCTGCACTGACCCATCTGAGCATCTCTGTGCATCCACAGACAGCATGGTCATTGTGTGTTGAGAAATGATTGAATGTCAGACTCCAAATATGGTGTTGCCTATATTTAAGAGTATCCATTCTCCAGCAAGGCTTTGTCAAACTGAAAGATTATATCAGGGTGAAAACTGTATGGCCCTCTAGATATATGTACTTCCCAGCATTCCTCACTATTGGCTATGTGGGCTAAGACTGAAGAGAACTGCAACCCAACAATATATTGTGGCCCACATGATTCCTGTCCTTGGGCTTTATGAATGCTTTCTCAGTCACCAGCTTTTGCTTGAACAAATTATGAATTCTCTGAGAGCTATCTAAGGTGCTGAAGGTCTTGTCTTTTTGCAACTCTTTTTCCGAGACCAATATTCTTGGTTAGTCAGATTGCTACACAGTCTTTTCTGGCTGGCCTCTTTGACCACCCTCCCCTAGTGTGGATTTGCCTTTTCGGGAGATCATCTGATTCTACTTTAATCTAATGGGAAAGAGCAGAAAAGTGCCATAACTTTCTGCAGGCTGAGACTTAAACTGCCATGAGTTTCCTGCCATGTTTCAAGGTGGTCCTCATCTTCAGCATCGGATGAGAAAGTTATGCCTAAGCTGTTCATGGCAGGTCTCTTAAGATTGCTAGCATCCTTGTTCCAAAAAGACACTCACAATGCTTCTATTGATAATGAAATGTGGTTTGCAAACATTTCCTGGCTCTCACTAATAATTCCAAAACAACAAGGTATTCAAAGTCATCCAAACGTTTCATTTTCATTATGATGATATACGGTTTGGAGGAGGCACCGCCCACATGAGCATGACCACAGGGTCAGACCGGTTCTTTCTTCTCCAAACCCTTACTACGCTTCAACCCCCCCCCCTGCCCCCAGATGGTAGAAAAAGCCTCCAGGCATAGGTTTCAAACAGTGTAGAGCAGCTGTGGGTTCCCAAGTGTTTTGGCCTACAAATCCCAGAAATCCCATCCAGTTTACCAGCTGTTAGGATTTCTGGGAATTGAAGGCCAAAATATCTGGGGACCCACAGGTTGAGAACCTCTGGTGTAGAGGAAGTAGGTGATAGATTGAAAACATCTGGAGGAAAATGTTTTCCAAAAGTTCCTCTTTGTAAGTAAGGTAAGGAAAGCAAGAAATAGCCATGGTGCAACCCCCAAAGAAAATTATACCACTCAATGAAATTCCACACATGGTCAGACAAGTTTGATGTCAAATCTGCATTAGAATACTATTTAAAATAAAGGGAATTTGAGCCTCCCATATGACAACTGTTTATAACTAGGACTGTACAAATTCCTGTACTATGGATGTGCTTGCTAGCTCAGAACATTACATATTCCCTGCTAGAATAATGATCTATGGATCTTATCCACAGACTAAAAGCGTCTGGTGGTAGATATACATTTCAAAGAACTCAAAAGGACACAGACACTTTGCAAATTCCCTCTCTCTCGCCATAGCAGTTCTAATTTTGAATATTTTTTCATAGCAGTCTCTTTAAGATATTAACTACAGTTTATTTAGTGAGTCACATACTGGTTTCAAGTGGATTCATGAACAATATTTGCTTTCCATTTATTCTTAAAGGTTAATCTGTGATTTCTTGTGTCTCAGTGCAAACACCACAAATTTACGAGAAGTGGATGAGACACATTTGTAATGCTAACCAAAGCAGCTACATCTATCAGACATGCAGTAGCTTTTACCCTTTTAATCTTTTTATCAAAACACAAGGCAGAACTAGATGACCTTCAAAGTCTCCTCTATCACTGTGATTCAAAGACAAGTGTGTGGCCAATGAAGATGAGTGTTACCCATCTAGTCCTCTACAGTAAAACTCTGTGTCATATATTCTGTCTATAAATACAAACACTTTGCTCTCCAACTAGCAAAATCACCAGACAACACTATTAACTATGGGTTAACTATGGGCAACTTTTATTATATGTTACCAATCAATCTCTGTGTGATCATCCAATCTGATTTATAAATCAACATAAACTTTAACATGAATTTGAACTTGACAATGAACTTGAACTTGAACTTGAACTTGTTATTAATCAGATGAGTCGTTGGCCCCGCATGACCAAGTCATCCTCCAACAAGGGCGAGACATTCCCGGATTCCCATGATTCCCGGATGCAACCCACTTGTTGCTCCCATGGGAACTCTCCAGGTAACAAGTAGAGACTGTAGCATACTCCCCCTTCCTGTGGTGCACACCAATACCTGTGTGTGCCTGCTGTACGTTTGATGCCTATTTAAGACCCCCTCAATCCAATTTGCCCAAAATGCACAGTGTAGGATAGGCGAAAAAACTCAGAACATGGAGGGGGGGGGATTCCTACCCGGCCCCTAACGCCGACCCTTGACAAGTACACTGCAGGGGTGGCGGGTGGGTGGGTCAACTTCTTAAGGCCAAGTGGGTTGGACTAGGCTCAACTCATCTAGGCCCCGCCCACAATAAGTTATTGCTGGGACTTTTTAATTCTTTGTCTTCCCTTCACTTGAAGGGAGCAAAGTGCTTCCCCGCCCTCATGCTGAGGGTGGGAAAGGTGGTACATCTTGTTACTATAGCCCATAATTTCTGATAATCTGCCATTCTCTGCAAATTTATTTGGTATCATTGAGAGCCTTTTACATCAGTGACCACTAAAACATTCATCAGCAATGCTGCTGTACAAGGGCATGAATATTAATAAGGTTTGCTTCTATTCACGTTAAGCCTGCTACCTACTGAAATCAGTATTTTATGGTTATTTCAGCATACCAGTATCTGGCGTTTGGGGCTCGTATATAGCCTTTTAGTTTCTTGGCCAAGCTTCTTGCATTTGCACTTCATCAGTTTGCTTTCTGTGAAACATGCACTGGAGCAAAAAAAAAAAGAAAAAAGAGCTTGCCTTCTCTTCAGTGTTTTGACCATGTTACTGCTCTTTTACTCCAAGGAGAAAACCATGTATCCATTCATTTGTTGTTGAACTACAACTCCCAGCATTCCTCAATATTAGCTATTTTGTCTAGGGCCGATGGGAGTTGTAATAATTGTGTGGATAGCAAACAACAACAGCAGTAGCAGGAACAAAACATAAGACAATGATAACAAGAACAACAGTCTTAATCATTTCCCCATTGGGAAATGGATGTTTTGCAATATTATGAGAGGTCACACAGACCATTTTGTGAGAACACACAAGGCTCCACATTCCAAAGCCTCTGTCCAACAAAGGTTTAAGAAACCTATATCAACACATGAGTATAACAAGGGATGGTCTACTGAATTGCACTTCATTAAAAAATCCATAATGGAGGACCCCAATGATAACAAAAAATGGGCTCACAATAGGTTCTGGTCCCTTAATACAGATGGCCTAGTCCTATGATATTGCAGGCAAAGCAAATGCTGAATGCTGTAACTTACAAAAGTCACAATTATAAGATAGAGCTGCACCAACATACTAAAATGTCTAACATGTGCAACAAATTGATACGTTGTGCAAATGGGATGTGGGTAGAGATGAGGGAAAGTGGGAGAGTAGTACTAATAAGAGCAAAAGGAACCTCTCAACAACCCCAAGAACCTCTTTCCGCACTCGATAAGGTAAGACATAAATGTTAATTTATAAAATGTGACTGTTGAATGATGAAGCCTGCAGTTTTTACTAGCTAAGACGGGCCCCAAATTCTGAACCCCTAGCAGCAGTGGTGGCTGTAGCAACACATAAAATTAGTTAGATGATGTAGCATCCTAATCAAACCTGTCAATCTCCATTTATGCTGGACTACAATTCCCACAATTCCTTGTCAATATGACCATTGGGATGCATGGAGTACGTGGGAGAGAGCTGCAATACAAAAGTTTTGAACTACAATACCCACCATTCTCCAGCAAGTAGGTCAATACCCAGACTATTTGAAGTTAATGCAGATATAGTCATAACATCTAAAAGGTGCCAAGTTGGAGAAATCTATACTGTAGCAAGTATAAAATTGTATTTTGCAGTCCCACTACCCAGGTCAGGCTCATACTCCATATATAAAAGTGAGGTGGCCTCTTTCTCTTTCGGCACATATATGCGCATGCACACACACACACACACACACAAAATATATAGGCAGGAAACATTGGACTACAAAGGGCATTTGGGAGCTTGGTGGAGATTAATCAAAACCAATCAATCACTGATTGCTGGAATGAGAGGAAAGCACCAATCAGGACATAAGAAACCAGTTACGTGGCTCTTGGGGGAGGGCTCAGGGAGTAGGAAAAAGTGACTGCAATGCATTTTTTTCCAAGAGACAGTGAGAAGGTTGAGTGCACCGGTTCCATGACAAATGGAAATGAGATGATCCCCCCCCAAGAGGTTTGGGAGGCTGGACAACAAATCCAAGGAAGCAATCAACATCCCCAGAATATACATCATAAAGACACTGGCAGAGAAAACACAAAGGCTTTTTTCTATGTTTGATAGAAAAGTTTTTGCGTCTTGCAGAATATTTTCTATTTCCCACTCCCAATGCCGCATAACAACTGCTGAGTTCTATAACCCATGTAAAGCTTTCATAAGTATCTCCACAGTGACAAGAAACCTGTCAAATTCAGATCAGGAGACTAACCCTTTGTTTGACTTGGTGCAACTGCAAAAAATTACTCAAATAATCTGGATAGGCTTGGTAGCTATCCCTCGGGGCTGAAAATGCTGCTGCTTAATGCCAGGTTGATAAATGGCAAACTAGTTGCAATTCAGGACTTGATCCTGGATAAGCATGCCAACCTGGCATGTCTTACAGAGACCTGGCTGGATGAGACTGAGGGAGTCAATCTCTCTCAGCTCTTCCCACCAGGATTCTCTGTGCAGCAGCAGGTGAGGCCTGGGGACAGGGAGGTGGAGTTGCAGTGATCTATTGGGAAAACATCCCCCTGACCAGGTGCCCTACAGGTTTTTAGTGTGTTGACCTAATGGTGGGGAGTCGGGACAGAAAAGAGATCCAGTAGGTTACCACACACCCCACTGCTCTACAGTCTCCCTTCCTGAGCTAGCCAGGGTGGTCTGGGGGTTGGCATTGGAGTCTCCATGGCTCACTGTACTGGGGAACTACAACATCCGTGCTGGGGAACTACAACATCCATGCAGGAGTGACTCAGGACTTCATGTCTGCCATGACAACCATGGGCCTGTCCCAATTGGTATCTGGCCCCACACATGCTGCTGGACACACTGACCTTGTATTTTGTACAGAGGGTGGGAATGCTGATCTGAGAATGGAGGAGTTCTCTGTGGTTCTGTTGTTGTGGACAGATCACTACCTGATCAGGTTTAGACTGGCTGGGACTCAGGAACCTCTACAGGGGTAGGGAACCCATTAAGATGGTCCACCCCAGGAGGCTTATGGATCCAGATAGATTCCTGATGGCTCTTGGGGAATTTCCTGCTACCAGGGCAGGTGATCCTGTTAAAACCCTGGTAGATCTCTGGAATGGGGAAATGTATCTTAAAATCTATGGTGGGGCAATAAAAGCAGCAAAAAGAGCATTTTATACAAATACTATTGCTGCAGCACAAAATCGTTCAGCAGAGCTGTTTCGGGAACTCAGAGGCCTAGTCCAACCTGGCCCAAAAGAGAATGTTGACCATACAACAGCACACTGTAAGGAGCTTGCCTACCATTTTGCAGATAAGATCATTTGGATTCACTCTAACTTAGATGCCACAGTTGATACAGCTCTGGTGTATGTAACCTTGGCACCTGCTTATCCTGTGTTGATGGGTACCTTTTAATTTGTGCAGCCTGAAGATGTGGACAAGATTCTTGGAGAGGTGAGAGCCACCACAGATGCTCCAGACCAGGGGTGGGCAATTATTTTTTCCAAGGGGTCACATGAGGGCCAAAAAATATTATGGAAGGCCGCACCTAAAGGCTGAACTACATTCTAATCTACATAATTTATTTATTTATTTATTTACTATATTTACTAAATATTACACATCATTATTAACATATTAATATATCAAGAAATATTCATATATTATTAGTATTAATATCATAATTATTATATTATAGTATATATAGACATTATAATATATTGAAATTATAATATAATATAACATTATATTATATTATTTATTATATTATTATAATAAAATTATTATAAAATAATAAAAACCACTAAAATAAAATAAAATGAAATTCAAGAAGACAAGGTGCGAATCAAGATAAAGGCTGACATCCTCAAGAGAGGAAGGATCCCAAGATGGAATGGCCCAATGGACCCAGCCCAGAGGATACAAAGCGGACCCAGCTGCCGCCGCAGCAGAGCAGAGCAGCAGACGATGGGAGGCTGAAGGCCTCTGCCCGCTCTCACCCCCAGCCGTTCCCGATCGGCTGATCGCCCTGCCATGGAGTGCCTGCCATCCCGGGAGGCGATCCGGGCCTGCAGCGGGAGCAGTCGGCGACCTGAGGTGGCTGATCACTCTTGCGACCCGACTGCTCCCGCTCCAGGCCCGGATCACCTCCCGGGATGGCAGGCACTCCAAAGCCGCTGCTCCTCCGATTGTTCTCCTGAGCGGCGGGCTGTCTGCCGACGCAGGTCCCAGAGCCCACGATGGGATGGCGGCAGTGGCACCCCTTCCTCTTGGCCTTGCTCCCAATGCCCTTCTCCCCGGGCTGGACAGAATCGGCCACCGGGCCGCATCCGGCCCGCGGGCCGTAGGTCTGCTCTAGACCCTTGCCTTTTCTGGCTCATAAAACAGACCAGAGGGGGACTGGTGGAGTGGGTCAGGGAAGTAATTAACACCTCCCTACATCAGAGCAGGGTCTCCACATTTGACTGTGGGGTCCTCAAGGCTCTTGCTGTCTCCCATGCTGTTCAGCATATACATGAAACTGCTGGGACAGGTCATCTGGAGTATTGTAGTGCAGTACCATCTATATACAGATGACACCCAACTTTATTACTCCTTTTCACATAATTCTGAGGAAGCGGTTCCTGTGCTAGACTGGTGCTTGGCAGCTATAATGGACTAGATGAGGGCAAACAAATTAAAGCTTAATCCAGACAAGACAAAGGTGCTCATAGTCAGTCTAAGACAGATCTGGGAATAGGGAGTCGGCCTGTGTTAGATGGAGTTACATTCCCCCTGAAAACGCAGGTTCACAGTTAGAAAGTACTGCTGGATTAGGCTCTGAACCTGGAGGCCCAGGTATCAGAAATGACAAGGAGTTTCTGAGCACAATTCAACGTGTTGGTTTTGATCTACAAAGCCCTATATGGCTTCAGGGAGACATCTACAATCTAGTGGGGATGGCTTTCTCTCGGCCCCACCACCCATTCAAGCACGCTTGGTGGGAACACGGGAGAGGGCTTTTTTGTTGGCTGCTCCCAGGCTATGTAACTCCCTCCCAAGACAAACCAAAATGGCCCCATCTCTGTTGGCCTTCAACAAGCAGGTCAAGACCATCCTCTGCCAACAGGCTTTTAGGGAAGGGTAAGGGAAGGCCCTCGGTTGAGGGTGGGTGGTATTTATTTTATTTATTTATTTATTTATTTATTGGTTCGACTTAATATACCGCTCTCTCTGGAGTATTGAGGGGGATATGAGTTTTAAAGGCTATTTTAGAGTATTTTCTCCATTTTAATTCTGTTTTAACCACATTGTTATTGTGGGTTTTTTTTTTACTTTTGTATGGCTTTTAAAAAACTGTTAAGTGTAGATAGATATTAATCGACTTGAGTCTCCATGAGGAGAAAGGCGGCATAATAATAATAATAATATGCAGGGGATAGAAACAGAATTTCAGAGGTGCTATAGCTTCATTAGAAACTAATCTTTTTAACCTCCTGCTTTACCAGTCCCCGATGTCAAAATTAGAATGTGGGCAACTTGTAAACATGACACAAGCTCTTTCCAATAAAAGGGAGAACAGATTCATGCTCGCCATACTACACACAGATAAATGTTTGCATCAGTACATTTCTTGATGGCAAAAAGAAAAATGGCACCAGATAAAAGAGAGCCTTACAATATCTTGGGATGAACAGAGCTAAGACAATTAGTAACAACCTACACTATGAAGTTGTGATCCTTCTTGTCAGGCTGGAAATAATTTTCTGCACAACACTTCTTACATCAAAAAGCTGCCTTAGCTACTTTCAACCTCTTCCAAGACTAGTCCCCATCAGATTATGAACTCCCACAATTTCCCCTTTCAGATAGTGAGATGTAACAAAGGTATCCTGGTGCTTTGGGGCCATCTGAACAGTAGAACTGGATCTGATTTGTCCTGCTTCACTGTCCAAACTGGAAATTGTCACCATCACTCCTTCTCCACATTCATCAGTGCAGGGAAAGGGATGCATCATGCCAGGTCATCCCTGCTGCTCCTCCTAGCCAGTCATGGAGATGGGTTCAAGTTCTTGGCCATTGTGGGTATCTCTGCTGATGTCAGAACAGGGCATCTATGTGATCAGAAAGAAGGACTCCAAATGGGTCCCCTTAGCTCAATGTTGAGGTCATAATGGGCTGAGATTTGGCATAAATGTGCCAGTTCCAGGGCTGTTACAGGACTGATTTACAGTGGACAAAAATAAAATGGCAGTGGTAAAGGATTTCTGGATGCTATCCATTTACATACATCTGTTAACAGAAATATGCAGTGTTTATAGTGGACTCTGCAGAAAATGCTTTCATTGCACTCAACAAAAAGGTAAATCAGCCTTTTAGCAAGGCTTGCAAATGCTGATTTATTATCAATAAATATTTTATTTTTATACCTATTAGAGATACCTATATACGTGGGGTACATAAAATTTCTCGGGAAGAAAGGGGTCATGATAATGTAACAACAATCCAATTTCTCTTTTGTTCTCCACCTATGTACCTTTTTATACCTCTAGGTCACTTGCTATCATTAATGCTTATTTGTCTCAGATTCAATTAAAGAATGTTTAGTTATCCAGTCTTTCTTGAAAAATACTAGGTATTTGCATCTCCTTTCCTTCACAATGGTAAGATTTTAATGACAGAAAGTGCAAGATTTCCACTATCAACCAATATTTCTAAATGTATACAATCCCCTCCTTGCATATACAGAATTACAATTTTTTGCTTAAGAAATCTATTTCAGGTATTGAATATAACCATTCTTTCTAAACAATCCACAATCTGGAAGAGCTGCATGGAAGGGGCATCCAGGACAGTGGTGCTCAAAATAACGGTACCTGGACTGATACTGACCTTTGAGTCATTGGCTGCTAGTCCATAGAAAGTTTCCAGGAACAAAGGAAAACAGTTGTAGCTAATGAGCACAAATATGGTACTTGGATTTGCCACATTATTTTTAAAAACTGGTTCCCCACATCAGAAAGCCCGAGAAGCACTGGTCTGGGAGATTTTTGCTAAGAAAATCAAACCAACGAATTCTCACTTAAGCTTCTTGTTTCCCTATTGACACAGCTAAAAGAGACAACTAAATGTGACAAAATTCATGACTGAAGAACTGATACAAGCAAGGCATTTTTGGGATGGCACAGGATAACTTATAAGGCTAGATTCTGGTCTCTACATCAAATACTGTGTAATACAAAATTCTTCCCCCATTCCCTTATTTGCACGCTTCAGATGGGCAGAACATCCTTAAAACTGCATCTTTCTCTCCCGAAGTCCACTTATTTTGAAGTTAATCATGTGTAACTCTCTCTCTCTCTCTCTCTCTCTCTCTCTCTCTCTCTCTCTCTCTCTCTCTCTCTGAGACTGTTGTGTAACATGTCACAGAAAAGAATGCAAGTTGGGCATGTTTTCCCCTTCAAAAAATACGGCACCATTTATTTGCAATAGTCTTTTTCAAAATCTTCATTCCACAATACATTCAAAATAACCAATACATCCACAAGACTCTGTAAGCAGAGAGAAGTTTGCATAACACCGATGTCTGATGTGTAATTGTGAATAGATGTAGAGTAGATCTTTGTAGATTTGTGAGTTATTTTATTTTATAATATTCTGTGTGACCATTAATATATATTTTTTTAAAAAAGACTCTGTAAGCAGATTCCATTAGCAGGGGATGCTCAACATTGCTTTACTCATGTAATGTCTTGGTTTGCATGGCCAAAAGTTCAGCCAAGACTGAGAGGCATGCAGGACAGAAAAAAAGATGGATGGGGCAGTCTATCAAGCAACCCTGGGTTTGCGAAATGGTGTTTACTCAGAGTTTACTAAAGTCAGACAAAGCACTTCCTTCTTTTTTCTGAATACAATAAAATAAACCCCCCTACAAAGACAGAAGAACTGAATTTTTGATCATCTTCTAATGTTTACCTGAGTTCTGACATGTTGCGACAACTTCTTATCCATGCCACAAAAGGAACTCAACTAACAAAGGTTTAGAAAGAATTAGAGAAGATGGTCTTAAAACCCACTTCTATTCTGGGGCTTTTAAAAGACCCAGCCTTCCTTTTCTGAAACACTATTTATCCTGTCAGAGGAAAAGGTGAAACTTAAACCATAACACCATAACACCTTCACTATTTCAACCCCTTTTCTCCCATCACTCACCGGTTTCAGCTTGAGTTTCAGACTCATTTCTATCTCAGTGTTGAAAGTAAGTGCTGCCTGTGTGATCAAGGGAGTCAGACTCAGGGAGGGGAGAGGGGAGTGGTGTAGTGCTCCCCAGCCTAGGCACTGGGTTGCTTACATCACTCCCTGGAGTGGTGAGGAAGAGCTGTGATCACGCTCAGAAATACACTACATGTACCATTCCCTGATGTAGAAGTGTGGGAGTTACAATGTTTGTGACATTTAGGAAACATCGTTAATAACAGAATCTTGATTTCTCCTCTCCGTATCATCCTAAATCTCAAAATCCTGTGCAAGTTTGAGCCAGACTATTTCCTCACCTCTACAAAAGAATACATTTGGGGGAAAAAAATAAAAACCCCATAAGCATTTTGCAAGAAAGATCCATAAATAGATCTACAAACTGCAAATCTCTTCATTTAACAATGTTAGGTATGTTTATACATTGATGTTAGAACAATGTTCTAGAAAGCATATTTTAACAGCCAAACAGCATCTCAAGATGTGGAGGAGATGTAGAATGATACTTTTTTGGTCTTTGCTGTCCTGATATTTCCTGTGCTTCTATCTAAACTTATTTTCTTCCTTCTTCTAGAAGAGGATGGGCAAAGTGTGGCCTCCAGATGTTTCTGAATTGAATTCCCTTGCCAGCATGTCAAGGCTGAATAATGCTGGGATTTGTAGTCCAGTAATGTACACAGAGCTGCACTTTCCTCTTCTCTGTTCTAGACTTTTCAGCTCCACTTTGAGATGGACCAAACACTTGCTAATTTTGGTACAACCCAAATCCATACCCCAGAGCATTAGAAACTTGTCAATTCCAGTTGCATAACCAGAATTTCACCACTGACATGTATCAGCATAGTTTTTCAAACATGGAAGTGTGAGCAAAGCAAAATTTCCTATACATTACAAGATGCACACAAGCACTTGTTCACTATGGATTGGGGACCATATGGCACAAATGAGGCCTATCAATGTCAACGAAAACAGTTTGCTTTGACTAGATAGTGCTTTAAACTCCTAGTGTTTTCAAGTTAATTTAATCATATGCAACACATTCTGAGATGTTTCAAAACAATGTGACATGTTCTGCTGATAGGGTAACAGCCAGAACACTGGAATAAGATACCAAAACCAAATGTGGTGTACATCATTTGGAAATATGCTTTCTCCTTACTGATGAGTTTATTTGTATGCCACAGCCTTTGGCACCTCAATTGCTGTCTTTGGGTTTTTCTTTTTGTTAAGAATTCTAAATCAAGTTGGGCTACTAACTAGACTATACCATGTCACTGAGTTATTTATTAAATTAATTCCTCAGCTTCATCTATTATCAGATTTCAATCACGAACCTTAAAGAATTACAAATTCATCTTCAAGAATCGGCTTTTAGTGGCAACACTACTGAACGTTTTTGAAACTGAGGCTGCATATACATCAGATCAAATAATACAGAGTAGCCTATTCTGAAGTTGCCCGGGACATACTATGGGAGATCCACACATATTGCTGAAGAAGTGCCCCAATTTGCAGTCCACATGGTTGACCGGGGTGATTGTGCATCAACACTGTTCCTTTTGGGGGCTGCCAAGCTCAATGGCAAAGCCTTGCTGGCAATGTTGCTTCTAGTAAGGTCACAATAGGGCATCTGGCTATGTGATCATCAGAAACAACATCTCCTGCTGAGGAGCTGCTTCTGCCTGGTGAAACAGAAGAACCATCCTGATTCGCTTTCCACACTCCAAGAACACTAGGAATCCCGCTGGAGTTTCTTGGAATTGAAATAACCCGAGTTTTTTCTTGTGATGAATTAAAATTGAATTGTGATGGACGCAACAGCTGTCGATAAGTTACTTGCTGCAGCTAGGCCAACTACCTGCTCCCTTGATCCGTGCCCCTCCTGGCTTGTTAGATCTTGCCGGGAGGGGTTACAAGACCCCCTGGGAAAGATTATCAACAGCTCTCTTGAGCAAGGAGTGTTCCCAGGGGGTTTGAAAGAGGCAATGGTAAGACCGCTGCTGAAGAAGCCGAACCTGGATCCTTTGGCTCCCTCCAATTACCGACTGGTTTCCAACTTGCCTTTTTTAGGCAAGGTGATTGAGAGGGCAGCAGCGGATTAGCTGCTGCAGTTCTTAGATGACACAGCTGGACTTGATCCCTTCCAGTCCGGCTTCCGTATTGGGCATGGGACGGAGACCGTGCTTGTTGCCATTACAGAGCAACTTCGCCGCCAGCTGGACCATGGCGGATCAGCCCTGCTCGTGTTGCTAGATCTCACGGCAGCGTTTGATACGGTAGATCACGCATTATTGACCCACCGTTTAGCCGTGACTGGAGTTAGGGGGATTGCCCTTAAATGGGTGGCCTCCTTCCTCCAGGATCGGGGACAACATGTGGAGAGGGGGGAGGAGGTCTCTGGGAGACTCCCATTAAGTTGTGGGATCCCCCAGAGAGCCGTCCTTTCCCCCTTATTATTCAACATCTATATGCGTCCGCTGGGCCAGCTGGTTCGCGACTTTGGTTTGGAGTGTTATCAGTATGCTGATGACACCCAGCTGGTGCTGAGAATGGATGGCAGGCCGGACACCGTACCCAATTGTTTCCATCAATGCCTTGAAGCCGTGACTGGTTGGCTGCGTTCCAGCCGGCTGAAGGTGAATCCATCGAAGACGGAGATTCTGTGGCCCGGTCGACCTGGACTGGATGAGTGCCGGTTGCCTACCCTGGATGGCGAGCAACTAAGCCCATCATCTTCAGTAAAAAGCTTGGGGGTCCAGTTGGGCCCATTGCTGTCCATGGAGACCCAGGTCTCCATGGTCAGCAAAACATCATTTTTCCATCTGCGACAGGCTAGGCGACTGGCGCCCTACCTGTCCAGGGACGACCTGGCCGCGATGATCCAAGCGACGGTCATCTCAAGGCTGGACTACTGTAACACCCTCTGCATTGGTCTTCCCTTGTCGACAATCCAGAAACTCAAGCTAGTGTAAAACGCCGCCGCTCGCTCACTGGTGGGAGCACCGGTGAGGGAGCACATCACTCCCATCTTGCGGCAATTGCACCGGCTTCCAATTGAGTACCGAATTGTCTTCAAGGTGCTGGCGTTAACCTTTAAGGCCTTGCACGGTCTAGGGCCTGTGTACCTGAGGGACCGCCTTACCCCGTATGTTCCCCCGAGATCACTACGCTCAGAGGAGCAGAACCTACTAATTGTTCCATCGATCCGCTCTTGCCACCTGTCCACGACAAGGCAACGAGCCTTTTCAGTAGCGACCCCTGTATTGTGGAATGCCCTTCCGGTTGACACCCGGGTGCTCACAGAGCTTATCCCCTTCTGGAGGGCATGTAAGACCGTTCTCTTCAGACTTGCCTTTAACTGAAACCCGGAAATTCAATCTGCCTGCCGATCATTGTCTGTATGAATTTTATGTAATTTTAATATTTTACGCACTCTGTTGTTTTTATGTATGCTGTGTGAACCGCCCCGAGCCTGCAGGGAGGAGCGGAATATAAAATCGAACAAACAAACAAATAAATAAATAAAAGCTAAAAGAAGTGCTTCTATTGCGGAACAGTCCATATTTCATCTGACCTGTTGCCAGCAGGTCTGAGGTAAGAATATTTTATTAAGGCCATGTAGACATGGGAAGCCCCTAGTGGTGCAGTGGATTAAACTGCTGAGCTGCTGAACTTGCTGACCAAAAGGTCACAGGTTCAAATCCAGGGAACGATGTGAGCTCCCACTGTTAGCCTCAGCTTCTGCCAACCTAGCAGTTTGAAAACATGCAAATGTGAGATCAATAGGTATCTCTCTGGCAGGAAGGTAACGGCACTCCATGCAGGCATGCCGGCCACATGACATTGAAGGTGTCTATGGATGACGCTGGCTCTTCAGCTAAGAAATGGAGATGAGCACCAACCCCCAGAGTTGGACATGACTGGATTTAATGTAAGGAGAAAACCTTTACCTTTAGACATGGGGTACGATATCTGTGAAATTTTGGATATACTATGCAGTTTTACTTTTCATCTCCACTTTGTTATTTGCTAATTAGCAAAGGCAGATAATGGCAGAACTTGGGGAAATTACTCTTTAAACCAAAGTTACCACAATCCTTCAGCCAGCATAGTCACTAGCCCTTGTAGTTGAGAGGCTTCTGGGAATTGTAGTGTAAAACAGGAACTTATGCAAAAACAACACACTAGAGTTCTCACACGAGGTCACAGTTGGGTGGAAAACTATTTAGCAAAAAAGTGGCAGAACGGTATTGGGGTCACAGTGAGTTTATCAAGATGACCTGCATATTGGATTCCATCACATACTGGGTAAAAGGTAGAGAATCTTGAGAGCCCCTCCTAGAACCTTTGTAGCCTACAGAATTAATGGTCGATGTTTGCTGGCACGATGACTGATCCACGATAGCAAAGCGCTCACAGACTCTGCCCTTTCTATCCAGCCTCCAGCAACGACTTGTCAGATCCCATCCCATCACCTCCAGCCAGCTAATGACCCAATATTGACAAGCTGGTGCTGCTACTGATCAGGCATCAATTCTGTTGCCTAGCAGCAGCTCCTATGTGGCAAGTGTTCATGTCCTCCCTGCTCCCTTGCACTAACAGATGCAAAGGCTAAGCCAATGAACTGAGGAAGCTTCAAAAAGGAAATGCTTTGTTTCAAAAAGTTTGAGGTGGGCGGTCTAGCCTGATGAAGTTCAATGGGTGAAAAATGCACAAAGCCACAAATACTAACAAGTGTAAGGGCAAAGTGGGTTTAGTCCAGCATACTATTTCCAACACTAGTCAGTGTGATACTTACAGGAAGCCCTAAAGCAGGATAAGATTGTACTGAGGCTGCATCTACATGGCAGAATTAACACAGTGGTGTCAACTACTTTGACAGTCTGAGTTCAACTGGGTAGAATGTGAAAACTTGGTCTTTCTTTGACATCTCTTAGATTGAACATGGTGACTCTTTGTTCTGGTGCTCATCCATTTTTGATTTCTGCACTCTAAATTTGTTTTAAATAGATGATATTAATGATTCACATACCTGTGTGACCTTTTCCGTTACATTCTGGGTTCGCTCCATCACTTTGTGGGGTGCTATGATCTCGATCTCTGTGGTGGAACCTGAGCGGTGCTTCTCTAGATTGAACTCTACAAAGTTGAGGGTGAACTGTGGGATCTGACTAATTGTTCTATACTTGAGGTCGGAATCCGACGTGGAATTCTGGCTGGTCTTGACATGAGAAGAATCTGCAGGAAAAGTCAATGAAAAGTTTATCTAGTTAGGTTAGCAGAAAACCCAGCAATTTTTGTGTCTTGTGGTCCAGATATGTAGGGAGTTAGGCTAACCTACTTTCTATTGTAAGGGGCTAGGACAACATTGGATGGTGAGTCCAGATTTTTTTAATGTGTAATTTCACTTTGGTGGTATTTATGGGAAATGATTTTGAAATAAGGGACAAGCATTGAATTCTTTGGGATTGTAATATTTTGTGAAAAGCAGTGCATCATATTATCAAAGCATAGTAAAATAATGTAATAATATTTCAAAAGTGCCAACATGGAGTCATGGTTTGGGAGTTGGACTAGGAGACCAGAGGTGGAATCCCCACTCACCCATAGAAACCCACTGGGAGACCTTGAGCAACTCACACACTCAATCTTAGAGGAAATCAATGGGAACTCCTTCCTCTGAATATTTTGTCAAGAAAAACCTATGATAGTATCACCTTAGGTCAGCTACTATCCGTTGGAAACAATTTGAAGACTCACAACAGCAAAAACAACAACAGCAACAAACAGATTTATAAGCTACTTTTAGAATTAAAAAAACCCTTAAAGTAGCTTTCATTTAAAAAAATGCCAACAACAAACAACTTAAAATATTAGAAAGAACAGTAGCAATAACATCCAAAAATATCAAGCCTAGAATATACTTTAAAAAAGCAATTATAGCAAAACCAAAAACAGAAGCCAATTAAATCAGTCTTCAACACACAAAACAAATAAGTCTTTAAGGCATTCCTAATGGAGTTCTAATATGAAACTGGATTTTTCAATGCCGGGGCTGTGAAATATTTGCGGTTCAGAATATTCAGAAAATGTTGTTAAATCAGTTCCCAATGTTACATTTTAGAAATAACTAGCTGACCCGTGCACGCGTTGCTGTGCCTCCCTAACTCCTTCCTCCTCTTTAGGCCCTCCTCCTCCCTCCCCCCCGGCGGCGCTGTTCCCGATCGGAGCGCCAGGGGGAGAGGCGGAACGGAGGAGGAGGACCTAAGGAGGAGGAAGGGAGGCACCTCCCTTCCTCCTCTTTAGGCTCTCCTCCCTCCCTCCCTTCCCCCCCGGTGGCGCCGTTCCCGATCGGAGTGGTGGGGGGAGAGGCGGAACAGAGGAGGAGGGCCTAAGGAGGAGGAAGGGAGGCACCTCCCTTCCTCCTCTTTAAGCCCTCCTCCTCCCTCCCTCCCCCCCCCGGCGGCGCCATTCCCAATCGGAGTGCCGGGGGGAGGCGGAAGGAGGAGGAGGGCCTAAGGAGGAGGAAGGGAAGCGCCTCCTCCTCCCTGCTCAGCCCCCTCCCTCCGTCCCCGGCGCCCCCGCCGCTGTTCCGATCTGGAACAGCGGCGGGGGTGGTGGAAGGAGGAAGCGGAGGAGGAGGGCCTAAGGAGGAGCAAGGGAGCCGGCTCCTCCTCCCTGCCCACAATTAAAATTACTGTTTTTGTTAGCTTTCACCATGTTTTTAAAAGTTTGTTGTGTGAACCAGAATGGCACCTTTGGATCTGTAAAACAAGATAAGGGAAATGGATTGGATACAGTTATGGAATCAAAGACATTTAAGGAATTTATCAATAAGGGTTAAAGAAAATTATTATAAATTGGTATGGAAATGGTACAGAACACCAGTAAAAATAGCAAATATTAATAAAAATGCTATAAAAACTGTTGGAGAGGTTGCCAAGAGGTGGGTACATATATACTTATGTGGTGGGAATGTAAATATGTAAATGAATTCTGGAGGAAGGTATTTAGAGAAATAGAAGTAATAATGGATATGAAGATGGAAAAAAGTGCAAGTATTGCATTGTTGTCATTATATAATGTTAAGAATTTAGGGAAAACAGAGAAGGATGCAATAAATAATATGTTAACTGCAGCAAGGTTGTTGATAGCAAGGAACTGGAAAGACAAGATAAATATACAAATTGAAGAATGGTATAAAGAACTATGGAATTAGCAATAAATTATAAATTGACATGTAGGTTAAGAGTTAGAAAGGGGGTATGGAAGGTAAATGACTTTGATGAAGTCTGAGGTAAATTTATCGAGAATGGTTTAAAGAAGTAGATGGGAAGTTACCTCAAGAAGAAATGATATTTCGGAAGGGGGGACGACGACAACTCAGAGGTAAATATGATAAGATATAAGATATAGTTGATGTAATGAATTAAGTGTGAAATACAAAAGTATGGAATGTATTGATGTATGTATGTAACTTAAAACTCAATGTACTTTAAGAAAACATATTAAAATTATTAATAAAAAGAGAGGGAGGATCTGAAAGACAAACACAAAAACACAAACAAAAAAAAAGACAAACACATAAAAAAGAAAGAATAAAATTCATATGCGCTAATCTACATGTATAACTTCAAATGCAGAAATAATTAAAATAGTTGAAACATAAATGCAATCTTGCTGCCCCCTTTGGATTTGGCTCCAGGACTTTTCATGGTTACCAAAATCCATGGATGCTCAAGTCCCATTATATACAATGACATAGTGGTTGTCCATCTATGAAGGGTTAAAATCAAGGAATTTGGGTGGTGTCAAGATATGGATATTGAGTCGATTAATACAGAATCTGTGGATACGGAAGGGTGACTATACAATGTATCTTTCCAATCTGGAGGAAAAAGATGACCATCCCCCTTTGGTCTGCTGTCTAGTTTTAATACCTAGGCAAACTGAGGATGTTATCACTCTAGGTGCCTTCCCATTTGTCAGAATCTTCCACAAGGATGGATTGTGGCTCTCTCATTCTTATCTTCTTCTACTTCAAAGTTCAGAAAAACATAGCCTTTGGTGGCTAGGGAGCATTGCAACTGCAAATCCAATCAGACCTAGCCAGCACAGTCAATGAGCTTTGTTGGGCCTTGCTGCAGGGGAGACCCTGGGGCATGAGTATTTGCCATCCAGCTTTGCTGCCTGCTCAGCCCTGGGCTTACCCACGAGGAGACCTGCAGCCACACCGTCATTCCAGCCAGCTGACCTAGCAGCCTCCAAGGAGAGAACATGGCCCCTGCAGACTTGCCATGCGGCTACTTTAATGGCCATGCTGCCCATCTCCCGGCTGCCAGAACACCTGCGCGGGGTGCCTCCATGGCCCCCACTGCTTCGCTACTTTACTACTTTAACAGCCACTGTGTGGGTGCTTATTTTTAGGGTTCCCCCACCTCACCTGTTGCCTGCTGCTTCTGGCAGCTTATTCCATCAGCCCACTTTGGTTGGGATTAAATGTGTACATTTAAGATGTTTTATTGTATTTTTATTGAATTGTTTAATTGATTGTTTAATTGATATGTCATCAGCCCACTTCGGTTGGGATTAAATGTTTACTTTTAAGATTTTTATTGTCTTTATATTTGAATTGTTCAATTGATATGTCACGTGTATTATTGGAAATTGATATGCTAATTGCTTAAATTGATATATCCTATCAATTTGAGCAAGCATTTGCTGATGAAATATCACGGTTTAATTAGATATATGGAATGACGACGATGTGACAGAAAGTGATTTCAACATGACGCTGAGACTGTAATTGTATGTTTTAATTCCTAATTTGTTGTTATATGGTTATTTTTTGGTTTGTTTCCTTGTGTTGTATTGGAGGGCAGAAACTGCCTTGTGTAAACCGTCCTGAGTCGCCTTCGGGCTGAGAGGGGCGGTATAGAAATGAGACAAATAAATAAATAAATATACAGTATGTGTAGTGGGGCATTGTAGGCCACGGTCTGTAAGCCACCCTGAGTCCCCCATTGGGGTCAGGAGAGCGGGGTAGAAATGTGGTATAATAATAATAATAGTTTGACTACTTAATGTATTCCTTATCACTGGTGAAGAGTGGAAGATTGGCAATTGGAATGAGGAACGGAATTCATTTTGTTTTCCAGGTTACTGAATTTAGGATTGTGGTCTACTTGAAGCCAATTCAAGTTAGTTAACAATTCAAGGAGTTCCTGATGGGAATACATTATCTTAGCAGACAGAGTCAAATTAGTGTAGGAATTTGCTGTACAATTTGCTGCGCTTTTGAAACACTAATAAAGACATAGTTGGATGTTATTGCTATATACACAGATCATCATACCACCACCAGTTTACTTAATTTAGAAAGTGCAATCCCATGCCTCATGTTTAACCAATTTTGGTAAAGAAGATAACACAGCTAGCACCATTCCAATAGCAAAGAGTTGTCAATACTGTACACGCTTTCCCCCTACCTGAGTTTGCCCTTCTTTCCCTGAATTTTCTCTGGAACTCAGAACTTGAGACCTCCAAATTCTCCAAGGAGGAGACCTTGCGGAGGCTATGGAATCTGCTCCTTGGCTGGAGCTGGCCCAGACCCCTGGCAAGGTGTGGCCCTCGAGGCCTGAGGGGAGACAGCTCTGGCATTGGGGGTAAGGTGTGTACTTCGGGGTCAGCTGCAGTCTCCAGGCTTGGTTGCCTCTCTTTCCCCAGAAGTGCTTCTGTTTCGGAGTGCGCATAGTTCTCCACAGGCAGGTTCTTCAACTCCCTCAGTTTGAAGGAGTCCCCTCCAGGCTTCAAGACAGCCAGGAATAAAGTGTTCCATTAAGAGGAGCTCTTGTATGTTAAAAGCGAAAGTAGAGGGAAGGAAAAGGAAAGGAGAAAGATCTGGGAGAGAAAGCATGATGGTGGTGGTAATGGGTGATGTTTTCTCAGTAGGTTCATTCCCTGTAATGTCGTCTCAGTAGGTTCCCAAATTACTAAGCCTTCCTGATGTAGTCAACATTCTAAACATTTCATATACATTCTCCTAGTAACATTACGCTTGCTCTGTGTGTATGTCCGTATTATGGATAGGAGTCTAAGTTTAGAGTAGCTTATCTTAGGTTCTCTAATGGTTCAGTGGCAGTGATGATGTATGAACCAGAATCTTCTTTGTTTTTAGTTCAGTCTCTTAGGCTGAATCCACACATATTGTATGAACACATGGTATTTCTCATGATTTGAAGCTAAAGTGGTCCTTTTTGATGTGTGAAGCTTTAATCCATTTTAAAAAAAACATGGCAACATTTTAAAAAAACAATCCACATCAGGTTTGGGGTTGAATCAGAGGGAGCGGTTGGTCAGAGGTTACTCCTAGGCATCAGCGTGCAAGTGTGATGTTACCCCCCCCCCCCATTTTTTTAGTGTGATGCATCTAGCTTTAATCCGCCTATCCCATTGGATTAGACTTGTGGATGACAACACTTTTCACATTGGGATATATTCCGTTTATATCAGTCTGCAACCCATATTCATTTAGAATTGGGTCCATACTGTATTCAGATGGGATACATACTGATCCTATCACACCCGATTCTTACATTTTGAAAATACTGCACTTTGTAAAGGGAGGCTGGATCCTCCCTATGCATTTGAATGTCTTCCTACAACATTTTTTATTTTTCTTCTACTATTGCACAGTGACATAACCTGGTAGTCTCAAACTATCATTCCTGTGAGATTTTAGATGACAAAATACATACTGATTCCTTGATCACACATAAAAACATTGCCTCAAAATTGTATTAAGTAAAAAAACCCGCAATCAGAATCCTGTGTGCAACTACTCTGTTTTGCAGATGGATTCCTAAAGATTTCTGGTGAAATTGGACAACCGTCTTGTGATATGACCCATTCGGAATTTCGTTCAAAGAGTCTCACTCAGAACAGAATTTATCCCAAGATGATAAGATAGTACATTAGTTGCACCCAGTTTCACTGGAAACAATGGAAGTTGTTTATGGAAAATTTTCCTCATTGGTTTCAATGGGAAAACACAATTATCGAAGTGTGCATCCAACCCTGTATTCTTGCTATTAAGTCATGTTGTGTTCGGTCATTATTAAGGCTGGATTTCTGTAATCTCATTGCTAGAAAAAGATGATATTTCCTCAGAATTATTCTATGGCAGGGCTTCTTAACCTGGGGTGGACAGATTTCAAGGGACTTGTGAATTTGTATGGGGAAAATTACATTTTGATATTCACTGATCTCTTCAAATGAAATTTATCATTTGCTTCCAATAACAAACCACACTAGCTAGCATTAGTAGTACCTGTGTCTTCATCATCAATGTTTTGAAATTAGTTTAGATATTAGGGAAGGTAATAAAACCTATGGACTTGCTGCAATACTGAAAAGGGGCTTGTAGGGTTCAACAGATGGCTGGAGGTGTCCATGGCATGAAAAAAGTAAAAGAACCTCTGCTCTATAGTGATTTATCATGCAAAAACACACTATCATAGGATAAATCATACTATAATTCCAGCTGATTCTTTTACTGAAATTAGCATTATATTTCTCATGGCTGCCCCTCAAATTACACTGTGCCAACACATAAGCAATACAGAAACTTTCCCCTGAAAATGGTATCGTTCTGCTAACAGCAACATCTTTCCCCCGATATATATTATACACATTTAATCTGAAAGGGGATTATGAAAGGGAGTGAATATAAATTAGCATTTCTGGAATGAAAGGCACATGAGTCTGCCTCTCCAGCATTTGTTTAGTGGAATAATAAGATGCTGCCCAACCTACGGTGTTTATAATGACTTTTATTGAAAGTGGCTCTACAGCAGTTGTTGCGACTTTATGGATGCCGTGCTTAATAATGGCAGGAAAGGAACACTGCAGAGCACATAAATTCATGTAATTCTTCCCACAGGAAAACAAAGAAAGTGTGCTCCTGTAACTAATGAGTCTGTTCATGATATCTAGATGTAGCAAGGGCAAATTTTTTAGGCTATTTAATATCAGCCATTCATCTGTGATGGTAGATGGTAGATTAAGGATGTGTGATGCATTAAAATGGTTCAAAAATCATTACAAAACTGGGGGTACTGGCACTTCATTTCTAAAGTGTTTCTAAAGTATACTTTGTGAAAATTTCATCACTATAATGAGACTAATGAAATTTCGTTACTATTTGGTTACAGTAATTGCTCATGCGCATAATTGCTATAATTGGGGAAACTTTGTGTACTCCTATCTCCCTCATTTTTAAAGCTATTGAGGTGAAACTTGCTACGAAGGTAGAACACATTTATCACTGTTAGCCCACCAAATTTCAGAATGTTTCACATATCCACAGATTCTTGGCAAATTTTCAACATTTTTATAAACAATATTTTTAATAAGAAAATGTGTTCCTAGTTTCTAAGTGTTATTTTCTGTTTAACTGTAATTACTTTGAAAGTGGTTGTTCTACTCCAAAAAATTAGCCTTTGTGGCAGAAACTTTTCTCTATTGGTAGAGACTCAACAAAGCAAAATGTGTTATAGGACAATTTCCCTTGTGCAAAGACAAAGTTTTTGCAGTGTAATAAGCTTTTGCCGTGTTTTTATGACAGAACCAATTAGGAACTGCCATTTACAACCCAGGAACAGATATTATAGTTTAGAATATTAACAAATGTATTGGAATTCCGGCTGGCTAGAGATTGACCTCCTTTCCTAATTGGGGCTTTCTGATGATAATGCATGTTAGGAAATGTCATTTTGGGCAGAACCTTTTGAATTATTTGGCATAGGGCTTCTCCCCATCCCAAAATGCTTGCTCCCTCTTTTCACCACTCCCAATGCTGAGAGACTCCATTAATTCCAATGGCAAGGCAGGCACTAAGGTAGACAGGCTGTGATGAGGTGGTTATTTGTGTTATATTAAGTGGTCACGTTATGGACAGACCACAAAGGGTTGGCTGTGATAATGGAGGCAGTTCCCTCCTGGGGGAATGTGTTGCCATGGTGATGGTTGGGCGGAGCCAACCAGAAGGCTAGCTCGGAATTCTTAGAGAGAGTCAGTGGGTGCCTGGCTGTCAAGCCAGAAGGTTCGGTTAGATTCTGCTCTGAGGAGAGGAGTAGGAATCACGTTATTGAAACTGCAGAGAGAGCAGTTAGAGTTTTCCTGTCAGCGAAGCGGAGTGTAGCCCGGCTGGGGAATCTGTTTCGAGAGCTGTAGGGAGACAGTTCTGGTGGGCTGAGCTTGCGAGCCAGTCTGTTTATATAAAGCCTGAGGGCTAGATAGAGGCAAGGTGCCTTTAGAAGGCAAGAGTGCCTATACATTGGGATAGAGAAGCTGTTCTGGTTGAATAATAGCACTAGTTAAACTTTGTAACCTTTTTTAAGTCGTGCCTCTTCGGAAGAGTTATATTAAGTATCAAACCAAGTTTTGTGCCCAGTTGTGTGAAATAAACTATTTAAGTTTTGATTCAAAACTCTCTCTCCGTGACTTCATTTGGATTACCAGTCTCCTCACCACTCTTTACAAGTCAATGGTCAAGCCTAAATAAATTAATGGTGGCAGCGAAATACAAGTTAACGTCGAATCCTCCACAAATGGTGGCAGCGGTGGGATCGCCTGCCCTGCCACGTTAAAAGAAAAGTAAACCTTAGATCTCCACACAGGCAGGCAGCTCTTTTGGCTCAATGGCTTTGCTTCCTTGTACTGAATATGAAACTGCTTTTGGGAGCCTTCCAAGATTTACAAAATTAAAATGAAAAAGGATGGAGTAAGTTTCAATTCTAAAATATGTGGTGTTGGTAACGCAAACACTTCGGGTATGACTTCCAACTTACAAAATTTCAGATTTTCTTATGATTTCTGACTCTTCTGATATTTTTGCACATGCCTAGTAGATATATAGCAACAGAGAGATATGGGATGAAGACTTCATTTATGGGGCATATGTGCCCGGATTTTGGGATTCTACTGTTTTGGCGTGAACATTAAAATAAAGTGAGACATCTGGGATTTTATGGGCTCTTTGTGAACAAAGCCAAATGAATAGGCATCTTTTAAGACTGAGAGAGACAGAATGCCAGATGGAGGCAGCCACTAAATCAGCCACTGAATCATTGACAAATGTCTTCATTTTCCTATTAGAGTGGCCTGGTAAAAGGATGGAATATTCCAAAACTAGATCATTCCACAGGAGATAAAGATGGAATGCAGCAGGACACAGGTTGGCAAAGTTAGTGTAGCATCCATGGAGAAATTGTGGGGTGGTGGTGGGAGCCTAGACATGTTTCTTCTTCTTCTTTTTTACTATAATTTTCCAGCTGTCATGATAGGTGGACATTCTGGGAATTGCAATAAAAATGACATTTTCAGATTATTGGGGCGGTAGCAATTTTCTCACCACATGTTTAGAAACTATAAGCAATTTTCTGGACTTTGAGAACAGCACTGCAGACTGCTGTTTTAAAGTAGTGACATAACATCAATTGGTTTTATGCTTTTTCAAATACACACTCTCATCATAAGAACATAAGAACATAAGAAGAGCCATGCTGAATCGGGCCTCAGCCCATCTAGTCCAGCATTCTGTGTCACACAGTGGCCCACTAGTTGTACACAGGGATCTCTAGCAGAAAGGAGGGCAAAACCCTCACCTGCTCCCGACCCCCCACAACCAGTACCCGGGGAAATCCTGCCTGCCTCCATCAGCACAGAGGTGGCACTTGGATGTCCATTTCAGTAACTACTGATTCCCTTGGTATCCATGAATTCACATAACACAGAATTTATCTGCATCTGGATTTCCTGGTGCTGCATTAATTCTTCCATAATCCTTAGGACTTTAGTACTCCATGAAAGAAAAAAAGTCAGAAGCTCATCCATTTTTCTTCTAAATAAATAATATACATGTATGGATTTCAAAAAACATTTACATATATTTTTAAAAATATGCTATTATCACGTAAGGAAATAATGTACATTCACTATTACAGGAGTTTAAGGACAGTGATTAATATCTACTTGTGTATTTTCCTGTTTTTGTCTTTTACTGTTGATACGGTCAGTGGACTAATCAATAAACTTTACACATAAGGAGATCAGTGTAGTGCACTTCATAACAGTGGCTAGTCAGAAAACATCAGGGTTCATGCCATGAAGTGTATGGGGAGACCTAAGGGTCCCTGTGCCACTGCTTACACCCATCCCCATGCCTCCATGTGTAAAATTTACAATGCCCGCATGGCATTGATGAAACTCCACGCACATCGCTTTTAGTACCTACTACAAAACACAAACTATCCCACATGGTATGGCCTTTAACTGGTGTGACAACCCCTTGTTGACCGGCCTCAGACTGGACAATCTTTCTATATCCAAACTGCTGACCCTCAATGCAAAGGGACCTTGAAGTTACCTCAGCCACTTCCGTCTTATGGCAGGGTAGACTATCTCCTTTATTAACCATTGAACTGCAGAGATTTATAATTTCTCAGTATCCACTTGACCACGCTGCCACCATTTATCTGTCCGACCACTGACCTTGAGGGCCACCACCAATAAAAGAATTAGGAGAGGTGTTTTTCTTTTAAGATGCAAACAATTTATTATGACACAAATGGGTACAAAATCTTGGTTGGTTTTATACTTCCTCAGAGGCACAAACTTATTCTGTTACACAAAACACAATGGGGATATATTATAGGGTTTCCACTAAACCTCTATAAACCCCTGGACTCTTCCAACTTTAACTAGGGTCTCTACACCCATACAACTGGACTGCTCTCTTGCAGACCTTAAGACCAACTAAAACACTGAACTGTTCTCTTACAGTCCTTAGGACCAACCAACCCAAAACAGAACTCCTCCCCCCTCTCATGTGGCAGTTGGCTTCCAACCGCTCTTTATCAACTGTAAAATTCAAACCTTGAACATTCTAAAAGCCTCTAGCCCTGGTTGCCATGGCGACAGCTCTTCAAAGCTTCTGCCAAGCCTCCCTTCTGTTTCACCCACAGCAACAATCCATAGAATACTCCCCCGAACTACACAAAACAACATACATTTAACATATGTCACACAACATTTACACACAAATAATCGACATCATTACATTACCTTCCTTCCTCCCAAAATTATTTTTAATTCTCTCTGTCCAAAGTGAATTAAAAATAATGCCGTTAGCAAGACATTATATAAACTTATACATTTCACATATACATTTATACTTACACAACTATATACAAACCATATCCATTTTGTAACCTGAATTCAAGTAACTCTCGATAAAGAGTCAGCTACTACATTTGATTTGCCTTTCACATGCACTACCTTAAAATCGTAGTCTTGCAAGAGCAAACTCCATCTTAAGAGTTTGTTATTAGTACCCTTAACATTACTCAGCCATTTTAATGGCGCATGATCCGTCTGCAAAACAAACTTCCTGCCCCACAGATATGGCCTCAGTTTTTGAATCGACCACACTATGGCGAGACATTCTTTCTCGATGGTAGAAAGACTACTTTCTCGGCAACAGCTTTTTACTTAAAAACATTACAGGATGCTTTTCCCCATCCTTGTCAGCTTGACTTAAAACTGCTCCCAGACCTGTTTCTGATGCGTCGCAAGTTAAGATAAATGGACGATCAAAATCCGGAGCTTTCAACACTGACTGTGATGTTATGGTCTGTTTTAACTTGTCCATTGACTCCTGACATTGTGGTGTCCACACTATGACATTTGGACATGCTTTCTTGGTTAAGCCTGTCAATGCTTCATCAAGCTTTACCTGACTCACACTCTTGTCAGCCTTCCTATTCCCTTCCCAGAAATGAAACGATCCATTTACTCCTTCATTAACTATTATACATACATCTACTGATCTTTCAACATAAGGTTTAAGCAAGTTAACATGCACCAGTTTTTCCAGTCCTGATTGTAATTCTTGTATCAAGTAGTTAACTCTGCTGGCACGCTTAACAACTGTCCATGGTCCTGTCCATTTCAATTGAAGTTTGTTGACTTTCCGGGATCAAATATAGTACTTTATCACCAACGTCGAAGGATCTCTCCCGGGCTGATTGATCATACCAGGTCTTCTGTTTCTGCTGTGCTGCTGCAAGGTTGTCTTGAGCGATAACTCTTGCCATCTCCATCGTCTCCCGTAGATTCTGTAGATACCGACTCACTGGAACTGGCTCTGCAACCGAGGAAGTCTCCCAGTGCTCTCTCACTAGATCAAGCGGACCTCTCGCCTTCCTTCCAAAGAGTAACTCGAAAGGGCTGTATCCTGTACTGCCTTGTGGAGTCTCTCTGCATGCAAACAGGAGTTGCTGTAGTTTCTCATCCCAATCGGCTGGATGTTGTTGAGTGTACGCCTTGATCATTCTTACTAAGGTCTTATTTAGGTTTTCCACAAGACCATTAGTTTGTGGATGGTAAGCGGATGATGTCAGATGTTTAACTCCACACATCTCCAACAGTCTTTCCATCAATCTTGACGTAAACTGGGTTCCCAAATCTGAAACCAGTTCTTTGGGATATCCTGTTCTTCCCCATATAGACAACAAGGCGTTTGCTACTGTGGTTGTATCAATATTAGTCAACGCCACTGCTTCTGGGTATCTTGTGGCATAGTCCATCAAAGTAAGGATATATCGACGTCCTCTACGGCTTGCCTTTGGTAAGGGTCCCACAATATCGATCCCCACACGATAAAATGGTTCTCCAATTAGTGGCATAGGAATTAGGGGAACCTTGGTCTTGTCTTTTCCTGTTCCGACACGCTGACATGTATCACACGATTGACAAAATTCTTTAATGTGCTGATACATATTGGGCCAAAAGAAATTTCTGGTGATGCGCTGTGTGGTGCGCCGAATTCCCCATATGGCCACCTTGTGTGCTTGCGTGTGCCAAATTCATAAGTTGTTCCCTATAAGCTTGGGGCACAACTATTTGTGTACAAGAACTAGTTCCTCCTGGAGACTTTACACACATGGTCTCTCTATACAACACTCGTCCTTTAACTACAAATCTCGAAGGATTTTCTTTTGATAAGACTTTCGTCTCATCCTGAGCCGCAGTAAATAAAGATCTCAGTGTTTCATCTGCCTTTTGCTCATTAGCAATATCCCCTTCTCCTGCTCCTGTTTTAACTAACTCTATTATATTTGAACTTGTCTCAGGATTTTCTTCAGGGATAATATCAACTGGTAAACAAGAAACATCTTGCTGTTTAACTGGACCTTCAGTTAACTGATCATCTCTTGTTAAATACTTGATCTTCCTTACAATATCATTCCCCAGCAAACAATCAAAAGGAATGTCCTCATATATTGCAAAATCCCAAAATCCTTTCCAATTTTTATATTGGATTGGCAAAGACACAACGTCGGACAACACTGCCCCTACTCCTTTTAGTCTAAGCTGAGACACAGGTTTTCTGTATGCCTCTGGCACATGTTCAGGGCGAATCACACAAACCTCCGATCCGGTGTCCCTCCATCCTAATATTTCGTTTTGATCTACTTGGAGTGGTTCAAAGTAATCATCTCTATCTGTGTCCAACATAACAAAAAGGCATTGTTTTTCTGAGGGATTATGTATTTGCATTGGTTCCGAAGAACTCTTTCCTTTATTAGACTCAAGCCCCTTCTCAGAACTCTTTTCTAATATTGGAGTTATACATAAGGAAGATTTTTCCTTACTATGTAGATAACATTGTGCTTTCATATGTCCGAACTTGCCGCATGAAAAACACATTCTCTTAGCCATATCAAAGCTTGGACGATTTCCACTACTGAGGGAGCCATCTCTGAGGTAATTTTTCTCCTCAGGCCTTCTGTAACGAGCGTACTCTCCTGCAGCATTTTTAGCCTCTTGATACTGTGGCAACACTTTGTATGGTTTCTTAAAAGAAGGTTTCTCCACTGGTTTGTAGCCTTCAGCCCTACAAACTCCCTCTCTCAATGTCACCATCTTATCCACCATAAGAGCTGCTTGACTGGGTGTCCCAGGACCCCTTTCCTGAACCAACCATTTATACTCTGAGGGAACATTTTGGTAAAATTGTTCCAGGATCATCAGATCCTTAAGTTGCTGAAAACTGGTAATTTGAGCACCTTTTAACCAACTATCAAAATACTGGCTTTGCTTTGATGCTAGCTGACAGAAACTTTCGGTTTTCTCCTTTTCAAGGACCTGAACTTAACTCTGTAATGTTCTGGCGTCAACTGAAGCTTCTGTTGGACCTGTTGTTTAAACTTCTGGTAAACCTTGTGGTCCGGTTCTGCCATATCACTATAAATCTCCAGCAACTGACCGCAGATCTGTGGCCGTAAATATGTCATCCATCTCTCCTCTTCAATTTCAAAATCATAACAACATCTTTCAAAAGAAACCAAAAATTTCTCCACACTATCCCCTTTTATATACTTCGGGAATTTCCTCAGGAGTTGGTCTATAGAAACTTCTGCCTGCACCTCTTGAACTGGCCTGGCACGCTGAGAGGCATTCAACTTTTCTCTCTCTAACTCCAACCTGGCCATTTCTCTACGTTCCTCTCTCTCTTCTCTTTCTCTTTGCATCTCTCTTTCCTTTTCTTTCTCTTCTCTTTCCTTTTCTTTCTCTTCTCTTTGTATCTCTCTCTCCTTTTCTTCTCTTTCTCTTTGCATCTCTCTCTCCTTTTCTTTCTCTTCTCTTTGCATCTCTAGTTTCATCACCTCAAGCCTAAACCGGCATTCTCCAGACATTTTACTTGACTCTGATTCTGAAATTTCAGAGTCTTCTCCTTCCTGCAGAACCTCAGGCTGCCCTGTTTCTTCCAAAGCCCTCGTTTGTCTCCGGGTGGTCATTTTGCCGAACTTTTACCTCAGAACTTTAAACTAAATTAATAAAGTTCCTACTACCACACGACTTTGGTCACTAAACTGAGAAATTAAACAAATTCTTCTGGTAGCCTTGCTTTCGCACTGGATCAGTTTTCTTATACGATCCCACCGCTCTGCCGCCAATATGTGACAACCCCTTGTTGACCGGCCTCAGACTGGACAATCTTTCTATATCCAAACTGCTGACCCTCAATGCAAAGGGACCTTGAAGTTACCTCAGCCACTTCCGTCTTATGGCAGGGTAGACTATCTCCTTTATTAACCACTGAACTGCAGAGATTTATAATTTCTCAGTATCCACTTGACCACGCTGCCACCATTTATCTGTCCGACCACTGACCTTGAGGGCCACCACCAATAAAAGAATTAGGAGAGGTGTTTTTCTTTTAAGATGCAAACAATTTATTATGACACAAATGGGTACAAAATCTTGGTTGGTTTTATACTTCCTCAGAGGCACAAACTTATTCTGTTACACAAAACACAATGGGGATATATTATAGGGTTTCCACTAAACCTCTATAAACCCCTGGACTCTTCCAACTTTAACTAGGGTCTCTACACCCATACAACTGGACTGCTCTCTTGCAGACCTTAAGACCAACTAAAACACTGAACTGTTCTCTTACAGTCCTCAGGACCAACCAACTCAAAACAGAACTCCTCCCCCTCTCATGTGGCAGTTGGCTTCCAACCGCTCTTTATCAACTGTAAAATTCAAACCTTGAACATTCTAAAAGCCTCTAGCCCTGGTTGCCATGGCGACAGCTCTTCAAAGCTTCTGCCAAGCCTCCCCTCTGTTTCACCCACAGCAACAATCCATAGAATACTCCCCCCGAACTACACAAAACAACATACATTTAACATATGTCACACAACATTTACACACAAATAATCGACATCATTACACTTGGTATCCATGAATCTGTCTAATCCTGCCTTGAAGCTGTCCAGGCTGACCGCTGTCACAACCTCCTCTGGAAGTGAGTTCCATAACCCAATGACCCTCTGGGTGAAGAAATATTTCCCTTTATTAGTCCTAACTTTCCTACCTTGGAGCTTTAGGAGTGCCCCCTCCATCCCTTGGATCATTCTTGTTGCCCTTTTCTGTACCTTTTCCAGTTCCGTTATATCCTTCTTGAGGTGCGGTGACCAGAATTGTACACAGTACTCCAGATGTGGCCTCACCATAGATTTGTAGAGAGGCAATACAACATTTGACGACCTATTTTCGATTCCCTTCCTGATCATGCCAAGCATAGAATTTGCTTTTTTACTGCTGCTGCGCACTGGGTTGACATCTTCATTGAGCTGTCCACCAAAACCCCAAGATCCCTTTCCTGGTTTGTCTCGGAAAGCTTTGACCCCATCAATTGGTAGGTGTAGTTGGGGTTCTTTGCCCCGATGTGCATGACTTTACACTTGTTTAGGTTAAAATGCATTTGCCACTTTGTTGCCCATTCACTCAATTTCGAGAGATCTTTCTGGAGCTCTTTACAATCAGTTTCATTTTTAACTACCCTGAACAATTTAGTGTCGTCTGCAAACTTTGCTACCTCAGAATTTACTCCTACATCCAGGTCATTAATGAATAAATTAAAAAGTAACGGACCCAAAACTGAACCTTGGGGTACGCCACTTCTCACCTCTTTCCACCCAGAGAAATGTCCGTTTATTACCACCCTTTGTTTCCTACAGTTTAGCCAGGTTCCAATCCAGGACAAGACCTGTCCCCTGATTCCATGGCTGAAGAGCTTATTTAGGAGCCTTTGGTGAGGGACTTTGTCAAAAGCCTTTTGAAAGTCAAGGTAAACAATATCGACTGGGTCCCCTTTATCTATGTGTTTATTTACACCCTCAAAGAATTCTAACAAGTTAGTAAGACATGATTTGCCTTTGCAGAAACCATGTTGATTTTCTTTCAGCAATGCCTGTTCTTCTATGTGCTTAGTAATTTTTTCTTTAATAATGGTTTCCATCACTTTGCCTGGAACTGAGGTTAGACTAACTGGCCTATAATTTCCTGGATCACCCCTGGATCCTTTCTTGAAGATCGGAGTTACATTTGCCTCCCTATAAAAGTATAGTACAGATTGTAAGAAGACATTGGCCAATTATATCTACAATTAAAGGACTAGAAAACTATCCAATGGTAGCTTATAAAAGAACACACAATGTAAAAGACCTTTTGATATATACAAAATTTGATGTCACTCCAAAACATAGCACCTTAAGTCCGGGAACATTTCCATGCGGGCGTTGTAAATTTTGCAAATTCATAGACAAGAGAAAACAAGTGTCAAATTCATCCAACACTAAAACATTTAAGCTAAGGGATTTCTGCACATGTACATCTGAAAAATTAATTATTGGGATTTTTTGTGAATGTAATAAAATGTATATTGGGGAGACTAGTAGAATGTTGAAAATTAGATTGGGAGAACATTTATCTAAAATTCGTAATGGGTTGGAGGACTCCTATTTCTATAGACACATTAAGGAGTCCAAACATAACACTGAATGAATGTGAGTAATCGGCTTAGAAAGGGTTACTGTGGAAGCACATGGAGACATCAAAAAAGGGTTACTAAAGGCTGAAACAGGATGGGTTGTTAAATTAATGAGTGAGAGGCCTGCGGGACTTAATGACCAGCTTAATTTCTCATCTCTATTGCTCTGATTGCACCTGATTGTGTTCCTAAGGTAAATATAAAGAACGTTGCTAGGATAGTAACTTACTTCCAGGCAAAGGAGGTTACCGCAATTGCGGTCCTCAAAGCAATCGTATGGAGTCACGAAGATATTTCTTATAATAATATTTATTTAATTGCATTTAATATTGTTAACCATGTAATAGTTGGAGTATCGTACATACGTAGTATTTATTATGGTGATTGTATTGTAGAATCACATTGTAATTTGTGTGGACGCTGCACTTTTGACATCGCCACCGCCCTGATGTGCTACTCCAGGCCAGGAGTAGCACACTTGCTGCTTCCCATCAGCAATTCCCGTGGCAGACCCCCAAACGGAGACAAACCAGCATTGGATTGGATTGTAAGCTACAGTGTCCAGAGAGGTGCTCTTCCCCACACCGTCTCCGTTCAGACTTGGGGAAACAATTGATTTTCCATCCCTGACTGTTTTAAGAGAACTGAGGAGCAATATCGGAAGCATCCAAAGAACTGGGAAGGAGTGGATAAGTACCAACTACGGACTGTATTGTGAAATGTGATATTGGATGCTGCGTTAACTCAGTTCATATCCAGATTGCATTACAGGACTAGGGGAAAGGGGCATATGTATACAACACTTTGATTTTGTATTTATGTGTTGGTGCTCATAATATATTGCTTGATTATGATGATAGGATAAATGAATTTAGACGGATTGAATCGTGCATTTTTATGCTAAAGAAATATATTTTGTCTATGCAAATCGGTCAGTTTCAATTATTGGAGTCTGAATATATATGCAGCTTCTTGTAATTGTTTGCTTAAATCTACTTGGGTAGTTTGTTGGTTTGTCATATTTTTCAAAAACAAGTCAGCCCTGACTAATCTCTTTTTTTTGAGAGAGAGTTACAAGCATAGCAGATGCAGGGAATGCTCTGGATGGAACATATCTTGATTTCAGGAAGGCCTTTGACAAAGTCTCTCATGATATCATCACAAAGAAGCTAGTAAAATGTGGGCTAGAATGCTACTGTCAGGTATAGCTCTTCTTCATTCCAGAGACAAGTGACTAGTGGGGTGCTGCAGGGTTCTGTCCTGGGCCCAGTTCTGTTTAACATTTTTATTAATGACCACAAAGGTTTAGAGGGCATTCTTATCAAGTTTGCAGATGACACCAATTTGGGAAGGATAGATAATATTCCAGAAGATAGAATTAGAATTCAAAATTACCATAGCAGATTAGAAAGTTGGGTCAAAATTAATACAATGAATTTCAACAAGGAGAGATGTAAGATACTACATTTAGGCAGGGAAAAAATCAGATACAGGATAGATAATACCTGACTCGACAATTGCAGAAGTGAAAAAGATATTTATTTATTTATTTCTTCGCATTTGTCTACCCCCCACCCCCACCCCAAGCGGCTCAGGGCAGCTCACAACAAATCAATCATTACATAATAAAACAAGCAGAACAGATAAAAACAGCATTAAAAACAGCATAAAAACGACACTAAGTTGTGCATTAAACACAACAGCAGCAGACACAGTTACAAGGTGGCTATGAACACACAGGTTAGCCAAATCCGTAGGTCTGCCGGAATAGCCAAGTCTTACAAGCCTTCCTAAAAGGAAGGAGGGCCTGGATGGAGCGAACCTCAGTGGGCAAAGAGTTCCAAAGAGTCGGAGCCACGATCGAGAAAGCCCGCCGACGAGTCACAGTCAACCGGTAGATCTTAGCACTAGGGATGACCAGGAGGTTTTGCTCTTCAGAGCGCAGAGGTCTAGTGGGAGGGTATGGGAGGAGACGGTCCCGCAGGTACACTGGCCCGATACCATGAAATGCCTTGAAAGTCAAGACTAACACTTTGAAGGTGATCCGGCATACTATCGGAAGCCAGTGCAGTTCGCGCAGAAGTCTTAATGTACAACAAGTTGACATGAGCCAACAATGTGATGCAACAGATAAAAAAACCAATGGGATTTTGGGCTGCATAAAAATATTGTCTAGATCAAGAAGTATTATAATGCCCCTCCATTCCGCTTTAGGTAGATCTCACCTGGAATATTATGTTCAATTCTGAGCACTACAATTTAAGTGGGATATTGACAATTTAAGTGGGATATTGGCCTTACATGGTCTGGGGCCAGTGTACCTGCGGGACCGTCTCATCCCATACTGTCCCGCTAGACCTCTGCGCTCTGAAGAGCAAAACCTCCTGGTCATCCCTAGTGTTAAGACCTACCAGTTGACCGCGACTTGTCGGCGGGCTTTCTCGATCGTGGCTCCGACCCTCTGGAACCTCTTTGCCCGCTGACGTTCGCGCCATCCAGGGCCTTCTCCTTTTCAGGAAGGCTTGTAAGACTTTGCTATTCCAGCAGACCTATGGAGCTGGATAACCTGTTGTGTTCCTAGCCACCTTGCAACTTTGCTGTTGTTGTGTTTAGTGAGCAACTTATTGTCGTTTATATGCTGTTTTTAATGCTGTTTTTAACTTGATTTGCTTGCATTGTGTTTTATGATATGCTTGTCTTTATTATGTATTGATTGATCTGTTGTGAGCCGCCCCGAGCCACTGGGGGGCGTTAGACAAATGCGAAGAAATGAATAAATAAATAATAAGATTGAACATGTCCAGAAGAGGGCAGCTGAAATGATCAAAGGTCTGGAAACTATATCTTTAGCCTACAGAACAGAAGGCTGAGAGGAGACATGATAGCCACATATAAATATTTGAATTGATGTCATAAGGAGGAGGAAAAATGCTTGTTTTCTGCTGCCCTGGAGACTAGGACTCAGAGGAATGGTTTCAAATTATAAGAAAGGGGATTTCAACTAAACATTAGGAAAAACTTTCTGACCAAAAGAGTTGTTCAACAATGGAATTCATTATCTTGGGTCATGCTGGAATCTCTTCCTTTTGAGATTTCTAAACAGAGGCTCATCTGTTGGGGGTGCTTTGATTGTGCATGGCAGGAAGTTGGACTAGTTGGCTCATGTGGCCTCTTCCAACTCTATGGTTCTATGAGTCTATGAATAGAAACTTGGGTCAAAAGAAGCAGTAGTCACACATGGTTTTGTTGTGCAGTTGTGCTGATTTTGCATAATAGTTTCGTTCTGCCATGTTTTCCCTGTAAAACCAATGTATTTACTATATAACCCCCTCCCCCAATCTTGCACCCACTAAACTATCTGAAAGCAGTTCTTTCTATCTTGAAAGCTGTGCAGTTTTCAGAGTTGTCTATGCAGTTCTCAACAGGAGCTGCATAGCTTTCAAATAACTGCAGTTTTTGGGGGGAAGATGGAGAGCTTTCAGAGAAAAGTTAAGCAGGCATTTTTGCTCCCACAAAGGAAAATTCTGAGTGTTTCCAAGTTATGGAACAAAAACATGCTTCAGTGTTCTGGACATCTCTTAGGACTTTGAGAAACGGATATTTATCATTCCTGTCCTGTATTAAAGATGATTAAATTTAGCTAAGCTGTTTATCTTTCAGATGCTTTTTCAAATACCTTTTCATATGAAACGTTTTGCAATATCCTGGGTTTTGCTCACGAATAGGTACCCACAATCTGTAGTAGGATCCATTAATGCTCAATCCACTAGCATGATAAAAGCAACAAATCAAATCAGTCTCTTACCTCCAGTCTCAAGAAATGTGCCTTATGTATTTTCTAAATTCTGGCAATACTTATTCCACTGCTAAATAACAGTGTAATTATCTTGCTCTGAAAAAGTTACCCAGGTATGCTGTCATAGTAGAGTCTACGTACAACTTGTAATGTGCTCCCTCCTGATCTCTCAATGGATTTGTTGAAAGTGGTGTAATTTAAGGTCTGAGAGGAGTTGAGTGTCACTGCTAGACTGAAGAGTGTCCAAATTTGGCAATGGTGTAATGATGGTGAATAAACTGATGTAAAATCTAGTCAAGACATCAGCATTCTTAGACTGGATCTACACTGCCCTATATCCCAAGATCCAATCCCAGATTATCTTCTTATCCCAGATAATCTGGCAGTGTAGACTCATATAACCCAGATCAAAGCAGATGATCTGGGATCAGATCCTAGGATATAGGGCAGTGTAGATCCAGCCTTAGTCAATAGAAAGCCTGGGATCCAACTTATTCTGGAATGAGGAGAGGGACAAAAACTAGCTTTGGAGCATTTCTTGTTCTCACATCGACCTTAGATTTTCAGATGGCAATGGTAGAAAGAACCACACCTGCATAGAAAGCTACTCATAGCAAGCCAATTGTACCCTTTACTAAAACTGTCAGATTTTTGTAAACCCTGCTTGGTTGCAAACCATAGATACTATTGGTGCCTTTTGGGGTTACTTTTGAAAAGTTCAAGAACATTCAAATGACATAGTTGGACTGCTAACGACGGCATCATTTAGAGTTCACATTACACTGATTTTGAAAGACTTGCACAGGTTGCCAGTTATTTTCTGGGCTCAACTCAAGGTATTAGTTTTATCCTTTAAAACCATAAAGAGCTTAAATACAAGCTATCTAACGGACCGTGTGTCTCCCTATGAGCCTGAATACTGTGATCTGTGAAAGAGGATCTTTCGAGAATAACCCCTTTTACAGAAACCTATTTGTTAGGCATATGGAAATTGGTCTTCTCTGCCTCTTCCAAAATGACGGAATTGCCTCCGTTTTAGGATTATGATTGACTCTCACATCATATCATTTTGTTAAAAAAAGAAAAGGTGTTTTGACACTTTTGTTTAAAATCACATCAGCATTTCTTCGTGATTTAACACTTAAAAATGTATTGTCGAAGGCTTTCATGGACGGAATCATAAATGTAGTAAATCAATCAATCCATCACTGAGTTGTAAATTTTTCGAGCCATTTAGTAGGCCTGGTTGATCCATGGTTCTAGATGGTTCAAAAGTACTTACAAAACAAAAGTTCTGGTAGTGAACATTTCAGAACTCTAACAAAACGTTCACAATTTCGTTGAAAATGGCAATTTCTAATTGGTTCTGTCTTAAAAATCACCAATAATAAAATAATAATGAAATGTTGATAAAGTTCTGAAATGTTCACCACCAGAACTTTTGTTTTGTAAGTACTTTTGAACTATTTAGAACTATGGAGCAAACAGGCCTACTGTTTAGCCATGTTCCAATAGCATTCTCTTCTGAAGTTTCGCCTGCATCTTGTGAGGATGCCTTCAATAGATGCAGGAAAAATGTCAGGAGAGAATGCTTCTGGAACATGGCCATACAGTCCAAAAATTATTTCAAAATGTTGTTTTGCTTTTTATTGTTTGTATGGTTCTTTTCATTGGGGTCCAGCTCTTGATAGCTTTCAGAAGACAATAGCTAGAAACAATAACTACACAACTAAATAAATGAAATTTACCAAGTGAGTCAAATAGTACATGACACTTATGCACCTCTCTGTTGTTCTAAGACCCCGCACCTTAATGTTTTTGTAATTTAGCATGTGTTGTTGATTTTACATGACTTGAGCATTACAGAGACATCAGTAAAAACTATGCTTCCCATCTGGAAAAGGGGTGGAGAAAGTCTGCTTACGGTTTCCAAGACAATTTCTGAATTACACCCAAGAGTGTCTATGTTCCATCCCACCCTCAGAGATGGACATTCAAAATAATGAACCTTCAATATAATCAATGGATGAATGAAAATGTGAATACAACCCATGGGATTCTGAACCTTTGGCAGTTGCCTACACAATTTAAAACCTCTAACCAAAATGAATGAAAATATCTCAATGCACACTCATAGCCAAACTGTGGTAGGATGGAGTGGAGACTAAGCCATGCCAACCATCCCTTGGGGTTTCCTTCTCAGAACAGAGACAGAGTAGACCCTGATAAACTCATTATATTTCTTCTGTCTACATTCATATTTACATCCTGTTGGAAGATATAGAGACTGTTAAAAAATTAGGTAGAAGAGACATAAGTACAAAAGACAATGTGAATAACCAAAGGGAAACCAACCTAAAGAACATTAAGAAGTTTTCATCTGTTTCTTGTCTTTCCTTAATTACTTATATTTCACAGGGACATAAACAAATTAAGTTAGCTCTAGGTTAATTGGATGCACCAAAGACCTATGATGTTTTGGGGGAGTTCACCACGGGAAGTGAAGTTCTTTGTGGGCTGCTAATTAGACCCCTGATGTGGAGTTCATTTAATTATGTATTTACAGGTACTATGCCTCACCTTACTTTTTATTTCATTATTTTAATCACACGGATTATAGTCCAGGCTGACAATATTCTGACTTTTAATTTGTTTACGTGGACATATTGATTGCAGATCTTAAACCTCATAGCAAAACTATAGTATTTGGCTTGGCCATTCTTAAAATCCACAGCAACTCTTCACCTGCCTCTTATTATGCATGGCCCCAGAGAAAGGCTCTTCATCCTGCATTTCTCTTAGGCCCCTTCTACACTGTCATATAATCCAGATTATCAAAGCAGATAATCCATGTTATTTGTTTTGAACTGGATTATCTGAGTCTACTCTGCCATATAATCCAGTTCAAAGCAGATAATCTGGATTTTAATAGCATTGTAGAAGGGTCTTAATCTGATAAAACCTAATTTTTTGGAATTACTGGGGATATCTTCAGTCTGGTGTTATCTGAAATGTTTCAGGCAAGGATTGTGAAAACAGCAGGCTTTCAACAAGCAACATGTTTTATATAGGAAGAGTTTTTCCTTTCCCTAGTGGCATCCATTATACATACAATTGTTTTCATGTCTAATGCATCATTAATTTTTACTTTATTTCTTTTTTACCTGTAGCACACAGAAGGTGGGGGAAGATATCACATGACCTTTATTGCCGATATGCTGAGGTTTTCTATAGATTTACAAGGATTATGATTGTACTATCCTTTCTGTGCAGCAATGTTGGTAAAGGCCATCACCCAAAAATTATATAAACGTCATATCACCAAGTTTCTAACAAGCATTATTGTATCAATTCACACATTTATCCTGGATGTTCCTCTTTGCCAAGTGACCTTTTATGGATCTCATATTACAGTACTCCCTGATATATTATTCTCGTTTGGAAAACATGATTTTCTCGTACATCTTCCCTCTCAGGGAGCAACTAAGCATGGTGGAGATTTATGACCTACACTGAGCACAGTGCTGTTGTTTTTAATTAATAGCAGCCACTGGAACCTGCAAATTAGATCAGGATCATAATGTTGCCAGGGACAGGGTGGGTGGGTAAAATCTTCCCATGCCTCTTGCACCATTTTCTCGATTGAAATCACATGCATGTATCAAAACTGTTATTCTGCCCTATGGTGCAAACACAGATGTTTGCAGGGGAGAAATATTTTAATTAGGAAACTGGTACATAGGGAAGAGAAATGGCCCTTTCCTCCTGGTAGTTTAAAATCATTTCAGTATTTTCAAAAGTTTAGCCCTATTTTAATGTTCATTTTTTATATGTTTTTAGCTGTTCCATGATTTTAAATTGCAAGCTGCCTTCAGTCATCATCATCATCATCATCATCATCATCATCATGGTACTAGGGAAATGTTTCTCATCCATTCACTCTCTTCTCCATAAATACGTTTATTTATAAATTATCTATTTCTTTATGTTGTGACTTTTTATGGTAAGAAAAAAAGTGATGTTATCAAGAACAGGGAATGTATCAGAACCAGATGGGCTAGGGATGATGTATTGTAAATGTTTTGAAGAGCAAGTTTTAATACCATTACAACAAACAGTAAACTTAATTCTACAATCCTGGGTAGATGGAAAGAAGCTGACATAGTTTTTATACCTAAAGAAGATGCTGACAAAAACATTGCAGGCCAATATCATTATTCTGCAACTATATTTTGGAACTCGGTCTCCAGTATATTGCAAGAGAGGAAATCAATAGTGGGCAATCAAATTCCAGCAGACAACTGGGAACAGTACTTTGCCCAACTTTTTGCTCCTCCCACAATTAAGACTCCCTCCCAAGTGGGGGAAACGGGTCCAACAGAAGACCTCCCCGAATGGCCGCCAATTGTGACCTCAGAAATAAAAAGTATCATCAATAATTTAAGAACCAACAAAGCCCCAGGTGAGGATTTCCTCCCGACTGAGTTGTTTAAGGAAGAGATAGAATGGTGGACCCTGCTGATCGCTGGTCTCTGCAACCACATCAACAACACACTTAACATCCCAGAGGGGTGGAAAGTGGCCATTGTGGTTCCAATACAATATCATTATTCAATAATGATTACAAGTTGTTTACAATGATTTTGGTTGACAGATTGAAAAAGTTCTTCAGGACTTTATTTGTGAAGGCTGATATATATTTCTACCTGAAACACGACTGAGTGACAATATTAGAAATGTTGTCTAATGTTGGATAACATACAGTATGGGAATACCTGGAAGAAAATAATAAGTATCAGACTGCATTGATCTTTTGGAATGAAGAAAACACTTTTGATAATGTGAATTGGGCTTTCCTTTTTTCAAGTGTTAGAAGAGAAAGCACTTGGAGACAATTTTATTACATGGGTTAAACTGATTTATTCAACACAAACAACACAAGTAATAATTAATGGAAAGTCGTCTAACCTATGTGAGAAACAAACAGGAATGTGACAAAGATGTCTGCTGTCACCATTGCTATTTATTTCAGCACTTGAAATTCTGAACAGAGAGATTAAACAAGATGAAAAGATTGCAGGTATTAAGATAAAAGGGGAATCATATAAACTGAGAGCATTTACAGATGACTTTCAGGGATATTAAAATAATTTGGGGGGGTTGTTATGGTTTAAAATTGACAAAATAAGTTAATGTTGACTTAACTATGACTACAAAAGATGAAACACAATTGATAGACAGAAATTGGTTATAGAAATGAAAAGGTGAAATATCTTTGTATCACAGTGACAAATTAAAATGTTATGAGATATCAAAACAATTATGTTAAGACATGGAATGAATCCAAGGAGGACATGAAGACATAGGAAAGTTTACAATGGTCTTACTCAGAAACAATCTCAGTAGCAAAAATGAATGCTTTTCTTTTGGTTGAGACTGATTGTTTCTATATGTGTGTGTTTCTATATGTGTGTGTACACACATATACACCAATAGCAGAAGGATTTATCCAGATTTATTTGACAAAAGAAGAAGCCAAGAATAAAGATTAAAATATCATAAGGTGAAAAACAAGTTCTCGTTTTACCAAATATGAGCTTAAATTTTGTTCCATGCCAGGCTCATGAAAAATTGATACTGGAGTCCAATACATATTGTGATGCATTTTTTAAAAACATTAATATCCAATTAAAATCTGAACTTTTTTGGGGGGGGGGGGACTGATGGACAATGAACAGGAAAAAGAGAGATAGGATACTTCAGTATATGACAACAACCGCAAGAATATCATGTACAGTCAGTCCCCAAGTTACAAACATCTGACTTACAAATGGCTCGTAGTTAAGAATGGGGGTGAGACAACAGGAAGTGAGAGAAATCTACTCTTAGGAGGGGAAATTCACTTCTGGAAGAGTCATCATGGAGAAAAGGTATCTCCACTGAAGCTTTATCACCCATCTTTGTTTCCATGACTAGCCATCCCCCCCCCCCCCAATCCAACCTATCTTGTTTGTAGCTTGGGGGCTGTCTGTACTCAGAAATGGAAGAAAACACTAATATCTACTAAAGTTCTAATACTTTATAAATTAGCAGAAAAAGACAAACCGTCTATTTTGATTACACAAAAAAGATTAACAACTTGATCATTATTTCTTAGAGTTTTTTATATGTAAAATTGTAGTAATCGCTATTACTCTAGAAGAAGGAACGGAGGAATATCACATTAGAAAAGAAAGACAAAATTACATATGATTGTCTTCAACTCAAAGGACAGGAAATTAATGCAATGAGGTGAGTGGTTGGGGACGAACGAATGCTATTAGGATTTTATATTCTGCAACATATGTTATATAATTATATAAACAGTGTGCATGTGTTTGTGTATGTAAACAAGGAAGAGCATTGATGGTGTGGTAAGGAAATTATGTAATGTATAATTTGTAAGCATGAAAGATATGAATGGCATTATTAATGTGAAAATATCATTTAAAAATGAAACAAAGAATGTTTTTGAAATTGATTTTTTAAAAAAGAGGGTGCTTTGATGATTATTAGCTTTATGAATTAATATCAGTTAAATCTACAGATGAAGTGTAACTTACAGATAAGACAGAGACATGGTTTTAAAGAAATGACATATACCTGCTTAAAAGATAGTAGGAAATCATATTTTTCTTTTCTAGTAATAGTAGTTTAAATTATGTTTTGCATGTAGTTTCTGTAGTGTGTAGTCCGTAGTTTGTTTTTGCTCTTTGTGTTTTCAACGTTTCATGTACTGTAGATTTTATTCAATAAAATGATTTAAAAAGAAAAAACTGTGGCAAAATAGCTAAGCTCAGTTATATATTCCATCATCATGTTTTGTTTGGCCCTCAGCCTGCAACTAATTAAAAAACGAACCATAACTCTCTTTGCAGCAGATGTGTGTGTCATCCACTGCTCCCTAATGGCTAAATTGAGAACTGCTTTAACACACTGTATTCAGTCCCACCAGTTGCTGCCACAGCAATTTGCATTTAATGCAAACAAACAAACAAAACAGGCACTGAAAAGCAGGAATACAATGTAGCTTCAGTTAAAGGAGGCTGGTGCATACTCTTGTGAATCATTATTTGCACAAGATGATTTGTAGCAAAATAGACATGCACTTTAACCAGTTGTGGGTATTTCTGAAGGCCAGGCCACTGTCCTCTTTTGCATTTGATGACCCTGTACACTTTCCCTTCTATATTAAGGTGTGGCATGTGTGGCCCTCCAGATATTGTGAACACATCTCTCAAAGTTTCACAGAAAAAAACCCCCTGGGGCACATGCAACCAAACAGCATCATGAAACCATGGTCAATGTGGAAAACATAATTAATAAGAAAAAAAAACAAGCTTAAAGAGGCTGCAGCAGTTTGCTTTTGCTGAACATATTGGGATTCATCCCAAACTATCCTCTCTTCTCTCCCCCATTTTTTTTTGCTTTCGGCTCTTCCTTGCTGAGTTAACTGAATGCAAGCTACTTTTGCATTTGGCAGTTACCACATTTCACCATGTAATCGTTGCCACTGCATAATAGTTGCACTGCCTTTTTCAGGTACCAAAATTGTTCATGGGTAAGTCATGTAATATGGAATGTGGAATGCCTAGATTCTTCCTGTGATAGCTAGACTATATACAGTTCATCTGACAGCAATACATTGACATGATGAATCAAAGCATGTATTGATTATGTAATACGTGCACAACTTGTTTTTATGTAATAGTCGCATCCCCCTTTTTTCCAAAAAAGCAAAAACTGCAAGCATTATGCAGTGAAATATGGTAGTTTGCAGCAAATGACGTAAACTGAGTACAAAGCCGGAGGAGTGAAAGGATGAGAGAGAATTTGGGACATTTTAAAAGCAGCTGAAGAAGTGGAATAAAAGACAGTGAACTGAGATGATCTCTGGAAGGGATCACTGTGAAAATAGCCAATAGTGAGCAATGATTAGAGTCCAATAAGAGCAGCAGGGTAATACATGTCTCATTCCTGCACTACACTGTCTCAGCCTAGTCACTGCTAAATGTTCTCTCTTTGGTAAATTTGAAAGAAGGTGAAATGAGGGAGCAGGGACACAGGGTTGAGGGATCCTAACCAAATAAGGGACTTAGTACCATACAAAGTCTATGTGATTACCTTTCCACAGTCAATGGCTACTCCATCAAACTCAGTGGTAGTCACAGATTTCCGCCGGAGTGCGAGATGCTGCAGGGGTGGGAGACTATACTTCAAGCTCTTACCTTGTTAAAAAAAGAAAAAGGAAAAGCACAAAACAAAAACACACAGAAACTCCAAATGTAACCTATCTGCAGCATGCATCAGGCAAGGGTGGTTGGGTGAGAAAGGGAAAGGACAGGAGAGGTAAGGGAGGATTAGAGACACACCAGGCATAGTTGCATTGTGTTTTACTAGGTGATACCACAAAACCTGGCATTTCAAAAGTGCACAACTCAGGAAATGCTTAGTAAAAGGCACCTCTGTACCCAAGATTCAGTTACAAAGGGCAACAATTCTGTTGGGCCTCTTCAAAAATCTCTAGAAATTTAACCCCTTTCTGTCAAAAATCTACTATCAGATCACTTTCCTTCTGCAAAGTCCATTTACTAGATTCTTGGAATAACTGTATTTAGTGGCATCTAATGATAAAGGTGGCCAGAAGTGGAAAGTTCCCTTTGGAACCCCCCCCCCCCCCCATTTTTTGTAAACATCATAAGCAAATTTAGAGTCTATTGCATGTTAGATTCACAAAGAATAGGTTCTATGTGCAGAATAAACTCTCTGTGGTTTGATTTTATTGAGTAATTTGTTTACATCAAGGTAATTATCGCTGCTTCATGTATGAAAAGAATATCTATATCCCAATTCCAGTACAGCTCTGGTTGTTTCCAAATGATGGCTTCCTGCAGCAATCATCGTGCTTTCATGCTTTCAAGGGTGGCCAGGACACAAATGTTCTGGTTTGCTAACCATGCCAGAGATGGGGAAAAGACAGGATTTACTAGTAAAACTCTCAGTGGTTTGAAGTAGATAATCTACCAATTATTAACTACAGCAACAATGCAAAAGCTCTCTCTTGTCCCAAATGAGGCAATTTGAATATCTGAAATAATATAGTTATGAGCTATTACAATAAACAGCTTATGGGAAACAACAGGTAATTGAACATGGTCACCATTTTGCATCTAGCTTTGTCTCCTGAGAGTATTTTATACGTGATATTGACTCGCGATAACAGCCTTTCAAGAAACAGTTTATCTTGCTAGTTCCTTGTGGTTTTCAGAACAGCAGGCATAATCCATATGGGGATCATAAAAGAGGGTAATCAAGGATTAACATGATATCCCACATTGTTTTTCCAGGTGCTATGAGCTGCTTGACATCTTTGGGGACAGATGGCAGCTTTGAGGGAGAAAGAATCTTCACAAAAAAAATGACTTGAGCGAGCGAAAATATTAAGCACCTGCTTTCCCATACTGTAGTTGTTTTTTTTTAATGCCATGTCCTTTCCTAAGCATGCCATTGGGGACAGAGTAAAAGAACACACTTTTGACTCTCAGGTGTGGCAGGAGGCAAGAGATATGAACATTGTCTTCTCCTTTTGGAAACCTGCCGACTATTGTTGGTAGTCAGAATTCTGAACTAGAGGAGCCAGTGGGCAGGCATCAGGGTAGTGGTGTCTGTTTAATTAGGGCAGTGAGTCAATTCCAGGCTTCAGCCTTGACATTAAATGAGCGATTCAAGGTGTTGAACCCTATCCCTATCTGGTATGTAGTGACCATATACATAATTTAAGCTTTAGAATCATAGACTCATAGAGTTGGAAGTGACCACATGGGCCATCTAGCCTAACCCCCTGCTATGAAGGAAAAGCAAAATCAAAGTACCCCTGACAGATGGCTATCCCACATTTGTTTAAAAACTTCCAAGGTAGGAGCTTCCACCACACTTCAAGGCTGCTGAACACTGCTGAACAGCTCTTAAAATCAGGAAGTTCTTCCTAATATTCAGGTAGAATCTCCTTTCCTGTAATTTGAACCCATTACTCCGAGTCCTAGTTTCCAGGGCAGCAGAAAACAATCCTGCTCCCTCTGCCTTATGACACCCTTTCACATCTTTATACATGGCTATCATGTTTCCTCATAACCTTCTCTTCTGCAGGCTAAACATGCCTAGTTCTTTACGATGCTCCTCATAGGGCATGGTCTCCAGACCTTTGGACATTTTAGTTGCCCTCTGGACGCCTTCCAGTTTGTCAATATCTCTTTTAAGCTGTGGTGCTGAGAATTTGACACAGTAATCCAGTTGACCAGCCCAAATCCCATTGGTTCGCTTAACCAATTACAGATCCACTAAACAGTAGCATTGCCTAGCCCACATTTGACTAGGTTTTGGTTTTTTTTGCAAGAAGATCATGGGGATCTTGTTGAAGGCCTTACTGAACTCAAGATATGCTACATCCACAGCACTCCCTGCATCTCCCAAGCATGTAACTCTATCAAAAAAGTGATGAGTCTGGCATGACTTGTTTTTGAGAAATTCATGTTGATTTTTAGTAATCACAGGATTTCTTTCTAAGTAATTGCAGGCTACCTCCTTAACGATCTGCTCCAGAATCTTTCCTGGTATTGATGTCAGGCCGACGGGACTGTAATTGTCTGGGTCCTTTTTTTCCCCTTTCTTGAAGTCAGGGACAATGTTTTCCCTCCTTCAGTCTGCTGGAACTTCTCCAAGAATTTTCAAAGATTATTGCCAGTGGTTCTGAAATGACTTTTATCAGTTCCTTCAATACTCTTGGATGTAGTTCATCTGGCCTTGAAGACTTGAATTCATTTAGAATTGCCAGGTATTTAATTCATTTAGAATTGCCAGGTATTCCTGGACTACTTCTTCACCTATTTGGGTTGCATTTCCCCTATTTACTCCTTTTGGGAGAAAACCGAGGCAAAGAAGGTGCTGAGCACCTCTACCTTTTCCCTATCCCCTGTTAGCAAGCAAGCAAAGTTTATTGATTAGTCCAATGACCGTATCAACATTAAAAACAAAGACAAAAACAAAAACGTACACAAGTAGATACTAATCACTATCCAAAAACTCCCATAATAGTGAACAAACATACATTAAAACTTGATTAAGTTAAAAGATAATTAAAAATATCATCATTAAAATGCCAAGGTAAAATTACATACCACAAAAGTTAAAAATAAAGGTTAAAACAAAGGTTAAAATAGACCAGCTATTACACAATCCCAATCCAGTTCAAATATCTGTGTCACTCCTACAGTTTACACCAATCATCTCCAGATATGCAGTTCTCAGCTGCATTGCTTTATAAAGAAAAGGGGCCATTTGGTGTGTCTGGTCAGTCATTAAGAATGTAGTTTTGATATGGGGATCCCAGTGAGTCTTCTGTGTAACAAATGGTCCAAGGTATTGATTTCTCTTTTTCTTGTACAAAGTACAACTAAACAATACATGCATAATATCCTCTACCTCTGTCGCCCCACAGATACAGAATCGTTCGTTATATGGTACTTGGTTAAACCTTCCATGTTTAACCATTGTAGCCATCTGTTCAAATCAAATTTTAATGAACACCCTCCTTAGATGTTTAGGCATTACTGTCTTTAGGTATTCCCTGTTAGCATTTCACCACTTTCTCCATGCAGAAGCCCTACCGTTACCTTTTTCTTCCTTTTTCTACTGACATAACCAAAGAACCTTTTTAAATTGTTTTAATCTCTCTGGCAAGCCTGAGCTCATTTTGTGTCTTAGCCTTATAAATCTTTTCCCTACATATGTTGGTTATTTATTTGAATTCCTCTTTGGTGATTTCCCCCCTTTTCCATTTCTCTCTTTTAAATCTTAGCTCAGTTAAGTGTTCTTTGGACATCCATTCTGGATGCTTTACACTTCTCTTATTTTTTCTCCTTACTGGCACTGTTTGAAATTGTGCCTTTAGTATTTCACTATTAAGAAACCTTCATCCATCATTAACTCCCTTCTCTTTTAGTATTTCCGGCCATGGGATCACACTCAGCATTTCCTTAAATTTCCTGAAGTCAGCTCTCCTAAAGTCTAGAATGCATGTTTGACTTCTCTTACTTTCACTTTTCCTTTGTATCACAAACTCCAGGAACACATGGTCACTTCTACCTAAGGATCTCACCACTTCCAGTAGATGTTTCATACTCCCTTATACTCTATAGGTGCCCTTTAAAAAAGAAACAGACCAACCTCTTATTTTTACACTTAAGGTGTTCTTTTTAGAAAAAAATTGTTATGTAGAAAGAATTCACAGAAATGACAAGTACACTGGAGGTTATTGCAAAATGTTGTGCTAGTGCAAACAGGGACCCAAACACAAAAGATATGAGGCCAGCAAGTGTAGCATACAAATAAGCAACATGAGAAAATTGTTCTAAAGTGATCTATAAAAAGGGAGTGGTTGTACATAAGAGTTTCTGCTATTTACAAATGAAAAAAAATGAAACACTGACTGAGTTTGAAGACTCCTTCAGAGAGAAATGAACTTGTGGGATGATCTTTTTTTTTCTAATCAAGGAAAGGCTTTTAAATCAAACTTGCTAATGTTAATAGAGTAGTTCCTGAGGTTTCTTACCATTGGACTATTCCATGTCTGGTGGCAATTATGAATAAAGAATCAGGTCCTTTTATTCTCAAGGAAAACTAATAAATGTCAGTGGAAAATCCTATCTAGTCAAAATTGTGAAAAACCAATTGAACTGATGATAGTAGGTAATTGAGGCTGTGTTGAATTTAAATACGGCCCAGTCTGGAAATATGGGAAATTAATGATGTTCTCTCAGACCTTATTTCAGGGGCATAGCAATAGAGGTAAGGGAAAACATGAGAGAACTGCCTCCAAGTAAAAATTCTGCTTCACTAATGAAATTTCCTGTCCGGTCCTATATTTCTAGTACTGCAGTTATCTAAAATTTCATTGTAGCATTTGGAAAAATAGGTTAGGCATCCAAACAAAAGCAAGCGGCAGGACCGGCCCCACACATCAGGCCGGGCACACCTTGGATCTGATCTTCACTGCCGGAATTAGCGTGATCCCAACCTCCACAACGGAGGTTCCATGGTCGGATCACAGTGTCCTGGAAGTCCGTCTGGAAATGGCTTCCCCTCCCGGTAAGGGTGCCGAACCCATTTTGGTTCGCCCGAAGAGACTTATGGAACCCACTAGGTTCCTGAATGCTCTGAGGGATTGGGAACTTCCCAGCGACTCAGTCGATGGGCAAGTGGAATGCTGGAACACCAGTCTCTCTGCTGCCCTTGACGAGATCGCCCCCAGGCGCTCTCTCCTCCCCCGCAGAAATCGCTCACCTTGGTTTACCGAGGAGTTACGGGCGATGAAGCGGAGGAAGAGACAGTTAGAAGACGTGTGGCGGAGCATCCGTGACGGAGCATCGAAATCGGCTTATAAACAGTTTAAAGAGGTTTATGAGCAAGCTATCAAGGGAGCTAAACAAGTCTGTTACTCCTCCTTGATAGAGTCGGCTAGTTCACGCCCAGCTCAACTTTTTAAGATAATTCGGTCCTTGACAACAATCCCAACTGTCCCAAACGATAGGGGTTTGGCTCCAACAGCTGAGGTCTTTCAGAACTACTTTGCCGACAAGATTTCGACTCTCCGCCGGGATATTCCAGCCACCCTTGATACAGTCAGTGAACTCGAGACCCTGCCGCCACTCGGCGGGCCCACCTTCACCCGCTTCCAACTGCTGGACGCAGCAGCTGTCGATAAGTTACTTGCTGCAGCTAGACCAACTACCTGCTCCCTCGACCCGTGCCCCTCCTGGCTTGTTAGAGCTTGCCGGGAGGGGCTACGAGGCCCCCTGGGAAAGATCATAAATAGCTCCCTTGAGCAAGGAGTTTTCCCAGGGGGATTGAAAGAGGCCATGGTAAGACTGCTGCTGAAGAAGCCGAATTTAGACCCTTCGGCTCCCTCCAATTACCGGCCTGTTTCCAACTTGCCTTTCTTAGGCAAGGTAACTGAGAGGGCAGCAGTGGATCAGCTGCAGCGGTTCTCAGAAGACACAGCTGGACTTGATCCTTTCTAGTCCGGCTTCCGTATTGGGCATGGGACGGAGACCGTGCTTGTCGCCATTACAGACCAACTTCGCCGCCAGCTGGACCAGGGTGGATCAGCCCTGCTTGTCTTGTTAGATCTGACAGCAGTGTTTGATACCATAGATCATGCACTGTTGACCCACCGTCTAGCCGGCTCCGGGGTTGGGGGGACTGCCCTTAAATGGGTGGCCTCCTTCCTCCGGGACTGGGGACAACATGTGGAGGGGGTGGGGGTGGGTTCTCCGGGAGACTTCCACTTGATTGTGGAGTCCCCCAGGGGGCCATCCTCTCCCCCTTATTATTCAACGTCTATATGCGCCCCTTGGCCAAGCTGGCCCGCGACTTTGGTCTGGAGTGTTATCAATATGCGGATGACACCCAGCTTCTGCTGAGAATGGACGGCAGGCCGGATACCGTACCCGATTGTTTCCATCAATGCCTTGAAGCCGTGACTGGACGGTTGCGTGCCAGCCGGCTGAAGGTGAATCCGTCGAAGACGGAGATCTTGTGGCCCGGTCGGCCTGGACTGGATGGGTGCCGGTTGCCTACCCTGGATGGCGAGCGACTTAGCCCGTCACCTTTTGTTAAGAGCCTGGGTGTCCAACTGGACCTCCTGCTGACCATGGAGACTCAGGTCTCCGCGGCCAGCAGGTCGTCATTTCTTCACCTACGACAGGCTAGGCGACTGGCACCCTACCTTTCCAGGGGCGACCTGGCCACGGTGATCCAGGCGACGGTCATCTCGAGGTTGGACTACTGCAACGCCCTCTACGTTGGCCTTCCCTTGTCGACAATCCGGAAACTCAAGCTGGTGCAAAATGCCGCTGCTCGCTTGCTGGCGGGAGCGTCAGTGAGGGAGCACATCACGCCCATCCTTCGGCAATTGCACTGGCTTCCCATCGAGTACCGAATTGCCTTCAAGGTGTTGGTTCTAACCTTTAAGGCCTTACACGGCCTAGGGCCTGCGTACCTGAGGGACCGCCTTGCTCTGTATATTCCCCCGAGATCACTACATTCGGAGGAATTGAATTTGCTCCTGGTGCCATCAATCCGCGCCTGCCACTTATCTACAACTAGGCAAAGAGCCTTCTCTGTGGCAGCTCCGGTGTTGTGGAACTCCCTCCCGGACGACACCGGAGCTATTCCAGAGCTTATCCTGTTTCGCAGGGCCTGCAAGACCGCCCTTTTTAGACTAGCCTTCAACTAGGCAAACCAGCCTAGTGTAGTTCCCTATGTAATGGTACCTCTGGTCCAAGGAAATGCTACTGTATTTTATCTTGTACCTCGGGATATGATGTGTGTTTTTATGTTTTATGTTTTATTGTATGGCTGCATGGATGATACATGTTGGCCTATTTTATATGTTGTTATCCGCCCCGAGAGCCTGCAGGGAGGAGCGGAATACAAGACCGAACAATAAATAAATAAATAATCAAGGGAACACCTCAAATATGAGTTCTCACTGTGAATGATTTTAAATGTTTTCCTCTCTGTGCAGTGAAGGAAATTTTCACTGGGAAGATGCAGAATACTAGCTGCATCCCTGTCAAACTTTGCATTGACATTGAGCTGTATCCCCAAGTTGGATGTCTGGATCTGGCATGAAGTTAGTTCTCCCTTGTACTGCACTTTCTCTGCACAATTTGGCTCTTCAGACAATATACAGCAATTCCAATGTTGAATTGCTCTATAGGTAAATCTCTGGGAACATCTACATGGGCACCTGTATCCAGAGTCAGTCTGGAGCACTGTTGCTTCAGACATGCCTTGAGTTCATCAGAGGTACTATTTACATACTCCACTTCTGAACTGTGGCAGCAATGGAATTTGAGTCCAGATTATTCAATCAGGTTGAACTCAGTTGTGCCTCCACTAAATGGTGACCCTCATATTTGCTATTGTTCATCTCTGGGGGCCTCTTGGTTGTAGCAATAATAATAACAATGAGTAATGAGAAATGGCCCCCTCCTTCCCTGGTCCTTTCCCCAACTCATGCAGTGCCTGTGCTGTGAATGAAAGTATCCAGCAACAGAAAGGAGCTTTCTGGAGCTTCATGTCATTGGCACAATGACAAACAAGAGCCATGGAGTACGGGAAAAATGGAGTACGGCAACACTGTCCCATGTGGACAGCTGAACTAGTTTGAAATTGAATCCGGTCCAGCTGTCCTCACTAGCTCCAAAGTGTCTAGCTGTTATGCAGTTATCCAAAAAACTCAAGAGCATTCTCCAACTTCTGATAATTCAGGATAAAATTTGTTTAACTGGTTTGTTTACCCTGCTCTAGGGGCTGGAAGTTCCTGACTGTTTTGTGGACATTTAAAAGCAACATCTGACCCAGGGCCGGTTCGTCCATTAGGCGAAGGAAGCAGGCGCGTAGGGCGACGTCACTGGGGAGGGGCAATGTCACCCGGGAGGGGCGCCGCCGCGCCGGCTCCCCGCCGCCCACGGCGCCCGCACCATGCTGCCCCGCCTCGCGCCAGCCAGGCCTCCGCGGCCGCCGCCGCGCGCTGCACCTTTGTTAGGCAGCCTGGGGCACTCCAGCCGCACTTCCGCATGCGCGGAGCTTTTTGCGCATGCGCGAAAAGGTCCGCGCATGCGTACTGGCTCCCGCTTTGGAGCCAGTGCATGTGCGCAGATTGGCACATCCACACTGGCCGCCAAAGCAGGAGGTGCGCTCTGGAGCCAGTGCGCGCGCAGATTGGCGCATGCGCACTGGGGGGGCATTTTTTCCGCGTGCCCCCCCGGGAACAGCTTGGTCCGCCCCTGATCTGACCCGATTCAGGGCTTATGGCCCATGTACTGTAGACTGGTTAGCAAAAGAGGTTTCTGTTGCTAGAAGGGAATTGATTTATAAATTTACTTATTATTTAAATATATTTATATTCTATTATATTCACATTCATTCCCATGGGCCACAATGTGACATTCTGCTGCTCATTCCTAGCCTGTTATCACTGATATCAGGGGCCATACCCAGAAAAAAAAAGGGGGGGGGGTGTTGATTTTTTTTAGTGAATCATGAGAAGTAGTTTCATAACACAAAATAATTTAAATAGTATGATTCATTTTATATTTTATATAGACTTAATTAAATCAATTTTCTGCTCTCCTTCATTGGGGGGGGGGGCTTCAAATCCCTCCCATGCCTTAGGCTTTGCCTACCAGCTGTGGGTGGGCCAACTTGGTTGCTTCCACTATATCAGCTGTTCCTGCAAGTAATGACTGTGAATAAATTGTCACAATTGCTTGAGATAGTGCTTGCAGTTCTGGAGGGATTCGTTTAATTTTTGCTTTACATAGACTTAGCAGGGGGACAGTTAGCAGTTAAAATTCATGAGTAAATCGGTTTTTTAAAAAACCTGAAAAAACTGGGGAGCTCTGGCTACAGCTCTGACTGATATTCCATTGCCTAGGTTTGAGTTTATCAACAACTGAGCAGACATATTTCTCCAAGTCCATGAACATTATGCACTATTACATACACTACACTACATCTATGAAAAATAATCTTTTCCTTCACACCCATGTCAGCACCATGATGTACATTGCTTATAAAAGTAGTGTAGTTATAATTACAACTGAGGAATGGTTTCTGAATTCATTTGCCATGATTTCGACTAAGATAGAATTTAAGTACTATATTTGTATTTGTACTCCAAACCAGAAAAAGCTGACCAGGCATTTGGTTTTTCAATACAGCCAAAACTGTACACTCAGATAAACATGCAAACTATTGATTCATAACTGGGTTATCCTTGGAATTAAGAGGTATTGGAAATGTTGATAAGACATTTTCAGTAAATTCCTGACAGAGAAAGCTTCAAGGATCAAAAGCAACACTGACTGGGAGACAGTTAGGACTGGAAGGTTGGAGATAAAGGGAGAAAGTGGATGGTAGTTGGAGCAGGAAGATGGGCTAAGAACTGGTTTGCCCCTTTAAGGAGAACCACAGGAGTGTGGCAATGCTATTTAGCCAGATAGATGCAGATGAGAAGGACGTGTAGAATATGTTGTATCTTTTTGTTTGACCTCATCAGGTTAAAGAGTCAATTTTGTTCTGAGAATGGTTGCAAAAGCAAAAGGCTTAACGACTGCAAGAAATGAGACCACACTGAATGGCAGTGGCAGGGTAAGGCGGGAAAGCTATTAAGTAATTGCCCTAGGCAATGTATGAAGAAGTTCAATTAAAGCTGAAATGGAATTAATAATTTAGGAAAAATGAGGCAGACGGGTCAGTGGGGTTATCAACATAGATTTTGAAAGCAAGAAGGTGAAAACAAGGGTAGCCTGAAGAGTCAAGATCTGAAATGAAACTTGAGTAGCAGAGGGTTTAGGGAACATGGAATGTCTATATGTATTGCTGCTGAAAAGGATACAAATACTGTATAACACACCACTCACAGCAATAGTTAGTTACTGATGACAACCCCTATCACTACAGCAAGGAACCAATTAATTAACATCAATGTCAAGATGTTTGTGTAAGCATTAATTACTCCTGCTGTGAACAGCCACTTTGGTCGTTTAATGCTTTGTATGGAACTGTCACATTTTTCATTCTGTGTGAAAAGATCAGAATGGGAACATAAGGGCTAAATAAGAAGAAAAAGTCTTCTTAGACACAGAAAAAAACATTTGAAAATGCTGCAGGTTCTGAATGACGTCAAGATAAGTTAAACATATATAAAATGTTCTGTGTCATGTTCTAAAATTCTGTGATACATTCTGTACATAAAAGATAATAATAAGAACATTAGTGTAAGATACATAGAAGAAGTCTGACATACATCATTTGGAGGCAGTGCCTGTTCCTTCTTAGTGAGTTTCTATGACTGTTGCAGCTTTTTGTTGCTGCTACAGCATATTTCCGTAAGAATTTTATATAGAATTAGTTTAATTACTTATTTGGGTGAAACCTGGATATCCAAACCAGAATCCACTCGGTGCTGCATCATTAAATAAATGTCTGTGCTCACTCTTCTAATAAACTCCATTTGTGAATCTTGAAGGATAGAAAATTCCCTACTAAAGGTATTTCAGCACTATCCTGATTCCCTTAAGTATTTCTTTGGGCAACCTAAATGCAGAAAATACATCATGCAAACTTTTGAAGCTTCACTAGATTCTTCAGAAGGCAAAGATGTTAAGAATCATATAGAAGAACAAAGGTGATTATATTAGAGCCACTGGCCTATAACGTGGTTCAGATGTTAATCTTTTTCAGTTAAGACAGTCCAGAGAAGTATCAATGTAGGCAGAAAATACTTCTCTTGTTGACCATCTGGGAACTGGGGACAAAAGGTAATACAATATAGATAATAAAACTTCAACTCCATTAGCATCAGAAAAGTAATTTCTCTTGAGATCCAGACTACCCTGTAGTGTTTGAAGCTAACTGCCCCTTTTCTTTCTCCCAAAAAGCCCCATTATTGTTACATCTTGAGAAATGCTCAGGTGCTCCTATAGGTAAAACTTGCCAATTGCAATCCAGATGCAGGCATTTTAGTTTTGTTCGGGGCTAAAGGCCTCATAAAATATAACCCAGTCCACTGATCCTTTTGTCAAAGTTCACAAAACTTTTATTGATAATTAAAATATTCTGGCACTAAATAAGCCAATTAACACATAGCAGGTTATGCAACTGATGAAGTTGGCTATAGTCCAAGAAATATCATATCATATTTTAATAAACCTGCTAGTGATGCTGTAATAACTCTGTTAGTATAGTACCTCAGGGGTGCTGTTCTTGTTGCTACTGCTGCCCTTTCTGTTTCCTCCTGTTCTGCACCCTATGCGACAGATCTGGTAATAATGCCAAATAATGAAGCAACTATGGGTCCTTCCCACAAAAGGTTTAAATCTTTTTATTCATATCTTTTTATTCAGGCCTTTAAAGCAGAAAGATCTTAAGAATGAGCCAGGGGTGGTGGTGGTGTTTTATGTTGTTTAAATCATTTAAAACCATTGTTTACTTATTTGGTTTAATGTGAATTTAACTGACTTGTAATAATTCTATGTTTAATTCTATTTTAATATTTTTTGACATTGTGAACTACGTTGGGTCCTGGTCCCAAAGCAAAGATGGGGTATAAATAAATATATATATAACAAGAATAGTTCAATTTTTCTTAACTGACTGTGGCAGGCATTTACACACCTTTGATGTTTAGAAACACCTCTATGCTGCTTTTGCATTGCCAAAAAACCCTACTAGGTTTCATGACAAATTGACTGGCATTTCTTGCAGGAGTCTACAATAGGCAAGATAATTATGACATGGAACAAGCAAGAAATAGAAAGGAAGAATTTCCCCCTGCCATCCCTGCACACATATAATGGTAATAATAGGAGCCAACCATGACACGGGATTGCACAGTACAGGGAGAGCTAAAGGTTGAGCAATAAGTTAAGGGAAAGATGGAACTAATGCTAGTAGTATAGCAATGTCATTAGATACTGTATGTTCCTGAATCTTGGAGTATATCTCCACTACAAGTTTGAACTGTTTTGATACTAGCTATTAGGCCTATGCAATCAATGAAAAAAATTCAATACTCATTATGAAATTAGGAGGTGTGTGTGTGTGTGTGTGGGGGGGGGTCATTTTTAAACTATTTCCAAAATTGGACAGGGTCCGTATTGTGACTATAACGAGTTAACTACTTTTTCGTTGCTTTTCATTGTGTCAATGGAGAAACTTCAGGGGCTTCTTTCTCCCCCATTGTTAGAACTATTGGCATGAAACTTGCTACAATTATATAACACATTTATCACTGTTAGTCCATCAAGTTTCAGAATGTTTCACTCATCCACGGCTATCATAAAGCTGATGACAGAAGTCGACATGGGCAGGAGCAATCAGAAGGCATGGAGGCTGCTAAGATGGCTGAGCAATGATCCCACACAAACTAATACCCATGCCAACATAAAGGCAGATCAGATAGCACGCCAACTTTTGAAGAAAGCAAGAGTCATAGCCATCTTGAAACCAGGCAAAGACCGCAATGATCCAAAAAGCTATAGACTAATCTCTTTGTTGTGCCAACTTTACAAAGTTCTGGAGAGACTTATTTTGCATAGAATTAAGGAAAAAATAGACCCATGTATGATTCCACAGCAAGCTGGCTTTAGGAAAGGCAAAAGCTGTTAGGAGGGATAAATCTCTCCCCTATCCTAATTGGGGCTTTCTGGTGCTAAGCAGAATTCTGGGAAAGGTAGTTTAGGACAAAGCCTTTTGAATTCTCTGCCATAGGTCTCATCGCCTTCCCAAACTACATTTTCCAGAATTTTGTGTTCTCTCAGTCTTTTTCCCAGCTCATTCAGCTCATCCTGCTTAAATGCTTTCCTCATGGTAAGAAGCAACCTGTCTTTTCTTAATTTAAAGAGGAATGTGGCCTCATGGGCTTTGCCTTGCTTGCTTGCGCTGAAAATGAAACTGACTTTGGGAAGCTTCCAAGGATTGCAGAATTTAAACAAAAATATTGGGTGAATGTTTCGATTCTTAAGTTTCTGCATGGGCGCCTCCCTGTGTTTCTTAATATTTGTTCATATATACTAATCTTCTGAATTAGATATGACTAACAAGTTATGAATGAAGTTTTGCACACCCCTACAAACTATCATGTCTCTCCTTGGAGGACCTTGAGAACTATTGTAGGAATTGCCAAGAAGGTATAAAAAATTCTGCTTAAGTGAATTCTAGTTCTATCTCTCACAGAACTACAATTTCTCCCCACTTTCAGTTTCTCCCCAGTACCACATAATATCTGGAATCAACAACAGACATACCATTCTTAAAGCATGTTTTCCCCATCCAATGGAGGACTCTAATTCTATTCATTATATCTAATTCCTGTTTCTCCATTTGTTCCTAGTTTATATAAGACTCTAGACTCCCACATACTGAATAAGGCAAATATTATGCGTCTCTGAAGCATATACTTTGAAGCAAAGAAGTTTGAGCTTGGCACAAGAAAGTGATAATAGAGGTACTATTATAATAATCCATGGTCAAGGAAAGTTATGGTAAGTTCAAAGGTATTGTGATGTCAAGATCGTAGTTCAAGACTTGATAGTCTCTTCCACACTCCCCCCCCCCCCACTTTCCGATGGCTTGGCTTCTTTCTTGCCTCTATGTACAGTACATTTTCTTCTGAGTTGAATGAACAATTTTGGAGTTTTCAATGTCTATGAATATGGAGTTCTGAAGATCTTCCTCAAACAAAACATTTTTCCACCAGTGCTGGCATGTACTCTCTCTTCACTCCCTCTCTCAATAAGCACTGGAAACTTATAAAAAGAAAACTGCAGCCCATACTCTCCATCACATGCATTCCCAGTTCCAGAGAAAATCAATTTCCCCTTTTACAGGCATCTCCTGCCTCCGCCATCCACATGCTTTTGTTCTAGTTCCATGATTCTTAGCCACACTGCCTCTCACCTGTTCGCCATCCATGGGAAAGACGCTGATGTAGACTCTGTCGAGCACTTTTAGCTATGATAGCTGCTAGATCCTCAAAGTTCAAGATGAACATGATGACAACACCTTCCTCGTTCTTCACAGGAACCACATCCACCAAGCATCGGATGCAAGATGCTGCCATGAAACACAAAGAATGAAGGTAATGTGAGTAACAAATTAACTGAAATAAATGATTGTGGCCCTCCATTGGACTATGCCCAATTTCAATCTGATTTTCAATACATTCCACAATAATCTTGTCAGATGATCATTACAGAGAAAAGACATATTGGGCTGAATATTATTACTCCCCCCCCCAAAAAAAATTTCTGGCAATATTTTATCCTGAATATATTTACAACAAGGTAATATAATTATATCATGTACCAGATAATATGCACAGACTTAAGGTACCTCCTGTGCTTCTGTATGTATCATAAAGTTAGAAATATACTGTGCTAAGTTACTCTGAATCACATATAATTTTCTGCCTACATGAGCTCAACTGCCATTTTCTACTAAGTACTACATTTTTTCATATTCCACAATTTGAAGCATTGTAGGTACAATGTTGGTTGTCTGAAACACTTCAACCATACTAGCTCCATCCCACAAAATCATGGGATTTGTAGTTTGGTGAGCTATTAAGAATTCTCTCTGAGAGAGCTCTAGACAACTCCCATGGACAATAAAAGCACTAGAGCTCTCTAGGACACTGTTTCTTATATTATGTTCCTGCCCCCTTAGCTCAATGTTGGGGTCATGAAAAAATTGGCAATAGTAAAAGGTTTCTGAATGCCACCCATTTCCACAAAACTGTTCACAACAACATGTAGTGTTTACAGTGGAGTCTGCTTCAGCTGTACTTCAAAAAAAAGAAAGAAAGAAGAAAACCAGCATGTTAAGCAAGCCTTACAAATGCTGATTTGTCATCAGCAAATATTTGATTTTATACCTATTTTATATACCTACAGTACATACATGGGGGCATGCAAAATTTCTTGGACAGAAAGAGGTTGCAAGTGGAAAAAAATTCAAAAAGCCCTGCTCTAAAAGAGATTTTGGGAACTTACTATCATGAATAAGCAATAGTTTGTGCAGTTCAGCCCAGGAGAGGACAGCCTCTCCATTTTTATCCTCCTGAGCAAAGCCCCATACTATGGCTGTTAAAGTCACCAATTACTACCACCCTTTGGTGCCTACCAACGTTCTCAGGAGAGGAGAAACAAACTCTTCATTTGGGGGCTTGTACATAGAGGTAATTGTGATGTTATTCAGCTCTACTGTTATAACCTCTATATTGTTTTCTTCTGTGTTATGGTCACTGCTGACTTGGAAGCCTGGTTTTACAAACACAGTGTTTCTATACTGCGCATGTGGTCTTTCTGCTACTAAAATCATTCCTGGAACTTTTGGTCCTTTCTGTTGTTTATCCCTGTGTGTTTCCTGTTTATATGGTCAAAGACAATTATTCTTTAACTTAAGGAAGCAAACACAATGCACTTTACTTAAGAAGGAAAGCTAACATTTGTCTGGAATTGATTGAGTCAGCATGTTTAGCTGCAAAATGACTTGTCAGTCAATTACAACTTTTTGGGACAACAATAGCAGAAAGTTGTTATATAAGAGCCCTTTTTACTATCCAAAAGTGTTTCAGAACTGCTTGGGAATGCAGAGTCTGGTCACCCACCTCTTTCTCCAAGGGATGAAGAAAGGTGGCATATTCAGCAGAATGACAGAATGCAGGGAACACGATCTGGCCTACGTTCAGTTCTCTTCTCCAGCAGATGGAAGAAGGAATGGTAATATATGCACAGAGAGTGCATGTTTATGTGTGTGTGAATGCTAAGTAAAATGTAATATCCTCTTTGTTTGTGTGACTAATGTAGCTATATAATTTCTGTGTGTGTATCTTCTTTTTCTGAAAGGGCCTAATGCAACCTGTCTCAATGAAAACAGAATAAAATAACATTTTTAATCTATGGTGGATCCCCATGCTATTGCCCACAATTATGACCTCAATGTGATGAGGTCCCTAGACAATAGGACTCATGGCCCCAGAAGTTGCTAACATATTAGTTAATGTCTAAAATAGCCAGGAAATGACATTCTGAAACCTTTAACTGTTTTGCAATTTTTTCATGACCCCAGAATTGAGGTGAGGGTACCCTATTTGGGGTTGGAGTCCACAGTTTTAGAAGCAGCATCCTAGGACCTATTCACATGGGGCAAAAACAGCTCCATTTTGCCGCTTTTGGCTAGGCCTGGTTGGGGACTCCCATGCACCATCAGACAACGCTCAGCAATTCCCTCCCACATTACTTTCAAAATGGAGGGGAAATGCAAGAAGGCATTTCCTCCACCACCATGGGGAGGAAAGTGTGCTTTGGGTAGCTCCGATGAAGGTACCCACACTTTCTTCCCCCTTTCCCTTTATGATGGGGGAAAAGGCGGTGGGGCAACAAAAAACCTGGCCCCTCCCCACCATATGATGGGGAAGGGGGGGAGGGCACGCTGGGTGCCATGAGCCACCCTGCGCACCTTCCCTTTCACCAGCAAATGCTGGTGAAATGGCACGGCGCAAGAGGGCTGTGTGAAGAGGTCCCTAGACACAGAAGATTTATAGATTCGTTGCCAAATCCTTTCTCTTTCTTTCTTTGCATGAGCAAGAAAGATTCCCTCTGTCTACTTGTTTCAAACTTCAAGTTCTTCTTGAGGCAGTTGATATTGCCAAGGCTTTTATTGGTTTAATTCTTACATTCTGATTAGATTAGTTTCTAGAATTAAAACAGTAGCATGAAAAATAGCTCATTTTGTCTTTTATCATTTGTCAGCTCCGAATTGCCTTTTCATTTGTATGGCCTTAGAGTCAGCAGTAAATTATATCAGAGAGGGTTAGAGGATGTTGCCTAATGGGATCAGGGCAGGCATGGAGGGGAAAATGAAATCCTTTCTGGCCCTAACGTAATCCTGAATAACATGCCTCTTCTGAAGCTAGGATTTCTGTTGGTGAGAGGTACTTCATGGTATTGGTAGCACATTTAGTTTGGCCCCCAGCCTCAAGTTGCTTCACAAAGAGGCATGTTCTTAACCTTAGCCTTTGCATGCATACTATCTGAAGCTAGAAAAAGAGAAATGCAATGTTTCAGGAAAAAGTAGAAAGCAAATGAGGGAAAGACAGAGAATGAGAAAGAAAGAGAGAACATTCTTTTTCTCCATTTTATTCCCTGTATTTTCCAAGGTCAGTCTGGCTTCTTCTACCAGTAACAATTAGTCTCTGGTTGTGTAAGGCACAGCTTTATTGTTTCAAATGATTAAGCAATTGCACACAGAGAAAGCTTAGGCTATCATCCACCACTATGTAACGCTGGGCCTATACTTTCTCTGGCAGTGTTCCCCTCCTCATCTGTCGCTGGTGCAACAGGAGGACAGAGCGAATGAGATTGCTTTTGTCTATACAGTTTTAAAGAGCTCAGGTTCCCATAATCAAGAGCAGATGGCCAGTGTCTCAGTACTTCAAAATCTATAGTGACGTCAGTTATGTGTTATGTACAGAAGAAGTCAAGTGTATGTGAAAGAGAGGGAGATGGAGTGAGGAGGAGGGATAATAGATCCATTTAAATCCTTTTCAAGTCCAAGCTCTGGGATTTGAAAATCTATTTAAGAAGCAGGTAAAATAAAAATCAACAAGAAATTCCATAATTTGGGCACTCAAATGTATCACATTGTAATCAGTGGAACATAATGAGGCTTTGAGCACTGGTCCATTTTGTTAGTGGATTTAGCTAAAAGTTTTTGCAGACCCTTGTCGCATTGGGATATACTCTGTTTCTGAGACTCTTTTTAATGAGATTCCAAACAGGTCCTATCACATAACGCTTGTTACATTCTGTCAGTAATCCACTGGAATCCATCTACAAAACCTTGTAGAAATTTGAGTAATTGCTCATAGGATTCTAATCATGATTTTAAAAAATATGGTTCTGAGGCACTGTTCTTATGTGTGATAGTAAAATCATGATGTTTGCCATCAGCTAAAATCCAGCTGTGCAATATTAGATATTTTTCTTTTGACAAAAGGTGATAGGGAGCCATTTGAACAGATTGGGAGGAGTCGAAACACAGTACTTTTAAAACGTAAGAATCGGGTGTGATGGTGTCAGTATGCATCTAGTCTGAGTCCCCTCGGGGAGATAGGGTGGGATTTAAATAATGTTTTATTATTTATTATATAAAGTCTTACTATAGTATGCATCCAACCCTTAAAAATACAGGATGCACACTGTTATAAACGGAGCATATGCCACTGTGAATAAGTTCCACACTCTTTAAAGACCTTTCCAATACTGGAGACTAACATGTATTACAAAACCTTTAAATTGCTGCCAGTGGAGGGCACTGTCTCCAGGATGAAATGGGGGGGAAAGCAAAAACGGTCATCTTAAAGAAAGTTTCGAAACCTTAACAGTAACCATTTATTTCTCAGGTGCACAGCATTAGTGAATTTGTGCCTCAAGGTCACAATTTGATTACACACTGGACTAAAGGGAAAATTGTTCCAAATAGCAACTCTGGCAGTACTGACAAAAATCTCATATTTTCTAGTCTCCCAACCACAATTTTCTTAATCTGGGAATTTGTTGCTTGGTTCCTATTGTCGTTTGCAACTGGGTCTCAGTTTAAATTAAAGAAAACTCTATTAAATTCACACTGTTATCATAAATTGACAGGCTACTTGTGGGTCCATATACTCACACAAAGACAGTGGGAGAAAACGGTCGAAAGGGATACAAAGCTGGGGTGTAAAGCATTAAAAAGATGGAGCGAAATGAATTATTCATGAAGAGAAATACCACAGTGGCAATAAATATTAATAACTGCACTGTAGAAAGAACACAAAAAGGGCAGCTTGACTAAAATTAATTCCCTCTAAAGATATGTGGTATGCTGTAAGCACCTGTAATATAACAAACTATGAAATGTGATGTTGTCTCTTTAGGCAGAAAGTACATAATCCACAAAAGGCTAAAGATGTTCATGCAGGGCTTGCCGCTCGACAAGCTACCCTGAACTATAGAGAATAAACTTTTTTATATAAAAAGGGGGGGGGGAGTAATTCTCCATATCCATTGAACAGATGTAATAAGGAATGTATTTTTGATAGATAGATAGATGATAGATAGATAGATAGATAGAGGATTAGAAAGAATCCGCTCATTGTAAGAGATGGCTAACAGTGGCGCGTGCTGGTTTTCAAGGGCATCTGAAGGTTTAAAGTGAAGACCAGAGAGGCATGTGCTAGGGACATTTTGGATAGTGTAGCAAATCGGTAAACATTCAAAGATTAATTCTGGGGGTACAAAAGAGGAGAGAAAGCTAAAATGAATTAGAAAGGCAAAGTGAAGTTTATTGATTAGTCCACTGACCGTATCAACATTAAAAACAAAGACAAAAACAAAAACTTACACAAGTAGACACTAATCACTATCCAAAAACTCCCATAATAGTAAACAAACATACATTAAAACTTGATTAAGTTAAAAGATAATTAAAAATATCATCATTAAAATGCCAAGGTAAAATTACATACCACAAAAGTTAAAAACGAAGGTTAAAACAAAGGTTAAAATAGACCAGCTATTACATAATCCCAATCCAGTTCAAATATCTGAGACACCCCTACAGTTTACCCCAATCGCCGCCAGATACGCAGTTCTGAGCTGTGTTGTTTTATAAAGAAAAAGGGCCATTTGGTGTGTTATCTTAGCATTCTGGCCAGCCATTAAGAATGTAGTTTTGATATGGGGATCCCAGTGAGTCTTCTGTATAATGAATGGTCCAAGGTATTGATTTCTCTTTTTCTTGTACAAAGTACAACTGAACAATACATGTGTAATATCCTCTACCTCTGTCGCCCCACAGATACAGAATCGTTCGTTATATGGAACTTGGTTAAACCTTCAATGTTTAACCATTGTATCCATCTGTTCAAATCGGGTTCTAGTAAATACCCTTCTTAGATGTTTAGACATTTTCGTCTTTAGGTATTCGACTGTTTGAAATGTTTGTTTGAAGCGACGTAACCATTTCAGTGAGCCGGCTTTACTGAGGGTGGCAATTCATTGTTCCACTATTTTTGGATCTACAGTGTCCCCTCGCTACTTTGCGGTTCACTTATTGCGGACTCGCTGTTTCGCAGATTTCAAAAATATTAATTTAAAATATATATCATTGGTATTTTCGGTGTTTTGTGGGGTTTTGCTACCGCTACTCTCCAAGGTACTTTCCCGCCTCAGTCCTTCTTCCTTCCCTCTAGCCTTGAATGGCCTTTCCTTCCTTTCCTTCACTTTATTTTAAATTTATAAAGACTTAAAATAGTGTAGAACTACTGAAATAATGTATAAATTTAAAATAAATAGAGCCTCCTTACATCGCGGGTTTTCACTTATTGCGGGAGGTCCTGGAACCTGACCCCAGGGAATAATTGAGGGAACACTGTAGTTCTTTTAGGAGATTTGGATATAGAATTTGAAGTCCACAACTCCTAATGTATTTTGTCAGTTGCACTAGTCAAGAGGACTGATGTTGGTTTTTGGTCTGCTCTAATAGGCACAATGTTGGTAATCTATCATTTGCCATGGAATTTAGTTTTATCCAATATTTATATACCCTAATTTTGGGTAAACTATCAACTATATATACTCCTGTTTCTGCTCTCACTGCTGCAGCTGAGGTCCTTTTATCCACTCCCAGAAAGTTACGCAAATGCGGAACTTGAGATTGCTCTAATAATGATACCTGGTTTAGGCCCCAGACTTCCGCTCCGTACAGGAACAGGGGGGTAACCTTGGCCTTATATACTTTAAGAACCGGGTCTAAGGATCCTGGTTGGCTATGATTTGTTAATTTTAGCAGTTGATTTGCCCATGCTCTCGCTCTGGCTGAGCTCCTTTGATGATGTGGAAACCAAGAACCGGTCTAGGAAAATACGACATATGCTAGGGACATTTCAAATATTAATTTTGGGGGTACAAAAGAATAGAGAAAGCTATAATGAATTAGAAAGGCAAAAGTTCATGGCCCATTTATTTATATTTATTGTGTGTGTGTACTCTGAAAGAGAACAAAGCAGTATTGTGTAACAATTTGTCACATCATACATGTGCAGGGCTTCTTTTTCAAATGTGATTTCTAAACCATGGGTTATTTATTGTAATATCTTAACAATCTGAGTTGGTGAAAATCCAACTCACTGATTTATACTGAAAATGTCATTTCCCACTGGCCACCCACTAATCTGAATGCTTGGGGAAAATAACAAGGATTTCTTTTTTCTAAATTGAGGATTGCTGGACCTTGTTTTGCCCTCTAGAATCACTCTCCCATAATCCCAGGTGTGATCATCTCTGACAAGCTCACAGGCACTACATTCTTGACTGTTGCTTCGTATATAGGATGCACATGCCATAATACAGAAAAACAGATTGAGTTCAGTGCAGCACTGAATAACAGGTTCAAAACAAGCAAAAGAAGCTAGGGGCATATGAAGCATTTTAAAAAAAAAGATAAAGCAAAAAGGATTTGATCAGATTTAAGTATATAAAATAAGGTTGGTGGCAGAAAACTTCCCCTCCTGCACACAACAACTACTCCGGTTTCCTGAGAATGCTACATATGGGACACCCTGAAAGGTGTAAGCTGTTGTACGAGGGTGAGTAGGATCCCCAGAATTGGGAAAACTTTTCTGTGTGAGTTAATTGAGCATCAATATACAGAAAAATTCTGGATGTATAACACAAAGCTACCACATGCACAATCTCTAGAATCAATTGCTCAGTATGTGCTTCCAAATGCCAGGCAAAACAAAAATTTCTTTGGAGAACTTCTAGAGATGAAATAAACAACTTAAGAAGTTTAGCAGCAAGAAGGCAGTCCCGGGGCTGATACATATGGTACAAATGGGTCAAGTCAAATTTAATATTTTGAAATATGCTCACATCATGATAGGAATTTCACTGTAGATGCTATAGGAATTCCCAATTTAGGATGTAGCATGTCAGCCTGAATAAGGCACATATTGCTAACTACTACTATAACAGGTTTGGGGAGCCTCTAAACCACAGACAGGCAACTGCCGTTTTCATCATCTTTCACTAACATAGCTATGGAAGATGCAGTCCAAAGGCGTCAGCTGACCGCCCTTAGTTTAATGCTGGTTCAGTTTCAACAGATTACTGCAAATCTAGAGCCAGGGTGGTGTAGTGGTTTGGGTCTTGGACCAGAATTTTGGAAGACCAGGATTCAAATCTCCACTCAACCATAGAAAATCATTGGGTGACCTTGGACAAGTCAAACTCTCTCAGTCTCAGAGGAAGGCAGGAGCAAAACCCTTTGGAATATATCTTGCCAAGAAATCCCAGTGATAAGGCCAATTTAAGGTCACCATAACACACTTAGCAATAATAATTGCAACCCTTCCTGTCATCCAAATCTCACCTGTTGGTAAACAGAGAATCCTGGTGGACAAACCTGAGAGATAGCATGCCACCCAGCAGGTCTGTAGCCCCTGACATTTTTCAGGTTAAAAAAACCCTGGTTTGCTCATTAATTTTAACCGGTTAACCATATTCCCATGTTAAATCTATGAGAAGCAAAAATTAGAGTCCCTTCAGAACTGCAAGCACTATCCCAACCAAATGTTGACAATTTATTCACACTGTCATTACCTAATTTTCCACCAGTTTATATTGCAATAGCAGTAATAGCTTTTTTCATGTCAGGAATGACTTGAGAAACTGCAAGTCATTTCTGGTGTGAGAGAATTGGCCATCTGCAAGGGTGTTGCCCAAGGATGTTTTACCATCCTGTGGGAGGCTTCCCTCATGCCCCCGCATGAGAAGCTGGAGATGACAGATAGGAGTTTACCCCATTCCCCGGATTTGAACCGTCGACCTTTCAGTCTGCAGTCCTGAAAGTCCTGGAAACAACCAAGTTGCCTCCCCCTCAATAACTGACAGGCAAAGCCTAGGGGGCGGGGAATTTGAAGGCCCTCATGAAGGAGATCAGACTTGATGGGGGCAGTTGACAGGGGCAGAGCTGCAGGCTATTTAAAGTTGCTCCCCCCCCCCCCCCGCTGTCGTCTTTGCTTCAACTTGAGGTCGGAGGCAGGTTCCTAATGGGGAATTAGGACTTTCCCTCGTTGTTCTCTCCCGTCCCTTTTTCCAGAGGATAATAGGGTCCAAGTTGCTATGCCTTTGCCCCAGGAATTCACCATACAATGTGCGCAATTTCCGCCCTTGGTATTTTTTGAGTCCATGGCAAAAGAGAAAAAGCCAAATATTGAAGACGAAAAAGACAGCAGGTTGAGAACCATGGCAGCAGCTGGTACTGATGAAGAAGCCAGAACATGCACACCTGGATTGCAGTTGAAAGCTGAGGAAACTGAAGTGTCTACCACTGGGTCCCCCATTTTATTGATTAGCCCATTGGCCGTATCAAAACATCCAACAAACACATTTAACACATACAACATACAACCCACATTGCAATCAAAATTAAAATAAGCACGCTGTTAACAAGGTTCTGATCCAGAAAAAATATCTGCATCGCCTCCACAGCTTACCCTAATTGACTCTAAATATGCAGTTTTCAGCTGTGTTGCTTTAAATAGAAAAAGGGCCGTTTTGTATGTTATTTTAGATAGTTGTGGGCCAAAACATGAGAACCCCTGCACTAGAGCTTATCTAGAATATATATGTAGGAATTTCTTTCCAGGTTTTATGTTGCTGCTAGAACTAGTGGAAAACCCATCACCAGCTCTCTGGGGGCTCCTCTCCCTGCCAATATCGTGCTGCTATTAATGCTACTACAGTTTCTGGAACAAAAAGGCTCAAAAAGTGCAATATTGGCACTCTAGTATATGCTTTGTTGCAAACTGCATATCTCACAGAGTCCTTTGTCCTCATGCATGGCTTTTTAGTTCATTAATATTGCAAAGGGTCAACATGTATAAAGCACCTTGTGCTGTACCCGATAGTGCTCTTTTGCCAGCAAGGGATGGAGGAAGAGGAATGTACAGGTGAACATCTATGGGAGTGGGAAAAGGATATTGTCCCCCAATAGCTAATACTCTGAAGTAAGATTCCAAATGTGGTCCTTTTCATATGAGAACCCAAGAACAGCATGCCTGATCTATTCTTTCTACCAACCTTCTATTCTTATCCTTGGTCAAGATGGAAGCCGTTAACAGAGATAAACTTTCTCCCATTTTTGTTAATGCAAAAGCAGGGTGGCCCCTTCAATCATGGGTTAAAATATAGATGAGAATGATTTTTATTATGAATCAGCCTTATAATTGCAGCTGTTTAATTAGGTAGACCATAGTCCATGAACATCTAAGGCAGTCCAGTACACCAATTCCTAAATTATTCTTCCATAATTTTATGCTCTTAGTTTAGATGGGTGTAATGCAATTATTAATATCACCATTTCAAAGCTGTATTCTAAAGCTGCTATATAACCTAAGAAAAATGGTTGTTGAAGTGACATTCCCAAAACACAAACATCACGACTAATATTTGCAATAAAATTATAAAGGTGCCGATTGCACTTGTAGATGTGTAGCTCTGACAGACACCCAAGATTCCTCAGTTAACCTTGCTTAATTTCATTAGAGTCAGCTCCAACTTACACAAGTCCTTGAAATAATTTCTAAAGATATTAGTATCAATAGTTATTTAACCTCATTAAGAAAAATTGTTCTACATTTATGAGCTGAAAAATATCTTCTCTGCCGGGTGGCTCTTCATTTCCTCTGAACCTTTGGAATCTTTTCCTGCTCTTTCATCTCAGGCTGCATTAATATATTGTAAAACTTTACTAGCAGGCTCTCTTTATGGCTTTTATTTAAATCACAGGTCTTGCAAATTATGTGAGCCTCCTGGTCATCCTGTATTGTCTTAGCACATAAAATGATTACGGTCCTACTCGGAAATTTGGGGGAAACAGAGGTCTGATAGTAGCAATATCTTTGCACAGTTCATGAAATTATTTCATTTTCTTGTCCTTAAATTAATTTCCCATCCTATAATTTTCAAATACTTCATCTGTAAGTCTATATTTTATACTGTATTATAAATGGTAGAGATTACTTTATTTTTTGTTTTACCACAGTGAAGATATAGTTTATAAAAAGGAAATTATTGCATTTGGCTTTAAGCATGAACCCGAAGATCTCTAGCCATGAATGGAACCACCATATGACATTATTATAAAGCATTTTGAACAGTTCAAAGCAGTTTCATCTTCCTAAAAATTGGAATTCCTTGGGGGTTTTTTTTTTTGCAAAGTACTCCTTTGGCATGACTTGAAAACTGATTTGGGATGGCTTCATAATGATGCCCTAGTCTAGCCAGTCTTTGAACTCATGCAATTATTCCAGAAAGAAGTGGGCATGGAAGAAGTGTGGTAATACATACATTTGAAGGAGACAAATCCACAACTTCTGTGATTACCTTAAAGCACTTTGAACGGGTATTCAAAGTGCTTTCAGGTCATGTGATAGTCCAAAAACATTTCTACTGTGAATTGGAGATAGTGATGTGCCATTACGGGTATGGTGAGTTTGAAGTGTTCCACTTCCCTGTAGCCAAAGTGCTAGTCATTTTACTTCTGGTGAGTAGACCAACGGGACCTTTAGATGCAAAACCATATTTTGTCCCATTTACTTCCTTTTAAAGATATTTTAAAATTCATAGAACTGCACAGTTTTGTGGCGAAATCCATGCATCAGTAGGGATTTCTCTTTTTAATTAAGACTTCTGTACTGTTTGCTAACCTTTATTCTTTATAGAAAACAGTAAAAGTCTTGCAATTGCAAAATGTATCTTTACTTTTTATTGATTGAAACCATCCTTCCTTGGTTCTTTTGCAAACATTCCAGAGGGTTGCAAGCTAGCCCCGGCAAACCTCCAGCCTAAACCAGGTTTGGCAGTCAAAAGAACATTCCCCCATATTGCTAAATACTCGAAACAGGGAAAGGCTTGTAATTGCAAAAGGGACTTTTTGAAGGTCCAATTTGGACTTTTTGAAGGGACTATTAAGTGGATTAAAGGGACAGTGCTTGTGACCTGTTAGAAAAGGCGGAATTAAGTATGAAGTCCTCATCTTGCCAGACTTTGAACTTGTGCAATGTTTCCAAAAGGGGGGGGGGGGGGAGGCATGGAGGAAGAGGGGTAATACATGGATTGGAAGCAGACAAATCCCCAGCATCTCTGATAACCTAAAAGCACATACAGCTTTCTTCAAATACTTGAGGAACAGATTGATGCAATAAGAAGAGTGGCTATTAGGCCTGGTTCGGTTTGGTCGGAATGCTTGCAAATCAGAATGAAATCGGATTTAATCCACGTTTGAAGTGATTTCGATGCAATATAAGCAACCTGGAAGTGAATTTGCCAATTCGAAGCCACTGCTGCCATTTTTTTTCCAATCCAGGAACTGGATCGGAAAGGAATCAGCTTAGATTCCCGACCCTCCCGAGGTGGTTTCCCCTCACTGGCTGGAGGCAAGCAGCTGGTTGCATTCAACCAGCTGCTTGCCTCCAGCCAATGAGAGGACACCACCTTAGGAGGGGTGGGGTTAGGTTTCGGCACAGCAGCCATAGCCCTTTAAAAGGGCTGCGTGTGCCTTGTGGTATCATTGCGAGCTGGGAACGTGAAGGGAGAGGGACTAGGGAGAAGGGAAGGCTGCCTGGGTGGGAATGCTTTGCAAGGAAAGGACTGCGTTAGGAACAATCTCTCATTTGCTGTTAATTCTTTGAAGCATTTATTTTCCCCTTCTGTGTGCTGGGAAAAATAGTTTCATGGTTTATTTTCTCCTGAGGTTTGAGTTTTGTCTTTTGGAAAACCATACCTCCTCTTTCTTGATAACAATTCCCTTGCAGTGGCTGGGAAAAATGCTTTCAGCATTTATTTTCTCCTGGAGTTTGTGTTTTGCCCTTTGGAAAACCATATCTTCCCTTTCCTGATAAGAATTCCCTTGCAGTGGCTGGGAAAAATAGTTTCAGCATTTATTTTCTCCTGGGGCTTGAGTTTTGTCCTTCGGAAAACCATACCTCCTCTTTCCTGATAAAAATTCCCTTGCAGTGGCTGGGAAAAATACTTCCAGCATTTATTTTCTCCTGGGGTTTGAGTTTTGTCCTTTGGAAAACCATAACTCCCTTTTCCTGATAATAAATTCCTTGGGGAAACACAAAAATTTGGATGTCCCTTTGTCTGCCTGGTGGTTCCATGTTGTACTTTAGGAAACTAGAAATCTAGTAATCTAATCTTTTCCTTGGGGAACAACACAAAAAAAGTTTGGAGGATTCCAAACCTTCTTCACCCACCTCTAGGGCATCCTGTTTCGAAGATCCGTAGCTTGCGGTTGCCTCTGGGGAGTAAGAACATTGTTTCTTTGTATTTACCTTCTTTCTTTTTTGTTCTATTTCATCTCGAATTCTCTTTCTATTGATCTGTACCACAACATCTCTAGCTTCTTTGTTCTTCCTTACATAAGAGGTGGAGACTTTGGATGTTTTATTAATCTTTTGATCCATCACCTCATCTTCTCTTTGGAAAATGGTGGCCATCAAATTCTTAGTTACCTGTCTTATAGCTTCCTTAGGTTCTTTCAAGATGTTTTAAAATTTCCACTGAGGTTCTAATTCTCTTTGTTCTAATTCTTCATGCATTTGTTCCCATTTCACATTCTTCTCCACTCTCTTATGCAGATTTCCTTGTATTGCTGCATTTTTTCTTTATCCTGTTTTATCTCTTTTGCTTCTTTGTAGGCAATCGTCAGCTCTATTTTTATGGAAGTCGTATCTTTAATTAGTTCAGTTCTCATATTCTGAAGTTGTTCTTGGACCATTTATGTTGCTTCTCTTGTTGGACCATCATTATTTCCATCTTCTTCTGATGCACCTCTTGTTGTTTTCCTAGTTTCTGTATTTCTCTAATGATGTCTTTTAGAGCTATTTCTTCTATTCCTGGTCCTCTTCTTTGTAATCCCTTGGAATCTTTTAATTCTTTGTTCCATTCTTTAGGGCTGACATGATTATTTATCAGTTGATATATTCAATGAATGAATTTATTCTTCTCTATAGCAGCAAATTGGTAACTTAATTAGAGAGAGTTTTCATTTATTGTATGATTTAGAATTAGACTTAATTACTCCCCCCCATTATTTATTGGGTTATTAATTCATTAATATCTTGATTTACTTTTATTTAATTGATCAATTTTGCGACCACTCTGGTTGATCAATTCTAAAATAATTTGTAGATTAAGTGAATTAGATAATGAGTCCTTTTCTTAATTGATTATTGCTCTCACTTTTATTAATTTTCCTCCACCCTTAACTCTTCTTGTTTGTTGTTTACCTTCGGCTTGCTTTCAGTTGCTTTTACAGTCCGTTCTTGGCCTCCGTATTTCTCCTCTGTTCTCTTTCCTCTCCCTTAGCTGGGCGACACCACTCTACGCTCCAATCCGGGCTTCATTGGCTTTCTCCTTCTTCCTTGTCCCCTGAAATCCGCCTGCTTTTTTTCTTCTCTATTTTTATCTCTTCAGGCTTTACTTCCACCCTCAGTGCACAGCTTCATCCCTTTCCTTTTAATTCCTTTTCTGGTTCTGTTACACACTTCCTTTTCGGCTTGTCTGTCACCTTTAGTTGTTCCCTTCCTTTGTTGATTGCAGTTCATGCCAATCTATCTCACTTCCGTTTCAATCTCTCTGGTTTTAAATGTTTATACAGAAGCTCCCGGATAGTCTAAACAACTCCGGCTCAAGGTCAGTGATCTTTATTCCTCCTCCATCACCATATTTTCTCTTTAATACTCTGTCCAATCTTCAATATTCAAACAATCAGATCTGTCCTTCAATATATTTATTAGAAATAGTTTTGTTTAATTTATCTCCCAAATTTGATTTGTATAAATTCCCAGAGTAAAAATCTTATTCCTGCTTGGCTTCTCTTGTACCCAAGCTATATTGCAAACAAAGTGATCACTCTTTCCCTTGCGAATATGAAGATTTTCTTAGTAACTTAGTTACTTCGTTGGCTGGTCTTTTTGCCTCGCCAGTTTTTTCTCCAGTTCTTCTTTGTTTCTTTAAAAAGTGAGCTGGGCTGGCAGTTCTTGCGAGCTGTCACTCGCTTCCCTCTTTCCGATCCGCTTGCCTGCGGTACTTGTATCGGACCCGCTCGGTCGTCTCCCTTGGGGAAAATGCGACTTTTGGGGCCGTCGGCTGTGTCGCGCTGGCTTTGCGTCTCCCTGGCTTCAATCTGCCTAGGGAGGGGGGCGCATTCTGCCCTCCCGACCGGTAAAGTGGTTGGCACTCTGAGAGCCCTCATAGTGTCCTGCCTGCCGCCATCAGTGCTCACCGGAAGTCCACATTTCTTCTTCTTGTAATGTTCCTTGTTAGATTACTGAAATTACTTTTAAAATTGTCAAGGACCCAGGGGTCTTCTAAACACGTTAAAAGCTATTATGCTGACAGGGGAGAATCTTTTCTACCACTGTGGCAAGTTTTGTCAGTAGCGGTCTAAAAATGTGGGAAAGGTAATCCCCAAGTTTTGCCTGTCCTGTTTGCAGGTTTTTGAGCATTGCGCAATCACTGACACCATTAACAAAGCGATTCAGAAATTTCAAAACATTTTTTTGAAAAATTTCAGAAATCATTTGAGAATTGAATTGCCAGCGCTCCCTACATCCGAAACGAGTTTTGAACCATTTTTTCTTCTTGATCAACCAGGCCTAGTGGCTATCCTGGCATACTTCAGTTTAAAGCAAGACAGGTTTGCAATGCCATGACCCCTTTTTAGAGGGTTTAAAAAAAATTGTATCCAAAATGTCTTTTTCAGTCTATTTTGGTACCACAGTAATATATCCACTGGAATGTGTAAACCATTCCTTCTCTTTTTAAGGGAAATTAGCTTTGCTCCCACTTGCTTTCCTTTGATAAAGGAACTTTTTTCTGTGCCATCTACTGCCCAAGATTGTTTTTAAAAAAATTCCTTTCCCAGGCTAGACTTATATACATGGAAATGCTTTTTTAAAGTATCAGCGAGGAAAAAATCCTGAAGAAAGAGTGATCTTGCTAAAGATTACATCTAAAATGCTGTTGTTCTGCTCCTTGTTTTATTGTATTTTATATTTGTTCATTGGTATTCCTGCAATTGAGCTGCAATGCAAAATAAAAATCTGAAGAACTGCACTCATTTTCCAAGGCAGGTCTGCTAAGCAATTTTTCCAGGCAAGTGCTGTATTAACCTTCCGCCCACACAGTAGATAGGCAGCCATTCAGTCCTACTGTTACTCATGTTTCTCCACTGCTTCTCCTGAAACATCCTCTGTCCCATCTCCTCCCCCCCTCCCCGCCCACCCAGCTCCCATGCAGTACACCTCCTCCTGAAGTCAGAGAACGAGACCTGGAAGGGAGTAACCAGAAAGAGGAGAGTCCCTTTTCCAAAGCTTGGAGATCAAGAAGGAGACAAGGCTAGTTGAGAGGAGCAGACGTGCTTGCCCCTGAACAACCCTATGACATTGCACTGTGGGGGTGAACAGCTGCATTTTTTAAACCAAATTTTGCAAAGATTATTTGGTGGCGGCGGTGGGGGGGCTGGAATTCCCACAATTCTATAGCCAAGACCTTTCCAAACTTTTCATTTTGGTTACATGCTTTTTAGACATGCATCGTTTTGTGACACTGTTATTCAGTTTTGCTGACAAACCAGAGGTTTGGAGAGTTTCATACTGATGAACCACATGGAGCGGCTATACAGGAAACACACACACACACACACATATATATATATACTCTGTATATATACACACACATACATATACATATATACACACACACATATAAAATGAACACAATATATATAAGTTTCATATAATCTTTACTGTATAAACAAGATTTGCATTTTTTCTTATGTATCCCTTTTGATTCTTGTGTAGTTTCCTGTATAGCCACTCCATGTGTTCCATCACAAACATCACTGTCAACAGATTTTCTTTGGTTAATTAGAAACTTTCTCATTTTAGTGGAAATTACTGAACTCAATCAATAGATCATGCAAATTATAAATGTTTCATCGGTACCTACATTTGTACAACACCAGCCTTTGTATGTGGCGCTGGGGGAGGGCACTTTTTATGCAACACACCTAGGGAATACAGGCCACACTAGTGTGTCCCGACACACAGTTTGGAAAGCTCTGTCATAGTCGGTATGGCTCACAAAGCTATAGTCCAAATTGTAGCTTTTCTAGTCTGTAGGCCAAAATGCAGCTGGCAGTTTGTAACTGGGGGATCCCAGGATCTGCCATATCACAAAAGTTATGTTTCCAAAACTGTGATGGAAGAGCTGTTGGAACTAATGGAGGGGACAGCTGCAGGGCAGAATTATTTTATTTTTTAAAAATTGCATGCTTGGAAGTGGGAGGGGTTTAGGATCACAGGACCCCTATGAAAGTGGAAATCCCTTGAATAAAAATGTTTTTTAACCCGAGAACACACATTTCTATGGATCTGTAGGCTCTCCAGCCCAACACAATGGTAAGATAGCAACTATAATTGGTTGTAGCTGAGAATGAGAATATTTATAACTGAACCATAATGGGTTTGCTGTTGTTATTTGCTCATTTGAGCATTTTAATATACCAAGCACTTTTGTTCAGTATTGTGATAATGCTTGGGAAATCTATTTTTCCCTGTCCAGCATGAACACTGCCATGATTGCAGGGAGATTCAGGGAGGTGTAGTCCAAATTTTAACATTTTCAACCTCTGCTTCACACCTTGATGCCTCTTCCTAATTGGTTTGTTCATATTCTTTGGCATAACCAGTTTGTTTAGTGAACCTGACATGACTACAAAATCACAGTTAATGCAGGTAGAAGTGAGACCTGACTTTCCCCCATTGCTAACACAGATGGACATCATTTTGAGAATAGGTCCACATTTACCTCATTTTATTTCCCAGCAAAAATGTACAACTTGTAGCCTTATAATAATATGAGTCAGTCAGAAACAAGTGCTTTGAACATGAGTCATTCAATTACTTGGGTTCATGTCTTGATGAGAACTAAAGTCCATTTAAACCAGTTGATCTCAGAACAAGATGCTCCACTCTGTTTTGCACATCCACTAAGTCAGCTGGTATTGTGTCCTGTGTATCCTGCTGGCAATAAATAGGAGGATTGCATTTCCATCCACCCCTCCTTTTCCACTTGACCTTGATAAAAGGGCAAGCACTTAGCATTTAATATCATAAAATATCATCACAATGGAGCTTTCACTCCCTCCTCCCCATCCTATTTGCTCAGCAGGATCAGGGTTGTTTCAGTGTATTTATCTGTATCATCAGTATTAAACTAATCAGGAAAACATGGGAGTTTCCAGAAGCTGGACATCAGAATATGCGAATTAAAAAGCGAGCTATTAATCTTTTGTCTTTGAGCTAGTTTGAAATCTCTTCCTCCATTCATTCATTCCTGCTTGGCCAGCTACAGGATTTATTTTCTAAGGCCGCATAGCAAAGATAGAGAAATCTATAGCAGCATTTTATAACAGAAAATGTCTGCAGAAATACTTTCCAGGTGGATTGGAGTATGCCTAGTGACCCTTTTGCACACCAGTACCCACTTCACAATTTCTTAAAGGGGAATGAATGCCCTTCCTATCAATTTTATATCTCTCTGGAATCTATGGGAACAACTGTCCAGTACATTCTCCTCCAATTTGGTGCCCTCCAGATTTTTTGGATTTAGGGTTGCCAGACTGACAACTTGAGATCCTACACCTTTCAAGGTTGTACGGAAGAGAGAATTTCAACAGGGCACAGCTGTCTAATGCAGTTTCCACTCTCCTGATGTCACCCAAATGAGTTGGACTATAACTCTCCTCGAGAGGTTTTTGAGCTGCCTTAGGCATCTTCAGATGAGGAAAGCTGGGGGTAACCGTGCATTCATCAATCGCTGGCTGTTATCTTTGCTGCTGGGGATAATGAGAGTTATAGTCCAACTCATTTGGGTGACATCAGGATAGTGAAAACTGCAGTAGACAGCTGTGTCCAAATTACACTTCAGTGACTTCACTGACATTATTCCAGTGTAAAGTTATCATTAACTTGTCAGGATTATAGTATTGTCTTCAAAGCTGAATTAATATGGTTGGGGCATTTGGAGGAATTCCAACCTAAAGGAACATGAGGTTTTCAAACATATGTGTGAGTTGTTTTAGTAGCACTGGCATTAACACTGAATGAAATCAAATAAGAAAATACAACAAAGAGCAAAACGAAAACCTTTCTTGATAACTTCATTTCCAGCCCTACAACTTCCTTCAAACCTGCACTTGGGTCCGATAAATGTTTAGTCCATTACTCGGGTAACACAGGAAATACTGTTAGTATCTGAAACATTGGAAGGTTCAAGAAAGGACTGAGGAAAAAGCATCAGCATGCAAAATTTTTCCTTTCCATCTCTGGCCTCAGCCAAGGAAGGGCCCAGAAAAATTGCACCAACAGAATTATAAGTAAACTGGGCCCCATTGTTCTAAATCTTTGCTTGGCCATTTTTTCAAATCAGTCTTTCATAATCAAGCCAAGCATTTATTTAATGGAATATCACAGTCTAATGTTTGTCATTATATCACAAACATCTGTTGAAATGTTATTCTCCAGCAGTGCTGGAATCTGAAACATTTTGTGATCTTTTATAGGAACAGCAATTTGGTTACTTCAAGTCATGTGATTCATTGAACTATACACCTTAAAACAGAAAAACCCATAATATGTTCAAAATATGTGTTGATTCCAAGGGGAAACCTCTGCTATCCATATTGCACATGTAACATTTATTCAGCAATCCACTCAGGAATATCTTCAGTATCTTGCATATTTTACTCCTGAAGAACATATTGTGCCTATCATGGCTCCTTATCTTCTAGGATAAAGATTCTCAGTAATTTAGATGTTCAAGGCAGGTAAAGAGAAGAGGGAAAATATATTGATCCACAGATGACATAACAATCCACTCCTTCCCAAGGTAAAGGTTAAACCTGCAAAATATGTTGACTCTTCAACATCTATTCATTTCAACGGGCTGTGCACAAGACATGCATATTGGATTAACAGATGGATCAGTCTAGGACCTACTTGCATTTTCCAGCATATCATGACAACAATGATAAATTCTCTTTCCTCCATATTAGCAGCCAGTTGTAACTGACTCTTGAGGTTCAAATATGGAGTTACATTTTTACTTGCTTGATAAATTCAGCTGGTTCTTAAATACCCAGAGCTACAATTTCTCAGTCAGCATAGTTGGTGCTGGGGAACAGGATTCTGAGAGTTGTAGTAAAAGAGATAACCTTGCACAAGCTCTGATCTTGGTACACAGACCCTGGACACACTTAGCCAAATAACCCTTTAAAACTAGTCTTTAGGAAACATGCTGCTCTTTCAACATAGTAGCTTTCACGGCTGGAATCACTGGAGTGTTGTGTGGGTCCAAGCTGTATGGCCGTGTTCTAGTAACAGAGGATCCTCGAAGATGCCATCCACAGATGCAGGTGGAACACCAGGAGAAAATGTTGCTAGAACATGACCATACAGCCCAGAAACAACATAACACACCATAATAGAGGATCATCACAAGTAACATTATTAATTAACGCCACAAAACTCTCCTTCAGTGAATGCAAAGTAACAGGTTCATGGCTTTATAAAAATATAGCAGAAACCTTGAACCAGCACAATAGGTCTTTCTTTCCTTTTTCCTTCCTCAGTAAGAGAGAGATTATAAAAATTATTTCAGACTTGATGGTCTGAAAAAAGAACAGATATCAATCTGATTTGAGGGAAATTCTGCCTATTTCCAAATCAGCTGCTAACTGAAGAAATGAAAAGGTTGAAGAGATAAGAAAGCCCTGTTTCATGGATGTACGCTTCTGGTCAAACAGCTCCAAAGATTATAGCCAAATACAAAACCAAAGTGCTAGGGTAAAAACAATTATTTTGCATATTATAAACCAAACAAGTTCTTGGCCTGCAGTCATTAAGACCTATGGTGCGAAACCGTGTACATACTTTAAATAATGTTTTCCAAGACCGGAATCAACCTGACAAGTAATCAAAGAAATCACAACTGGTTCAAGTCTTGGAATGGAATAGAAAAACTGCGGTCTAGTAAAACATTAGCACCAAAATGAACTACAGTATACAGAGGCAAAGGGGCTTTTCAAAATATTTTTGGTGGTGGAGTATAATGTGTAGAGAAGAGTACCTTGTTTGCTGATATTGCTTGGCCAGGAAAGTCAATAGTATAACCAGCAAGTTCAAAGATCAATTTTCCTTTAACAAATGGCTGCAATTCCACTAAGCTGTGCAGTTTTGCTTTGAGTAAACTTTAATCAGGTTTCCACAATTTCACTTACTGTATACTGAAAGAAGGATTCTAATTATTTGATTGCAAAGGTATGCTTAATAATAGGAATGAAGCATTTGTGACAAACAGGTAGGAAATTATCCCATTTCACTATGTTCTGGGTTCAGAAGCTTTAAATCTCAAGCCCATTTTAGCCTACATATGAAAAAGATCTCCAGACCAGCCAAATCCCATAAGAACTGAAATTTCCAGCATGGAGGAGACCACGTCGGACCTCTAACACTATTAGGCATTAAATACGAGGAGTGTCTCTCAAGAGGAAAAAAGGATGTCCAACCCTAATTCAATAACATGCCTGGAATAAACAGGGATTACACTCAGATTTTTAAGTAGTGAAGCCATGATGCATATATTTATCAATTTTGGTTTCTCTTGAATTCTGTTAGCCCCTGCCTCAAGCTCACATTTTGAAAGTGAATACATTTGTGAGTTTGTACATTATTATAAAATGAATTGAAATGATATTCTCTCATTGCATACCCATCAACTGTCCTGATTACACAAGGAGAATCCCAGTCCCACTTTTTCAGCTGCTTTAAAAATGTCCCAGTTTCTCTTCCTCCTCCTTTTGCTCTTGGCTTACATCCACTGTTCAAAATTCAGTAGTAATTTGCTTTCAATTAACTTATCAGGGAGAAGAGAATAGGAGGAGGGCATACCTTGGCCATCCCAGGAGGCCCAGGCAAAAGAAAGCTGCTGCAGCATTCTTCGCTTGTGATTTACATTTCACTTTTTGTTTTACCTCTTGCCCTACACTCTGATTTTGTCTGACCACAGATATCCTGAATTCCATCTGTGAAAAGCTGGAGGGTATGTCATTCCAGCCAGCCAATGATCTGTGGGTCAAGTATTCCTGCTTCCTTACTCTGCAGTGACCCTTTCCCATAGTAAGTGTTGTTTCTACTGCACCTACTTAACAGTTCTCTTTAATTCCCACCCCTCCTTCTTTTCCATTACTTTCCAATTATTTTAGAGCATCTGATCTAACATAGAGCGATGTTTCAAACTATTAACTGCTGGTGCCAAATGAAATCTGTATATAATCATGCAACATTTACATAATCCGCATGATCTGTTTTGTTCATAGTGCATTTGCACAAATTGGTTTTTATACGTCTTAAAATGTTGGGGTTTTTCATTGAACAGCCAGTAGTTCTCTCACTCCTCAGATCTCTGTGGCTCAAAGAAGCCTGGGGGGAAAATCCTGACATTTTCTTCTCTGTGTGTCTCAAAGAGCAATTTGCTTTACTTGAAGACCATTGCAAGCATGGTGTGTGTGTTCTCCAGGGCTGAATCCAAAAGTGGAATGTGATGATGTCCCAAAAGCAAACCAAATGTCTTCCTAGGAAATTGATACATCAGTTCTGAAATGGTTCTCATGGGCCATGGTTTTATTATTATTTTAAATCAGACCTGCTGCTTTGCTTAACAATTAAGCTATCAGACAGAAGAAGTTGAGGAAACAGTAAAATACCCTTGTTTTAATCTAGTTGCTTTCATAGAAAGGGCATCCAACTCATAACTAAAATTATCCCACTGTGCTATGGACTACCAATTCCAAAGAGCAGTGCAATGTCTGAGCCATGCACCAATCTTAGAAGGAATCGGGAACATATAAGGGGGATGTGGTAACAGGTTTTATGAAGATTTGATTTTAGCCATGTTTTAATTTTTGTACTGTATGTTTTATTTTGTAGTAAGCTGCCTTGGGTCTGCTTGCAGAGAAAGGCTGGGTAAAAATATCTTAAATAATAAAATTATCCTAACCAGTGATTCCAGGACACCAAAACCAGTCATCTTCTTTGTTCCTCCATCTGTGCCTCCCTCTGCTGTTCATTTTCACCCACAACTCTACTGCCCCAGCTTTAGAATTTACTGGTAACTGCACCAGAAGAGGCATGCTTGATCAAACAACAGATTGCCTAGTCTAGGTGCCCTTTTCTCAACAGAGCATAGCCTGGTGCTTATTGAAAGTCCCAAAGCAGAATAAGAATTGAATAGGATCCTTTCATTCTTCTCCTTCAACTGCTATCCAGACTGCTGCCTCTGCTATTGTACAGAATGGATATACATCCATATCACACTATGCTGGGTGGATGAAAAGTCTTGAGCCAACTTGTGAAGCAGTTACAAGTAGTTCCATTTGCTCCTCCCTCCACTTCAGCACACTTTTCCCACCTGCACTCCAGGTTAGCCAACCCTTCATGGGGTGTGTGTGTGTGTGTGTGTGATTTTTCCTAGGAATTGCACCAGTTATCCATGCACTTCTTGTAGCTGCCTATCTTTTCAATGTCATGTACTGTGGAGCAGACTCTCCCAATGTTTCCTGTATTTCTTTGTGAATCTGTTTCACCATGAATCCCTTCAAAAACAGATAATGTAAGACTGCATGTTCCGCATCATGGTTCTCAACACTGGGAGTTACCATTTTTCTGATGTTTGCCCCGTCATTAGAGAGCACACCTTGCATGCAGATGAAATTTGGAGAAAAGAATGAAACAGAGTTGTTCTTCCGCAGGAAACATGTGGTCATCCCACAGTGGCTCCTTCACAGGCAGGCTCAAGATTTTTCATCCATCCCTCATAGGTTGACAGTTCCAGTAGAATATGGATGAGAAAATGCATATAAATGTGTACCTGAATTCACATTCAACTGAATATTATGTGCAAAAGCATACTCTACATCTGGATGTGAACCAGAATGGAGACAGGGGAGTGTGTCCCTGTTGGTTCTGCTGGACCTCTCAGTGGCCTTTGATACCATTGACCACGGTATCCTTCTGGGTCACCTCACTGAAATGGGACTTGGAGTTACTGCTCTGCAGTGGCTCCGGTCATTCCTGGAGGGTCGGTCCCAGAGGGTGTTATTGGGTGACACCTCTTTGACTCCACAACCATTGTCTTGTGGAGTCCCTCAGGGTTCAGTACTGTCCCTGATGTTATTTAACATCTATTTATTTATTTTATTTTTATTTATTATTGCGATTTCTGGGGAGACTCATTGGCTCACATACTACTGGCTCAGCGCCAGGGAATAGTACAAAAGAAAGAGTGTAATCTAACAGGCAATACAATTAAAACAGTTAAACAGATTAAAATGGCAAAATTAAAACAGCAGTTTAAACAGTTTAAACAGCAGCAGTGTGTGGGCCTACTACATGAAGCCACTGGGGGAGATCATCGGAGTTTCGGAGTATGATGTTATCTGTACGCAGATGACATCCAAATCTGTCACTCCTTTCCACCTGTCACTAAGAAGGCTGTTCAGACCTTGAACCAGTGCCTAGCTGCTGTGTTGGACTGGATGAAACTGAATTGAAACTGAATCCTGACAAGACAGAGGTCCTCCTTGTCAGTCAAAAGGCCGAACAGGGCATTGAAGACGCAGGTTCGGAGCTTGGGAGTTGTCCTGGATTCATTGCTGAACCTGGAACCCCAAGTTTCAGCAGTGGCCAGGAGAGCTTTTGTGCAGTTAAGACTCGTGTGCCAGTTGCGCCCGTATCTTGGAAAGTCTGATCTGGCTATGGTCATCCACGCTCTGGTCACATCCCGTATAGATTACCGCAACGCACGCTGCGTGGGGCTACCTTTGAAGATGGTTCGGAAACTGCAGTTAGTGTAACGAGCGGCAGCCATATTACTAACAGGAGCTACATACAGGGAGCACACCACCCCTCTGTTGTGTCAGCTCCATTGGCTGCCTGTCCATTTCTGAGCTCAATTCAAAGTGCTGGTTCTGACCTACAAAGCTCTATACAGTTCTGGCCCAAGCGTACTTGTCAGAGCGTATCTGCCCCTATGTCCCTCCCCGCAATGTAAGATCTTCCGGGGAGGTCCTGCTCTCATTCTTGCCAGCATCTGAAATGCGGCTGGCCGGGATGGGGGACAGGGCCTTCTCGGCTGTGCCCCCCCCCGCCTGTGGAACACGCTTACTAGCACTCGTCCCCATCTCTCCTGGCTAAAATCTTGGTTTTGGGACCAACCTTTGCACAATAGCTTAAGCAACATCTTGACTGGAATGGATTAGTGATGGCAACAGATTTGAGGATATGGCTTATTGTTCTTATCAATTCGAAACTGTGGACAGAGTATTGTTCTGATTTTATTGCTGTTGATTATTGTTTTAATCTTACTTCTATTGTTTAACATTGCATTTATGCTTTATATTGTATTGATTGTGGCATTGGATTGCCTTTGTTAGCTGCTCTGAGAAGGGCGGGGTAAAAACACTGTAAATAAATAAATAAATGGAGATATCAACACTGTATATACAACCATCATAATAATGACCAGAATAATAGATTTTGATATGATGTGTAGTTTACCTGAGGTTTGTTCCAAAAAGGCAGAAAAGCACCAATGCTGCCTCAGGAAGCCAGCTACCCCTGACCACCACTGCCATTTCCACACCCAGGCAATCATAAAGGCCAGAAGCAGTCCCATAGCAGGAGAACCAAAAGGAATGATGCTCCATTTTGGTTCTCCTGGGATGGACTAAGCTCTTACCTTTTACTACTACAGAAGGAAGTCTTTCCTTTTAAAAAAGAGCTAAAACACAGTACTTTGACCCATAGTATACATGAGTATGCACATCCCCCGCCCCCACACACACATGTGCTGCAAAGGCAGTGTTCAAAGAGATTAGCGTGTTAACCTGTTTTAGCATAAAAAGACAAAGGAATCCAGTAGCACCTTTAAGAATAACTAGAGAAAAAAATCCAGCATACATTATTCTGGATTTACAGTCTGAGGTCCATGAAACCTCATGTTGATTTTCCCCGACTTCATCTCAAAATGTTATGGTACAAGATTTTTCTCCCAGAAGCATCCATGTCTCTTTCAGCAAAGGATGAAGGGAGAGAGAGAGAGAAAAGAATTGTTGTAGCACCTTTAATTATTAAACCTCATCCCCTTTTCTCCCTCTCACTTTCTTGTTTTTAAGATTTTTTCCTGGTTAATTTCAAAGAGGCTACTAGATTCTTTTTTATATATTAGCGCATTATTAAAATAAAGGCAACATTAGACCGTTATTTGTCTAGGAAAATGGGGTTTATATATCTGTGAAATGTCCAGGCTTCTTTCTGAAAATACAGCAACCTCTCAACTGTTTTTCTGTTCCAAGCAGATCATTCCTGCTGCTGGCTTTGTCTACGTCTCTTGAATGTCTAGCCACACTTAGCAAATACATTTATCTATAATTGTTATGTCTCTGCTTCATTTCAAAACTACAATAGGCAGACTAGGAGAAAGCTGACTTCTCACATCACTTGGCAGCTTATACCATGGAAGGTGGAGCGGATGCTATTTGTAGGCTTGGTTTGGTGCAATGAAGTAGATTATTAACTCCCAAGGCTTACAAGAGTTCAATGATTGCTGTTTTAGTGTTATTCCCTGCAAGTGGAAGCAGCCTTTACGCTCCTCTTTGACGGATTCAAGTGACTTAGTTTGTAATGAACCAAAATGCTGCTGTGCTCCGTCATTGTCAAGCCCAGCTGTCAAGCATCTTGTAAGGAAATTAACTTTTGACTGATCCTCAACAAGGCTGGATTAGCCCTTCTGACTCAGCTGCATAAGGGTGTGTAGTGGCTTCCCTCTGTATACCAAATGAGGCGGCCAGATGGATAGAAATCAGTGCAATAGGCAGGGAAACGGGGGCTAAAGAATTGCCAAGGGGGAGGACACACTTCTAGTGATGCTGTAGAGCAGGCAACAGAGGGTTAAGAAAGAGTTCTCCAGAACTCAAGTCAATAGTCCTTTTTTGAGATTTGGAGAATCTATTGCTTCAGCTGCCTTCTGGACCCAAACTTTTTCTTCCTAACTCCTATCTGACTCCAGGAATACAAATTGAACTTCATCCTTACAGCTTTGTACTTTTATGCAGCTGTATTCTGCATTGCCATCCCGATCTGGTTGGATTGCAGTAGACTCAACAATACAATATATACTTTGGGCTGAAAAGGCCTCCCTCGGGTTATAATGGGGTCAAGCCAGGCAGCTGAGCCTAGAAGCCATTGCTTGCAATATATGATTTATTTATCTCTCCTCTTCCCTTCCCTTATCAGTGTGTTTTCTTTTCCAAATTTGCCCTTGCTTGCTCAAGAGGGAGAGAAGCCCTTGCAAGTCAGGAATATCCATTAATCTTATAAAAGCACTTTCCCCTGAAATATTTGTTAATCTCTCCTACAGCTATATAAGTAGGCATTTTTTCCTGCAAACCTTTGCAATCTATATGTACCTATATATTGTATCTATCTATATATCTATCTTCCCCTCATATGTTTGCAGGTCTTTGAAAATCCTATCTACATATATCTATCTGGAGATTTCCATGTACCTGTATATTTGTATCTATATGTATATATTATTTTTAAATATTAATTTCTTCACATTTTGAAAGTCTCTGAAAATCCTATATTAATATAGATATCAATCAATTGTTTGTATATGTGTATACATATATAAATAATTTTATTTATTTATATAAATAATGTTCCCCTCACATGTTTGCAAGTCTTTGCAAATTCTATATAGATATAGTTATCTATATATATATATAGAGAGAGAGATATCTAGATAGATATATGTGCTATGTGCTATGACAGTAATGTTATTTGTTGTTTTTTCAGTTTGCTGTAAGCCACTCCAGCAATATTGTTATATGTACATTGTAAGCCACTCTGGCAGTATTGTTTTTGCTGTAAGCTGCTCTGAGTCCCCTTCGAGGTTGAGAAGAGTGGCATATAAAATAGTAAATAAATAAATAAATAAATATGAATATAGATATATAGGGCTTGTAAATATTACAAGGGAGAAATGCACACACAAATATATATAGACATGTCTAAATAGATATTAATATATAGGGCTTGCAAATATTGTAGGGGAAATGCACACACACACAGATGTCTTGATAGATATAAACATAGATATATAGGGCTTGCAAATATTGCAGGAAGGAAATGCAAATGTTTCAGGGGGAAATGCATATGTGAAATTAGTATATATGATTATGTAGGCATTGAATGTCTGTTACTATGTTGGAAGCCGGCCTAAGTCCCCATGGAGAGAGAGGGAGGGATACAAATGAAGTTTTTTATTATTATTATTGTTATTGTTGATACCATATTGTTTTTGTTGATCCTACTTTTCCACTTGCAGAGCTAGTTTACTGTTTTTCTTTGAAATATGGTAAATATTCAAAAACATTTAACCTACTTATGCCTCAATTAATGTAATTTTATTGGTATCTATTTTTATTTTGAAATTTACCAGTAGGTGCTGCATTTCCCACCCAGGCTTATACTCGAGTCAATAAGTTTTCCCAGTTTTTTGTGATAAAATTAGGTGCCTTGACTTATATTTGGATCGGCTTATACTCAAGTATATACGGTAATTAATGGAAGGGATGCTGAGAGCTGTAGTCCAAGAAATATAGACAGCTTGTATTTCTGCTATGTAAAGATTATTCTAGAAAGTAGAGTTTTCATTTGTTTTAGTCTTTCAACTTTAATTTTAAAGTTTTTTTTTTAAAAAACCCCAAATTAATATGTTGTTCAGTTATAAGTCAATACAGGCAGAATTAAAAGTGTATAGCAGGGCTGTCCAACTTCTACCGGCCCAGGGGCCTGAATTCCGGTCACTGATGACCTGGGGGGCCGTAGGGTCTGCCCCTGGCTCCGCCCCCGCCCTGCCCTTTTACTGAGATAAAATAGGGATAAGATATAATTATTTACTGAGATAAAATGCAGGGATAAGATATTAAATATTTTTATTTAATATTAAATATATTTAATTCCATCCTCCCCTCTCCCCTTATTTTAATTTAATATTAAATATATTTAATTCCATCCTCCCCTCTCCCCTTATTTTAATTTAATATTAAATTATTTTTCCATCCTCCCCTTTATCCCATCTCCCTTATTTCATCTTTAAATATATTTAATTTTATATTTAATACATGAGGGAGATGGGGAGGGAATGAGGAGGCCCCTGAGGAGCCCCCTGCTTCGGCCTACCTTTTCCAAATGCGCAGGATCCAGGAGTACCCGGACGATGAGAGAGGCGACAACCGACTGAGTCGAAGAAGGTCCTAATCGCGTCTGTGGGCCTCAGCGATCCAGTAGTAGAGTAGCCGAAGAGTATCGCGAGAATACGCAATCCACACGGGATTTCGCTGTCAACGCCGGCGTGATCTCACGTTGACAACGAAATCCCGTGTGGATTGCGTATTGTCGCAATACTTGCTCCGAACCCGGAAGTAGATATTTTTTTAATTTTTATTATTTATTTTATTTTTTCAATTTTTATCTTTTATTAAAAAGCTTAGCGGGCCAGGGGGAAGGGGCTGGGGGCCGTATACGACCCCCGGGCCGCCAGTTGGCCAGCCCTGGTGTATAGTATGATCACTATATCCACACTGATACATTCCTGGACTTGCTTTGAATATTTAAAAAAGCAGATAGCAGTTAATCTCTTGAAATGGATTGCTTCTGATGGAAGTATAGCATAGAATCGCGCAGGATGACTTAGAAAATGCCTAAAGAGAATCTGTAAGTCATCCAGCGTGACTCTTTGGTCAACTTCTTGCAGAAATATATCCTCAATTGCACTAGAAGAACTAAAAAATGCTTAAAGGGAACATAGTTTTTGAACATGAGTAAGTGAAATACCAGTCCTGTGGATGTGCGGGTTGTACTGTATGTGCAGTGCCTGGTGAAATATCAAATTATGAAGGGTGCAGAATAACATTTAAATGTCCAGTGCCACACATAGCTCCTAACTCCTCCCATTTTATAAAATATCCACATGCCAGAGCCATAGCCAGGATTTAGATTTGGGAGGGGCTGAGTTTGATTCGGGGGGGAGGGCTGAGACTGGGTGAGAGAGGGTCTACCCTAGCAAACCTTTTGTATTGTTATCCCAATACCACCATGCATATGGGATATACTGAGCATGGTGATCAGATCATGATATGAATAAACATAACAGTTTAAATAATGTACCAGTAAGACCTTCTCGCGGACCACCTGAGAATTTCGGGGCTGAAGCCCCTCAAGCCCCCCCCCCCCCAGGCTACATGCCTGCCCCATGCTATTACTATTCTAGTTGATATGTTGCATAATACAGATTTCTTGATACAGATTGTGCACACTGGCAACCGTTAGCTTTTAACTGTGTAATAATCACTTAAAAACAATCTGAGTGGAAAACCTCATAACAACAGAGAAAAGCAGTAACCTGTAGCTTTTGACCATATGCTATTACTGTGTCTCCTGATCTCCCATTATGTCCTTAACACTCCTGAGAGACTGTCCCCAGGTCACAGGGAGTGTGGAGAGGGCAAGAATGGCCACCTACAACCTTTAAACTAATTTCAAAACACTAGCTTCTGGATTAATGTTAAGGAGAAGGCATATTTTTATCATTAACACCTTTCCCTCCTCACAGCAGGCTTTCACCAAGAGATATCTCTATGGTTCTATGTATCCTAGCAATCACACTTGCAAATTAGGCCTGTGTTTGCCTTCCAGTTACCAATAATTTAAAAAGCCAAATAAATGCAAGATACAGGTGTGAAAATAATTATGGAACATGCTATGACAAAAGTCTCTTGAACAGGCACTTCTCCAAAAACAAACAAAAACATGTCACGTTAGGGAAGAAAATAATGGACTGTTTAATTAGACTTGGCATCTAAATGTGGCAGAGTGATCCAGCATGTGTATCCTATATTCTGAACCAAGGTGAGGACTGAGAGAGCGCCGTTGTCAGTGTCTTACAACACCGCCCATATGACCACCATTTTAGGAGGCCTGGAAGTTTCTTCTGGGCAGTATTGGGGGATACTTTTTACTCTTGCAGGGGAGGGCATTTTTAAGAAGTATATGCACAATGATCTTTTCAGCAGAAAAACTGAAAGAGGGGGGGGGGGGTTGACAAAAATCGAGGTGAATACAAGTCCAGCCAAAAAAACTGGGGATCCAAGGTTTATGTGCAACAAAAGTACTATACAATGCATACAAATGTGCATTCATTTAAAGATGCATCTCCTTCCATCTATATTCTGCAGAAAAAGCACAAAATATGATTGTCTGGAGAATTGCAGCTTTTTTCGCCTCCTTTCTCAAACCCACACCCCACAGTCTTCTATTCTCCAGCTGTGATTGCATTGGTTTTTGATCTACATCTGTGAGCAATGCTTGGTGAGTACTCAGATGCCAGAAAGTGGGTCGATCGAGCTATTCAGATGCCTCTGGCAGACCCTGACTGTACTGTCTACCTCCTTATTCTACACCCTTAAACAGAAGTAGCATAAAATATCAAGCAGAATAAGCAAAGATATCTTCATATGCCAAATATGTCCTATTAATACAGATCACAGTGTTGTGTATGTGTCATACTGGATATATACAGATACTCATTTTCCAGTTCTTACACTGCTCTGCTGTTCGTGCAATTCAGGGTGCCTTGTTCAGTGTTTCATCTCTTCTGAGAAATGTGGGCAATCTGCCCACTGTTTATTCTCTCTCTCTCTCTGGCACCAGACACTGTTTTTGAACATGAGCCACAAACTGTTTTGTCTCTGGTGGATTGCAAAAGCATGGAAAGGACCATACAAGTCACAGAGCAATAAACTGAGACAGGTTCTGAAGACCGCTGGCAACATTGTGAGAAACAGACCTAATGGATGGAGGCTCTGTCATCTAATTAAGCTGCAGCTGCCAATAACACTGGGTCTTTCCCCAGCCAGTAACACCACTTTATAATACAGAGATGGATGATCACAGACTGAGGGTCAAGCAGCAGAGACAATGATATTCACCCTGTTAGTGGGACAGAGTTTTAAAAATAGACATGAAGACTTTCTCAAGGCTGGCAAAGAAGAAAAATGGAAGGGAGGGAAAGAGGGTGGGGGGAGGAAAGAAAAAGAGATTAGATGTGTGAGAGAGGAAGGAAGTAAAGGGTCTGTTATCTAGGACCAGAAGCAAAATGTAACTCATAGAAAAGAAAAGTAGGATGGGAAGTGGTTTTGTATGAGAGTGTTGAAATATATGTAGGTGGAACAAAGTAGAAAGCAAATCCGTAAAAGAGAAGGGGAAGACAGGTGCCTTTCAGGTGTCCTTGACTATCGGTGACTCTCCTATTATGGACTTCAGCTTTTCTAATGTTGCAGCTACATCCTTTAATCTTCTAGCTTTCATTGTTCATGACTGTATTTGGAACTGGCACATCTGTTGTGTTCTGACTTCTAGGAACTCTCAGAAATAAAATTCTGGGGGCATCCCAAGTATAAAAATATAGAGCCTTTGATCCTATAGTTCTTTCCTTGCTTTTATTCACTGACAGACTGCCTTTGACTTGCCACTCCTAGGACCTCATCAGGCGCAAGTCCTCTCCCATTTCCACACACTTCTAAGACATTTCAGGAGCCTTTCACACAACATAAAACTACTGTATCCCTAAAATATAGTAGACATGTAGAAGGGATGAGATGAGGTGAAACTGTCTTCTGAGTTCCCATCCTCTAACTGCCCACTCAGCTAGTCGAAAAATATAGTGGAGTGGATGAAGAGCAAGAACTTTCCTGACTCAGCATCTGTGGGTATTCTTTTTCTGGCTGCTGCTTCAAAAGGAAGGAAGGAGGGAGGAAATGTAGATGGGTTATTTCCATGGAAGGGAGTATCCCAGTAGCTCAATGAATGCCATGTAGCCTAGAAATTTCAGCTACTAGCACTTTTTCTCGTTTCATTTTAGATTGTCTCATCACAGAATTTTTCATAGTAAGAGATCTTCAAAAGGAGGTTTACATTGCTTCCTTATGCACAGTACTGTAGCAACCCCGTTCTCTTTTGTGCCTGGGGGGCAGGGGGCAGCACTGGGGGTCCCACTTGCATTAGAACCAGCCGCAGCTGAGGAAGAAATGGAGGAAGGGGTTAATGAGTTAGCTGGACCTTCCTCTCCCACAGAGAGCTTGGCCTGGAATGAAGGATGGCCGGATGGCTATGAGAACTGGGAAGGTGAGGCCGATTCTGAAAGTGCTGATAGCGATGAATGTTATGAGAAACCGGATGGGTACGGATCACAGGAGAGAGTTTGGGAAAACATAGGCGATGAGGCCATGGAAGATGAGAGGGAGTTAGACTCTCATGAAGATAGTGAGCCAGGTGCTGGGAGGCAAGGTCGGAGCTTTGATAGGAGACGGAGCATCGACTCCAGCAGGAGGGATTGGCACCACAGCCTAGAGCGCCAGAGAAGCGCTAGATCCCGTAGCACAGATTACCGCTGAAGCCTAGAGCGTCGGGGACCCCGCCGTGATGTTTAAGTATAGGATCCGTGGGAACGGATCCTCAGTAGCTCGGCCACTTCTAACCTAAGGAGGTGTAGCGAGCAAAGGACCACGGAGCCAAGTTGCGGCTCGTGCCTTGCCAAGAAGTTTCTTGGGCCCTGATTGAACCTTGCCTTGTTCCTTGATCCGCTTGGTTTTGCGGAGCTTTTGCCAAGCCTTGTGCCAAGACCTTTGCCTTTGGATTTTACTACGAACTCTTTTGCCAAGACCTTTGCCTTTGGATTTTACTACGCACTCTTTGCTTTTGGACTGAACTTTCCCATATCTATTGGACAATTGCCTTTTTACCTGTTCTTTATTATTCAATAGTTAGCTGATTACCGTCTCTGTGTGTGTGATTAAGGGGCCGGCCGAGTCCTTGCATCGTGACAGGTACTAACAAGCATTAGCTATGATCTGGTTACTAGACTCTAAATCAATCAATCAATCAATATGATATGGGAATGTGATAGAGTGCAAGATTACTGGAAAATGATTGAAGGAGAAATCAATAGGATGTTAGATTTACATATAGTAATAGTTAATAGAAATGTATTACATGCATGGATAATAGGAGTGAAGAATATGCAAAAAGAAAAATTGATTGACAAATTAATAGCGTGTGCACAAATAGTTTTAGTGAGGGGTTGGAAGGATAAAACAAAATGGACATTGACTAACTGGTATAACTATATAATTAATATGTTAAATGTGGAAATTACAAATTGTAAATGGAAGAATATAGATAAAATTGAAAAGATAATAATAACAAAGAGGATGTGGGAACCAGTTAGAAATTATTTAGAAAATGTGTTAAAAGGTGGAGTAGAAAAATTAAGACTGAGACTGATATTTCAAATGTAACCTCTGTAGCTTGATGTATAAACTGTATGTACAAGGTGGAGAGGGTAGGAGAGGGGGAAAAACCAATAAAATTTTATTTTAAAAAATCAATCAATAGTAAAACAATTTCTTACTGTCTTTTCTGTAGTAGAGAATCTCCAGCTTACACTCCTCCGATCCAAGCAATGCCTGGCCCAACTGTGCAATGGAATTGTTTGTAGTGTCAGGACCTCTGAGGAAATCACAGGTGCATGACCGCTGCATCACCTCCACCCGGGAGTAGCCAAACATCTCACAGAAGCCATCATTGCAGTAAATGATGGCACAGCTTTCCATTTGTGCATTGGCAATGAGGAACTTGCGATCTGTGGTGAGGTAGGATGGAAAAACAAGAGGTAAGTTATAGGAGTTACCATGAACCCATTGAGTGGACCAACATAAAATGGGAAGACGGTGCAAACATTTATGTATGCTAATGTCAGTTGTGGCTGGTGGCTTTATTGTCAGTAGCCTTATGAATCCATACCACATTTTGCTTAGACTATATAGGGAACATATACAAAAGTACCAGCAAGAATTGTAATCTTGCTGGTACTTTTGTCATGTATTGTGTTTTATCGGATGTTTTTACTGTATGTTTTATTGTATGTTTTACTGTGTGCTGTAATCCACCCTGAGCCTGCAGGGAGGAGCGGAATATAAAATTGAATAATAAATAAATAAATAAACACTCAAGGCTCTGAACTATTTTCCAGATTCAGAACCTTGGATAGTTTCTGTAATGCTATCCAAAGCCATGAAGAGCTCCATTGCTCCATACACAAGACCCCCCAACTGCCAATGGCCAGTTTGTATCACAGAATTGTCACTTTTTACTAATATATGCAGTTGAGTTACATAAGGGATGTGGCAAGTTACGAAACCCTTCACTAATGTTGCCATTATGATTCTATAACCTTACTATAGGAATGATAGTTATAATTACCAATTTCCCTCCTGCTGTGCTTATCTTTTTGTTGTTATCATCCAAACATAGCTACTTGCTGAGTAGATTTGCAATAGTGGTGCACTGAATGTGGAAGACTCTTTGTGTTTATTTTTCACTATACACCCCCCCCCCTTTCTATATATGCCTTTCCTGAAAATGTTTTAGCATTCTAGACTATGTAAATCTATCTTCCATAGGCTAAGATAAATCTTGGGCCACAAATAAGTAATTTGGGGGCAAAAGAGTCTTGGAGCTTTTCTCCTGCCCCCCCCCCCCAAGCTGTCAATAGATTAAATAGCACATCAAAATGCATTAGATACCTACATAATAAATGTATTATATAGTTTAGTGTGTAGCATTTAATGATAGTGAATTCATTAATAATAATGAAAGTCAATTCATTAAGTAAGCAAATGGAAAATTAATGGAATGAAAATGAAATGTATTTCTATTCCAGGAAATTGTGAGTCATCTTATTACCCATAAACACCACTTGCCTTTCCTAAAAGCTGGAGCTGGAATTACCAAACATTTTCACAACACAAAAAAACCCAACAATGTTATTACAATAATCAATGATTAACAGGAATAGCTCCTTGAATGACATATTCTTGACTTTCATTCTGGCAAAATTATCAGTTAAAATATCAAAAGAGATTTCCCCGGAATTTTTCTGCTGAGACCTTATTAGATTATATTTTTTAAAAATTAGCTATGGCTGACCCATTAAAAACAAAACAAAATAGAAATTTCCAGAATCCACAGTTTTGATTAGTACCACATCACAAGTATCACAAAACAATGAGGAAGCTTTTAGAACTCCAGCTCAAGACAGTATAAGAAGTTGTCAAAAAAAATTTGGTTAATGGTACAGAAGATAATTGAGGAAATCATACAAACAAAGGTGGAATTAAAACCGGAAACTTTTCTTTTGAACATTTTAGACACAAAAATACTGAGTAAAGAAAAAGAGAAACTACTCTGTCTCATCGTAACTGCCGCCAGAATTGTTATGGCCAGATACTGGAAAAGACCAGTGCGGTGAAGCTACGTTCAAATCAACCGGCTGGACAGGGTGGACCCTCTCTTAAAGATCCCACCGCTGCCGCCAATATGTGACCACTCCACTTCTTGACCGGCCTCAGACTGGACAATCTTTCTATGTCCACACTGCTGACCTCCAATCCAAGGAAACCTCGAAGTTACCTCAGCAACTTCACGTTTATTGGCAGGGTACTGTCTCACCCCTTCACCATTTAACTGACTGGAGTTTTAAAACTTCTCAGTGACCACTTGACCACGCTGCCACCATTTATCCGGCTGACCACTGACTTTGAGGGCCACCACCAATAAAAGAATCAGGAGAGGTGTTTTCCTTTTAAGATGCAAACAATTTATTTTGACACAAATGGGTACAATCTTGGTTGGTTTCAAACTTCCTTAGAGGCACAACTTTTTCTGTTACATAACACAATGGGGACCTATTATAGGGTTTCCACTAAACCTCTATAAACCCCTGCAACTTTAACTAGGGTCTCTATACCCTTTAACTGGACTGCTCACTAGCAGACCTTAAGACACACACTAACACTGGACCGTTCTCTTTCAGTCCTTAGGACACTCTCAACTAGAACATAACTCCTCCCCTCTCATTTGGCAGTTGGCTTCCCTCTTTTCCAACTGTAGAATTCAAACCTGAACATTCTACTAGCCTCTAGCCCTGGTTGCCATGGCGACAGCTCTTCTAAGCTTCTGCCATGCCTCCCTTCTGTTTCACCCACAGAAACAAACCATAGAACATTCAAAACAACATACATTTTAACACATGTCACACAACATTTACACACAAATAATCAACATCATTACAACCAGAGATACCAGAGGAGAACGAACTGCTACATAAACTGCTAGAAATAGCAGAAATGGACAAGTTGACATGCCTACTAAGATGGGGATCGGCCAGTCAGTTTATGGAGACATGGAAACCCCTTGTTATATATGTGAAAGAGAAGAAAAAGATAGATATGAAAGGATTTTGGATATAAGCAAGATGATTGAAGATGTATATGATATGGCTCTAGAACAGTTAATTATTAAATCTGAGTCACCGGGTGAAGTTAACCAGTTCGTTTTTAGTTTGTATGTTATTGTGATGTAACCCTTCCCTTTACCCACCCCACTTCCCTTACCCCTTCCCTGATTCCTCCTGAATTTCTTTTTGTCCATGTTATAGTGTATGTTGTGATGTCTATGTTTTAACCAATAAAAACTTTATTAAAAAAAGAAGAAGTTTGGATAGAACAAAAGAGACTAAACATTGAGTCAGATGTTGTGGAAATGTTTGTATTTAACCAGTCTCGGGATAGGGACTGCAGTCTTTTTAGCCAAAGGTCATCGCAAAGTATACTGAGGATGTCAGATTACAATTTATATTTTGGGACAAAGAAACAATAGCTGGCTCCCATGTCTGAAACCATCAAGATGGGGATGCAACTACATTCTTGTTGTGCCTATTACATCTATATCAAAGTAGTTTGGGTACCTCTTTCTCTCAATGAGGACTATGCGTATTATAAATTGTTGTCAGGATAGTAGTTTAGGATAGAAACCTTACAAATTGAGATAGGAAGCCAGATTTCAGAAGGTCAAAGTCGAAAAGTGTCAATAAGTGTTAATGTGCATGTGAGTACAACAGCACACATCAAGATTTCTTTAGGAAACTATTCATAATTATAACTAATTGCATGTTTAGCCCTACAATTAAGTAGTGAGGAGATCATCCAAGGCAGCACATTGCTAGGAGCAGCTCCTCTGGTCTCAGAGGGCCCTCTGCAAAACTCTGAATTTCCAGCATGCTCAATGCATCTCTCCAGAGACGGTTGTTTCCCAAAAGCCTGGTTTTAAGAGAGTCTCAGGACCAGACATTGTAGGCAGAGTGACCTAGAAACCCACCCATGTTGTGGCACATGCAATTTATCTGGTATTTTGCCAGCAATGCCTACTACTTCGAACCACATAAAACCAACATTTGAGATATAACTATTCTTAGGAAGTGTCACACTAATCTACAAATGCCTTTTTGGCAGCCTTTTTGCACTGCACGGCCATTATTGACTTCCTGGCTACCTATGCTTCGACGAATATCAACTCGCGTTATACTGGCACTTGCACGTTGTGCATTGTGAACAGTGTTGAACACCTCACAGGGTGGGGGACGTCGCAGGGTGCGGGGTGTCACAGGAAAGAGATTTACACCATATATGGGTGCACCGAATCTGGCGAGGGAGGATGCAGGAGGGATGGTTCCCGGGCCGGGGGCCCTATCGGGGGTGGTGACTGGGAGGAAGATGCGGGAAAGGGAGACCCAAAGTACGGATTCGGCCTAGAATTTGTGATGGACCTAAACCACCAATTCGACCTGGACGAGAGCGTCATAAAATTCTAATTCGGCCAAAAATTGGTGCAAGAACATTGATAAATTTAAATCGGGCTCCTGACAAAGCTAAGCTGAGTACTCAGGAAGGCGGTCCCTCCCAGTTGAAAGTGGTGCTGCTTAATGCCAGGTCAGTCAATGGCAAAACATCAATAATACAAGATCTAATTCGTGAAGAACGAGCTGACCTGGCCTGTATAACGGAGACCTGGCTGGACGAGGCTGGGGGTTAATCTCTCCCAGCTCTGCCCACCGGGTTACTCCGTACAGCACCAAGTGAGACCGGGAGGGGGCGGGGAGAGTCGCAGTGGTCTATAAGGATTCCATCCCTTGACCAGGTGCCCCATCCCACAGTCAACCACGTTCGAATGTGTCGGCCTAAGGATTGGTGACCGGGACAGGATAGGGATTCTGTTAGTGTACCGACCACCCCGCTGCACTACAGTCTCCTTACCTGAGCTAGCCAGAGTGGTCTCGGGCCTGGCCGTGGAGTCTCAGCAGCTCATCGTGCTGGGAGACTTCAACGTCCATGCCGAGACCACTCTCTCAGTAGCGACTCAGGACTTCATGGCCGCCATGGCAACCATGGGCCTGTCCCAGTTAATATCGGGTCCCACCCATAGTGCAGGACACACTTTAGATCTGGTTTTCTGCCAGGGATGGGATGAAAGTGGCGGAGTGGAGGAACTGACCATCATTCCTTTGCCATGGACCGACCACCACCTGATCAAGTTTAGACTCACTGGGCCTTTCCACCTCCGCAGGGGTGGTGGACCTACTAGAATGGTCCGCCCCAGGAGACTTATGGATCGAGCAGTTCCTGGCGGCTCTTGGGGATTTTCCCGCCTCCTCGGTAAGTGACCCTGTCGAGGCTCTTGTCTCACTCTGGGACAGGGGAGATGACAAGGGCTATTGACACGTTCGCTCCAGAACGTCCCCTCTTGAGTAACCGAGCAGAAGCAGCTCCTTGGTTCACTGAGGAGCTGGCAGCAATGAAGCGAAAAAAGAGGAGGCTAGAGTGCGTGTGGCGTCGGAAGCGGAGGCGGATCAGCTCAGGCGCGCCTGGTCTCTCATTTGAGGACCTATGGCGCAGCAATAAAAGCCGCACAAAAAACATCTATTGCGGCCAAGGTGGCCGCCGAAAAAGAACCGTCCAGCGGAACTGTTTGAGTCGTTAGGGGTCTTTAAATCCGCCCCAGTGCGAGATCCCTGGCTCGGCTCGGCACGCTGTGATGAGTTTGCCAAGGTCTTCGCGGATAAGGTGGCTCTGATCCGTTCGATTTCGATACCACTTTAACGGCAGTCTCTGAAGATGTGACACGAGCATCTGCTTGTCGGTTTTGATGGATTCGTTTCAATTGGTTCAGCTTGAGGATGTGGACAAGATCCTTGGAGAGGCGAGGCCCACTACATGCATCCTAGACCCCTGCCCATCCTGGCTGATCAAAGGAAGCCAGAGGGGTTTGGCAGAGTGGGTGAAGGTGGTGGTCAATGCCTCCTTATAGGAGGGCAAAATTCCAGCCAGCTTAAAGCAAGCTGTTATAAAACCGCTGTTGAAAAACCATCACTGGACCCCACTCAATTAGTGAACTATCGGCCAGTTTCAATCTCCCCTATTTGGGCAAAGTCATGGAACGTGTGGTGGCCCGCAACTCCAGGGTTCTTGGTGGACACTGATTATCTGGATCCGGCACAGTCTGGCTTTAGGCCGAGACATGGGACTGAGACAGCCTTGGTCGCCTTGGTAGATGATCTCGCTGGGAACTTGACAGGGAGTGTGTCCCTGTTGGTTCTGCTGGACCTCTCAGCGGCTTTCGATACCGTTGACCACGGTATCCTTCTGGAGTCGCCTTGCAGATATGGGGCTTGGGGGCACTGCATTGCAGTGGCTCAATCCTTCCTGGAAGGTCGTACCCAGAAGGTGTCGTGGAGTGACACCTGTTGGCTCCACAGCCGTTGTCCTGTGGAGTCCCTCAGGGGTCAGTACTGTCCCCGATGTTGTTCAACATCTACCTGAAACCGCTGGGAGAGGTCATTCGGGGTTTCGGAGTCAGGTGTTATCTGTCCGCAGATGACGTCCAGATCTGTCACTCCTTCCCACCTGTCACCAGGAGGCTGTCAGACCTTGAACCGGTGCTTGGCCGCTGTGTCGGACTGGATGAGGGCTAGCAAGTGAAACTAAATCCAGACAAGACAGAGGTCCTCCTGGTCAGTCGTAGGCCGAACAGGGTATAGGGTTACAGCCTGTGTTGGACGGGTTACACTCCCCCTGAAGACGCAGGTTCGCAGCTTGGGAGTGATCCTGGACTCAGCGCTGAGCCTGGAACCCCAGGTCTCAGCGGTGGCCAGGGAGCTTTTGCACAGTTGAGACTCGTGCGCCAGCTGCGCCCGTACCTTGGGAAGTCTGATCTGGCTACGGTCGTCACGCTCTGGTCACATCCCGAATAGATTACTGCAACGCACTCTCGTGGGGCTGCCTTTGAAGACAGTTCGGAAATTGCAATTAGTTCAGCGGGCGGCAGCCAGATTACTAACGGGAGCTACATACAGGAGCACACTACCCCCTGCTGTGTCAGCTCCACTGGCTGCCTGTTCAATTCGGGCTCAATTCAAAGTGCTGGTTTTGACCTTTAAAGCTCTATACGGTTCTGGCCCAGCTTACTTGTCGAACGCATCGGCCGCTCGTCCCATCCCGTAACCTAAGATCATCCGGGAGGCCCTGCTCTCGCTCCCGCCGACCTCTCAGATGCGGTTGGTGGGGACGAGGGACAGGGCCTTCTCGGTGGTGGCCCCCGCCTGTGGAATGCGCTCCCTATGGAGTGCGGTCCATCTCATCCCTCCTGACATTCAGGAAAAGGTGAAATCCTGGCTCTGGGACCAGGCGTTCCCACACCAGCACTAGGCAGCATGTGAGATGGGATTCTAATGGGAGGGAGGAAGGGGGTCAATGTTTTTAGGGTTGAATACTGTTTTAATTGGAATGACTGTGGATGTTGCTGAGGGATTGTATTTTAATGTTTTAATGTATTTTAATGTGTTGTGGGGTTTGGGGTTTTACGCTGTTGATGTGGCATCGAAGTGTGCCGTGCTGTAAGCCGCTCGGAGTCCCCCCTCGGGGTTGTTGAAGAAGCGGGGTAAAATCCTGAAATAAATAAAAAAATAATAAAATAAAATGACCCTCCTAGCATTTGGGAGCCAATAACTGATGCGTATAGGCATTGAAGACTGCCCTTTATGCCACGGAGAGGTTATATTAATTCACATTTCAGGTGGCAAAAGGTGTTGGGTTACCCATGACTTATTGGGAATAGATCTGATAGGAGAAAACAAAAACAAAAAAACCAAGCACAATTTAACTAAATTTTTTTACTGTTTCCAACTATAAAATAAGTAGATAAATTAAATAATATCTCCCCAAAGGGACTCAGGGCAGTTTTCAACAAATATGGCAAATATTCAATGCCAAAAGAAAAACCATACTGACAATTTACATCAGGACAAGACACACTAGACAATATAGAACAACATAACTATAACTTAATAATCAAAATAGCAAAAAAGAGTAAGAAATAAAATAAAAATAAAATCATAAAATACAAAAAAAAACCTTAATAAAACACACTAAAATAAAATAAAATATTAAAACTGATTCTACCAGAGCTCCATCAGGCAAAGTTCAACAATAGCAATGGCCAGGAGTGCTAAAGTAGACCTTCAGTAATCAACTGTAAAAGGGCTGGGTGAGGGATAGCGCAAACAGCTTATCATAAGGCCAGTGAAGTGAATGAAATGCAGAACAGAGTACTATTTGGCAACCTAGGGACTGGGCCTAGAGATTATACATACATACATTCTTTAAGAGACTATACAAGCCTCGCTACTATACTGCATTGGAGATGTGTAGTTTTTTCTTCCTGTGAAGTCACACAGTCAGTTCATGTTGGCTTATACCCCTAAAGAGCTGTAATGCATCAGGCAATTGTCTTTTCTTCACTAGTCATGCCTAAAATTCCTCAATATATTAAGTGTCCCCAGCATTGTGGGAATTCTTGAGTCAATATGTCTCCTTCGTTCCTCCCACTACCATTGTGGCCAAATCTGAGAAACGTTTAGGGGTTTTTTTGCTTTGTTTTTAATATTCAAACAAACTAATGGCCAATATGGTAATCGATATAAAAAGATCCAATGGAGGAAACTCTACATTGCTTCAAGCAGGAACCGAGGCCTGCAATATTCATGCAGGAATAAAATATAGTCGTAATTCCACTGTGACATAAATCTGCCCTGCAAAACAAAACAAAACACAAATCTGGCTGTATTAATAAAGGCCAAAGCAAAACAAAAAAGTTAATTGTAATTTAGAATTTTGCCATTATATACAGTTAAAGCTCTAAGTGGGATTGTTGTCCATTTTTCTACATATAAAGACACAGAAATCTGTGTTCAAGTAGGATGAGAGGTGTAAAATATCCAAATTGTCTTGGTTTGAGTAGTCAAAATAATAAAAGAACCATTATTTCAGACATACATCAAGACAGGGGGGAAACTGCAGTAATTCAAAAGAAATCCAGGAAGCCTTTATGAAAAACACAGTTTGTTTGTTTGTAATCTTGCCCTTCTCCTTGCACTGGACTAAAATGGCTTACATTCAATTAAAAGTAAGGTGCAAGCAAGCCAAAACAACTAGTAGTAAAAAAGTTAAAAACCAATTAAGCAAACATTTCTATTTTAAAAAGCAGTGAACGTGTGCAATTAATTATGAGCCTAAGAGTCATTAGGGAATGTGGTGTCCTCCTCACAAGAAGCACCACTAAGCTGGATAGTGGTGAAAACTGAAGACTGAAGGACAGAAACAAATAAATGCACACACTACTATGTCTAGGCATATAAAGCAGGCTGAGAAAATACTGATCTTCAAGATTGCTTGGAATATAATATTTCTGGTTTTGGCTGAACAAAGCAGACTGAAGTTTAGGCTTGGGAAGGGTGACTTGCTCCAGTGTCCCTTGATCTAACTATGCGGAGAGTTCAAAATAACAAGTACAGAGAAAGAAGAGCGCCAAAGGGGAAGTGCACAAAGTATAAGCAGAATAACAGCTATTCTAAAAGAGAAAGTTTAGTTTCACTCCAAGAGCATTTATCTGCTTGATCCTCTGCTATAAATTACATTGACAAGGGTAGAGTCTGGAGAGATGACTGGAGGTTGCAAGGAAGACTGAATTATGTTATTTCCCTGTTGTTTTTCCACCAGTAGCCAGAGATCTTTTTATTAATCAGGCAGGATATTGACAGCTGAATGGCAACTAAGGCTGGGGCTTTTAACATCTGAGTACTTTGATTTTTAATTAACATGGGTTTTTTTTACTACAAGGCTTAATATTCTATTTTAAACATTATAATTTATTCTCTGATTTTGAATATTATAATATTTAGTATTCGTATGTTGTTGTTATTGTCTCTTCTCAAGTAGGTTCTGATTTATGGTGATCCTATTGTAAGATTTTTCTGGGGAGATTGTTCAGAAGAGGTTTTCCATTCATTTCCTCTAAGGCTAAGAAAAAGTGTGACCAGTGTAAGATCATCCAATTGAGCTTCCATAACTAGGCAAGGACTAGGACTATTTATTATCTGAGGGATAATTTTTATAGAGTCTACTAACCTGGAGGGAAAGTTTATATATAAACAATACCACCGTAGTACTACAGCCTGTTTGATCAGAAAGGAAGAGAGGTACAAATGAGGATGTTTCTATGCTTAATGGCTCCTAATGAATGATTGCAGCTAAGCAACTGGAAACTGAAGCTCTGGTATGTAATAGCATCTGGTCTGTAACTGAGGGAACATCTGGTGTGTAACAGAGAGGAAGTTAGCCGCATTTTCCTGAGATACAGTACACATTCTACTCCTGAGGGAAAACCCCGGATATCTGATAAATCATGTTGACATGAGTACTACCCATAGAATACCTATCCTGTGCTGCAAATTGATGTTATAATTGAGAAAAGATGGAAGAGTTGACTTATCACACAGAGCTGAAGCAATCTGTCTTTGCTTCCAGAAGCAAACTATAAAGGAGCTATCAAGAGGTACCCCGAAATTCGGCACGCGGACCTTCTGGGGGGCGAACTTTGGCCCAAACAGAGGTCCGGCACGTAGGGGCCCGGCAAAGCCACCCCCCCACGCGGTCGGTAGGAGTGAAGTGGCCCTTGATCGACAGGTGCCCACAGCTTCCATCTTGGCTTCATGTCCTGTCCTATCCAAGGAAACTGCCACCGTTAATACATCCACCGGCCTGTGCGTGGGTGGCCAGAGCCTCTCAACGTCTTCCCCTTTTCATGGGATTTGCCGGAAACTGAGCCCCCCACTAAACTCCAACTTGTAAACTCTCCTACTAGGGGGCCCCGATTACAGTGATCTCCGGCATGGGGTATTGTCGCAATAGGCGCAGGCCGAGTGCGAGAGGCTCCTGAGTCGTGCCAAGACCGGGCTGCCTCTGACCTGCGACCTATCCCGAGGACACTGTTGTCAGGTCTCCAACTTCCTCCCCCTCCTCCCTGGTGTTAGTAAGCGCGCTCAGTCCGGAATAAACGACAACGATCCGGGGACTTTATTCAAGACAGACAGGTTGATATTTGCTGCATTACGGAGACCTGGCTCCAGGACAGTGATATCACCTGCCTTCAGGAATTGACACCCCGGGCTTCGCTTACCCACCAGAACAGGACTGGGAGGCGGGGGGGAGGCGTGGCAATTCTCTCCCGTGACCTATTACACCTCAGAGCGGTCCCTGCTTTGGAGGCAGATGGGATTGAAAGTGTCGGCCTGATGTGGGGTGCCCCGGAGAGTACAGCCTTCTTGCTGGTGTACCGTGCACCTAGCGCACCAGCGGGGAGCCTGTCCCTGCTGCTGGAGACTGTGGCGGAGTGGGCGTTGAGGTTTCCTAGCCTAGTTGTGCTGGGGGACTTCAACGTCCACGCCGACACAGCCTCCTCACCATCGGCAGCGGGGGACCTTGTGTCGACCATGGCGGCACTCGGCCTCTCCCTCTGCGAGTCAGGCCCCCACACATCGGGCCGGTCACACCCTCGATCTGATTTTCCACGCAGGTGTCCAAGTGTCCGTCACCTCTGTTACAGAGGTGCCATGGTCGGACCACTGTGCTCTGGGAGTCCGGGTCGAGCAACCGCGCCCCCCCCCGGCAAAGGTGCCGAACCAATTTGGGTTCGCCCGAGGGGACCTATGGAACCAACTAGGTTCCTGAATGCCTTGAGGATTTGGAGCCTGCCAGCGATTCGCTCGGTGAGCTGGTTACCACCTGGAACCACGCTGTCCTCCGCTCTCGACGAGATCGCCCCTAAACGCCTCTCAAACCCCGCACATCCTGTTCACCTTGGTACACAGATGCACTAAGATCTATGAAGCGGGAGAAGAGACGGCTAGAGCGCAGGTGGAAGAAGCTCCGACACGGGCCATCGACATCAGCTTATAAGCTTTTATGGATGCTTATGAGCATGCTGTCAAGGAGGCGAAAAAAAGTTTATTATGCCTCCTTGATAGCGTCTCTTGATTCACGCCCAGCTCAATTGTTCAGGATAATTCGGCAGCTGACGATGGTCCCTACCATCCCAAACAATGATAATTCGGCCCTTTCTGCTGAGGTTTTTCAGAATCACTTCGCAGACAAGAGTGCGCTGCTCCGCTGGGACCTTCCCTCCACACTTGATACAGTCCAGGAGCTGGAGACTCCGTGGCCCTCCGCCGGTCCACCTTCGACCGGTTTCGACCACTGGACGCAGAGGATGTTGACAAGATTGTCGCAGCCCTTAAGTCGACCACCACCTGCTCCTCGACCCGTGCCCCTCCACGCTGATTCGAGCTTGCGTGGAGGGGTTACGAGGCCCTCTGTTGAGGATAGTCAACTGCTCCCTTGAGCAAGGGGCTTTTCCAGAGGAGCTAAAGAGGCGGTGGTCAGTCCATTGCTGAAGAAGCCCGGATTAGACCCCGCGGCTCCTCCAATTACCGCCCAGTGTCGAACCTTCCGTACCTGGGCAAGGTGATTGAGAGGGCAGCAATGGACCAGCTGCAGACCTTCTTGGATGACGCAACCTGGCTAGACCCCTTCCAGTCCGGCTTCCGTTCAGGCCATGGGACGGAGACTGTCCTGGTCTCCATCACAGACCTACTCCGCTGCCACTTGGACCGAGGTGGATCGGCGCTGCTCGTGTTATTGGACCTCACGGCAGCGTTTGATACCGTCGATTACCAACTTTGACACACCGCCTGGCGGTGGCGGGGTGAGGGGACAGCCCTCAACTGGCTGTCCTCCTTCCTCCAACGCCGCCAGCAGCGAGTGAAGTGGGGAGGGGCGGTCTCCGGAGGCTCCCGCTGAGTTGCGGGTGCCTCCGGGGGCTATCCTCTCCCCGCTGTTATTTAACATCTATATGCGACCACTCGCCCAACTGGTACGGAGTTTGGGCTGGAGTGTCATCAGTACGCTGATGATACCCAGCTCATTCTGAGGTTGGTCCCCGGGGCAGTCTCTGTACCCGATAATTTCCATCTTTGCCTTGAAGCCGTTACTGGATGGCTGCGAGCCAGTAAGTTGAAGGTGAACCTGGCGAGACGGAGATCTTGTGGCTGGGCCGCCCGGGGGGTAGTGACCCAGCTGCCAACGTTTGATGGTGTGGCCCTCTGCCCTCAGCCATCGGTAAAAAGTCTGGGGGTCCGGCTGGACGCCCACCTGTCCATGGAGGAGCAGATTGGCTGCACCTGCAGGACAGCATTCTACCACCTACGGTTGGCTAAGCGCCTGGCTCCCTACCTCTCCCAACGCGACCTTGCTACGGTGATCCAAGCCACGGTCATCTCGAGGCTCGATTACTGTAATGCGCTCTACATTGGCCTTCCCTTGTCGATGATCCGGAAGCTTAAGCTAGTGCAGCACGCCGCAGCCCGCCTCCTCCTGGGTGCTGCAAGATCTGACCGCGCGACCCCCACCTCCTGCGCGAGCTGCACTGGCTTCCGATTGAATTCGGGTCCTCTTCAAGGTGTTAGTTCTCACCTTTAAGGCCATTTATGGTTTGGGGCCAGTGTACCTGAGGGAGTGACTTACCCCTTATGTGCCCGCGAGATCACTGCGCTCTGAGGAGCTTAACCTCCTTGAGGTGCCTTCCCTTGGAACCTGCAGACTGGCCACTACACGGCGGAGGGCATTCTCTGTAGCTGCCCCAAGTCTCTGGAACGGCCTCCCGGAGGAGATCCGCGCCATCCGCGCTCTTCTGCCCTTCCGCAAGGCCTTGAAGACTTGGCTCTTTAGGAAGGCGTTTGGCCCTTAACTCAACCACACTGTGTGCCATGCCGCCTATTCCCCCAGATTCTTATCTCCCCCCCAGCCTTCGCTGAGGGCTAGTGTTTTTAATATGTTTTAACTGCTTTGATGTTTAATGTGTTTTAACTGTTTAATCTGTTTTATTACTCACGGTGTTTATGCTTCTTCTGTAAACCGCTCTGAGCTCCGGAGTGAGCGGTATACTAAATCGAAGTTAATAAATAAATAAATAAATAAATAAATCTTGAATAGCTTTTAAAATGTTTATAGCCCAAAGTAGATTTGCAATCCCACTGCTAGTGAAGCACCAGCCATCACTGGGGGGATATGGGATAGACAAACTTGATGTGTGGGTAATTCTGAAACTGGGCTACTTTCTTTTTTGCCCCTTCCATTCCAATTATTCTCTGAAGACTGTGTGCTGTTAGGTTGTTATTGCCCAATATTTTAAAAAGATGTTTTACCATTACAGGTTGGCAATGAACAAAGAGACAGCAGTCCTTCAAAGAATTGGAACTGTCACAGAAAGAAATAGACATGCCAAATAAATTTAGTGAACAGGGTAAATGTTTAGATGGGGGAGCTGGAATGCTTGGTGTTAAATGAGAATAGAAGTGTAGTGAGCATATAAAAGAGCCAAGGAAGCAGATTTCAGTGTGATCTAAATTATACCTCAATATAAAATCTATAGAAAAGCTGAGAAAGGTTATATGGTGTGGGTGGTAGGTTAAAAAAGACATTTAGTCCAATAAGCTAAACGAATGCAGTAAGAAGACTACAGTACTCCACATAGTTAATATGAGTGGAAATGCAAGGTCCAATGAGCAGGTAAGTACTGCTTATATGCTCAAGCTGATATTCTGAAGGTGATCTTGAGGTAGATGAAGGGATAGGGAACACTGACAAAGGAAATATAATTTGTTCTAGTGGTTTCAATCACCCTTATTGATAAAATGAACACTCAAATTTCACCAAAGTGTTTTGGACCAACCTTCTCCAACCCATGCTGACTTGGAGATAATAGGAATTGTTGTCTGACACATCTGGATGATATCAGGTTTGGGAAAGCTGCCTTGGAACATTTGATCATGTAATGAATGAGAGAGGAGACAACCTTGAAGGGGTCATATGATCTTATGAAAAGTGTATATGTTGCCAAGCTGAGTAGGAACAGACCACAGTGTTATCAATGCAACATGCAAACAAGCAGGAAGTTGCTAACAATGTCCAAAGTGACCACTGAAATTATGAAGCAAAACTTTATTTTAAAAAATAAGGACATAGTTGAAGGGAAACTGATGAGGAGCCTTTGCTTTGACGTCGGAATTCTTGCCCAGATGGAGCATACAAAAGGGAAAGTAGTCACTGGCAAAGAAAAGGTAAACTAACCATAAGGCAAGTAGTAAAAACACATTTGATTGTTCTTAAATTGTTTGTCACAATGCAGGTTAAGAAGAATAGGACTTGTAGTTACATCTGGAAGATGGCACTTCGAGGAAGACATTCTCAAAAGTCTTTGCAATGCGTTCCTCAATCACTAAAAATATTAATGAAAATAAATAAATTAAGTAAATAAATGAAAATCAGGAAACCAGCCAGTTGAATAATTAGATAGTGGGGAAATATGCTGAAGAAGGGCAGAAAAATTGCAGAGGAGTTGACTAAAAGCATCTATTTATTGTATAAAAAAGCATTGTATCTATCTTCAATGTAGAACATTTAGAAAGTTTCTCTCTTTTCCAGGAGAATGACTGAATGACTCAATCAAATAGAAATGATGACAATAAAGTTGTAGGTCTAATTGCCAAAATAAGAAAGTAACAAATCTCTCAGCCCAATGGCACATACTTCAGAGGTATTAAATAATTCAAATCGCCTAACAAAATATGCTAGTAAAATTGTCATTCTCCCCCAAAAGCATTGGAAAATAGCCATTCTAATGTGAATATTTATTACAGAAGCCGGTTGGCTTAAAGCCTATTCAAGCTAAATGGGTGGAAAATATTGTTGAAGACAGAATGAAGAGGACTTGGCATGGGCTCTTCCAATAGAAGTCTCACCAACCTTTCGTCATACTTGAGAGTGCTAACAAGAACACAAAAGGGATGATTCAGAAAATGCTGTATATTTGGAGTTCCAATGAGCATTTTGCAATATCCCCTGATCAAAGCCTCCTAAATGGATGGTTAAGCAGTAAAAGGCTGGCTTCTCTTACAGATTAGTAATTGGTGAGTGAACAAGGAACTGAAGGTATGAATGAGTGGACAATTAATACAACAGAAGAAACAAAAACATTGGGGTTCTCCAAGGAACCTATTGAGATATCTGTGATGTTTAAACATTCATCAGATATGTTGAGCCAGGAAAGCTACAAGGCAGTGAGTTTAGTGCATCGCATCAAATGATTCAAAATGGGGAGAATCCAAGTAGACTGAGAGAAGCTTATCTCCAAATTGAATGAATCACCAACAAAGGAAGAAAATGAAATTCAGTTTAATCCTAAAGTGTTACACAATGCGACACCCCTCCCCCCCACAAAAAACCCATAACTACATTAATGGTGGCTGAATAGGCAATAACTATGTAAGAAAGATAACTTTGCAACATGGTGGGTAGATCAATGAAACATCAGCACCATGCATAGTCATTAAAAAGAACAGGTTCCATCCCAGGGATGATGAGGAAAGAACCAAACAGTGCTGAACAGAAAGCTATGGCCACATTTGCAACAGTGTACAGCTCTGTCCTTCTGCCTTTGGGGAAAGTGGCAGGGGGATGATACATAACTGGAAAAGATTTAGAAAAGGAAAGTTAAATGATCATGGGGCTGAATACCTTTCCTATAAAAGATTTAAATCAAAGATGAGTAATATAACTTCCTTATCTCTTTCAATGTGGTTTCTCTATTGGAGAGCTACACATTCCTCCCAAATTCACTCAGGCATCATAAAAATCAAAACCAAAAGTGGCTGCTCTTGCCAAAGCTGTCCATTCTTGGCTTAAGTACTGGGCACTGAAGAATTCAAAAATTAAAAGGAAATCCCGTGATGTTTAAGGTTTATTACAGTGTGAATTCTGTGGAGAAATACTTTTCTGCTTCTCTTATCATCTTAGAACTTGAGGTCATTGAGGGAACACAGTCAGACTGATTGGCTGGAGATTCAGGTTGTACAATGTCAGAGTGTGATTTTCAAATGTTTCAGCAATTCAACCATTGTAGAAGATGCTGTGTTGTGTAACCAGGCATGAACAGGGTTAAAACAGCAGAAGTGGTGTCCAGCACTGGTTTGACCTTCAGCTGTGTAAACATACTGATAAGGGAGACGCTGAGCTTTTTGAGTTAGTCGCCATGCAAAATCTGCTGTGAGGTGCAGGCTGCTAAATTGCTCTGTGTGAGAATGCTTTACTTTGCTCACTTAATCAATAAAAGAACTTTCTAAGTTCAGACCTGGCTTCGCTTCATCAAAATAAAATACCTATGTACAAATGAGGCATCATTCTCACTGTTTGTAATATCTGGTAGCTCAGGCAGCTGTAAAGAAGGATTGGACAAATTAATGGAACAAGGATAGGAATTATAGATCCCTTGAGAAGTTGTTGGCCTCCAGATACTATCAGTCCTGGCCATAGCTGCCTGGGGGTAAGGATTCATGGGAGTCTTGAGTTCCACAAATTCCAGAGAGCTGTACACCATTCCCCTTTTGTGTCATGCGAAATTACTCTGTCATTGGCTATTGTAGCAATATACAGCTATAGGTGAATTGAGTCCCTGTGTCTAGAGACAATATATAGTAGTGGGGAACAGGAGAGATCCCTCATACCTTTCTCATGGGCTGTTTGAAATAGGTTGCTGAATTGAATGGGTTTCTGATGTGATCCAGCAGGGCTCCTTTTACATTCACATCCCTGGTACAGGAGGATTTTCTATTGCGCAATGCTCCCTCTTTTAGAATAAGCAGGCCTGTTCACTGATCCATGACTAATGTTTTACTTTGATCTTTGATCCATATCTGTAATTGAATTATCTCCATATGTTTGGATCTAACAGATGGAAAGGAACTGAGCAATCAATGGCAAAAAACAGGACTACTTATTTATACATTAACTTTCCATCTTGCCTTGACTCCCACAAAGTGGCATGCATGACTTTGCTCCTCACTTTCTTTTCACAACAATTTTGTGAAGGAGATTTGGCTGAGAGAGCACAGTAACTGTCCAAAGTTCATTTGTGAGTTTCATGATTGACCGTGAACTCTTGAACTGGGATCTATCAAATCCCAGTCCAACATTTTAAGACATCACCGCTGTTTCTTACTGACTAATCTTGGTTTGTCTGAAACCACAAGTTGCAATTCTATACTTATTTAGCTGAATAAGCCTTATTGAACAAACTTATTTCTCAGTAGACATAGTTAGAAGTGTTAATGTATTTGCTGATATGTCCATTACATTGTTGTAGCATCTAAATAATATTATCTTCCACTCCAGTGTTGTACTAATAAGTTTTTATTTTAATAATCTCCCCAAAAGGGTTTTATGAACAACTACATCTCCTCTCCCTCAAGATACTTTAAAATAATAAATAATTGATAACATTTTATAGGATTCTCATATTTTAGGCATGCTCAATTCATCAGCATGTGTTCCTTTATATTTTCCCATTCAATGTGATACAATCATATAGTTTATTTTATCATGTTTGAATTAAAAATGCACCTTTCTATTTTAATCTAGATCTCTCTATCTGCCTCCCACTCATCAGTACCAGAGTCTCAGTCTATTTCCTAGGAAGAAGAAAGAGTATAGGATGCTTAAGAAAGAGGATTTTTCTGGAAAAGAACACAGAATAGTAGAACAATGACACAATGGTGCATTGGGTCTGTACTAGACAACAAGGTATTTACATAATATTTAGGTTTCTGGAGGTTTTGTGGATATCAGAGATGCTTCCAGTGCCTACATATGGTGCTGCATAAAAAGGAACCTTTTCCTTCCCCTTCACAAGGGATGTTCTGCGCATACCTTCACCTCTGCAACATCCAAAGCCACCCCACCTCAGTGTCAAGCTGTAATAAGCTCCCTTCCTCCAATTCCATTGCTGGTGGAGAGCAGAGCAAACTGCAGAAGTTTCCAGTTATGTTTCATAGCCAGAAACAGACTGATGATGTGATTAACTGAAATCTCCGATCCTTTCCGCTCTCCACTAACAACAGAATGGTGGATGGGTGGGTATGGGGAGCTACTGCAGCACAAAATGAACCCAGGAATTGTTACAGAGAAGTCATTGCAGACTTCTGCATGCATTGTACTTGGCCATGTAAAATCTCAGCCAGTGTGTGTAAACAAGCATACATTCAGGCGTGCACACACACAAGACAGTGACACAACCCACTGGTATTCAATTGGTAATGACAGTTTATCTCACAAGGAGGCTGCATTATATAGAATGGGAGAAGATCCTCTTAAACAGCTCTCTGAGCCACCTCCTGGGCTGGAAAGGAAAATCCACTGTGACTACTGGTCCCTATAACTACTTCTGACAATTGGCAATGAACTAGCAAGCAGCTGGATCTCCTTGGCCAGACATGACCTTTTCTTTGAAATATCTACTTCTGGGTAAAAAGATTAACCGTGTACAGAAGAGACTCCATCCCCCAAGAGTGTAAGGGAGAATTTTTTTTAGAAACCTGTCAATTTCGTTTGCTCCTACATTTGGATTTTGAAGCCTTGATTCCCTTCCACTCAAATAATAAGACATGTTCAATTACTAGTACATTCTTGGGATTCTGGAAGTTAACATCCAAAAACTGACTTTTCCAAGTTCTGGCCAGTCCTTGTCAAAAGATATCCACCCAGGTCTCCGCTATTTTTCAAATGTTTCTTTATGGATCACAATTCCCAGAATTGCACAGGGTCCCCCAGCCTCTGTCCACTTCACACAAGATATTCCCAGCTCTAAATATAGTGTCAATGCTGGGACAGGCAGTTTGGCAACATCTTCAGCATTGGATGAGTACAACACCCGACACTTGCTCCAGTGTCACCAGTTCCGTTCTTCCACATGGCCACCTGAACTTCTCTCACAGTCCCATGGGAACCAATCAGAGAGACAAGAGAACATCAGACACCTGCTCCTGCTAGGAAGTATTTGTTTTTTTCATGAGTGTATGGTTTGCAAAGCAATATATCTCATCCCTCCTGACATTCAGGAAAAAGGTGAAATCCTGGCTCTGGGACCAGGCGTTCCCACACCAGCACTAGGCAGCATGTGAGATGGGATTCTAATGGGAGGGAGGAAGGGGGTCAATGTTTTTAGGGTTGAATACTGTTTTAATTGGAATGACTGTAGATGTTGCTGAGGGATTGTATTTTAATGTTTTAATGTATTTTAATGTGTTGTGGGGTTTGGGGTTTTACGCTGTTGATGTGGCATCGAACTGTGCCGTGCTGTAAGCCGCTCTGAGTCCCCCCTCGGGGGTTGAGAAGAGCGGGGTAAAATCCTGAAATAAATAAATATATGCCTACCACATTTCATAAAGTTGTGAGCTGCCATGAGGCAGAGCCAAAAACATTACATTTTGGACTGTGCCTCCTGTAGCAGCCAGTGACCATGCGGGTTAGAGGATTCTATCAATGGGAGTTGCCAAAGATCACTTTTCCAAATTTGCTTTGATATCTTCCAATCCCAGAAAAGTAAGATATAACACAAATAAATTAATATTGGGAGATAAAGCATGTGGAACTAATAATCTAACTTTCCTCTGAGTTAGATTATTTTTGTTATGCCAAGTTCTTTCTGTGTTACAATAAGGAAAATGGCAAACTTTGGGAGATTCTTCAAAAATGAACAAGTGAAAAGCTCTCAATTTTTTCTGCTAAATTCAATAGCTGTCGCTATTATTCTAAGTTTAGGGAGGCAATGCTTTTCCTGCCTGCATATAAATGTTAACTACTAGGAATATGTTAAAAGGTAGGAATTAGTGCAACATTAATCAGCATTAATTTGGTTGAATATGAAGATAGAGCACTTATAAATGCTGTGCCTCTTGACCCAGTATCAGTTTCCACATTAATGTTGTCCCAAGTTATTTTTGTTTTAAATATAAGGAAATTGAGTAAATTCTTTTTTTAAAAAACCAAAAGAACATAATTGTACATTCCACCTTGGGGATCCAACTTAGAAAACATTAACTACATCATGTTTTACAGCAGTTACTCTAAGGCAATTATGTACTGGCAGATATGAGCACAGGAAGAACATGTTGAGCTGAACACCAGCCATTGTGGGTGGAAAAGATAATCCAGTAAAAGGCCAACCTGTTGTTTCCTAGAAGAACTGGACTGCCTAGTCAGCATCTAGCTGTTGATAGATGAACCCTAGGTCCTACAGGTGCCCCTACAATTCAGGTGTTTATGGCAAGAATTTTGTTGTTCACCAGAGCCTGCAATCAAAGCATTGAGGAAGGAGGTATATTGTACCTCCTTGCATGACAAACTTGTGCCAAGTGAGCAAAAACAACTTCATGGCTCTAAGACCCCTTCCACATCTGTATAAAATCCCACATTATGGGATGGGAGACAGAGGTGAGTCTTGGGTGCCTTCCACACAGCTGGATAAAACCTCAGATTTTCTGCTTTGAACTGGAATATATGGCAGTGTAGATAAAGATAACCCAGTTCAATGCAGATAATGTGGGATATTGTGGAAGGGGCCTTGGAGTCATGATATTCTGGGTTATATGGCTGTGTGGAAGGGCCGGCCATCAGAGTCACCAAGCTATTATTGCATACAGTAAACTGCTGTCACTCTCCAGATCAGCAGCACAGGTTTTCTGGAGGTTATTTACATTACTTCAGCACTCAAATAGCCTCTAGTTCCACATGTCCTACTTTACGGAGGGCCATGGTTTATTTGCAGGGCTGTTTAGTTCATGACTGGGTCAATGACAAGATCTGTAAAAGAGAGTTGTTACCCATTAGCAGTTGGCACCTAAACACTGCTGTTTGGATACAGTCTTCCTCATTTTTATTCTCTCTTTAAGGTACAGTAAAATCCCCAATTTGTACAAAAATACAATGCAGACCTGGGATATTTTGTAATGCATTTCATTTGAAAAGCAACAACAAATAAGGGACCACTTAAATTATATATTTCCTGCACTTCAGTTGATCACCACAGAAAATCCCTGGTTGCAGCTAGATAATTTAGGACCCTAGATCCCAGGGTCTCAAGAGGGGAGGCTTCATATTACCATGGCCAAAATACTACTGCTTTATCCCAATCTGCGTCAAATGTTGAATGGTAAGTCAACCTACAATGTAAATTCTATTAATTCATTTGGTCCATTCTAATGTGGGGCAAGAATATGTATTACTCAAGCAACATTTAACTATTATATCTTTTCTTTTCCTCTTCAGCAGCATTGTATGCTTTACAGTTGCTTCTACATATTCTTATTATGATAAAGAAAAATAAACAATAAAAAACTGAGCACCAATTTTGATTTTAAAAATAAACGAACAAATGAATATTTTGTACCTTTGCAATTTTGCATTTAAACACAGTGCCATCATGCCTACATGAATAAAATAGATTTTGCTTGTATTCCCTGATGACTATACCCATTACTTGGGAACAAACACAATTTTGTTGCAGGAAAATAATACGTGTTTATAGTTTTTAAAAAATCCTAAAATGACCATCAGTAACCATATACATGTCAAGCTAGTTGGGCCATCAATAAATTGTTATTTTTTAAAATAAGAAAATTGAAATGGGCCCTAGTGTTCCTATAGGGGCACAGATGCTGACACTGGGCTCATTTACTGCTGCCCAGTGTCTCTGAGTGAGTGCTGGGGCCACTGGTCTGAGTTCCAGTCAGCTGTACTACTATTGGGTTACAGTACACCGTACATCTCTTCAAAGGAAAAAGAACATCAGTAATTATTAGAAAGTCCTTCAGTACACCTCTATATATTCTCTGGCTGCTCAAATGGCACATGAACAGCATTGTCAAGAGCACTTAGAACTGATGTTAAACATGATGTAATAAAGGAGAATGGAAATCTTCTAGGCATTATGCTGGAAAAAAGCCATTAACCAGAACTCTGATGTGGACCAAGATAGAGGATTGTAAAATTATGAACAATGTGAAGTGGATGAATGGAATGAAATTATTCTGTGTCTCTTAAAATAGTGCATAGTCTTCAAACTGTTCAGATGCAGGACCAACCTGTAATCACAGACTGCTACATGGATTCCACTTCATTTTTTGTTTTTACCTTTGGTCCAGTTCCTTATATGGGAACTAGACGCCAAAGAGAGCATGGCTCCTCTTTTTCATGGCTATATAAAGATGAAACTTTCTTTAAAGACATGGACTAGCATTTGGGGAGAAAATATTACATCCACTAATCAATATTTTTCCATGCAACTATCTATTTTAAAAAACAAGGACTCTCTCTTCCTTTGTATCTGGTCACCTTTTGAGGATAATATCTTTTGCACATGCATAGGCGACACACCCCCTACCAACAGAACCAAAGAAGACACATACATGGAGTTGGGATGAAATGGCCACAACTTGTTTATTGATTACAGGAACAAGGGTTGGCCGCCATGTATGGGTCCTGGATCATGATTCAGGCAGTCTGCTGCTTACCAATACTGCTTTCCATGCCAGGGTGCTGCCGGCACAATACCGGGCTAAAGTTACTTCAGCACCCCTGGTAACCACTGGCCCCTCCCCACTTTCCAAAAGGGAGAGGATAAGCAAACCAGATCCAGGGCCCATGCCACAACTTGCCTGGAAGTTGTGACAAGCTAACTTGGAAACCAAAAACATAACAAATATGCAGGGTGGGTGGGATGGATCGACTAAAGTAGACACAGTGCCCGTACCAGCCCAAGGCAGCCTTAAATAGGCCAGCTGGCCAAGTGGCAGGAAACTTTCCCACCATGCAGGGGGCTTCTAGGAAGAAGAAGCCCCCTTGCCGATGCCATGGCCATCTGGAGGGTGCCCAGCACCCGCAATGGCACCGTCCGGTAAGTCAGACAATGCATTTTCAACCCCCTTTCCTTCCATTTCAAGAACAATCATTGCAGCAAAGAAAACAACAAGGATGTCATTGGCATAAGATAGTTTAGGTGAGAACACTCCATTCAGAAATTCATGAAGGCCCAATGGGCTCATTTTGTGTAGAAGTAGTCCAGGAAGTATCACTAGATACTGATAATGACCCATTGCATGGAAAAGTCACTTTTCTGCACCAGAATTCTCAGAATCCTTCAATCAACCAACCAGAAGATTTTGGGAACTGTTGTCCAGCTTTATCAGATCCTGATTTTGGAAGCTAAGTGGAATCAACCATGGTTAGTACTTGGATGGGAGATGTTCAGTGAATACCAACAGCTATGAGATATATCTCAGAGGAAGGAACTGGCAAAACAATATCTGAGAGTTCCTTGCCTAAGAGAGAGCTGGTAAACCATCAATGGTATTAATTAGGAGGACCATTTTGGTTGGGATTAATGGGGTAATTTTTAAGAATCCAAAGAAAAAAGACTTCCACAACTGTTCCAGTGGCTGCAGAATGGGGCTGGTATACAAAGGCTAGGGATCCATCAACTCTGTAAAATTAATATAGTTTGACACCACTTAAACTGTTGGTGTTTGTGGAATCCTGGGATTTATAGACTGGCTTTTTTTGGTATAGAAGGTAAGGGTAAAAGGCAAAGGTTTTCCCCTGACATTAAGTCCAGTCATGTCCAATTCTGGGGGTTGGTTCTCATCTCCATTTCTAAGCCAAAGAGCTGGCGTTGTCTGTAGACACCTACAAGATCATGTGGCCAGCATGACTGCATGGATCACCATTACCTTCCTGCCAGAATGGTACCTATTGATCTACTCATATTTGCTAGGTTGCCAGAAGCTAGGGCTAACAGCAGGAGCTCATGTCGCCTCCCGGATTCGAACCTGTGACCTTTCGATCAGCAAATTCAGTTCAGCGGTTTAACCACTGCACCACTGGGGGCTCCATAGAGAAGGTAAAGACCTTGTAAAACAACAGCTCCCATGATTCCATAGCATTGAGCCATGGCAGTTAAAGTATTGTCAAACTGCATTAATTCTAAAGTGATGCACCCAAGGATAAATATCTTCAAAGCCTGCTTTCCTGCAGTTAGCTTCCCCCTCCCTTATCTTCTATTCCTGATTGGTTTATGGTGCAGGTAGACATCCTAGGAGCTAGGACCAAAGTCCAGGCCCGCAAATTACAGTTGAGATGGGCAGGAACAAACAGTTCTGCATGAGCACCTGTACCAGCATGGACATACTGAGGGCGACTCTGGTTGCCATACAGTTCTTCTGCCTATTTTCTATAATCTGCCATACAGTTCTTCTGCCAGATTTTCTATAATTTGGTAGAAAAGAAAAAGTGATGAAGCATGGATATCATGTAGCCCTCCAAATGCAGTTAAACTGCAATCCCAGCATCCACTATCATTGACTATGCTGCTTTGGGCTACTGGGAATTTAAATCTAATCACTTGGGGGGAGGGGTCATAGGATTTCTATAATAGAGATACTAGTGTTATTATTTTTTAATTTACAAATTTCTTTTTCTTTTCATAACAAAATGGGGTGTGTTCCAGGTAAACCGGTGTTGTTTCAGGATAGTATAAGGGAATTCCTTTTTTACTTTCATCACTCTGATCAAGTTATGATGCAAGCAAGTTCAAAAACAGAAGCAAATTTTATACGTTCAGGACATTTCTCAGGATTGGCAACAGTTTTCCCTTTCATGTACCACAAATGCAAAAGTACTTGTAAAGCATAAAATGATAGGCAGGGTTTGGGAGAGAAATGTCAGTTGTGTGCTTGATTGTTGGGGTGACAGCCATTTTAAAAGGGCCATCATCAGACCTTTAAATCCAGGGGCAAAACTTACTTATGTGCACTACTATATCTGGGTTTCCCCAAAAGATTATCCAGTTGCAGGCTCTCAAACCCACTTGCGCTTTCCATGGAGTTATCCCTCCTCCAAACTGATTGAGGATTACCCGAAAGGAAGTACTTAAACTTCTGGTGCCAACAATAACTACTGCTTAATCCTTCTTTTCCATATCTTCCATGCAACCTCTGTTTGGCTTAAGTGAGCATTACAGGCATATAGAAGACTCCACCTGTTTCTGCCTAGTTTATAGACCCGTAGGGTATAGTTGCTTATCTATAAACTATTAATGGCTTTTTGTATGTTCCACAATTAATCATGGGTATTGTTGTTTGTATTTATGTGATGAATAATAGTTAGTTCTCTCCACATTCACTCACTGGCTTAGATGCACATATATGCTTACACTTCCTATCCAAAATACGTTGAGAGAGAGGGTTATCTGTGAAAAATAAAATCTATCACATGTTTCTAGGAGCCATAGTATCTAGTTACATTTAACAAGAAGTGCAGATTTTACCGGGGTATATCTTCCAGAACCCAGAATACGTTGAAATACAAAAACAGAGAGAAAGGGGGAAAGCAGGCACATGACCAGCTATCTCACTTCCCCCAAACTGTACTTTCACTGTTTTAATTGAAAAAAGTCTGATTATCAATTTAACTAGAACACTTGTAGCCTAACCTCAACTATCACAAATCACATCTCAAAAAGTAAAATTATTGTATGGTAAAAAAATGCAGCAGAAAATATAATATGAGGGATAATTCTCAGCATCCCTCACCATGGCCCTGTTAGCTAGAGCTGCCGGGAATTGCAGTTCAACCACATTGTGGGAGCCACAAAATTTCCACTTCTCTTTTAAAGATGGTAACAAGAATGGAAGCCTGTTGAACTCATTGGAAAGTAAAGATTGAGCCATGGAGGAGGAGGACTGGGCTGTATGCCAGAAATGTCTTGATAGCGTTAACTTGTGTCCCGTTAAAGTGTGCAATGCTTCCCAATTGGTGAGAAAGTGTTCACCTCCAGCCTACATGTCCTCAATGTGCTTGGAAAAGCCTTCCCACTTGGCAAAGTCATTAGAGTCGTGATCACATGCTCTCCACAACAGATCAGGATGTGAGGATCTAAATAGAAACATGCGCAAACTTTTGGCAGTTCTGTATTTGTACCAGAGTCCCAGAAACTCTTTTCAGTGCCAGCGGCGCTCAGCTCTGGAATGTGTGAAGTGATCTGAAAGAAGAGAGCGCCTCTCAGCTGGGGCAGATGACAGAGCCCTTTCCCCAGCACTGAGTCACCATCACCACCAGCAGCTTTCACACATCTGGGTGGAAAGGTTTCAGGGCAGACAGCGTGTGGTATCAAAATCTTGAGCCTATACAGCATCTCTTTTTAAGGAAATCAACTGTTAGCATTTTGCAAGAACTGGTATGGTTTGTGTCAGTCCAGAGTTTGAATCCTTGCTTAACTATAGAAACTCACTGAGAGTCCTTGGACAAGTCACATTCTCTCAGCTTCAGAGGAAAGTAAAGGACAAACCTCTTCTGAATATATTATTGTGAATGAGATCCCATGATATGGGACTTGACATGAAAACCCATAGCAATAGCACTCAATTTTACACCAAAAAAACCCTGCAGAAGGAAAACTTGAAATGTTTGCCCTTGGGTTGCCCAACCACCCTTGCTAATGCAGCATTTAAATGTTAGTAGAATTGAAATCTGACTCCTTGTGTTGGGCAGGAGCAAACTCAGGGTGCAGGGAAGCTGGTAGGGAAACTGCATCGCAGATGGATGCATACCTTCTGTGTAATCAGAAATTAATTAAGGAATGTGCTAATAGTTCTCTTTCCGAATGGCCTCTTGGTACTAAGTAATTTTCTACATTTGCAGCCAAGCCAGATGCTAACACATGAGGCAATCATGAACAGAGGGAGGAAGAGTGCCATTGCTCAACTCTGCTCTCAACTAGCCTTAGCATGCACAGTTCCTATTTATTATTTATTACATTTAGGACACATTGTTGATGCTCATGACAATTTTGTGAGATCAGTTATGACTGAAAAGCAGTGACTAGCCCAAGCTTACGCAGGCCGTTTTGAAATTTGAACCTGGTTTACCCAAATCCCAGTTGTAATTAATAGAAACTATTGTGGAGATGGGAATCATGTAGCTTTCCAGATGTTCTGGAACAATCACTAGCAAGGCATACTAGGAATTGTAGATCAACATCATCTGGGGGGTCTACCTACGTATCTGCTTTTTTATCTACTTCCGTTATCTGAGAGCCTTCCACACAGCCATATAACCCAGAATATCAAGGCAGATAATCCACAATGTAGTGTTCCCTCACCGCTTTGCGGTTCACTTTCTGTAGACTCGCTGTTTTGCGGTTTTTAAAGAAATAATGTATTTTAAAAAATAAATATGAATTTATTGGCACTGGTGGGCCACTGTTTGGTGCTGGTGGATGGAGGGCGCTGAGGCATTGCTGTCGGGGAAAGTGGAGGAGGAAAGGAGGCTGCCACCGAGAGCAAGGGAAGCACTACTACCTTCAACAAGCCCTCTGTGGCTGCCTTCTCTTCTCCCATTCGCACCTCCTTTTTACTAAGGCGGGCTCTCCCTCTCTCTTCCTCCCAGACTGCCTGCCTTCTCCATGGGCTATGGTGTCCAGCAAGAGGAACCAGCTGGTCCCCAAAGAGGTGGGCCCGAGGCCCAAAGACGCTGGAGGTGGAGGGGATAGGGTTGGGGACAGGGTTGGGAGGGTGAGGGCCACCTTTAGCAGAGAAGGCCTCGGTTGGGCATGCATGCTCTTTCCCTTCCTCCCTGCCTGAGGGCCAGGCCCAGCCTGTCCTCAGCAGCCTCAGCAGCCTCGTGTCTAAGTCCTGGTGATTTAGAAAAAATGGGGGAAGAGGAGGTTGGAGAAGGAGGGGAGGGGGGGCAGACATCCCTATTTCGTGGATTTTCACTTATTGTGGGGGTCCTGGAACAGAACCCCTGTGATAAGTGAGGGGACACTGTATCTGCTTTGAACTGGATTATCTGAGTCCACACCACTGGGTCTAAGTCATCAAAGGGACCTTAGTGTTGGAGAAATCATTGCATTACAAAAGGAATGGGTTATATGATTTTTGGAGGCCGTCTTCTTCCATATATTTCTTTGCATACATATTCAATTCATTCGACTGTTTCAAGTACCATTTCTGAATGACATACAGCAATCAGCTACTTATGAGCAGAGTGTTTGGGATGTTTGTATGTACCTTTCTGTTAGAGATCTATCAGACCATGATGGTTTTTGATAGCTAAAAACAGGGCCATAGCCAGGTTGTTGTTTTTTTTAAAAAAGTTCTAACCCAACCCCAAGTTAGGACAAATGCAGGCAATAAGAACAAGAATAAGGAGTAACAATGACTGATCTTATAATTTTAGCTTTGAACTCGAAGCTGACCAAGGCTAGAGAATGGTATAGGTTATTAAAACAGAGAAAGAAAGAATTGGAACAATATGATGAGCTGCATTGGAATAAAATGAGAATGGCAACTAGGCAAAAAATTAGTTCTTGGGGGACAAAGTCAGTGAAACAACTGGCAAGATATTTAAAAAAGAGAAAGGAGAAATCATATATTCGGGCGCTGAGGGATACAAAGGGAGAGCTGAAGGAAGATAAGGAGGAAATAGAAAGGATCATGAAAGAATTTTATTAGAAACTATACAAACAGGAAGAGGTGAGCGGGATCCCAATAGAGGCCGGGCAAAAGGTAAACGAAGAGGATAAAAACTATCTAAACTCAGAGATCAGGCAAGAAGAGGTGGAGAGGGTTATTAAGCAACTGAAGATGGCAAAGGCGCCGGGCCCAGATGGGTACTCAGGAGAATTTTACAAAACATATGCACAGGATTTGCTACCATTTCTGACAGAGCTATTTAATGAGGTCTTGATGGAGCAGGTCATCCCACAGACATGGAAGTTATCGGAAATTGTAACTATACCGAAAGTAGATCGAGATGAGACGAACCCGGAGTCCTACCGTCCCATAAGCTTAGCAAACCAAGATAAAGGAAGACGGATCAGTGAACCGATTAAGAATGTAATGAATGTGCTACACCATGCTACTGCGGCCAAGAGGAAGTTGGGAATATTAAAACTAGATGTCTATAAGGCATTTGATAAAGTAAACCATAGCTGCCTGTATGAGGTATGTAAGGCATTAAATCTAGGAGAGAGGTTTTGTGAAGTGATTAGGAGTATATATATGGGGAGTCAGGCATATATACGAGTGAATGGGAATAGGACGGAGAATATCAGAATACAGAATGGGACTAAGCAGGGATGCCCCTTATCTCCAATGCTTTTCGTAATGGCGATAGAAACACTAGCGAACAAGATCAGGGCAGCCAGCACGTGGGAAGGGTACAGGATAGGGGAGATAGAGGTGAAGGTGAATTTGTTTGCGGACGACGCAATATTATTAACCCAGACCCCATTGAAAATGGTAAAAGCAATGAAGGAAACTCTGCGAGAGTTTGAGGAACAATCGGGGCTTAAGGTGAATATGGAGAAGTCTGAGATGATGTTTATAAATACAGGTCCGAGGGAACAGATAGAGGTAAGGAAAGCGTCAGGGTTAAAATTACGGATAAAAAAATGAAATATCTGGGAGTGTGGATATACAAAAACATAGAGAGAATAACAGAAGCAAACTATGGAAAGATCTGGAAAAAAGTGTTGAAACAGATGAAGGCTGGAAACAGAAAAGTTTGAGGAGAATGGCAAAAATAAGAGCAATTAAAATGATGATCTTGCCAAAAATTTTATACCTAGCCCAGGCCTTGCCAGGGTCCTCCCGGGAAAAAAAGATAAAAGAATGGGATAGGAAATTGAATTATTGGGTGGAGGGAGGAAAGAAACCAAGGATAAGGAAAAAAATGGAGGATAGCAAATGAAACAGAAGGAGGATGGGGAATCCCTAGCCTAGAACTATACAGAGATGCCTTTCAAATCGAGAGACTGATGGAGCTGCAGGAGGACGACAAGAGATGGGTAGCACTGGAAAAAGAAGCGAACGCATTGGGAAGAGAGGAATTGATATTTAGGAGATGGGAAAAAAGGGAGGTGGAGAAATTGATGGGACCAATGAGGGCCACGGTGGAAGTGTGGAGATCTTGGCAAAGGAAGATAGCGCCGGGAGTATCAAAAGTAGCCTCCCTGGAGCTCATGAACAGGGGCGGTCCAAGGTAATTTTAAATGGTAAGCGAACATTATTTTGCCCCCCCCCCCCAAATCACTTGATAACAAAAGGTATAAGGTATTATTTATTTATTTATTTGCAACATTTTTACCCACCCTTCTCAGTGGCTAACAAGGCAGCACATCGATGCCCAAACATACAATGTAAAGTACCCTAATAAAACATACATCATTAAACAATAACAGTTTAAACAAACATATACCCATCACTCAGATTAAAAAACATAGAGGTAAATAAAATATTTTTTTTACAAACCAGAAGTTTATGTATCACATTATGTTCATATAGTTACATTACATAGAATTAACACAAAGTAACTTTTTAGAATGCAATTATTTATTAATCTTTGCAACAAATTAAAGTGTTTTTGTTTTTTTAAAAAAAACATTGAGTTATCCTTAACACAAAAGAAATTGAACACTGTTCAAATCCAGGCAGATATATACTTTGAACAATGCCTGCTTTGAACTGGATTATATGTGTCCACACTGTCACACATTCCAGCTCAAAGCATTGTTTTGGATTTGATATGACAGTATATAGATGGGGACTAAAAGCCCCTTCCACACAGCCATATAACCCAGAATACCAAGGCAGATAATACACAATGCCTGCTTTAAACTGGATTATATGTGTCCACACTGTCACACATTCCAGCTCAAAGCATTGTTTTGGATTGTTTTGCCTGTGGTACAGCCGTTTTATATAAACGTAATTTATTCTCTTAAACCAGGAAATAAAGCCTGACTGCTCACTGGAAGGAAGGATATTAGAGGCAAAGATGAAGTACTTTGGCCACATCATGAGAAGACAGGAAATCTTAGAGAAGACAATGATGCTGGGGGGAAAGGAAGGAAAAAGGAAGAGGGGCCAGCCAAGGGCAAGATGGATGGATGGTATCCTTGAAGTGACTGTCTTGACGTTGAAGGAACGGGGGTGGCCATGGCCAACAGGGAGCTGTGGTGTGGGCTGGTCCTTGCGGTCACGAAGAGTCAGAAGTGACTGAATGAATAAACAAGCAAATTTATTGTCTAAGAAAAGGTGGATATACAGATATGCCGGTCTGAGTCCCTCAATAGAGGTGAGAAGGTCGGGGCACAAAATTTTTAAATAAATAAATACAGGAATACAATATGGGAATTCCTATGGGGTTATTATGCATGTAGAATCATATTACTAGAAGGATTTTCCACCAAGAAGGTGGGAGAGGCTTATGTGGTATAAATGCACTACATAGTTGTACCACTTATTACCATTTTAACTACTATAGCTCCATCCTATGAGATCTTGGGATTTGAGGTTCAGTAGGGTACTTTGATATCTCTGCCAGAGAACTCTAGCATTCTATTTCAGGGTTAGGGTGCTAGATTCCTTAGGATGAAGCCATGACAATTAAAATATTGTTAAACTAAATGCATCTCAGTTGTGCAAATTTGATCTTTGACACATTTGTATTTGATGGATCAAGATGGTTGACAGGCAACAGGGCATCTGAAATGTGAAAAGTTTTGCACCAAGGTGAGTGATGGTGATGTCGGAGGGTGGGGTGGGGGTCTTGCTCTTTCCATCTAAGCAAGGACCACAGCTGTGCTTACTTAAGGACATTCATTTTGAAGCCAGGCCCCTTTCTCCAGGGCAATTGCAGTATACAGCATGTGTTCCTACTGCCCATTCAAATGCATTGCTGCTGCAAAGAAGCCAGCTGGACTCAGCTCCACGTATCTTGGCACAGGCACCAGGAGAGGATTAGGTTGCTTACCAATATTTCAGTGAATTAGAGCTTAAAGTAGGATGGATGGGTGAGGGAGCGGGCAGCTGCATAGTTATGTCTATGAAGGGGTGGGAGAGAGAGAGAGGTACTGGTTTTTAAGTTGCCAATGCAATTCTGTTTACAGGGAAACTGAATAAAAAGTATGGGATTGTAAATCATAGACAATAGATCTTGATTTTATGTGCTCAAATATATCTGTATATCTATATAAATATGCTGCTCTGTATTTACAGCATACTTACTTACTTACTTACTTACTGGTTGATCAAGTAGGATAGTCTTCCAAGTCCAGTGTTCTGGTGGGTCCGTAGGTGGCTGTGGAGCCCTATTCTTGATCTGCATCTTCTACCGCAGTGAGGGCATTGGTTTCCAGGTGGAAGGCGGTCTCAGTTGAGGTTGGCTTGATGCGCCTTCCTCTTGGCATGTTTCTCTCTTTCGCCCTCCATTCATGCTTCTTCAAATTCTGCAGCACTGCTGGTCGCAGCTCACCACCAGCTGGAGCGCTCAAGGGCCAGAGCTCCCCAGTTCTCAATGTCTATGCCAGATTTTTTAGGTTTAGCTTTGAGCCCATCTCTAAATCTCAGAGTAGAGCAACTGCTTTGGGAGACAGTGGTCAGGCATTCAGGCAACATGGCCGATCCAGCGGAATTGATGACGGAGGACCATCACTGGTGGTATTTGCTTCTTCCAGCATGCTAACATTTGTCCACCTGTCTTCCAAATAGATTTGCAGGATTTTCCAGAGGCAGCACTGATGGAATCGTTCCAGGAGTTGCATGTGACGTCTGTAGACAATCCACGTCTCACAGGCATATAGCAGGGTTGGGAGAACAATAGCTTTATAAACAAGCACCTTGGTATCCCTACGGATGTCCCGGTCGTCAAACACTCTCTGCTTCATTTGGAAAAAATGCTGCCCTCACAGAGCTCAGGCAGTGTTCAATTTCAGTGTCAATGTTGACTTTTGTGGAGAGGTGGCTGCCAAGGTAGTGGAAATGATCAACATTTTCTAATGTTACACCATTGAGTTGTATTACTGGCATTGGAGAGGGATTGGCTGGTGACTGCTGGAAGAGCACTTTGGTTTTCTCGATGTTCAATGACCGGCCAAGCTTCTCATATGCTTCTGCAAAGGTGTTTAGAGTGGCTTGTAGGTCTTCTTCTGAATGTGCACAGACAACATTGTCATCAACATACTGGAGTTCTATAACAGATGTTGTTGTAATCTTGGTTTTGGCTTTCAGTCTGCTGAGGTTAAATAGCTTTCCATCTGTCTGATAGATGATTTTCACTCAGGTGGGAAGCTTCCCATCAACAAGATGAAGTATCATAGCGATGAAGATGGAAAATAAAGTTGGGGCAACAACACATATCCCTGTTTGACACCCGATTCCACCTTAAATGGGCCACTTTGGGAGCCATTGCTGTCCAAGACTGTTGCCATCATGACATCATGGAGGAGCCGCAGGATGTTCACAAATTTGTTAGGGCACCCGATTTTTTGGAAGATGGCCCAGAAAGCACTGCAACTCACTGTGTCGAATGCCTTTGCAAGGTCAATGAATGCCATGTACAGTGGTTGATTTTGTTCCCTGATTTTTTCTTGGAGCTGTCATGCAGTGAAGATCATGTCCACTGTTCCTCTGGAGGGGCAGAAGCCATTCTGGGAGGGTTTCTTCTAAGAAGGATTCTTGCGAGGATTTCCCCAGCGGAGGTTAGAAAGGACATACCTCGATAGTTTCCACAGTCTGTTCTTTCCCCTTTTTTTCATCCTTGAAATCTGCTGAGATTTTCTTGGTCACCCACACTTTTTCTATGAGCTGGTGGAGTTGTTGTGTCAGCTCAGGTCCTCCCTCTTTCAACATTTCAGCAGGGATCCCATCAGGTCCACTGGCTTTGTTGTTTTTTTGTTGGCTGATGGCATTGCTGACTTCTTCCAAACTAGGCAGTGCTGCAAGCTCATCCCTGGTTTGTGAGAGAACCTCTTCAGCCACATTTGAGCTGTGATTCAGGAGGCTTTGGTAGTGTTATTTCCAACGTCGTACAATTGATTTTTGGTCCCTCAGAAGTTTGGCTTTATGCCATGGTTTCTTGGTCCATAGATGTCCTTTGTGGCTTTGAAAAATCCCTGAGCGTCATGGGTATCTGCCAGGTGTTGGATTTTTTCAGCCTTCTTTGTCCACCAAATGTTCTTGAGTTCTCTTGTCCTTCTTTGGACCTCAGCTTTTACACTGGCATAGATCTTTTTCTTATCAGCACAGTTGACGTCTCTCTGCCATGTTTGGAAGGCTTTCCTTTTCTTGTCAATTAGCTGTTGGATCTTGTTGGGAGGATGCTTGCCACAGATGCAGGCGAAACATCAGGAGAGACTACTTCTAGAACATGGCCATACAGCCCGAAAAACCTACAGCAACCCATTTCTCTATTCTCCCAAAGCTAGGGGTTTTTTTTTCTCCCCATGTTTTTCCCTTGTTCTACTATCAATTCTGGGGAACAAACAGAAATTAAATCTTGTGGTTTGAAGTTCCCACTTTATCTTCCCCATACACAACACATAGCAACCATCCAATCTGGAAGTATCTAAGACTGTGTGGACATACATTAGTTATCATCATTGCTGGTGGACCAACCTGAACTGTGTAGAAATACTGTATCTCTTGGAGACGTATTTTTATCTGATCAAGAATAAATAGGCATAAACATCTCCAATGAAGGCATCCAAAAGGGAAAAGCGAGGGACCTCATAGGCTGTCTTCAGCAAAGTTCTCCCAATAGCAGTTATCAGGCTTGATGGAATGTCTTCTTCCTCTAATGTGGCCTCTACCACTCTTCACTGAATGTCAATCATAAATTACCTTTCTGAAGTTGATTCTCTGATTGATACCCCTCTTGAAGCAACATAATGTTTTTCAAGTTCAAACTACTCCAGCACATTGGATGTTCCTATATTTTATTGTTTTAAACTGTTTCAGAGTACTATTTTTAGTGAGAGTTTGCTATAAAATGCAAATACTATTGCCACCATTACTGCTATGAAAACGTGCGTAATACAAATCACAGTAGGTAGGCTACTAAAAGGATCTCGCTGCTTGGAACATTTCACTGACGTTCAACTACCCTGGCTCCCAGCCAAGTTCAAAATAGAAACCAAAATGCCTGTCCTTATCTTTCAGACCTTTCAGACCTGTGTACCTTGGGCCACAGATGCCTAAAGGAACTTCTTAGTACTTATATCAGTCTGTGCTGCAATCTTAGGAGGGTGTTCTCCCAACTACTTCAGTGTCCCAACATGAGATGCATGATGTTTGTGTACAGGGCTTTCTCTATTACAGTATACTGTTGCAGTATTTTTACTCCACAGAGATTTGCTTGATTCTTACTCTGAAATATGTCTGGTGTTTTTAAAAATCCAGGCTTTTCAACTCTGAAGATGATGTGTTACTAGTGGCATTGTTTGTTATAATTTATTTATATTGTTAGGGTTTGTTTATGTGCATGATGTGCTTTTACTATTATGTTACCATTTACTGAAATATATATTTGCTGAACAGTGCTACAGAAATAAACAAATAATATGTCTTGAAAAAGAAAAAAGATTAGGTACAAGACAAAAAAGTGTCATCAAAATATAGAGCAGCTATAAAGTGATGCTTTTCTAGTATTATTAAGGGCATATCCTTGGGGCTCGATTCAAGAAGAAAGAAACCTTGTTGTAGAACTCAAGACCTTGAGTAAGGTCTGGTATGCATTTATTTATTAGAGCATGTTGAAGTAGTCTATTCAGAATGTAACAACCACCATGGCCAAGTCTGATTTCCCAAGGTACGGGCACAACTGGCACACAAGTTTTGATTGTGTGAAAGCTCCCTTGGCCGCTGCTGAAACCTGGGGTCAGTGATGAGTCCAGGAGCTGAGTTCAGGCGAACTCCCAATCTGTGAACCTGTGTCTTCAGGGAGAGTGTAACCCCATCCAGCACAGGCTGTAACCCTATACCCTGTTTAGCCTTATGACTGACCCAGGAGTACCTCTGTCTTGTCTGGATTCAATTTCAATTTGTTCGCCCTCGTCCAGACAGTCACAGTTGCCAATAACCAGTTCAGGACCTGAATAGTCTCCTTAGCAGCAGGTGGAAAAGAGTGATAGAGTTGGATGTCATCTACATACAGTTGACATTAGACTCTCCCAGCGGCTTCATGTAGATGTTAAACAACATGGGAGTCAATACTGAGCCACAGGACAAAGGCTGCGGGTTTGAGCAGATTTCCCCCAGAAACACCTTCTGAGAACAACCTTCCAGGAAGGTCTGGAACCACTGTAAAACAAGACCCATTCCTGTGAGGTGTCCCATAAGGATACAGTGGTCTACAGTATCAAAGGCTGTTGAGAGGTGCAGGAGAACCAACAGGGACACATTACCCTATGCAGATAATTCACTAAGGCAACCAAGGCTGTTTCAGTTCCATGACCTGTCCTAAAGACAGACTGCACCAGATCCAAATATTTATTTATTTATTCAAACTTCTATTACCGCCACTCCCCGAGGGCTCGGAGCGGTTCACAAGCTTGACATAAAACAATTTACACACATAACAAAAATAATCAGTTTCCTCCAAGAACACCTGGAGATAGAAGGCCACCACACATTCCAAGACTTTGCCCAAAAAGGGGAGATTGGAAACTGGCTGAAAGTTGTTCAACTGAGTGGGGTCCAGTGATGGTTTTTTCAACAGCGGTTTTATGATGGCCTCCTTTAGGCCCACTGGAATTTTGCCTTAACTACCACCTTTACCCATTTTGCCCACCCTTCTCTGGCCTCCTTTGGCAGCCAGGATGGGCAGGGGTCTAGCATGCATGTGGTTGCCCTTGCCTCTCTAAAGATCTTGTCCACATGCTCAAGCTGCACCAATTGAAATGACTCCATTAAAACTGGACAAGCAAGTGCTTGAGTTAATTCTTCAGGACTGTCACTAACATGGAATCCAAGTCAGAATGGATCAGAGCGACTTCATCTGCAAAGAACTGAGCAAATGCTTCACAGCAAGGTGCCAAATAGTCAGGGATCCCATCTTGTGAGATGGGATTTAACAGCCCTCTGATTGTTTAAAACAACTCAGCTAGACTGTTCTTGATGGACACAATGTTAGCCATAGTGAGAGATCTTATTGCAGCCTCCACTGCCATGGCATATGCCCTTAGGTAGGCATACAGCCATGTTTGGTCTGACTTGCTGCAAGTTAAACGCCACTCGCGCTTTAGTACCCTCTTTGCATGCATCATCGCTGCCAGCAACTCGTGGATCCAAGGAGGTTCCTAGAAACCCATTTTCTGAACTCATGTGATGAATCATCACTTAATTTTGCTAATGTTACAAGCTTCTAATTCCATAAAGAAAGCCCCATGCATAGGTATCAAGTTGGGAAGATTTGAAGTTTCATTATCAGCAGTTGCCAGGGCACCAATGACATCTTTCTGTTCTTCAGGTATTCCTATAAGGCTGTATAATCCTCTAAAACAGGGGTGCCCACACTTTTTCATCATGCGAGCTACTATATGAACAATCAAGTTGAAAAGATCACCTGTTGTGCATGTGAGCGCGCGCGCACACACACTCCTACTGCAGTCTTCCATCCGCGCGGGGCTTCTTTCTTGCCTGCCCACGAACTCGCTGCTGCGCGCACCCGGGAAACGGATCCTCCTTGCCTACGCGTGTGCTCTCTCTTAATGTCTTCGTTGCCTTCCTCCTTCCTGCTGCGTGCTTTCACGCAGCAGGAAGTCCCCATCCCGTCCTGCTTTTGGCGTGCACAGCAGGCCCCTCTCACGCACGCAGCAGGAGGGTATTTATGGGTGGTCATGTCACCACACTGTGCGTGGCAAGACGAGCGCCAGGGCCCACCCACTAAAGCCTCATTTTGGCAAAAGAAGCCCCACGAAGGCGGCGGCAGGAGCGCACGTGCGTGCACATGGCAGGAGCGCGCCATCCAGCTGGTGAGGCCCAAAGATCACCTGGAAGAGGGCTGAAGATCACCTAGGTGCTCTCGATCACCGTAATGAGCACCCCTGCTCTAAAACATCCTTTTCATTAAGTAGCTTGACCAGAAGACCTTTACAATAGCCCAGTTAGCTGTACAGAGCCCATGAAAGCAAACACACAAGATTTACATAGGACCGCAGGGTTATCACTATATATACTCATATATAAGGTGAAGACATGTTTGAAGATCAACATTATGGATTTGTATATGTGCCATGGGTAACTCAAGGGTTATTCTACAGAGAGGGGAAAGCACCAGTGTTGCTTCAGGGTAACAACTTCCCCTGGCTACCACCACCATATTTCTAGCCAGTCATTCAAAAAGGTCAAAAGCAGTGCCATGGTGGGGAGAGTAGAGGGATTGGTGCATCTTTAGGTTCTCTCACAAGAGACTACAGACTCATGTCTTGCCACTATACTCACAGAAGGGGATGGTTCCCGTTTGCTAAGAGTTAAAGTACTTACATTGACCCATGGATAAATCAATCTAGGTTTGGGGGGTTGTTGTTGTTGTTGTTGTACTAAATTTTCTATACTTATACATTACTATATAGGGTAAATTTGCATAATTAGAACTTGTGTACAACATGCCCCTATTTCTAGGGTTGCCTGATTTGGTCACAGTCATACATATTTTGGTTTCACATTAGATTACTGTAAGTTGTTCTACATGAGGATGTGTCTAAGAATGTTTGGAAACTTTTAAGTTATCCAAAGAACTGCAGCCAGATTGTTAACTAGGACTGGTTACAGGAGGCACATGATTGCTTTGTTTCAACAGCTCCTCTGGCTGTCAGCCTGTTTCCAAGTCCAATCATTGTGCTGGCTATGAATAATAAAGCCCTACATAGCCTAGGTCCAAGCTATCTAAAGGATAGTATCTTCCTATGTGGGCCTAAATAAGATCTCTCAAGCACATTACACTCATAGGTCTGTTCCATGGGAATGCTTGAGAGGACCTTCTTTGTGGCTGTTCCCAGGCTTTGGCACTCCCTTCCTAGGGGAAAGTGAAGACCTTTTTATTCCAAGAGGCTTTTGAGAATTGCTTGTTTTACGAGAAAAGAGCTTTTATTGATGTGTTTTGCTGTCTCTATTCTTTGCTTTTAAACACACGTGATTTTAATTTTATATGGTTTAGAATGGTTTTAATTTTATACAGAGTTGAATGCATTTTAGTTGGAACATTTCTATATTTTTAGTTACATGTGTTTTTACTGGTATTAAAAATGTAAATAGCCTTGAAACAGTGTATAAATGAAAAGGAAATGTATAAATAAAGTAATAGAATCAAATAAAAATATGAGATCTTTATTGTGAGCCAAATATTGGAGTCTGAAAAACCTTTATAAATAATTCTGAAAGTTATTTTTTCATCATAACTTTGACCTGACCACACATGTCTTAGACCACACATGCATCTGCACTGTAAAATGAATGCAGTTTGGCACCACTTTAACTGCCATGCTTCAATGCTATGGAGTCGTGGGAGTTGTAATTTTACAAAGTATTTAGTTGTCTCTGACAAGGAATACTGATGTTTCACCAATCCATACTGTAAATCCCCAGATTCCATAATACTGTATTAAGAGAAGCTAGTTAAAGTTGTTTCAATTACATTACTTCAACAGTGTAGATGCACACTGATGTCCCATGAAAACACCAATCTCACCTCTTACCCACAGCATCTGGGCTATCCAGCTTTCCCAGAAGCTTTGTTGCTACTGCCTCCAATGCTTTAACCACTCATTGGAGGTTAAGTTGGGCTTTACCTGATCAGGGCACTGCGACAGAAAGACAACCTTTCTTCATATAGTGCAGGACATTTTCCTCTTATCTTTAATGAGTGACCAAAAAGAATAGAAGATATACTGTTTAGATGTCTAGCTTTTAAAATATATTTCAATTGCATCAGTATTCAAAGAGTAAAGTGTTTAAACCTGTCCTACAAAGAGAAGGTATGGAAAAGGAGGTTATGTTTTAAAAGCCTTCTTTGTGACTTCTGGCTGTGCTACATTTCTGTGACTTATTTCTAAATAGGCACATACAGTCACATTTGTGGGTTTGATTTTTGTGGACTTGTTTAAAATGTTTTCCCTAGGAATCTCTAGCTCCTCTATTGCAACTCTACTGTCAACTGGCAGCGGACTAAATGAATCTTAGATCATTTTAATCTATTTGAACCTTTGATCAGATCTGCAAAAGGTGACCAGTGGAATTTCACCATGAAGTTGTGATGGAAGTTCTACAGATTCTTAGAAAGGCATTATTTCAGGATGAAAAGCAATTTTTGAATTCATGTTTTCCCACTTTTGTGAGATCCTGCAGCCCCAACCCCAGCATATGGCATTGAGGAAGTCAAGAAGTAGTAATCAGCATTATTGTCTTGGAAGAAAAGCTACTTCTCTGTAGAGCCGTAAAATAAAGCATCTTATGGTGTGAACATTTTCCAAATGAACACAATTGCTTGTACTTAGTATCAAAAGCAAATGGGAACTACTACAAATGCAGAGTTGACATGCAAAAGTCAGCAAACACTTGGCAGTATTATTCCAACACTAGAAGACCAGAACTTGGGGTAATATTTTTTTCCAAGCACAACTCCTAGAATCCTTTAGCTGGAAAATCAATGGCGGTGCTGCCTGTGGGATTCTTGGAGTTCTGGTTCAAAAAATACATTTCCCACAGTCTGTGCCAGAGTCTGCTTAATCCAACAGCTCTCCTTTAATGGCTCATAACAATGAACAGCAATGCATAAAGGGGGCTAGGAGCGCCACTAGTTATTTTTGAACCATTTAGATTCACCCAGGCAAACCTTTCAATGGGAATTATTCTAAATTAAATGGGACAACTTGGTGGTTAAAAAAAACATACATAGGGAAGAATGCAGAATAAATGTATGATTTACATGCATGAACTGATGAGAAAACGGATTGAAATGAGTCTGGTTTATGTACAGTATATTTGTGCGAATGCATGACATGTGTGTGTGCATGTGTTTTTTCCAAGATCAAAATCTGGGAAAGACAATGTTATTGATCCTCTATACAGGCAGTCCCTGAGTTACAAACATTCGTCTTTGAAATGAGTAATAGTTAAGAATGGGGGTATGACAACAGAAGTGAGAGAAATCTATCTCCTGGAAGGGAAATTTACTCCTGAAAGAGTTATCACGGGAAAAAGGTGTCTCCACTGAACCTTCAATCCTTGTTTCCACAACAAGCCACATTTTTCCAAAATCCACTTGTCACAGGGACAGAAAGTGAGATGACATCATCTGAACAGGGGGCCAGACAGAAAACCAAAGGCCACAGGGGTGTTAACCCTTCCCTATGTTCTCCAAAGCTATAAGATATATATTCTTACACTTTAAAAGTATCTGTTCTGATTTATACAAATTCGGCTTCAGAACAAGCCTACAGAACTTCTCTTGTTTGTAACTTGGGGACTGCCTGCATTGATATTTTGAATACTAACTTTTCATTAAATGTATTTAGAGGAACTTTATACATTTTACATTTTACTATTCACCTTTGCACGGTTATCAGTTGTAGTCAACAACAAATCCAACCTATATAGGGTTTATAGGTTGGTTTTAATATATTTTGACAGTGACTTGTGCTAATGGACGTAACCGCTCCCAGTGGCCCTGGGTCCATAGGTTTAATTGTGGTTATGTGAAAAAGCAATCGTCCTTTGTCAGAAAGAAACCTTTAGTCTATCTATTTCATTTGAGAAGAGATGCAAATAATTGATCAGTGTACCAGTAGAAGCTGCTATATTTCAGATAAATAGCATTTAGAGAGTTATGTAAATTCATATGGAACTTTGTAACGTGTATCCTTATTAACCTCATAACTTCACTGGGAATTACATTAGGGTAAATTTGGTGTTAGAGTGCACTACTGTGGCTGCAGTAGTGCACTCTTGAATCTTGGGGTGCAATTGATGCAGTTTGATTTCGTTTTAACAAGCATGGCTCAGTGCTATGAAATCGTGAGATGTGTAGTTTAGTGAGGCTCCAGCATTCTTTAGCAGAGAAAGCTAAAGTGTAGATGGTCCCATCATATCTCTTTTTGACTGTTCTATGGTATCAATAATGTGGTGTTGGTGGTGAATTTGAAGCAGACTCAATCTGGCAAGTGAAGCTTGCAATGAGGAAATCCCGATTTCCTCAGGTCAGCTTACATAGAAGTAAGTTTGCTATAGAGAGAATGTATACATATCCTGCAATCCACTAATGTAACTTGAGACCTATGCCTTATCCCAGGCATGGGCAAACTTTGGCCCTCCAGGTGTTTTGGACTTTTACAATTCCTAACAGCCTATATTGGCTGTTAGGAATTGTGGGTGTTGAAGTCCAAAACACCTGGAGGGCCAAAGTTTGCCCATGCCTGCCTTATCCCATAAAGATTTCCATCATACTACATGGATGATAACAGCAGCCCTCTAAATTGTAGCCAGTACTTTATCTGGACTTTCAGATAAACCAGAAATTGGTGTAAATGAATGTTTATTCAGCCCATGTTTTCCTACTCAGAGGTTTTCTAGGTTTAAAATTGTGTAAGAAGAAAAAGATATCCATTTGAGTTTTGCAAGACAGTTTCTCATTGAGATACACAGTGACATAAGTCAGCTCTGAGACTAATAATTTCTGCTGTCGTGTAGAGATTTGTAGCATTTATCTATTTCCTTGGGTGTGTGTGTGTGTGTGTGGAAATTATTTATTTATAAAATAAATAAATAATATAAACTTCACCTTAGCCCAAAAGGGGATTCCAGGGTGGTACGTATACAAACTGGAATATAGAGTTAAAACAATAATGTGTTTTTAATGGAAAGTTTTGCCTTATGGGATGATTCTAACACAGAGAATTTTTTAATAGTGGAAAATATCAGGGTTGAGAGCATGACAAAAATAGCAAACAAACAAACAAGCAAAAAAAAATCCCAAGACTAATTTGCGCTAATTTCCACCATTCTAGCCAGCAAATTTCTGGAATAATCATCCCTTCTCTTCCACAAAACCCCAAGGAGCCAGTCTTTTTTTTTATTTTAGAGAGAGAGAGATTTTTAATGAAAGTTATCCTTCTTCTCTCCCCCCCCCCCCCCAATCCTTTAATCCCATACATTACCTTGCTAAATCCCAATCGCTGCGCTAACAACAGCAGCAGGTTTTTTCTAGGTTTATACATGAATATTGTGGGGGGAAATTGTATTTTTCCTTTTCATATAAACAAAGAATCTAGTATAATGCTGTGAGTGAGTCTAACCATCCCCAAGGAAGTAAGAAATCCCAAGTTTCAACAAGAAGTAACCCAATTAAGTATCCCCAGCAATCCTGCCAGGCACCCAGGCGGTCCCCACATTTGACATCATTATTATTGATTGGCAGGCGAAAGAGTGGAGCCTCCCCTCGGTTTCGAGTTTGGTTGATCAAAACACCCCAAACTCTGGCTACTAGTTCTGACCTTCAAGGGAAGCAAAGGCAGGGAGGGAAGGAAAGAGAGAGAGGGGGGGGGGCAGCCTTACTCACTTTGCCCTTCAAATTTCCGGATGATTGTATCCAAGTAGATGTTCTGGGGGGCCACATGCCCCCTCCTGACCGGCATCTTGTCGGGTTTCCCTTCGCATCCACGGCTTCCACGAGGAAAAGAAAAGTTCGGCTTTGCACAAAGAGCTCCTCTTTGCGGGGGCTGCTAGGCTCTGTCTTGGGAACCCCCTGCAGGGGAATGGGGGGCTTTCCGCCAGGGCTGGGCGGCCCCCCGGCTCCTGTCGCCCTGCTGCTTTGGAGAGCCCCTCCTTCTTCCTCGCCTCCTCCTCCTCCTCCTCTTCGAGGCTCCCTGACTGGGCGGCCAATGCAATGCCATCAAAGGCACGGGGAAGGGGAGGCGGGGCGGGAAAGGGAAGGGAGAGAAGCCCCGAGGGGGAACGGGGGCGGGAGCGCCAGGTTGAAGGCGGGGGGGGGGGTGCGGGTCCCGGGCTGGTGCCGGCCTTTCCCTTTCCATCATAACGCTGCTGCTGCTGCTTAGTCATCAGGGTCCCATTCCCTGCGGAGAGGTCTGGTCCGCAGCAACAGCTGCCAAGCCGACAAGAGGCAGGAGGAAGCACCTTTCTGGCTCTCTCTTCAGGGAGGACCCATAGAACCTGAGGGAATGGGCGGGGAGAGCGAGACCATTGCCCCAGGCAAACCCCCGAGGAGCTCTGTCCATCCAGCCAATTCCCACAGGTCTGGCTCCATGGAGCCTCCTGAGGGAAGGCACATTTCCCCAGGTCCATATCCATTGAGCCAATTCCCTCAGGTTCAGGTCCATGGAGCCCTCCAGTTCCTGTTCATGGAGCCTCCTGAGGGAAGACAAGGTTCAGCTCCATTGAACCAATTCCCTCAGAGTCAGGTCCATGGAGCCCTCAAGTTCCCATTAATGGAGCCTTCTGAGGGAAGACAAGGTTCAGCCCCATTGAGCCAATTCCCTCAGATTCAGGTCCATTGGGCCCATTCCCACGGTTCCAGGGTCCATACAGCCCACAAGTACTTGTCCATTGAGACTCTTGAAGGAACGCAAATTCCCTCCACTGAGCCAATTCCTTCAGGTTCATGGACCCTCCTGAGGGAAGACAATGTTCAGCTCCATTGAGCCAATTCCCTCAGATTCAGGTCCATTGGGCCCATTCCCACAGTTCCAGGGTCCATACAGCCCACAAGTACTTGTCCATTGAGACTCTTGAAGGGAACGCAAATTCCCTCCACTGAGCCAATTCCTTCAGGTTCATGGACCCTCCTGAGGAAGACAATGTTCAGCTCCATTGAGCCAATTCCCTCAGATTCAGGTCCATTGGGCCCATTCCCACAGTTCCAGGGTCCATACAGCCCACAAGTACTTGTCCATTGAGACTCTTGAAGGAACGCAAATTCCCTCCACTGAGCCAATTCCTTCAGGTTCATGGACCCTCCTGAGGGAAGACAATGTTCAGCTCCATTGAGCCAATTCCCTCAGATTCAGGTCCATTGGGCCCATTACCACAGTTCCAGGGTCCATACAGCCCACAAGTACTTGTCCATTGAGACTCTTGAAGGAACGCAAATTCCCTCCACTGAGCCAATTCCTTCAGGTTCATGGACCCCCTCCCTGAGGGAGGGAGACAATGTTCAGCTCCATTGAGCCAATTCCCTCAGATTCAGGTCCATTGGGCCCATTCCCACAGTTCCAGGGTCCATACAGCCCACAAGTACTTGTCCATTGAGACTCTTGAAGGAACGCAAATTCCCTCCACTGAGCCAATTCCTTCAGGTCCATGGAGCCCTCCAGTTCCTGTTCATGGAGCCTCCTGAGGGAAGACAAGGTTCAGCTCCATTGAACCAATTCCCATGGAGTCAGGGTCCAGGGTCCATTGAGCCTTCAAGTTCCCATTAATTTCAGGTTGGAGCCTTCTGAGGGAAGGTTCAGCCCCATTGAGCCAATTCCCTCAGATTCAGGTCCATTGGGCCCATTCCCACGGTTCCAGGGTCCATACAGCCCACAAGTACTTGTCCATTGAGACTCTTGAAGGAACGCAAATTCCCTCCACTGAGCCAATTCCTTCAGGTTCAGGGAGCCTTCAAGTTCCCAGTAATGGAGCCTCCTGAGGGAAGACAAGGTTCAACTCCATTGAGCCAATTCCCTCAGATTCAGGTCCATTGGGCCCATTCCCACAGTTCCAGGGTCCATACAGCCCACAAGTACTTGTCCATTGAGACTCTTGAAGGAACACAAATTCCCTCCACTGAGCCAATTCCTTCAGGTTCAGGTTCATGGAGCCTCCTGAGAGAAGACAATGTTCAGCTCCTTTGAGCCAATTCCCTCAGATTCAGGTCCATTGGGCCCATTCCCACGGTTCCAGGGTCCATACAGCCCACAAGTACCTGTCCATTGAGACTCTTGAAGGAAAGCAAATTCCCTCCACTGAGCCAATTCCTTCAGGTTCAGGGAGCCTTCAAGTTCCCAGTAATGGAGCCTCCTGAGGGAAGACAAGGTTCAGCTCCATTGAGCCAATTCCCTCAGATTCAGGCCCATTGGGCCCATTCCCACGGTTCCAGGGTCCATACAGCCCACAAGTACCTGTCCATTGAGACTCTTGAAGGAACGCAAATTCCCTCCACTGAGCCAATTCCTTCAGGTTCAGGTTCATGGGGCCTCCTGAGGAAAGACAAGCTTGCTCAGGTTCAAGTTGGTTGGATCAGTTCCTTTAGATCCAGTTCCATTGAGCCAGTTCTCTCAGGTTTGGGCTCATTGAGCCCTCATGTTCCTGTCTTGATGCAAATTCCCAACTTTGAGACAATTCCTTCAGGTTCAGGTTCAGGTCCATGCAGCCTCCTGAGGGAAGACAAATTCACTCAGGTTTGGGTGGGTTGGACCGGTTCCCTAACATCAAGCTCCACTGAGCTCCACTTGGGTTTGAGTCCATCGAACCATCAAATTCCTATCCATGGAGACTCTTGAAAGAATACAGATTCTCACCATGGAGCCAATTCTCTTAGGTTCAGGTTCATGGACACTTCTGAGGGAAGATAAGTTCACTCAGGTTCAGGTCTATTGAGCCAATTCCCTCAGGTTTGACCCCATTGAGACCTCAAGTTGCCATCCATGGAGACTCTTGAAGGAACTTAAATTTCTTCCATTGAGCCAATTCTCTCAGGGTTGGGTCCATGGAGCCTCCTGAGGGAACACCAATTCCTGCCATTGAGCCAGTTCTCTTATGTTCAGGTCCATGGAGCCTCCCGAGGGAAGGCAAATCCCCTCAGATTTGGCCCAATGAACATTCCCTCTTTTTCAAGTCCATGGTGCTAGAGAAAGACTAATTCTCTCATGCCCTGGGTTTATGAAGCCAATGGTGCCTCCTGAGGTAAGACAAATTCCTTCAGGTTTGGGTCCATTGAGCCCTCAAGTTCCTGTCCATTGAAACTCTTATGGTACGACAAATTTCCGCCATTGAGCCAATTGTCTTAGGTCCAGGTTCATGGAGTTTCTTGAGGGAAGACAAATCCCCTCAGATCTGGCCTATTGAAACAATTCTCTCAATTTCAGATGGCATGGTGCCAGAGAGGAGATGAATTCCCTCATGTCCCATGTTTGTAACTCGGAGCCAATTGTGCCTTCTGAGGAATGGCAAATTCCCTCAGGTTCATGCTCAGTGTGGAATACATCTCACCACATTTAAACAGTTGATGTGGCTCTTAATGAGACATACCACACGATCGTAGGATGTTTACACCCTACACCAATGGAAATATTCTGTTTTAGGTGGTTTTGCACCACCACCACCACCACCATTGTTTTAGCTGGTATTGTACCACCAACTGCCTTGGTCCTTTCATTACTGGCTGCTACTTCCCAATGGAAGAAAGGACCAAGGCAGTGACATCTCTGGCCTATCCGCTGTTTGGATATTAGCCAGCAAGGCAATGTCTTAAATCAAGAAGAAAGCTTCCTACGATCTACAGAGATACTTGCAGGAACACCTCAGCAAGCGAGAGTCTAAAAGTGGCAGGTTAAAACCCAGAATCTCAATTCATGGCTGATACTGGATGAAAAACTCCCACCTGGGCACACAGAAGACTGGGTGACTTGGAAGGCACTGAACAGACTGCGGTCTGGCACCATGAGATGCAGAGCCAACCTTAAGAAATGGGGCTATAGAGTGGAGTCCACAACATGTGAATGCGGAGAAGAGCAAACCACAGACCACTTACTACAATGCAGTCTGAGCCCTGCCACATGCACAACGGAGGACCTTCTTACAGCTACACCAGAGGCACTCCAAGGGGCCAGCTTCTGGTCAAAGGAAATTTAGTACAATGCCAAGTTTTTAACTTTATGGTTTTAAATACATTATAACAGTATTCTCAATTCACTTCTGACAGGATAAATAAGATAAATTGATCCCTCAAGTTCCTGTCCAGGGAGCCTTCTGAGGGAAGACGAATTCCCTCAGATCCAGCTCCATTGAGCCAATTCACTCAGGCTAGAGGGATGGGCCAAAACTAACAAAATGATGTTCAACAGTGACAAATGCAAGATACTCAACTTAGGTAGAAAAAATGAAATGTGAAGATACAGAGTGGGGGACGCGTGGCTTGAGAGAAGTATGAGTGAAAAAGATCTTGGGGTCCTTGTGGACAATAAGTGAAACATGAGCCAAAAATGTGATGCGGTGGCAAAAAAAAAGCCAATGGGGTTTTGGCCCGCATCAATAGGAATATAGTGTCTAGATCCAGGGAAGTCATGCTATCCGTCTATTCTGCCTTGGTTAGACCACACCTGGAATATTGTGTCCAATTCTGGGCACCACAATAGAAGTGAGATATTGACAAGCTGGAAAGTGTCCAGAGGAGGGTGACTAAAATGATCAAAGGTCTGGAGAACAAGTCCTATGAAGAGTGGCTTAAAGAGTTGGGTGTGTTTCGCCTGAAAAAGAGAAGGCTGAGAGGAGACATGATAGCCATGTATAAATGTGTAAGAGGAAGTGATGGGGAGGAGGGAGCAAGCTTGTTTTCTGCTGCCCTCAGGAGGCTCCAAGATGCCCACCCAAGGGGATGTGTGCTCTTCCCTCAGGACTAGGGACTAGGACGCAATGGAACAATGGCTTCAAACGACAAGAAAGGAGATTCCATCTGAACATGAGGAAGAACTTCCTGACTGTGAGAGCCGTTTAGCAGTGGAACTCTCTGCCTTAGAATGTGGTTGAGGCTCCTTCTTTGGAAGCTTTTAAACAGAGGCTGGATGGCCATTTGTCGGGAATGCTTTGAATGCATTTTTTCTGCTTCTTGGCAGGGGGTTGGACTGGATGGCCCATGAGGTCTCTTCCAACTCTATGATTCTGTCTATGAAGACTTTTGAGGGAACACGAATTCCCTCCACTGAGCCAATTCCCTCAGGTCCAGGTCCATGGAGCCTCTTGAGTGAAGACGACTCCCCTCAGATCCAGTTCCACTGAGCCCTTCTGCCTCAGGTTCAAGTCCATGGAGCTTCCTGAGGGAAGAGCACACATCCCCTCGGGAGGGCTTCTCGGAGCCTCCTGAGGGGCAGAGGGGCGCCTCCTGAGGGCCACTTTCAGCGGGCAGGGAGGCGCCTCCTTTACCCTTCTTCTCGAGAGGGAAAGCGGGAAGGCGCCTTCCCAGCTGCTCCTCCTCAGGGGCGAGGCCGCCAACCGCCCGCCTCTTATTTCCCCTCCCTTCTCTTCTTCCTGAGACGAAGGAAAGCCGGCGCTGTCCCCAGGCTGTGGTGCTGAAGCGCCGCCCGACCCAAGAGCCCACCCGCCTCTCTGGCGGCCGAGGCGGAGGCGGAAGGAGCCGGAGAGCCGCGGGCGTGGGAGGAGGAGGAGGAGAGGGAGAGGAGGAGGCCCGCGAGCTCATTCCCACAAAGAGTGGAAAGTATTATAGCACAATGCATTCAAGATTCATTCAGCCACAGTTGTTCTGTTTTTTATTTTTGCAATGAGAACCAATTATTCTTAAATTTTTTTTTGCCTCCGCAGTCAGGCGGTTTGCTCACGACTTAGCCATTAAAAAAAACCCAAAAATTATTAAAAACTCTATCCCTCCTCAAAGGGATCCTCCTTTCAACTAACACATCATCCTTTCAACTAACGATTACGTTTTGTTCGACAATGACATGGGGAAGCCCCCTTCCCTCTTGCAAATTAAGACAATGCGTTCTCTCCCCTGGGGGGGCTCCTCAGGCAAGCAGGCATAAAGGTAAAAGTAAAGCCCCCCCCCTCGACATTAAGTCCAGTTGTGTTCGACTCTGGGGGTTGGTGCTCATCTCCATTTCTAAACCGAAGAGCCAGCGTTGTCCGTAGACACCTCCAAGGCCATGTGGCCAGCATGACTGCATGGAGTGCCGTTACCTTCCCGCCAGAGCAGAACCTATTGATCTACTCACATTTGCATGTTTTCGAACTGCTAGGTTGGCAGAAGCTGGGGCTGACAGCAGAAGCTCACACCGCTCCCTGGATTCAAACCTACGACCGTTCAGTCAACAAGCTCAGGAGCTCAGCAGTTTAACCCACTGTGCCACCGGGGCTCCCGATCACTTTTATTAAGTTGAAAAGGAATTCTTCCTAACCAGCCCTTCAAAGATGTATCTACAGGCAGTCCCTGAGTTACAAACATCGAACTTACAAATGACTCATAATTAAGAATAGGGCTGAGACAAAAGAGAGAGAAATCTCCCTCTGGGAAGGGAAATTCACTCCTGAAAGAGTTATCATTGGGAAAAGGTGTCCCCACTGAAGCTTAATCACCAAGGTTTCCCCACATTTTTCAAAATCCAATTGTCAAAGAGACAGAAAGTAAGGCGGGATCTTCTGAACAGGACAGACAGCAAGACAACCACCACAGGGGTGTTAACCCTTCCCTATGCTCTCCAAAGATAATTATATTATACATTTGTCTTGCAAACAACTCATAGTTAAGAACAGGGGGGAGACAACTAGAAGTGAGAGAAATCTGCCCCTCTGAAGGGAAATTCACTCCTGAAAGAAATGTTATCCTAGGAAAAAGTTGTCTCCACTGAGTCTTTCTCACAATCCTTGTTTCCACAACAAGCCAAGTCTACCAAAATCCAATTTTCACAGGAACAAAAAGTGAGGTGAAATCTTCTGAATGGGGCACAGAGCCAAACAAACACCACAGGGTTGTTAACCCTTCCCTATGCTCTCCAAAGCTAAAAAATATCTATTTTTCACTGGAGTTACACTTGTACCTGTTCTGACTTACATACAAATTCAAGAACAAACCTACAGGATTGATCTTGTTCATAACTTGGGGACTGCCTCTGTAGTCATTTTAGGTGCTGACCGAGGAGCACTGTGCCATAAAAATAATGAGAATGCCAATGGGAGTAGTGAAGGCGGTCAAGAGCAGGAGTCCCAAAGAGACTGCACTTTATTGGAGGGAGGCTGAGGTGAGGAAAATATGGGCCATAAAGTCCAAGGAAAGGCCACTTGCTCTGTAAACAGAAATAAAGGGCAAGGCTTATATCTCTCCGCCTTAATAAAACTCCACTTTATTGGTATGTACCCATAGTGATTAAATCAGGGGTCTTCAAACTTTTTAAACAGAGGGCTGGTTCATGGTCCCTCAGACTATTGTGGGGGCCAGAGCCGTAGCCATGAGTTTGATTGGTGGGGGGGCTGAGTCTGAGTGAGAGAGGGTCTACCCTAGCAAACCTTTTGTATCGTTATCCCAATACCCCATGCATATGGGATATATTGAGCATGGCGATCAGATCATTATATGAATACACATAACAGTTTAAATAATGTACCAGTAAGGCCTTCTTGTGGACCACCCTGAGAATGGGGGGGGGCTGAAGCCCCTCAAGCCCCCCCCCCTCAGCCACATGCCTTGTGGGGGCGAACTATAATTTGGAAAAAATGAACTGATTCCTAGGCACACTGCCCATATCTTATTTGTAGTGTCAAAAAAAGATGAAAGATACAATATTTAAAATGAGGAACAATTTTAATCAACATAAACTTGCCAATATTTCAATAGGAAGTGTGGGCCTGTTTTTGGCTAAGGAGTAAGTCAAATTAACTAGGACTGTTGCTATTGTTGTGTGCCTTCAAGTTGTTTCAGTCTAAGAGTGACTTTAAATCTAAAGTTTAGTGCAAGGCTTGACTAAATGACCTTGGAGGGCTGCATCAGGCCCACAGGTCTTAGTTTGGGGACACCTGGTTTAAATCCTGGTGTGTCAACAAACACCGAAAGAGAAATTCCTGCCAAGTGATAGCTTACATAGGGAGGTCTGGTGAGAAAGGTGAAAGGCCTTTCCTCGGTTGCATGGTTTCACAGTATGGAAGCAGGATGGGGGCAACTAACAATTATACTTCCTTAAAGAGTATGGTGACATTTATCTGTTTGCAAATTAGAATCAAGGGAATGGGGAGTGTTTGTTGTTGTACGCCTTCCAGTCCTTTCTGAATCATGAAGATTTGTTCAGAAGAGGTTTGGTAAACTGCCCCAGGTCACCTAGTAGGCTTCTACAGTCAAACAAAAATGCAAACCCTGTTCTCTCGAGTCATGATCTGTTTTCTTCCCTTCTCAGTCTTCTTCAGAATTTCATTCAGCTGCCATCAACATTTACTTAATTCATGGGTTATTTGTGCCAAGGTAGGTTCCTGCTGCTATGACCGAAGACTATGAACTGGAGAGGCCTTTGGCTAATACGTTTTATTGAACTAAACTCCTAAAGCATTTCAGATGCAATGAAATGCATTTCTGACCTCAAGGAAATTTTTTAAAATAAGTACAGGAGGGTGAGATGCAGGAGCAACTCACTCAAGAAAACTTATTACTCAACTGTTGATGGCAGTTGGAGCAGGGGAAGAAAGGAGGCAAAGAGGGAGAAGGAGGTGGAGGAGAGAATGGGTGCAGGTGAGAATCTAAACCAGGGGAATAATAATAATAATAATAATAACTTTATTATTTGTGAGTCGCCCTCCACCCCTGGTGCTCCGGGCGACTTACATCATTTAAAAACCCTAAATGCATCAATTTAAAAACATAGGTACAAAGCGCCAGAAAGGCTCAGTCTCCAAACGTCCGATCAAACCCCAAATGCCTGGCAAAAGAGCCAGGTTTTCAGGTCAGACAGGAATCTGATTGGGGCCGATGTGGCCCTGAGAGCAGGCGGAAGGGTGTTCCAGATCATGGGAGCCGCCACGGAGACGGCTCTCCGACGGGTCTCCGTCAGCCGGGCCTCTCTCACCCCGGGGATGGCTATACGATCACCATTTATGGCGCGCGCTGGCCTTTCGCGGCGTTGGTCTGTCAGCCGATCGCCCAAATAAGCTGGCCCAATTTTATGCCGTGCTTTAAAGGTTAGCGCCATAAGTTTGTAGATCACTCTAAACTCTGTGGGGAGCCAGTGAAGATCTTTTAGAATTGGAGAGATATGGTTCCTGACTGATGCCCCAGAGATGAGTCTGGCCGCTGCGTTCTGAATGAGTCTCAGCCTCCGGGTTGTGGACAGAGGTAGGCCCGCATATAGGGCATTGCAATAATCAAGACGCGAGACGACGGTGGCATGTATCACGGTTTTCAGCGCCTCTGGTGGTAGGTAGGGGGCCAACCGTCGGGCCCTACGAAGATGGAAAAAGGCACCCTTGGCTGCGGCCTGGGTCTGGGCTTCCATCGTCAGTCTCTCGTCCAGGATCACTCCCAAGCTCTTCACCGCCGGAGCCGGGGACAGGGGCACGCCTTCAAAGAGTGGCAGTGGTGAGTGAGGGTCGGGTCGGCCCGGCCAGAGGATCTCCGTTTTTGCCGGGTTGATTTTGAGCCTATATGCTCTGAGCCAGCTTGTCACTGCTCTCAGCCCTTGGCTGAAGCTATCCGGCACCGACGACATCCCTGGGTCGAGCTTCAGCAGCAGCTGTGTGTCGTCGGCGTACTGGTAGCAGCAGAAACCATGGCTCCTAGCAATACTGGCCAGGGGCTGAACGTAGATGTTGAAAAGGGTGGGAGATAGGATGGCACCCTGGGGAACCCCACAATCCAACCCGCATTTCCTAGAGACCTGGCCCTGCCACTCGACCCGCTGCGAGCGGCCCCGTAGGAACGACCCCAGCCAGGTTAGAGCCTTGTCCTGAATCCCGGAGGCAGCCAGGCGATGGAGCGGCAGGGCCTGGTCAGCGGTGTCGACGGCCGCGGGTTGATCCAGGAGGACCAGGACTGCCGAGCCCCCGTCCCGCGGGCGGCGGATGTCATCTGTAATCGCCACCAGGACGGATTCCACTCCATGACCCGCGCGGAAACCTGACTGGGACGGGTCCAGGCCCCCGGATCGATTTAAGAAATCACGCAGTTGGCTTTCCACCGCCCGTTCCAAGAGCTTGCCCAAGAAGGGTAGATTGGCAACAGGGCGGTAGTTTGCCGGGTCGTCGGGGTCAAGGCTCGTCTTTTTCAAGAGGGGGCTAACTCTGGCCTCTTTCAGGAATCATGCAGATGTTTGTCAAACTGTTCCAGATGTTGTCCGGCTGCAGTCCCAGTATCTCTTCCTAGCATAGCCATGGTGAGGAATGCTGGAACTACAATCCAAAAATATCTGGAGGCCACATGTTTCCTACCTCTGGTGAAAGAAAATCATAAGTAGGCAGGTGTTGTGAGAACTACTTGATGCTAAAATAGTCATGCATCAATAGAAAATAGCCCATTCCTGAACCTAGTTAGGATGTGGTACATTTTATAGCACATTAATTTAGTAACTGACTGTTCTTTTGTGGTGATAAACTGGCATAGAATTACAGTCATGGCTGTAATTCAATAGTTTCTTTAGGACAGAAGGAATGCTTTGCGACATCTTTTGCATTTTCCTCAAAAGTTCCATGTGCAGTATTTGAATTAGACATATGGGAAAACCCTGTGTTTTCCAATGGCACAAAATCACAGTACCCTGGAATAAGAAGTCACCCAGCAAGTGACCCTTCTGTACTGCAGGATAGAAAAAGACAAAGATCAGCAGGGTGATTCGAGCAATGAGTAAACTGACTAGCAAAATTCTCAGTAGTGATTGATTATCAATTGGAAAGGAGGTGGGGGAATTTGGGTGAGGTAGAAGAGTAATGAATTGATCTACTGAAAGATCAGATTAGTAAACCTGGATCCTTTCTCCTTTTTCCTATCTGGAAAAGACTCTGAGTTGAAGTTGTCTACTTGGGTGAGTACCTTATTACTTACTAGTCCTATCACTTAATAACCTTAGTGAACGTAAGTGGTCAAATATCTATGAGTTTGGAAATGAAATTTCAGCAAACAAAAATAAGGTCAGCAATGTCCTTGTAGCAGTCTGTAGGTCTGCAAAATAAAGTACAAGGGAAGATGTTTAGTTTCTAAACAAGATTTCTATGATTTTGGAATGCTGAACACATGAAGAAATAAAACAACTCCTCATACTTTGAAGAAATAACCTCTAGATTCACAATAAATATCAAACACAGGAATGCTTATGTTCACAGCTACTTTTTCTTCAGGGGTAGCAATCAATCATTGCTGTTCAATCATAACTACACTAAAATGGTGAGGTTTTATTGTTTCCAACCAACAATGCTCCCTTATGCCACATGTGAAGGAAAATGAAGGGGAAAAATTGTCTATAGTGTAAAGTTCAGCCCTTCAGGTGTTTAGATTATAATGCTCAATCAAGCTTAGCCAGCCTTGGTAATAGTGGGGAATTGCGCATATCTGGATAGCTGCACTTTGCTCCCCTCTAGTTTGCAGAAATAAAAAACCAGGAAGATTTTATGAGTATATAATTTAAGTCTATGGCTAAGACTAAGAACAGGACTTACATTTGAAGAAGAACAGAGGCAAAGAATACTGACTGAAGAGATAGAATAAAATGGAGAGTATGGAGGAGAAAATAGGGAGGGAGGGAGAGAAACTAGCATAATAATAATAATAATAATAATAATAATAATCTTTATTTATACCCCACCACTATCTCCCTGATGGGGACTCGGGGCAGCTTACATGAGGCCAGGCCTAAACAACAAATTACAATAAAATAAAAATCAAATACATCAACAATAACACAGTAAAAATATACAAACATATACATAAGAGAACAATGGGCAAATACAATATCTAAAGTCACAAATGATGATTATGATTATTATTTTATTTCTTACCTGCCTCTCCTTGTGGCTTGAAGTGGATTACAGCATAGTTAAAACATATAAACACCACAGAGATTATATAAATACACATATTAAAATGCATTTCTACAAAAGATACCTTAAATAGCCCTTATTCTAGAGGAATGATTCAGGAATACTTTTTCCTAATATCCCAAGATTACCCCACTCCTGTGTGTTGACTTAAGATCTTTTAGAATCTTTAGCCCGAAATCATAAAAAGTGGGTTTACTTAAAGATACTAAATATCTTTAAAATATCTCATGGTGAAACAATCTGAAACATGTGCTTTTTGAAGACAGACTACAAAATGGTGGATGAAGAAACTCAGACTAATTAGAGAGACTAGCAATCCAGTGGGAGTAACTAGTTGCCCAGCCTTAGTTAAGAATGTTTTTCAAGACCTTTCAAAGTAGCTTACAACTAATAGAAACCATAAAATAGCAGTTTTGACAATATGAAGCAACATATTAAGAGGAGATTCTGCTGGTGGATGTATCTTCTGATTCAATATGGTGAGGCTACCCAATTCTACACAATGCAGTGTTTTCCCAAAAAGCAGAGGCTGATGTGCTGCTGATAGCTTTCTCTTATCAGTCATGGATGCCCTATTGCCTTTCATGTTAGAAAACTGCAGCACAATAAATGTAAAGCTGTTCAGGAGAAGATGCCTTTGAAACTTTCACTTAGAAAAGAATGCTACTGCAAGATTATTGACAACATGTGGCCAATTGTAGCATAATTCTCCAGTTTTTGTAGTTGTCGCTGGCTGTTTTTAAGGCTCAGTATAAAAGCGCTAATATTGGGTGTTAGGCCTTGAAAGCTCAGGCCCTTGATTTTCCAATACACTCCTGCATATGCTCTGTTGCTGAATGAAGCTTGGCAGGTACTTGGCAAGTGCAGTGGGGTCAAAACTATGAAATAAGGTATTCAGAGAGATCTGTCAGGCATTGAATTCTTTCAGGCATACTGTTTAAATGTAGCTCTTTCAGAAAGATGTTGGCTAAACAGAATGTGCTATTCTAAGATCTGAAGTGCTTTCTGTTACATTGACTGTTTTTGTTATCAAATGTCCAAGCGCAGCCGGTTGCTTTTGTGTCTGTATGGCAGTTAATCCATTCCAGGCTTTAGTATGAGGTTTGAGTGTTGAAGCAATTTTAGGAGTGAGCTTCAGCACGTTGGACAGCCCCTTTAAAGTCCAGACTAACACCCAGCGTGAATTCATTAACTCATTGACATGGAATATATTTTTGTTGTTCCTGAAAAGTATTTTTGTTGCTATGTTTTGTTCCTCATACTTTTTTTGGTACTTTCTAACTGTTGTTCTCTTATTTGTGAAGCTTTTTAATTAATTTTTAATCTTGTGAGATGTTTTATCATGGGTAATGTTAAAGCAGGTATTACTTATTAAAATCATGATTTTTTTACAGTGCCCTTGTTCTTTCTTCTCTCCTGAAACTTTGCCTTGCTTCTGAAGGTCTGAATAGAACTACAAGTGAGTTGGGATTTTCTGGGTGTGTGGAAAGCCCAAAAGTGTCCAAAGCCAGGCTGAGAATATGACAACCTAGCTTGCTTGAGCTTTCAGCTATTTATAATTTTTTGTGGTTAGCACTGGATGTATTTATCAAATTGTATTCTTTAAATCTTGCCACACACCTATAGGACTTTATTGATCCTTAAGGACCAGTAACAATAAATAAATAAACAAATAAAGGAGAACCAAAGAGAACAAAGTAACAACTGTCCTTCCAAAAATACCCTTGTCAAAGGATATATCCATTGATTTTACATAACACTATTTCCTAGGAGGCTAAATTAATCTTTTGTTCATCAAATGCAGCTCAGTTTACTATTATATAATGCATGTTGGACATTATTACAGTGGTAGGTTAGCTATATTACATATCTAAGTGAGGACTTAAACCTGAATCTCTTAGTCCTCGTCTCAGAGAGCGATTCACAAATTTGGACCCCTAAATGTCATGTAACATCAACTCCCAGCAGTCCAAGTCAGCAAGGCCACTGCTCCATCTTTCTGGAAGTTAACATCTGGGGACCAAACTTTGGTAACCACTACTCTAATTCCTACAGTCACAATTGTGTTCACTGATTGTAATGATTTGCTACAGATTTTCATTTAGCAAATAGAATATTCACTTTACGAGCTATCTCTTGCATCATCAGATCTGAAATTCTTTTTGCCTGGTGACTTTTCTCCACTACTTCACTTTTTCCATTACAGCATATTTTAATGAAATCTTACAACTCTGAATCCAATGGGTTTCTGTCATACCTGCCCATGATTGGAACTTGGCCTCAGGCCTCCCTGCAGAAAAATATTGTTGTTGCTTTCCTTCAAAATGACCTTTGAGATGATGTAAGGATTGTAGTTGCCCTCCTCCCCTCTTTGCCTTGCCCAAAGGCGAGAGGAAAATGGCCATTCTATGCTAAACTTATTTTTGTTCTGCATGATTCTTCAGGCATGAAATTGGTCTGAGAGAATTACAGTCCACTACCATCTCTGCATTGCAGTTTCCCAACCATCCTTTCAGTTAATACTCCAGGGCACTTCACAAACACAAAAGAGGGGCAAATTCTTACTTCAGTTAGCAATTCAAAAGTGCAGCAGGCCAGATTGTCATTTTGGTAACCATCTCAGTGCTGCCTTTGCTTTTCTTCTCTCACTTATGTAATCTTGCCCCCACACCCTGTATATGCTTAAGAAGGTGAAGGGAGAAAGAAAGAAAAAAAGAGAGAGAGAGAGAGAGAGAGAGCTTTACCCAGCAGCTTCTTGGACCTAAACTTTTCCATAGCATTTAACTGCTGAGCTCCTGTAAGAAAGGTAAACAACATTCACCAAACAGACCTACCAAAAATGGACCAGATTTCTAAAATGTTTAGCTTTTGAAGCAACAATCCAAATAGAAAATTTTGCATTCAGTTTGGAAACTCACTTAAATTTTCTCCTGTTTCAACATCTCTTCCTATTATCTAATATGACCAGAATGGTGGACAGCTAGACTTTTGATCTTATTTTGCTAGTGGTTTCATTTTTAGAAAGAAGAAAAATTCAGAAATTGCTGAAACCTGTGGAAAAATCATAGTCAACCCGTTTCTTCTATGAAATTGTTTTTTCCTCTGCATCTTTTCATCTTCTACCCTTTCCTTGACATGTCTTTCTTCTAAGATGTAAGAGGACAACATGTGAGAATTCCACAATTAATTTTCTACTTACTTATCTTTTAGCAAAGCAAGCCAAAATGAAAGTAAATTTAGGGCAATCCAACACATTAAGTTTGGGAGGAAAACATTGAAAGAGGACGGAAGAGCAAAGCCTCAAGCTTCAGAAGATGAAAGAAGCGCTCCAATCTTTGCATCTCATTCTAAAGGAGCTTATAAAGAGAGAACTCATTTTTGATGAAAACAGCTCAGCAATGTAGAGGAAACAAACCGGGAGGCTACTGTTAAAAGCAACGTACAAATTGTTGTTGCTTTTTTAATTTTTTAAAATTATTTTATCATTATCAACACAATATTATACAATGTCTATTTACAGCAGATTCATGTTATTCATTTCTAGCTACAATACTTCAATCTTTAGCACCTGGCATTATGTTTTCCTTATACATTTTTGTATCCCTCACCACTGTGCTCCCCTCCCCCCTCCCCAAGCCATTGCTTTTACATATCATTCGTCCAAAATTTCATTCCTTCTTGTGGAGGTAACCTTCCTTCTTCCTTTTCTAATCCTTTTCCAATAAATTTTCTCCATACCTCATCAAAATCACTTTGTTTCCATATACCTCTTTTTACTTTTAATATACATGTTATCATTTATTGCAAGTTTCCATACTTCCTTGTACCATTCCTCTATTTGTATATTTATTTATTTTTTTCCAATTCCTTGCTATAAGCAGTCTTGCTATTGTTAATAGGTTTGTTATCGCATCTTTATCCTTTTTTTCCAATTGTTTACTATTATATAATGATAATAAAGCTATACTAGGACTTCTTTCTATTTTAATATTCATTATATCTTCTATTTCTTTAAATACTTTCGCCCAAAATTTGCTTACATATTTACATTGCCACCACATATGTACATATGTTCCTGTTTCTTGGCATCCTCTCCAACAGTTTTTCGAGTAGTTTTTATTTATATTTGCTATTCTTACTGGTGTAAGGTACTATTTCCATATTAACTTATAATAATTTTTAAAATCCTTATTGATAAATTTTTTAGATGTCTTTGTCTCCATAATTGTTGCCACTCTGTTTCCTTTATTTTTATCCCTAAATCTTCTTCCCAAACCTCCTTAAGGCTGTTATTTTTTGTTTTTCCTTCCTTTATTTCAATTATTATCTTATATACTTTACTAGTTATTCCTTTCAAGTTTTCATGCTCTTCTACATCCCTCCCATTTTGTATTATTTGTTCAAATTGGTTAACCTTACTTCCTTTATTATTATTTTTTAGCCAATTTTTAAACCATTGTTCTAATTGTATACAATGGAACCATGTCAATTTTATTTCCTCTAAATTCTTCCATAATCATTTCCTTCTTCGTTCCTACCTTTATCCAATCCCCCATTTTATCTTTAAAAAATTCCCTTAACTTTTTATCCATTATTTGTTTTAAGTTCTTTGGAAATTTCTTTTCCATTACAATTGGGGTTATTACTGATCCATCCATTATTAACATTCTCCTATATTTATTCCATACTTCTAATATATTACTCAACATTGGATTTCTAATTTCCCTAATTTCTTTCCTCGTGAATTGTTTAAAATATATATTCCATATTTCTTCTTCCACTTTTCCTGAGTAATTTCTTAGCCATTCTACCCCATCTTTTTTAATCATTCCTTCTATAACCAGTCTCAATCTACTCGCTTCATAATATTTTTAATGTTAGGGAGTGCAAACCTCCTCCTTTTTGCAATTTATACCATAACTGTTTGTTTAGTCTATTTCTTTTACTACCATTACAATATTTATTTATCATTTGTTGCCATCTGTTTAGTTCTTCCTCTGTAATTTGAAGTGGCAGCATTCTAAATATGAAATTTATCTTTCGGAGTATTTTCATTTTTACTAATGCTATCTTGGTTGTTGCTTTTTTAAAAAAGTACTGTTTCCACCCAGCTGCCAGCATAGCTACTAGCCAACCTAATCAAAGATTATGGGAGTTGTAGTCCAGTTCCTCTGTGGAGCACTCAACTGATGGAGAACCCTTTTACACAATATTTTGTTAATATTTTGTTAAATATTAACATATTTGTTAATATTTTGTTAAAGAGAGGGCAACTTATGGCTGATGTCTGTGTGTATGTGCCTCCAAGTTGCATCTCCATTTAATGAGGATTTCTGGACATGAATATTTCCCATGCCCTAAAATATTTTAATCTGTACCTTTTATCCCAGATTAATAACCCTAGAGCATTCTCATCAACACTTCATTAGTCCTACACTTTTAAATTGTGGAGGAGTTAAAAGAAGGATTAAAAAGTGTTATTTAATATGATGCTGGGTTAGTGACAGATAGCCCAGAGGACAGAAAACAAGGCTTTCAGGAGGGAGTAATTTAAATGGTCATTTTAGCCAGAGTCTTACTCTCGTCAGCACCTTTGTCACATCGTCTTTTTCTTGTACTGTTGTTTTCCCAAGTTTGAAAGTCATCCATGCATTTTAACAGAGCCTTTTTTTCCAGGCCAGAGGGTATTGCATCTGATCCCAGAAATTAATCTTGGTTGGAAACAGACTTTTCCTTCCATGCAGCAACCCTGAATTTCACTATTAGGCACTAAACAGCAAATTGGTTTTCAGTCTAAAGCAATTTTCGCTTTCTTCTGTTACTTGGTGATAGGATGGAAACATCTTATAAAATATAAATGAAGCTGGAAGTTCAAGGTTGCACATAATATAGAAAATTATTCCAAACCCTCTCACTGGAATGAGATGTATTTAGAAAGGCCCTCTCTCAATATGTTCAAATGCCATGTTTATTTAGTGCGACCAATTAAAAGCAAAAGGCTTGGTGTGCCTAGTCATATTCAGGCTGCAAATGTTTGTGGCCAAAGGGAAATACCATTTGTTGTGGGTTCAGCGAGAGCATTAGTGAACTGCAAGAACAAGGATTGTGAATAGAATTAGTAGCTACTTTGAGGACAGTTTCCTGTTAGTATGTCACAAAGTGGTTAAACATTTTGCCAGATCTTATTTATTTATTTATCTTATCAGAAGCAAATTGAGAGTACAGTTGTAATGTATTTAAAAACACAAACGAAGTTAAAAACTTGGCATTTACCACGGTCTCTTCGATTGGTGCTTTTTGAATAGTCCTTCCCTCTCTGCGTTGCTATAAGAAGGTCCTCCATTGTGCATGAGGCAGGGCTCAGGTTGCATTGTAATAGGTGGTCTGTGATTTGCTCCTCTCCACACTCGCATGCTCCTCTCCACTTTGTGGCTCCATTTCTTAAGTTGGCTCTGCATCTCATGGTGCCACAGTGTAGTCGATTCAGTGACTTTCAATTCACCCAGTCTCCTTGTGCCCAGGAGAGAGTCTCTCATTCGGTATCAGCCATGGATTGAGGTTCTGGGTTTTAGCCTGCCACTTTTGGACTCTCACTTGCTGAGGTGTTCCTGCAAGTATCTCTGTAAGCTATTTCTTGTTTTAAGGCATTGGTGTACTAGCTGATATCCAAACAAAAGATGTGTCAGGGATGTCACTGCCTTGGTCCTTTCATTATTTGATGCTACTTTCCAGCTGATGTTAGGTAGTGCAATACTGGCTAAACAGTATAACTTCTCCAGTGGGGTATGGTGTAGACATGCTGTGATAATGTGGCATGTCTACACCATACACTGTTTCAGCATGGTGAGATGTGTTCCATACTTGGCATGCATATTCAGCAGCAGAGTAGCAAAGCACAAGGGCAGATTGTGCCTGGTGGTGATCCCCAGGTTGTGCCATTCAGCTTTCGTATGACATTATTTCTAGCACCCACCTTTTGCTTGATAGTCAAGCAGTGCTTCTTGTAAGTCAGAAAACGGTCCAGGATGACTCCCAGGTATTTTAGTGTGCTGCAATAATCCTCAGATCTTGAGATGCTTGTTTGTTCTTAAGGTGAAAAGCACACGCCTGCATTTTAGATGAATTAGAAACCAGCTGCTTTCCCCTGCAATAGGAAGTAAGAGCATCTAAAGCTTCAGAGAGGTTCTGTTCAACCATTTCAAAACTCCCTGCTTAGATAGTGATGGCACGATCATCAGCTGAAACTCTCTGTCCCTTCTGGCAGTGGCTGATCGTTTGTGTAAATTTTCAGCATTGATGAAGCAAGCATGCTCCCCTGGGGCAGGCAATTCCTCTGTTTTCACCACCTGCTTCTCTGGCCCTGGAACTCAACAAAAATGCTCCTGTTTTGTAGCAGACTTCCTATGAAGTGGGTGAGATAGTAGTCCTTTGCAATATTATAATTTTTTTCTCAGGAGAAGATGATGATTTACAGTATCATAAGCTGCTGACAGGTCTATGAAGACAGCTCCTGCCAGATCTGCTACAGCTATATTCATTTCAAGGCCAGAGAAGTCGAGTTGTGCGTGATGATATACATGTTGATGTGCATCTGTTTGTATCACATCAACATTTGATGCAAGAGTTGCTTGGCACAATCAATTGTGCACCTAAGCCTAAGAAATGTTGCTGGTTCATTTTTCCCCTTGGACATCTTGATAGGAATAGTAAATATAATCTGTTTGTCACACACACCCCTTTTTTCTAATAAGTTGTTACTCTCTCACAGAGAAAGCGAGAGGGGGTAGGGGGGAATGTTTTTTATCTTGTTCACATCCTGCCTGCCCTTTTCCCATGAAACAACTTCAGTACTGATAATATTCACCTCCTGCATATCAGTTGCTAGCCTGTAATAAAAAATGGCAAGCTGTATATTGGCTATTGCTGTTTTCAGTTTTCCTCAAAAAGGATCCTGACTCCCACTCCCTCGTTTAATGATGGAGCCATCACCAGATCCACTCTACAGCTGATGAAGCACTTTCTTCAAATGGATCTGCTGTACCAGGCATACCTATACCTGATGCCCTGTGGGGTTCATTACAAAGATTCATTTGCTGAGATTGGATGCCTGCTGCCAGCATCTGCTCATAATTTTTTTTCTTGCAAAAGTACATCTCTGCCCGTCATTAAGTTCTTCTTTTACTGAGAATTCTTACCAGATTTTCTTGCTGTATCTTCCCTAGGCTCCCATACTGTCACAGAAAAGGTTTCACCATGGGAACTAATTTAAACACAGCAGCTTACCTTCATTCAAGAGCTGCCTTAACTTTACCTGGGACTTTATATTCTGAAGCTTCAGGGCAGCTGGCAGTGAGGGCATAGAACTAGTATACAGGGGTAAGAGGGCACAATCTTTATCTTCTCTTTCCCTAGAGCATTTTGTTTTCTCTTTGATGGGAACCTACAGTACATCATGCCAAGCTTCTATGGGCAGCTTTCATGCCTGCTGGGGATAATGGGAATTTACAGTCCAAACACAACTGGTGCATGCAAAACTGAGATTTTATTTTGCTGATAGTTTATCTGTGCTTTGTCCTGAGAAAGCTAACACAGGACTTGGATTCTGTTGCTGCCTAGCAGCCCTTCTGCCTAAATTGACAAAAGTGAGCCAGGCCCCTTCTTCACTGCCATATAAACCAGATTATCAAAGCAGATAATTATCTGCTTTGAACTGGATTATGAGTCTACACGGCCATATAAACCCAGTTCAAATCAGATAATCTGGATTTTATATGGCATTGTGTAAGAGGCCTGAGACAATGCTCGAGTATCCTTGATCTGTCCATACAGCTATTAGTGGTTTGATGTACAATATGACCGCTACAAACTATTTCTTCTCCAGTTCTTTTCTAGGTCCTCCATCATAACTGTATGGTATTTATGGGGCTTCATTATCCATGGTTCCGGATACCTATGCAAAATCCAGGCATGTATTCTCTACAGATACAAGGGTCATATTTTATATAAGAAGGCATTAATGTCACTTAATGTCACCATTATGTTTATTTAGATTGTGTTGATTTGTTGTAAGCCACTTTGAAATGGCAGTTTAACCTTAATGGTAGGCTATAAATAATTTAATAAAGTAAGTGAAATATCTGGAATGATTTCCTCCTCGGTGCAGAATAGATATAACCTGGCCTCAGCTGCCTATCAGGCGTTGTTGGCTGGAGGCAGGCTCTCCTGCTCCTTCAGTGCAGAAGAGCGGAATGTGCACTGCTTTACTGCCGTAGAACTATTCACCGAAAGTGTAACTACAATATTTCTTTTTCCAACATCCCCCTGACAGCTTCTTTTTTCAATTTCAGCTCATTACTCTCCTGTCCTCATTAATCATTATAAGCAAAAGAAGATAGCCAGAAAGGGGAAGAGAATGGTGTCACCTTATGGTCACAGAAAGAATTACAGACATGATGCTATTTTGATGACAGCGATTTTTTTAAATGTAGAGGGATAAGAAAAGAGGGTTGCTTTGGAGTGGGAGTGGGGACAGAGAGACTGTGTGTAACAGAGATCAGTTTATGCGGTTCGCCTTTTATTTTATCTGGAAGTGACTTTCAACAGTGTATCAATTCTTTGGTTTACAGCGATGCCGATCTATGCTCCAACATATGTTGAAAAGACAAATAAATGAACTTGCCATTAGGCAAGCGGTTGAAGCTATATTACCTTTGGTTTCCTACTGAGGATTTAACCTATTCCTTTCCCTGCTATCATATAACCAGTTACTCCACAAGTTCATGTTTTTGTGCCTGGCTAGTGGCACAGTATTTACTGTGGCTGGGAATAAGAGTGACGTGCACAGATGTCCCCTACTAGACATTGCTCTGCCCTCCCCAGTCCCTGTGTTGAAACAGCCATATGGTAGTAACCACAGTACTCTGCCCCCCCCAGGTTACTGTTAATCTACAGACTCCGGAAAAATCATTTTCTTAATCTCCCTGACTCTCAAGGCCAGGCTGTCAGGATTAAGAACAGCTTCACTTTCTTGCAAGAGACTGACTCATAACAGTGCCTTTAGAAATGTCCCTTTCCCATCAGCCATTGTCTGAGGAGTAAGGAACAGTTGTGCAATCCTCTAGTCTTATACTCAGGAACAAATACTGAAATAACAGAAGTGAGCACAACATTTCAAAACCACAAAAAAATTACCATTAGACTATTTCTCAATCTTTTTTCCATTTTAGGCACGTATTGTTTTAGGTCAGCAGTTTGGTTCTTTTGAACTGGTAGACTCTGGTGCTTCAATGCAAAGCATGTTTTCTATGTTCAAACCCTCCTGGGGAAAAATAGCTAGAAAGAGAATATGGTATGTTCATATTTTGGGGCTATGGCATAGGAAATTCAGTTCACTTATATTCTGCTTGTATTTAGACATTCTGTTCTTTAAACAGTGTTAGTTTTTCACCATTTTAGTGAAAAATCACAGCTGGCTGTAGTTAGCATTTGCAGCAATGACATCCTGCAACTCAGAGCTGCCCACAAAGCTTTTGTTGTTCAGCCCAAAACAGCAGCAATTCCTACAAATAAGATGCATCATTCTTAAAACCGAAAGGATGTTGGCTCTTGAAACACAAATAATAATAATAATAAACTTTATTTATAAGTCGCTTCCCTCTCCCCAAAGGGGACTCGGAGTGGCTTACATGGAGCAATATCCATTTTAGGGATGTTACAATATTGCATTTTGCCTTCTAATGGGTCACAGCAGTTGTGAAGACAAGAAAAACTGCCAGCTTGGTTTGTAGAAACTACCTGGCTGGTCGTTGTTTTGAATGTGTAACAGGATAACCAAACCCTTAGCCACTAAGAAACTAGTAAAGGCACATTCTCAATCACTTGTAAAAATTGGCTCACCAAGTTTATGCTGGAACAAGATTATTAAGTACAGATTCAATTTGTTCATTTACTAAATAGCTTTTGAGTATGATCACTACCATTTGGGGGCATTTTCACGGGAATGATGAAAACGATCTTTCTTTTGAAAATCTGTCAATGTCATTACTTTTTCATCTCTCTCCACTGTTGATGGACCCTCTTATTGTGCAATAAACCCCACTTTAAACATCTTATGAAATAATTGATGCCAGAAGTTTGTTGATAAAATTGCACTACAGCAGGAACAAGAGAGCTTGCATTTCTGCTGAAGTGGGTAGTGATCAATATAAATGCAGGGCAGAAGAACAGACACATTTTGAGGCAAGGAAAGCAGTAACAACTGGAAATGGCACATTCATAACTTAACATAAAGTGACATTATTTTTAAGCACATAAGAACTGAGATCTGGCTGGCTGGAAGGACTTTACTGGTTGCCATTCTCAATCACAAGAAATTAAAAAGTGACTGCGTGTTATTCACCTCTGTATGCAAAAATGAATGGGATTGCAAATATTGTCCTTGGTGATGCCTGAAATCTGCAGGAAAAATTCATTTAGATCAGGGGTAGCATTCTGCCTCTCACCAGCTACAGTACCTCTCCGTTTTTTAAAAAAAAAGTCTATGCAGAATGCTTTCTGTATGTGTGGAAAAAATTACATGTGTAAGCATCCCCATATCCTCATACAACTTCAAGTTCTCTTTGTAGACCTTACCAAAATAGTGATGGGAAATGATGAACTCCTGCCAATATTTGAGAAAGATTTCAGAGGAAAAGTTATTTGGGCTGACTGAGAAGATGGGAACTTGTGGGGGATTGGGATAAATTGTTCCATCCCACTCTGGTTTAGATAGATGGATGGATGGACAAACAGACACACTCACAAACACACACCATATTTCTTCAACTCTAAGATGCCACTGATTGTAAGACACTCAATTTCAGTACCACCAACAGAAAAATGGCTTTATTTGTATATATAAAAGCACTGTATTTTTAGAGATGTTTATTGGGGGGGGGAGGGGTGGTGTACATCTTGGAATCAAAGAAATATAGTATATGCTTTCCTATTATTATTATTATTATTATTATTCCTGGGGGATGACTGAGTAGACAAGCTTCACTCTTGCACATTCCTGTTATATGTCCACTTACAGCAGTGGCCCTCAGCCTGGGTCCCCCAGATGGTTTTAGCCTTCAACTCCCAGAAATCCTAACAGCTGGTAAACCGGCTGGGATTTCTGGGAGTTGTAGGCCAAAAACATCTGGGGACCCCAGGTTGAGAACCACTTACTTACAGTGAGGTGAAATTAATAGCATGGATTTATTGTCCCTTAATATGTCTTCCTTTTCACCCAAGCAACATGTGAAATGGTTTACCTCTTTACTGGAAAGCTTGCTGGAGCCAATAAAGATGGATGATATCTTTAAAACAAGATTTCATATTTATATTTATAAATATATTTATATTTCATCACCATTTATACTTTAAAGCTTAATTTTACAATCTGACAGGATACTCTCAAACCTAATGGGGGACACACATATATTCCAAGTTCATATGGCATGTAACTCCTGCCCGTTTCTCAAACCACAAGGTATATGTTTATCATATACCCTCATACTTAGTGGCTGAAGTGGAACAGTGACCAGTGTATCTTACTTTGTGAACTCTGACATTCATCCAGTATTATAATCTAGTTCTGATAGACTTTATATTATTCCCACAGAATCTATACGGTCATCAAATCTATGGGATAGAGAATAAGTGATGTAGATGAATCTATGTTTGGGTTGTACTACTTAATACTGCAGGAGGGAGTTTGCAGGATGAAATGTTCCTTCCTATGAAATGACAACATCCTGTCATATAAAATACTGTAGTGGTCCCCAAGCTTTGGTCCCTAGGTCTTGCTGGACCACTTCCCAGAGCTATCTACTAGCACGGACACTGATCAGCGTTTTTGGGAGCTGACTTCAACACTTTCTGAAGAACACTGACACACTGCATTAGATGGCAGAGAGGAGAGTTTTAATCTAGCTTTCTCCCTGAGGTGCCAAGGCCCTGAATATTGCTCTTTTTCTCCATGGGAAAGCATTCTGTCTTATGAATATTCATCTCCAGACAAAATACGCAGCTAAAACACAGGTTTATTTTTGGCATCCATTGCATTCATACAAAGGTGTAGAATAGATATAGCTGTATAAGAAGGGATGGAAAGGAGAAGCATGACTGAAGTTGCAGTGTTTCATACATATTCTTGCAGAGGTGCTTAACAGGCAACTGAGGTCTGGGGCAGGTTCTGCATGGCTTCCTTAGAGGGGTGGCTGGTGGATCTGTTGTTTTAAGAGCAGCAAATCCACTCTCAGCTTTATGGTCGCTCTACCACAGCTGTATGCAAGTTGACCTGGAACCAGATATCTGTTGAGAATAGGATCTAGTTAGATGGCTCCTATACAAACAGCTGAAGGGAAGCAACATTAAGACCACAGGTGAAGTCATGGCCTCTGCAGTAACAGATTCACTGGTCCCAGATGTACCAACTGCTTTTTTTTGGTCTCCATAGGTATTGAACATCTTTGTTGCTCTTTATAACTGACTGAGGCAAAGAAGGGGCAGCAGAATATAATGGCTGATAAAGTTTAATGTTGGTTTAATTTATACCCTCTCATATTTCTGTATGTCTTTTTTCAAGAAACCAATGCAGCATAGAAAGAACAATCCTGCTGTCAAGTACTTTGTTTGCTTTCCCAGTACACAAGCTTTTTCCGTCTTCAAATAATAGCTTGCTTGCAATCCTTCTTGATCTGTCCCTTTCCTCCCCCCATACACACAAAATGGTAGAGCCAGTGAAGTTGTGTAATTCATTTTAATTACCTTCCATGCACCAAACAGTCTTTTAGAAACTGCCTGAAGTACGCACGCACGCACGCACGCACGCACAACTCTTGGAGAAATGGCCCCTGCCACCTAACATATCATCTGTCAGAGTTAAAGCAATCCTTCTAGAATGCATTATTTCCCCAAATGAATATATACAAACTTGAGGAAAACCACAGAGTCAACATTGATTTATACTGTTCATCATTCCCAGCACCAAAACTTAATCACACAGTCCCATTCTTCATTATTTTCCATTGTTTTTCCTCTGTCAGGAATCCAGACATTTACAATAAATAAAAGATCTTTCCTTTTTGTTTTTCTTTTTTTGCTTTGGTGCTTGCATAATCAAAAGGTTTTTGAAGAACAGATCAGAAGAAAGAGTCCTGTGTCTTTGCTGACACAACTGCCCTGATTGTACAAAGCTGCCCCTTTACAGTAGCATAGAGAGACTGGATCCATGATCTCATGCAGGTAATATTGTCCACAGTTGAATTCTGCCTTCCAGTTTAGGCCACACAAGATGCAGGCACATATGTGTAGCCACAATTCATAAACATACACTTTAGTCATAGAAATCCAGGTATGTATAATGTATATGCTCACAATTTCTCAGACTATGTACTCACACGCTTACCAGAAACAGTCTCTAAATTTCATTCATACCTTCATTCATTCTCTTTATTGTTCACACGCACAAAAATTAGCACATCCTTACTTGTTGCACATATGTACTCACAGACATACATGCACAGCCTTTCTTTGTCTCTTTGCTCATTTAGTTGGAGGCACAAGCAGAAGACAGATTAAAAACATATAACTTAGTTCAACTCCATTTCCATGCTTGATTTGGTGGCTCTTCTCCTGTCCTGGTGCCATTTGGCCCCCAAGACTATTGCTGCAATGAGAAGGAGGAGTCCAAGGACAAGCAAAATCCATTGTCCTGCTGCGGCTTCACTGCTGGTCATCGACATCCCAAGGAAACTGACTTTGTTGTCTGCTTGGACTTGGCCTGGGTAAGAACCAAGAAAAACACAGATAGGAAGGATAGTTTGCTGCCAAACAGCAAACTAGGCATGGTGCTTGCTATAATGTCCTGTGCCAAATGACTGATTTAAAAAATGAACACAACATAACATACACTGTTGGTGCAGAACCACAGAATAGATTAGGAGTAGGCAAAGTATGGCCTCTAGGCCACATGCACTCCCCATAGCCATTATCAAGCCTACATAATTGTTATTTTTAAATAAAGGATTTTACTGCCAAATGGCATACAGTGGGGCACTTTTGCCAATTTTCTTTGGGGGGGGGTGCCATTTTGAGGGCCCCTTAAAAAGCTAAACCTAGGGGTTGGAAATTGTGTAAAACCTTAAAGGCCTGTGGAAGTGGGAGCATCTTTCAAAAACCCCTAAATGTTTGGGAGCATTTGGGAATACAATTGTGTTATTTGATTTACAGGGAGTTTGAACAAAAAGGTAGCCCTCCAAGGTCCCCTGCAGGGTTAATACTTTTCTTACCGTGAAACTTGCCCACCCCTCAATAGACAGAGGGTGGACTCTACTAACCCTTCGTCCCAACCACAGATTGGAACTTCCTCTTCCCTATGGCTGCTTGTGAATGGTGGAAAAGTTTCCCTCCATCGTGAACAGCGGGATCACTGAAGGCAAAAATAATTCTGTCTCTTCCTAAGACTAGTTTACCTGCTACCCCCAACTTGGTTGTTTACTTCAAAAAGGGTCATCTATGAAATACAAAACTACATGACAGATGTCATGTCTCATTTAGCCCTTAATCAAAATGAGTGAGTTGTGGGGTAGTGAACAAGGACATCATTTCAAAACTCATCCAATTATATCCTAAATATACAGCTCAGGTCCAGGCTATTTTTGGTTGATTGCATCTCCCTGTATGAACCTGCCTGCCCCTGAGATTCTCAGGAGAGGCTCTTCTCTCAGTCCCACCTCCAATGCAATCTTGGTTGGTGGGAATGGGAAAGCAGGGATTCCCTTCTTCCCAAAGAAGCCAGAATGGCCCCCTACCTGCTGTCCTTCCAGTGGCAAGGAAAAACCTTTTTGTTCAGGGAGGCTTTTAGCAAAGAAAATTTTAAAAATCAGGTCAAGAGGGCACTGTGGTTTTAGCTATATGAATATGTTTCGATTGGTTTTAAGGGTTTTAACTGTTTATATTTTTAAGACTGTTAAGGCATAATTCTATTTTAATGTTAGTATATTTTTATATTGTATTATGGTATATTATATTTTTTTATTGTGAACTGCTTTGAGTCTCTTTTTTTAGAGAGATAAAGCAGGATGCAAATGGTATAATAATAATAATAATAATAATAATAATGACTATCATACATGGGGCCATGGGGTCTTAGGTGGGGGAGTGGTTTAGAAGGGGAACTCCCGACTCCCGCTTGTTGTTTTTGGGACATATGTCAGAGTCAAGTGAAAAGCTTTTAAGTACCCGCATAGGGTAGCCAGGTGTATTCAGGCCAGCCTAGAGTTTCTTGATTTTTCAAGTTCTCATTGATGAGCCAGTCCGTCAGTGGTTGGAAATAAGTCAACAAAGCATCAGCTGACATGTTGGTTTGTCCTGTGATAAGTTGCATGACTTCTGGCCATGGTTTGCTGAAGCCCAGCTTCAAGGCATTCCTGTAACAACAAAAACAGCAACAAAATGACTACACACAGGAACACATAGCTGCACACAATATGGTTGGAGAAGGATCCTGTGATTGCCTTCCAGGACAAGCTAAGAAGCCCGTTTAGCACTCCATCTTCCACTGAGACTAACCAGGTCCCTCTGGAAATCTAAAGAGCACACTGAAACATTACCACCATATGATTATTATTCCCAGCATCTGACACTACTGAGATGAAAGAAGCTCTTAATATAGATTCTGTTAATTAATTGCTATTGTTAGTGTTGTCCTCCATGTATTTGCATAACCCATTTCAAAGACAAATGAGAAAAAGCAATTTTTCAGTCCATATTCTGTGCCAAAGAATTCTACCATACATAAGTTGATTTTGTGATTAAGCTGAGGGCAGGTTTTCAGCCCAGAATTACAGAATTTGCTATGACTAGTGAATAAGTTGAAAGTAAAACTTAGGGGCATGTAACAAAGGATGTAAAGGACAAAGCAAAGGAAAATGATGTCAAAGAACATATGAAATTCTGTCAGTCAAAACTGTTCATATGTGAACTGTTCATGTTCGTCCTAAAGGCTGGATGGATGAGAAGGGAACAAAATTGTGGCTGTCGAATATACAGGAGGCTCACTTCAGGCTGCTCACATGCATGCATGTATGCTTTTTGGAAAGTGAGCTGAGGGGAGGAAAGACACCAAGCCCTGATTGGGCCATTGGAAATGTTGAGAAAGTGGATCATTGAAAAGCAGTCTGGTAAATTCTTTCCAGCTTGAACTGCATAGGGGCCAGTCTCCCCAGCTTAGGGAAGAAGGCGTAATGAAGGCAAGGCTGCCAAGAAGGTGAGCCTCAAGGTTGGTGGCTCAAACTTGGAAAAATTTCCAGAGTTACTTGTCCATTATCTGCTCCCTCAATCCTGCCCTAGCAGCTCAGGCTCCTTAGAGGTCCCTGAAAAACAATGCAGAATGGTCATTCAGTTCCACAACTCAATACCTATGGAAACCAGCATTGACACATGGATAAGTCAATTCAGATTTTCAGGGTAAAATTTCGGACTAAAATATTTTTATTTACAGTCAACTAAATGCAACATTTCTAAATGTAGCATTTCTTGCTGCTTATCTTATCTTTTTTTAAACAGAAGCTAGATGGCCATCTGTCAGAGGTACTTTGCTTGTGCTTTTCCTGCATGGCAGGTGGTCGTACTGAATGGCTCATGTGGTCCCTTCCAACTCAATTATTCTATTATCCCTTTTCACTATAAAATGTAATAAAAATATTTTAAATATGAAAACTCGGGTTTCAGAAGCGTAACTTGACATGTGGATTTGAGTAAGACTCACCAGTGCTACAGGAAGAAGGCACTGAAAGAGGATCCACTGCCTAAATTCAGTTCCCTTGTGCTTTCTTGCTTCACCTTTCACATTTTCATAGTAAGTCCAACATATGCAGGCCTGGCATTTGTATCTTATTGGTGCTCAAAACGATTCAGGACACTGAGTGTGCCATAATAAGGATCTCAAAAGATCTCAGAACTCAAATTGAGAAAGGGACAGATTTTCACAGAATTTAATACAAGAAATCTTGTGAACAAACACTCACCCCAGGATTTTTCCAGCTGCCTCAGAGTTATAGATGTCACACTTGTGCAAGGGTCCTGTGTGGCCAGCGGCTTTACAAAGAGCTTGGTGGAATTGGAACTGGATTACAAAACTAACAAAGTACCTGGAAGAGAGATGGGGCAGATGAATTAAAAAATCAAAACCATACAGTACTTCTCAAAAATCCTAGATTATACACACTGGCCTAACATCTGCTGAGCTGTTAGGCAAATGCAATCAGTCAAGTATCATCTACTCACCTGACATAGGGGACATTGGCAGGAATGTGAAATTTTGCTCCTGGGTCAAAATCTTCTTCTGATCTTGGTGCAGGTGGACATAAACCTTGGTATTTCATTCTACACAATTGGAAGAAAAGAAAGGACATAATAAGCTAGCTAGTGAAGACAATGATGGACAAAGGGCAATCTTCCTCTTTTACTTTTATTCTTTATTTTGTGCACCCAACACTTTCTTCAATGGTTTGCATTATTTTTGTCCAAAAGAATAGTACTCGTACTTCCTCCATTCCTTGACGTTTCTGAAGCAGTAACGGACCTCCTAGACATGCAAACACACTCCAAAGCAGTGGCTATATCCATGGCAGTAATCAGCCAAAATGGAATACAACCAAAATGTCACAAAGTATTCCTTGCAGTTAAACTAAAATGACTCACCGGAGATTCCACCACTGCTGATTGAACTCTTCTGCTGTAATACGGCCATCAAAAACTTTCCATCTCCATTGGTCCATCAGGTAGCCAAAGGGAAGGAAAGCAATCTTATCTAATGCAATGCTCATCAAGTAGTTAATGTCGCTCTCTGGCCAAAAGGGGAAAATATTAATTGATTAATAATCCAATGGATTACAGAAAACATTTCCTTTTTGCTTTAGACCTCATGCTTACTCTCATATATTTGTGTCATTTATTCCAAAACTCTAAAATTCCACAGAATTGCAAAATATTACCAAAGAGCTAACTGAGTTATATTTTCATTGAATTTATAGAACCACAAGACCATTGAGTTGGAAGAGACCACAAGAGCCATCCATTTGAATCCTTTCATGTAGGAAAATACAGTCAAAGCATTCATGAACTCCTTTCTCTTTTAGTATTCCTGACTATGGGCCATAAGAAGTAGACCAATGACACAGCAAATGACAAACCACTATGAGATGTTTTTTTCGAGGCTCCAGATTCTTAATTTTTAACAAACTGCTTCTGTGTATTATAACATTGCTTACCAGGATTGTCCTCCACCTGATCTAACAGCTTGATACTGAATAAGTGTTTTGGGGTAGACACTGACAGGGCCATGACATCTCCAATGGCTTCATGGAAACCTGGGTTGGCCCCATCGCGAAATGAGACGGGTTGGTCCTTGTACTGTAAAAAGTACTGGACATGCCCCATTTCATGGTGAGTTGTTATTAAATCATCCATATTCACAACGGTGCACTGTTTAATTCTAAAGCAAGAGAGAAAAGAATGAGTGTGTGTGAATGCAGAGTAATTTAAGAGAATAGTTTAAAAGGGGGAAAAATCTGAGCTGGGAATAATGAAATAAACACATCCACCAAAAGAGAATGCAGCATTTTACTAGGTCAAAATGAAATGGCTTGGGGCGGGGTGGGGGTGAGCACTGCTTCTGATAACCATGAATTTCCTTCATGGATTTACTTAGAAGGTTCTCTTGATGGAGGTCAAAATAAAGCACACAAGTTGAGCCATTAGAATAGGACGGGCAATCACAAAATGGACATTCTCCCTGGCATACACTCCCACAGAAATGTTCTAAGCATACCAGCACAACTGTTAAATGACTTAACAGATGTTGGGGTTTGGAGAGATAGTGAAAGACAAAGAGATCCAAACTACCATGTTTTTCCTGTGGTTTCTGTGTTTGTGGGAAGCATATTATAGCAGAATATTAAAAAGGAAAGATTTAAACATTTGGGGGGGTGTCTTTAGCTCTTGAGGGGACCCAAGCTGTATCCATTTATGTATTATACTAAAGGTAGCAAAATGTATCCCTATTTTAAAAATCACTTTGAGTTATATCAAGAGAAAGATGACATATGAAGGAAGGAAAAGGAAGGAAGGAAGGAAGGAAGGAAGGAAGGAATGAAGGAAGGAAGGAAGGAAAGAAAAGGTAGTCATTTCCCACTAAGTTGTTATTGAATCACCTGAAATCCTTGCGGTTGTAAAAGTCCCATGCTGATGCATGGCATACCACCTCCCTCCCATCTTTTGGTTTTTCCAACATGGATGATTTCCAGAACTCTTCAGGCATAGGGATGAGACCCAGTGATTTAAAGAAATTATCTGACTCTTCAAACATTTTCTTTGGTGTCCAGCCCTGTGGGAAAGAGGGTGAGTGAACAAGAGAAGCTAAGCCTGCAAGGTAGCAGTGAAAGGCTCAGAGAAATGCAAGATGAGGAAACATTTCTACTGTTTCTGCTGCAGGAATTAATGTTAAGTGCCAACTGTGAAAGTGACAAGGATCATGAAATACTTAAAAGGGAGATAAACTCTTGGTCAAGTATTATAGACAGGCACATCCAGCTTGACAGGGTTAGAAAGCTGAGAGACTGAATGCCTCCTGTAAAGCATATCTATATCTCTCCAACATACAGATTTCAGACTCCTCCCCACAAATGGACTGGAGAAGAGAACAGATTTGAGCCAAACCATCAAAAATGCAAATAAATGTAGATTTTTCTTTTTGACTTCAATTTTTGAAAGTTTAGAGAAAAATATTAAAAATAAATAAAACAAAAAAATGAATGTATTAACCTTGCTTTTCATTGCTGGCGTGGCATCCACTTTGATAGCACTTGGGAAGGGTGCCACGAGGTCAAAAATGTTTGCCCATGACTGTGCCCACATGTTTCCTAGGAAAGAAGAAACACAGCTGATGAGTGGGTGGGTCAAAAGAGGGAGGAGCTAAAGGAAAAACCACAATTAATTTTCTGCGATGATATGCCTGTTTTGAGGCACATTTCTATTGATGAAGGCTGTATGCCAATGAATTGCATGTATCATACTAATGCCTTCCCTTTTCCTCTGCAGCATACATACATGGTACACAGGGCCGTAGCCAGGATTTTGATTCGGGGGGCTGAGTTTGGTTCAGAGGGGGCTGAGCCTGGGTGGGAGAGGGTCTACCCTTGCAAACCTTTTTGTATTGCTATCCCAATAACCCCATGAATGTGGGATATAATGAGCATGGTGATCAGATCATGATATGAATAAACATAACGGTTTAAATAATGTACCAGTAAGGCCTTCTCGTGGACCACCCTGAGAATTTCGGGGGGCTCAAGCCCCCTTAGCCCCCCCCCCCCCCGGCTACATGCCTGATGGTACATAATAAAAGCATTTTCACTTGATCAATAGGTACCTTTACTTAACCCTTGTTAAGCAATATTGCCAAATGTTTAATGAGCTTTATTTTGTGCCCAAGAAAAAGTGACAGTGTATCCAGTGCTAAGATAACTGCCTTATAGAAACTTCTTCTATGCATGTTATAACCCCCTCTTGAATACTAAGAATTAAGTGATCATGAACAGTAACATTCTTTTTTTTTCGTTTTCAAAAATTATTTGGAAAACATTTATTTTTCCATGTACTCAAGCACATAAACCATTATGTTGGAAAAACAATGGTGGAGGATCAGGATTACCTTGTCCCCCAATACAGGTGATCATTCTGCCTTCATTCAATCAAGTCTTGCAAAAGAGAAAAACAGAAACCAACTCAAACATGGTTTAGCACTGCAGAATCTTCCTGGCTACATTAGTCTTCTCCAAGAGTACTTGTGCAAAAGTTACTAGAACTCTTCCAGTAGCCATTTATATCTTTCAAAAGCTTGCAATTCCCATCATTCCCTCCAGCAGGGTCAATGGAGGGCATTTAGTTGGAGATGGCTGTATTAATTTATAATTCTCTATCCATGGAAAGTCATTACAGAGACCTGAATATTACCTTTCAACAGCAGCTGATTAAACTGTTTTGCTTAGACATGTTATAAGGAAAGGAACACCAACCATGACCCAGGTCTCCAAAAGTGAAAAGACCCTTTGAAATTGGCTCAGGGTGTCTAGTGCAGTGTTTTTCAACCTTTTTTGAGCCGTGGCACACTTTTTACATTTACAAAATCCTGGGACACACCACCAACCAAAATGACACTCTAACACAGTAATACATATAGTTAATATGTTTTAAAATATATTTATACACTCAGTGTGAAACCTAGGCCTGTTTCGATGAACACAACATAGATATCCTGGCAGGAATGGCAGAAAGACACAGAGCTCTTGCTCAAGCTCTTGCTCAACAGCTGTCAGTTTCTCCCTGTTTTTAGATGGGGAACTTTTTATCGCAAATTTTCAAGCTAGATCTTGTTTCAGTTCAATTTATAGTTAACACACAATCAAAAGCTCATCTCACACAGATATGTGCTTCCGAACCTGAAAACAGGAGCAATGTCAAAATAGCTTTGTTGGCCAGGATGGGGGAACTCCTGGCAACAGATAACCAAAAACTGTCCAAAGGAAGATCAGCAGGCTGCCAATTTTAGCTTTAAACTACAATCTTGTTTCAGTTCAATTTATAGTTAACACACAATCAAAGAGCATCCTGAACTCTTGCAACAATGAAATTGAACCAAACTTGGCATATTGAACTCTCATTATCAACAGAAAGTACTGAAAGGGTTTGCATTGGGAAATGACCTTGAGTTTGGAAGTTGTAGTTCACCTACACCCAGAGAGTACTGTGGACTCAAACAATGTTATGTTATATTGTTGTTTGTTTTCTATCCAGAATCACAATGTTGGAAGGAGGCTCACCACTTTAAGGTCCCTAAAACAGGCACGGGAAAACTTCGGCCCTCTGGGTGCTTTGGACTTCAACTCTCACCATTCCTAAAAGCCTGAGGCCCTTTCCTGCTTAAGTGGCTATGGGGGGGAAAGGAAAAGGGCCTGAGGCTGCTAGGAATGGTGGGAGTTAGATTCCAAAACACCTGGAAGGTCCAAGTTTGCCCATGCCAGCTTTCGACAGAGACCTCTTCCTCCCCCTTCCCCTTCGTGCTCTTTCTTCCCCCTCCTGCCGAACACTTACTTTTTCTTCTCCACTTGGGCTCCCTTCTTCCCTTCTTGCTTTGCTCACACTGCCGCTTCTGCCGCCATTTTGATCCGAGGGGGCAGCGTGAGCGTGTTCAGGCGGGGAGGGAGAGGGAGGAAGATGTGGGGCAAGTCTGCGCAGTAGCGCCCGCATGGGTCATGTCTTCCTCCCTCCCCTCCTGAGCAAAGCAAGGTGGCAGCGTGAGCAAAGCAAGGCAAAGCGAGCAGAGTGAGGCTGGGAAGAAGGGAGCCCGAGTGGAGAAGAAAAAGTGTTCGGCAGGAGGGGGAAGAAAGGGTATTGGAGGTTCCAATTTCCCACGGCACACCTGATGGTCGCTCACGGCACACTAGTGTGCCCCGGCACACTGGTTGGGAAACACTGGTCTAGTGGATCAGTATATTAGCCCAATGTGAAAAAACCTACCTAGTAAATGAGCTGGGATAGGGCCCTTGAGATTGATGTGATCTCCTCCATATTTTTTGTAGAGAGCCCGACGTACATAGGCATGTAAATTGAAGTACAATGACTGAAGCTGTTGCCAGATACTCTCTAAATCTTCTTCAAAAGCTGGTGTTTCATATAGTGATCTCCAGAAAGCACCATTGTCTGCATGACCTGCACATGTGCATAAGAAGTCAGTGAGAACATAAACTGTTGAAAGACAATTCTGTAAGATTAATGGCATGTCTGCATTTCTTTACTGTGCCCTATAGCAAAACATGATGGCTTGAAAGTTAAAATAGCAGTGACTAGCTGGAACTTTCTATGCTGCTGCTATGATAATCAGATTCAAGGAATTCTTCACAGCCTTGATGACTGTTTGGGAGTTTCTGTTACTGATGCCACGGTAGACTTTTGCCAGGAATATATCAGGAAAACAATTTTAAGTCTGCACCAGTTATCCCAAAAGCAAATTTTCTTTCCTACATTCCATTATTAACTTTGTTGGTGCAGAAAGTCTTGCAAAATATACTTACCATTTAATCTGGCAGCCTTATTGCTAAGTTGCACATATCTCTTGTAGGGTGTCCGGATTTTCTTGCCTGACACATCCCGCCAGCCTTTCCATGCTTCTAGAAGTTCATCATAGTCCCTTGATTGGGCCATGGTTTTTGTAAGATCTATACAAGGATTAAATACAATCAAGCATCTGTTTTATGGCTTGCTACTAAATCATTGCCTTGGCTGCTATGAGTATTTCACCTTTCCCAACCTGGTATCTGCCGCTGACTGGCGAACAGAAACTGGATTCCAACCTATCTAGAGGGAGCCAGGCTGGGAATACTGCTCCATATTATATGTAGAGATATAAATTTCCAGCTCTTTGTCCTTCTTTGTGAGCATGAATAATGGCAATACATGTCTCACTGCTGCAGGAAGAAACTGGAAGGGGCCTTAGTGAACCTATCATGCAGTTTTCTTGGCAAGATTTGTTCAGAATGGGTTTGCCTTTCCCCTCCTTTGAAACTGAGAGGGAGTGTGATTTACCCAAGGTCACTTACTGGGTTTTGGTGGCTGAGCAAAGATCTGAGCCCTAATCTCCAGAGCCTGTTTAATGCTCAAATTACTACGCCATTCCTTACCAAACCCTAAAATCCATTTCATTTTAGTTCATTTTTTGAGACTTCTGTCATGCACTTCATGTGTCTTGTGCATGACTGACCCTATAGAAGATAATTATTATTAGCAGCAGAGGCAAGGCTGTATCTCAAATATTTCTGAGCTTTTTAAAATATATGTGTATGTTTCAATAGTAATAATCATTATCGATTACACTGAAACTTTCTGAGCATTCAGCATTACAATACATTTCTATTCTTGCTCAGGATCTCAAACATATACAGGTTGAGCATGGCTACTACAAAAAGCATATACCATACTCAAAGTCCCAGTCTTCTTTAGTAGCAACTAAGCACTGGTGAGTCTTGCTCAAATCCACTTCTTAAGTTACACTTGAATGCAAATTTGACACCTAAGTTTTGATATTTAAAATATTTCTATTACATTTTATAGTGAAAAGGGATCATACATACAATAATAGAGTTGGAAGAGAGTACATGGGCCATTCAGTCCAACCCCTGCCATGCAGGAAAAGCACAATCAAAGTACCTATGACAGATGACCATTCAGTCTCTGTTTAAAAGCCTCCAAAGAACAAGCTTCCACCACACTCTGAAGACGAGAATGAGGTATCGTTCATCACAGTCATACACTGCCCTTGTTAGAACTTACCAGAATCAAAACAAATAGCTCAAAAAAGGAAGAGTGGCTGATGAAGATGGACAAATTGACAATGTTGATCAAGGAAAAAATCTTGACTAAATTTGAGAAATTTACAATTTTTAAAGCAAAGATGGAAACAATCTTCAATTGTTGGTTTTCCAATTTAGAAGTGGGATATTAAAACTAGAAGGCAGAAATAAAGTGACACTTAAAAGGAATAACAAACAGGAAGTTAAAATCAGGCAATGGATGTGAATCTTGTAGATTAGTTTTAGTAGATTTCTCTTTGGAATGTTTAGGTTGTATGTTGTAGATAAAGGTATGCTGGCTGCTGTAGTTCTGTTTTATATATAGAGTCTCGCTTATACAACCCTCGTTCATCCAACGTTCTGTATTATCCAACGCAGTCTGCCTTCCACTCGGATCCACAGCTGTTTGAATACATTGCAATGTTTTGGTGATAAATTCATAAATACTGTAATTACTACAACATGTTACCATGTATTGAACTGCTTCTTCTGTCAATTTGTTGTTAAACATGATGTTTTGGTGCTTAAATTGTAAAATAATAATGTAATTTGATGTTTAATAGACTTTTCCTTAATCACTCTTTATTATCCAACATTTTTGCTTATCCAAAATTCTGTCAGCCAGTTTATGTTGGATAAACGAGACTCTACTGTACTGAAAAATCGCTCTTGGTTCTGATTTTTTAATGGTAGTGGTTTTTGTTTTGTTTTTCTTTGAATTCTTAATTTTGATTCTTTTGTCTTTCCTTGTTTTGTAAATCTGCATTCTTGTTGCATGTTTCAATACAAGTTATTTCCCCCACCCCTAAAAAAGGACTTACCAGGATCAAGTGACTTGCAGACTTTGTCTGCTGTGCAGACTTTGGCTACGCTGTAAGTTGTTTCCATATCTGAGAGGAGCTGGTTATACTGAAAAAAATGGGATTATTCTATTTAGAGAGTAAAACAGAAATTTGTCTCTGCTTTAAGGGCACAACATCCCTGACTCAGAAATCTTGATATGGTACAAAAACTGAAAGCATCTCATCTCAGCCTAATCATGCAACTGCTCAATGTTTTTACTCTTTATAATAATATTTATGGCAACATATAGGCTCTGCCTGTTCAGCTTGTTGGGAAACAAACGTATGTGCTTTCTACAAGCCCTAGTTGCGCTGTTTCGGTATTTGCCTGAATCTCACCCCCCCTCCCCTCATGTTTGTTTTTTTGCAAATGCTTTTTTAATTCTCATAACACTCAGTTCAAAGCCAAGGTTACAGAAACACAACAGTTTTTAATTACCTTTTCTGTTTGCAATGTTTCTGTGTGAAGTTCAAAATTTTAAAAAAGAATCAAATATGGGGTAACAAAAAATTAACATCACAATAAAATATGTGACTATGACATATAAATATCTCTATTAAGAAAAATACATTAGTAACACCCAAGCCGACATGGTTTTAGTGTTGGACTACAACCCCAGAGACCAGGGTTTGATTTCCCATGAATACCCATTGAGTAACCCTAGACAAGTCACATATTCCTTGTCCCAGTAAACTCCGTGATAGGTTCACCTTAAGGTTGCCATAGGTCAGAAATTGATTAGCGATACACAACAACAAATAAAATAATGCCCTCTGAAGACAAAATCTGTGGCTTTAGTTAGAAAACTGATCAGGACAAAGTTATTTTCCTGCAGTTTTTTCACCAGTCTAATGAAGAAAAAAGGAAGCACCCACTGGAAGTGAGTTCCATAACTGCAAAACCAATCTTAGATATTTTCCCCAACTATCATATAATTATAAAATACATAATAGTTGCCGCCCAAGCAACTGTGGCCTTGGGGTGGAAAGACCATAGAAAGTGGGAAGTGAAGGGGGTGAAGGGTGGAGGAAGGGAGGGGTGGGTGTAAAAGCGATAGACTGACACAAGTGGGAGATAAAGTTGGAATAGGCAAGGATAAGAACACTAAGAAAATAATATTTGATATGTATTCTGAAATGGTGATGGATTGTGATATTATTCTACCTGTGTCAGCAATAAAAAAAACCTACATTAAAAAAACTCTTAAGATTTACAGCTCTCCGTTTTGTTGTTACGTGCCTTCAAGCAGACTCCAATTTATGCTGTCCCTCTTGCAGGGATTTCTTGGCAAGATTAGTTTGGAGGAAATTGGCCATTGCCTTCTTCTGGGTCTTAGAGACTGTGATTTCCCAAAGGTTATCCAGTGGGTTTCAGTGGCTAAGTCGGGATTTGAATGCCAGTCTCTTGCATTCCTAGTTCCACATCTAAAGCACCATGCCATGGTGTCTCTAGCTCTCCAGTCCCCTCTCCCAAATCATGATTATTCTACGTATGACCAGATGGACATGTATGACAGTGAATTGTAAGAAACTGAACTGTGCTCAGAAAACAAATTGATCACCCTTGAGAATAACAAATCTTCAGCAGGACTATGCTTTGTTAGGACCAACCAAATGCTTCCAAAAGCTTTTATGGTTTGGAGGTCCTAATTTAGATCACAAGACAAAGGCAAATGGCCTGTCCTCCAACTCTTCAACCAGATGCTTGAACCATCTTAGATTATTGAATTTTTAAAGGAGTGGTCTCATTACTTTTATTATTGGTGGTGATACTGAAATTAGGGTGTGTCTTACAATTGATGGTGTCTTATAATTGATGAAATATGGTACTAGGAATTGGCCTTCATTTAGCAAATCAGCTAAATTTGCTTCAATTTCTCTGTTACGTTCCCGAGTTCTAAAATCTAAAAGTTTACTAATAGCTTTGCATCTATATATGCATGGGGAGCAGGCATGTAGCCAGGGGGGGCTAAGGGGGCTTCAGCCCCCCCCCGAAATTCTCAGGGTGGTACGCGAGAAGGCCTTACTGGTACATTATTTAAACTGTTATGTTTATTCATATCATGATCTGATCACTATGCTCATTATATCCCACATTAATGGGGTTATTGGGATAACAATACAAAAGGTTTGCTAGGGTAGACCCACCCAGTCTCAGCCCCCCCCCCGAACCAAACTCAGCCCCCCCTGAATCAAAATCCTGGCTACGGCCCTGATGGGGAGCATACATCCTAACTACCTAATGGAAAGATTAGGTAAGGTCTTCATTCTTCATTCATCATCTTTCAATAGAGGAACAACTGATGGCTGAAGATTAGAGAAAGAGCAGTGGGAGGAATCAGAAGAGAAGCAAGATTGAGAAGCGGGAGGAATGTATATAACTAAAGCCCCCAAGGAAGAGACCAGAATCACATCGTTTACTTACAAAGTCTTCATAACCATGCATTTTTATAGAATAATAAGAACAAATGTGGCATTTAGATGACAGAAACAAACAGAAAGATTGAACATGCAAGAAATCCTATTCTATCTAAAACCCCTGTTGCTCTAACAGAGGAGCAGGGAGGGGATGCTGTAACATTTCAATAACAACAATAAGAAAAATGCCACTAATTTCTTCTCCCACATTTCTTTTTAATGCGTTTCTATGGCCTTCCCTTCATGTTCTGAAAAAAACAGAACATGAATATAGAAGAGGGGATTTTAAGATAAACCTAAAAACAAAATTATTCATAACTATTAAAACATAAAAAATATATAATAAATATTAAAAACATAACTATCTCATAATTATGTCATTCCAACAGTTGTGTAAACAGTTTTAGACAGTGGAAGCTGGTGGTTGACAGACCAGTCAAATGGGAAAGTATGTAGGATTTTAGCTTGAGCACATCTGAGATATTCCAGGTGCTAAACTCTATCCCTCAAATAAATTGGGCAACTTCAAAAGCTCCTTTAAACGAATACCTGGACAATTCACTGCTCCACTAACATGGAAGGCATCAGCTATCACTGGTGTAAGGGATTAAGGACACCTTCCAGACTTAACATGGATTTTAATTAATTTTCCTATTCTTTTAGCTTTTAACTATTGAACACTGGTCGCCCGGAGCACTGACGTGGAGGGCGACTCATAAATAATAAAATCAATCAATTAATCTCCCCTTCATGCTCACCTCCTTCAGCTCCTGTTCAGATAGGGCTGCCCGCTCGATATCACTCAGTTTCTTCAGAATACGTTTTATGCTGGGGTCTTTAAAATCGGTGGGATCAAATGTCCGTGCCTGGAGACCATAGTGCAGGGTGTGGTTTGACATTTCTAGATTCTTTTCTAACTAGAAGGCAAAGAAGGGAATTTAACTGAGCACAGCCATATCAAAGACTGCAAAAAGATGATCACATGTGCCATGATTAACGTGACTCACTCTCCCGTCCTCTCTCATCCTCAATGCAATCTGAACCTTGCTGGTCACTTCAGTGTCAGGTAGGAATTTGGCCCTTTGTAATTCTGGGGGTGCGGGTTGCCTACCCCATACTGTATTTGAATGACTTGGGAGGACTGGCTGGGGTGGTGTCTATAAACAGGTTGTCAATGGTAAGTATTTGGGGTGGGAGGGATATGAGTCAGTGTATACTTTGGCAGCCCTTTCGAATATAGCTGTGGCTCTAGACTGCAGGCCACTCTAGGTCCTGTAACTTGTGGAGTTGTGAAGGAGAATGTCCTTGAGTCCAACTTGGGGTTCTCTCACAAAGTCCTGTGTGAGCTGGCCCTCTATTAATGCTGAGTAATGCTATGGCTTTGGATTGCCCTCGGGGCTGTGTGTTTCGCTCAAACATGAGCATCAGTTAAGACCCACATCAGGTTGCTCCTCCATTTTGCTTATCCTGAGGAATAACTAATTTAAATTGTTATGGGTCAATAACATGGCCCATATTTAAGCCAAACCTCTGTGTCTGGTCTCATTTCATGACTGGTAGTGTCTCTTCTCCAGAGATTCTTGGGCTAGGATGCTCGTACATCTCAGGCAGGATGGCCAATGATGAGCAATGCTGGTAACAGTGGTGTAACATTATTAGAAGTACACAAACTTTTCAGCATTGTTTTTAAAGAAGACATTCAATGTCCTTTATCCCTCCCCTCTTTTCGTAAGACTTGGTGGTTTCAACAAATCTTCTAGAGTGACCAGTGCTAGCTCAGCTCAGACACTGTCCGGACATGATCTAGCCCCCTATATATTACCCTGGTCATTCTTCTAATAGGCCCCTGGAAATAACCCGCCCCCACTTTTGTCATTTACCTACTACAGTATTGTACTCAAATGCTGGTCCAACTTATTTCAATTTGTATCTATCTTGACCTAGCCTTTTAATTGTTCTGACCCATTCCTTTTCCATGCCCTAACACAGTGTTTCTCAACCTTTTTTGAGCCGCGGCACACTTTTAACATTAAAAAAATCCGGGGGCACACCACCAACCAAAATGACACAAAATGACATTCTAACACAGTAAAGAACAGCTGGGGGTTGGTGGCCTGCTGGGAGCAGCTGCTGGGAGTGCCGAAGCCGGGAGGGGTGGAGCCAGGCTGCGCCATGCCCTGCCCCTACCCCGGCTTCACCTCTCCCAGCAGCTGCTCCAGCCTTGAGGGGGCAGTGCCAAGCCAGCGGTGGAAGAGCCAGCACAATGCTGGCTTCGCACTGTCCCCTCAAGGCTGGAGCAGCTGCTGGGAGTGCCGAAGCCCGGGGAGGGGGCAGAGCCAGGCCGCACCATGCCCCACCCCTTCCCCGGCTTCAGCTCTCCAACAGGCTCTGCCATGCCAGGCCTCCCCCATGCTCTCCCAGGCTGCGCCCCCTCCCCCCAGCTTCAGCTCTCCTACAGAGGAGCATGAGCGGTGGACGGGCTTCAGTGGGCGGGGCTCCTCCTCCACGCGGCTTCAGCGAGCGAGGGGCGAGAGTCATGGTGGGAGTCATGGCGGATTAGAGGCTGGCTGGGGAAACGGCTAAAGGAGGCGGCGCCCCGGTCCCCCCTTCTTTTTCTTCGCCACTGCCTGGCCCTTCCTCCTCCCCCAAGCAGCAGGAGTTCAGCAGGAGGGGGGAGGAAGGGGGGAAGAGAGCTTTTCTCGCGGCACAGCAGGAGGTTCGTCACGGCACACTAGTGTGCCAGGGCACACTGGTTGAGAAAGACTGCCCTAACAAATAGACATGAAGAGCAGGCAGGATTTTTCCTTTTAATATTTATATGTTGTTGGGTAATTCCATTCTTATGTTGCTGTTATGGTTATTATTTTGTTCATGTTGTGACTTTTTATGTTTTGATGTTGTTGCTTGGAAATTGACCTGCCCCCCCCCCCCAGGGAGACAGAGCAGTATATAAATAAAGTTTTATTATTATAATTATAATGTTGCAGTTACACTTGGTGAAAACCCTTAAAGCCTTGGGAAGGCAGGTTTGAATCTACTTTTAAATAACTGCTTCACTGGGGAGTTGTCCTTCCCTTCCCAGGGCACTTGTGCCCCACTTTGTGCTGGTCAGTGACTGTAAAAAATGTGTTGTTGTTGTTTCATGTAATTTAGTTTAAATGTAATTTATCTACTGTAATGCTTCATTCTGTTTAATTCTAGTGCTGAAATTTTAAAAATAAGCTAGAAATGATAAAGGATGAATCTCCTATTCCTACTCGCATAGCTTTGCAGAGTTCGCTAGAGCAGATTTGATAGATACAAATGTTCAAAATGCCCTATGGCTTTGGAAGAGTAGAAGATTGACTGCAATTCCACATGACACTTACACTGGAAGAACCGTAATTGGGCAACACAAGGAGCTACCAATCTAAAAAAACAGAAGGCTAGGGAAGCACCCAACTCCCCCCACCCTCACCCCATTTGTCATGCCCGTTCCTCTGCTTACTCCTTTATCATCTGAATGTGTAATAATCAGACTGAATTGGTTTACCTACCATGATCTTTTTGTTGTGTTCTGTGATGTTGACGTTGTATGTCCAAGAGGCCTCGGTGTAAGTATTCCATACCACTTCAGCTGTGCGGTTGTACTCTTCCAAGAATTTTGCAGCTGCTGCTTCATCCGTTATTTTATCTGGAAGAGGACAAATTGAGAGGGAATGGAGAATACAATACTGGAAAGTATAAGGAGGATTAATCCCCCCCCATCTCTTATTTCATTTGGTTCAGTGTGAAAACTTGAGGCACCTAATATATAAAATGAGAGGTAATCAAGGTCTAGTCTGTATAGGAAGTGTGAGTGCAAACTCAGATTATTTGATAGAGAATAAGGGCATTTTGAACATATTTAGAGGCCTTTTTTCATTACTAGACATTCCTTGAACAAACCTCTATTATTTAAGGCATATTCTAGGGCAGAGCCTTGATATTTCCACACACTCACGTGAACCACTTCCAATTCCTGGTGTTCCTGTCTCCTTAAAAAGAAATGTTAGGTGGAGCCAGCAGAGGAATGGTAAGTAGGTAATGGTTGAACTTCTGCCTTTGCTCATTGGGAGGTTAAAATGAGCATACAAGTGAAAAGACTCACATTCTGGAATCTATTGTACAGCCAATTACCATGCAGCAGCTCCAGTTGCCTTCCAATTTATCTGTTGCATCAGGAGCATGAAACTCCATTGGTGAAACAGATGACTGGTTTTATATGAATTTACAGACAGATGCCACAAAATACTTTGTAGGCAGTAACTACTATACTCTTTAAACTATATTCAACCAGATATTGCGGGACTAAATCCCATTAGTTTATGCCAATACAATAATGCCAACTGGTGGAGTTGTAACTTCAATTAGCACTAGTTAAAATAGCCAACTATAAAGAATGATGGGAGATGTCACTCTGCAACACATGGAGAATCACATGTTTTCTACCTCTGATTTTGGGGTTCCCACCTTCTCCCTGCCCGTTGTCAACTGAGATATGAGGACATTTAAAGTAACAAAGATATGACCAGCCAACTCTAGAAATGAATTTTCGTTCACCATATTGAAGAGAATTGAAATGAGGAGAGAATTTGGTTTCTAATCATATGTTTTGTGCCAGAAGAACCCTTTTAAAAGAAAAGAATTGGAAACTAGAATATCAGCTGTATCCTTCCAAGAATATAACTATAATTTTTCCAACAGTAGTGGCTCTTCTATCTTCTCTTTAGACCTCTTCTTTTTCAAAACATAAGTATTCTTAACAGTTTACCCTCTCACAAACTTCTTCCCTTTTATTTTGTACTTTGAAAGCTTTACCAAGGCCTTCTGGATAGCCCTCTGGGACAGGGGGACGCCATTCAAAGTCTGGCCAGCCCAGTGTTTCATTGGTTTGATTGTTCTGCTCTTCCAGCCATAAAGTAACAGGGCTGAAATATTCCAGCAGTGGTGCAGCATCCATCTTATTTGTGCCAGTGATTTGTTGGAGAATATCCTGCCATGGCCGGGAAGATCCAGGCTGCAATGCTGCGCTGCAGTGAAGAAGACAAAGGGTGGTAAAAAAAGGAATATAGACACAGCTACTCATGTTGATGTTCATTTTGAAAGCCCTTATATATCCAGTTTCTATCACCCATATTTCCAGTTGTCCTCTTTGTGAATCCTATCTCTTCTTCCACACATTTTTTTCTTACCATATCTGCCAAAGCATCCATCATAAAGACAACAGAGCCAAGGTCACTAGAAGCACCTGGGATCCTTGTGGCACCTCTCTCTCATTTCTCCTGTGTGTAAATGCCCTTTTAATGTTCTACGGTGTCTCCCATGTAACATTACACCGGTCCTTTATGATAAATTAACACAGTAGCTACTCTATATTGCTTGAAGTACTGCTGAGACCAACACATAGTGTTGCCAGGTGTTGCCCTCTAGGCTCCATTAACAACCTTGTCACATGGCTGTCTAACTCCTTCCACTTCATTGGGGGGCATGGGGAATCCTGCACCCCACAACCCGCATCACCCGGATCCAGATGAGGGTAATCTCATGAGGAGAAGTGTGAGTACGCATGCTGTATGCAGCCTTCTCCATGGATTCTATGGCAACATCAGACCCCTCCCATGTTGCCCTGGTGGCGACATGCAGCGGTTCCACCCTCCTTCACCCATGGAGCTGTACCGGCATCATCTGATGGGAGCTGGACAGCTCTGTATGTGACTTGAGCTAAAATCAGCGCATACCACTGGTTTTAGTCTTTTGTGATGAGGTCGCAAGAGAAGAATAGATCTATTACATGATATTGTGCCCAGGGCTGCTTCATCCCTGGCTCTGGCCCAGGAATGAACTGACTTTTTCCTGCCCTGGAGACACTTAGAGCCAGTTGTCTTGTAAGTACTTTTTTGTTGGTGTTTTGGTCCATAGAATACTATGCTCTGCATGATATGGTTATTGGGGATGGAAAATCTGCGTGAATATAATGACTTAGTTCAGCTCTCAAAAGCTGTGAGATCTCTTTTCTTTGTGGAAGGACAGTTCCCACACAGATATTATTTATATGCATGCTATTCTACCATTAGAGAGTAGGGTATCATACACTTTAACACACATCTTCAGTTTTGTACATTTGTACTGACATGTCTATACAGGGTCATTATGCATTAGCTTTATGCTGTTGTGAAGTCACCATCAGGATTCAGACTAAGTTAAATGCTCCTCATTTATACACCTTTTGTCATGGGGGTCACATTTCACAATTATACCCTTTTCTTGCCACACTGAAATAGAAGGAATGGAAAATACCACAATCATGAGAATACTTATTCAGTTTGTTGGCATCTTTTGTATCTCAGATACAAGTCCACCCTTTGCCATTTCTCCTTCCCCCTCTGCTTTCACCTGAGCAGCTTTCCAGCTTCTTTGGACTGGTAGATGTCACAGGTATGAAGAGGCCCACTGTGGTTGGCAGCTTGGCAAAGAGCCTTATGAAACTGGAACTGCAGGATGAAACTAACGAAATACCTAAACAAAACAGAACAAAGCATTTGTGCTCAGCAATACTTTGGTAGAATAAGAAACAATAACTCTGTACTGACCTTGCAAATGCTTCCATTTTGAAAAAGGATTCAGCCTTTGAAGGCAGAATGTGAAAAGTAGATTGCCCAATATATCTCTAACTGCTGAATTTACAATTTTGTAGGAAAAACAAATACCACATCCATATTTCACTTCATGTTAATTAATCTGCACAGAAATATTTCAACCTCAATTTCAAAGGTAACATTTTAATATCAACTAACATATACACTAAAGAGCATAAAAAGTAAAAAATATAGGGGGAACATAATTACTTTGCATTACAGAAATGGAGAATACTCCCTGAAATGGTTAATATGAGAGACAGCACTGCGGTGGGGGAGGTATTGTGGGCTATAGAAGATGAAAGATAAATAGAATTGTACAAAGTTGGGGGATGTAACTCATAATTGTGAGCAAACTGCCACTTCTTTCTGGTGAGACTGACTACAAACACAACACGTATGGAAATAATTTAGACTTAAGGACCAGAAAGTGAGCCAGTCAACATGTCCAATTCTGAACCTGAACACTTCAATATATGTTTAAACCTACATGGATTTCTTTATTTCCAGAGGTGCTCCTCTTCCAGCCAGAAGGGAAAGGAAAGGCCACTGGGTAGCAAACAAGATATAGTTGTCTTTGTTGCAGATAACATCTTGACTTTGTCTTTGGTGACCCTGTTGTCTGCTCTAATGGGTCCCAAGGGCCTATGTTGTCCAAATACCCGACCAAAACAGATACTCTACTCCCAACTCAAGAATGGAAAATAGAATGTGGGTGGGCAGGAAAAGAGATTTAAAGATGGGCTTAAAGTTAACCTTAATAACTATGGCATAGACACCAAGAACTGAGAAGCCCTGGTCCTTGAGCACTCTAACTGGAGGTCTATTGCTGTGAAATTTGAAGAGGCATGAATGGAGGTCGAAAGGGGAAAATGTGCCAAGAGGAAGGCACATCAAATAATCCCTGATTGGGACCGCCTTCCACCTGGAAACCAATATCCTCAATGTGGAAGGACATGTGGTTCAAGAATAGGGCTCCACAGTCATGTATCCACCGCCAAAATACAGTATTTAGAAGGCCACCATACTTTGACAATACTTTGCCTAACTAAGGAAGTAAGGTCCCAAGGGCATCAATTAAGGACCCCATGTAACTGCATTGAATTAATGAAGTCTACCAGATTTGGAATGTGAAAAGTTAGTAGAGTCTGTTTTGTGGGCAGTCTATAATTGGTCTAGAATCTTTCAATTCCTGGCTAAGAGACACTTTTAAGATTCTTAGCCACTAGCTCTAGACAGCACTCATCAACCATAACTGATCTGTTTGTGAAAAAGTTGTTTTAGTTTTGCAAGGTGCTGCCATGACCCCCAAACCATATGAATAACAACCATGAATAAACATCTTTGCATGCAATATCGTATTTCCAGTACCAGAGCCCAATACCTGATATATGGTGTATTGCCAGGGATGTGAAATTTAGCACCAGGATCAAAGTTTGTCTCAGTTCTTGCAACAGGAGGACAAATCCCCTGGTACTTTGTTCTGGAAAAAGGTCAGCCATGTGAACAGAGAAGAAATGGACAGAATTAGCAAAAGTTGTACTAGAAATTTAGCCTTAGGGAAGATCCAGACAAGACATTTGGCAATAGAAATTTTTACCAGAAACATCTATCTTTAATCTCCGCCGCCCCGAGCTAATCTTCTCAATCACTTTACATGTGTGGAATGCACAATATGATGGCATCACATGAAATGATACCCTTATCATAATAGGAAGAGTAGATGAAAGAACTTAGAGTTTGCACTCCATCACCAGCTCGAGGGCTGGTTTTGCTCTAAAAATGCAAGCAAGAATGAACTAAAAGGAAGTGGTATATAGAAAGAAACCCCCCTAAATATCATATTCATCAATATCCCTGCAATATACAGTATAAATTGCTGTTGTTGCTGCTGCTGCTGTTGCCATGTGTATTGGCAAGATTTATTCAGGGAAGGTTTGCATTGCTTTCTTCTAAGGCTGAGAGAATGTGGTTTGCTGAAAGCCACCTAATGAGTTTCTGTGACTGCGTGAAGTTCTGAACCCTGGTCTCCCAGAGATCTAGCTAAACATGCAAACCGTCATATCATGGTGGCTGCTAATATATTGGTACTGGTTTTTATTTATATACTAGCTGACCTGGCCACGCTTCGCTGTGGCTATTTCCCCCGTGGTATACTTTCTTTGTCACTCCTTCCATCCATCCATCGTCCTCCACGCCGCCTCCGTTGCCAGGGCCCGATCCCGGCGGAGGCGGCAGGAAAGCTGCCCTGTTTCCAGGCACCTTTTTCTGCTGCTCGTCCCGCCCTGCTCTCTTGAATGAAGGAAGGGGGCGGGGAGAGGAGGGGAAAGAGGCGCCTTCCGTCGCGTGCGCATGCGCGGCAGGGGATCGGGCAGCTGTGTCCCCTCCTATCCCCGCCCTCCTTCCTTCACTCAAGGGAGGAGGGCGGGGTGTGCAGGAGAGAGAGGTGCCCGGGAGAAGGGCAGCTGTCCTGTCGCCTCCGCCGGGATCGGGCCCTGGCAGCAACGGAGGCGGTGTGGAGGAGGAGGCAGAGGAGGAGGAAAGGGTCGCGGGGGTGTGTGTGTGTGTGAATCGTAGCCTCTGTGCACGGCTGTGATCCTGCTGTTTTCGCTGCTCTTTCCTCCTCAGGCTTCTCCCCCTCTTCGCCGGCTTTGCTTCCCTCCCGCCCGCCTCCGCTGGGATCGGGCCCTGGCGGCAATGGAGGCGGCGAAGAGGAGGTGGAGCTGAAGGAGGAGGAAAGAACAGCGAGGAGAGCAGGATCGCAGCCACCGAGGTTATGATCCAGTCCCCCTCGTGGCCCTTTTCTCCTCCTTTGCCTCCTCCTCCATGCCGCCTTGGGAGTTTGCGGAGAAGGCGTTTTTCGGTTGGTAAGAATGGGGGCGAGGGGGTGTTGTTTTGCGGGGGTTTGGGGATATAGGAAGGGAGCCGGGTGTGTTGTTTTGCCTTGCTTTGGGTGGTGATAAGGGAGGAAACGTGTGTTGTTTTGGATGTGTTGGTTTGAGATCGTGGGAAGGTTCGCGGGTTTTTTAAAAAATATTTGGCATTGAGCATGCGTGGTGGCCATGTTCGACCGCAAGTGATTCTGGGAATTGTAGTATTTTATGGGTGGAGGAGAGATAGCGTCGGCTCAGCGTTGGAGGGAGGTTTTTTTCTAAAGGTAAGGAAAGTTTGTGTTGTTTTGGGGTGGTGGGAAGGTGGAGAGTGTTTTTTATTTATGTGTTGGTTTGGGGACGCAGAAAGGGGGCCTGGGTGTGTTGTTTTGTGGGGCTTTGGGTTGGCGGGAAGGGGGGTTGTTTTGCGGGGCTTTGGGGACGCGGAAAGGGGGCCTGGGTGTGTTGTTTTGCGGGGCTTTGGGTTGGGGGGAAAGGGGGCGAGGGGTGTTGTTTTGCGGGGCTTTGGGGACGCGGAAAGGGGGGGCCGGGGTGTGTTGTTTTGCCTTGCTTTGGGTTGGCGGGAAAGGGGGCGAGGGGGTGTTGTTTAGCGGTGCTTTGGGGACGTTGGAAGTGGTCCAGGGTGTGTTGTTTTGCTTTGTTTTGGGGGCATGGGAAGGGGTCCAGGGTGTGTTGTTTTCCATTGCTTTGGGGACTTGGGAAGCGGGCGAGGGGGAAGGACGTGTGTAGCGGAAGGGCAGGCTATGTGTGTGGCGTGCGGTACTGTGAAGCCTGGCGGGTCGCTGCGTTCTGGCTGCCGAGCCGAACGTTCTAAACGCGCGCTGGCAGCGAAGAGAGAGGGAGGGGGGTTTATTTGGCCGTTTTTTGGGGCGGTCGTGTTTGGGGGTGTTGCGAGGTACCTAGGGCTGGTTTTTTTGGCCGTTTAGGTACCTCGTCGTATGTTGCCATAGGCTGCCGAATTTGGTGTTTTTCTGGCTTATGGTTTCTTTGTCTATTTGCCCCGTTGCACAACGTGAAGAAAAATATATATATGTAGAAGATTCCAACAAACCATCTCATACAATTCCTCATTTAGTCCCAGATATTTTTCTACTTGTCTTGTTATGTATGTACACGTGCATGCAAACATTCATAAGGCTCTCTTTACACAAACATTTCACAAACACAGATATTGACAAAACACACACAGACAGACATTGAAAAGATTTTTGGTTCCCCAAGCAAACGTGGACTCTTTCTTTTCCATTTTGAAACTAAGTTATATCATATGAAATTGAGTTGCAGACTTTTTTTTCACACGGACAGAGCATGTCCCAGCACTCCACAAACTGGTGCCCTCCAGATATCCCTAGATAGGTATTAATAGTGGCAGCTTTAGCCTAGCTGGCTGAAGACTCTTGACATAATGTCCTTCATTTTCAATAACATGACAATCCTCCTGCACATAACATACTGCAAGGAGGCATTTACCTCAGGTTCCACCAGTCATAATTGTACTGGCTGGGAGTGGTGCGCCCACTGAAAACGTTCCATCGCCACTGGTCTATCAGGTAGCCAAAAGGGAGAAATGCAATCTTTTCCAGGGCCATTTTCAGCAGGTAATTAATATCCATTTCTGTAAGGAACAAGCAGAAGCAGAAGAAGAAGAAAAGTGGGGGAAAGGAAAATGTATCGGGAACTCAACGTATAGGCAGAGCTTCCAAAGTAAGGTGGAGCTACTTTGACATATTTTTCCAGCAATAGCACAGAAAAGCTGGAAAAATAATTATCTAGTCAGTGGCTCAATCTTACCTAAAATCAGCTCAGTGAATGTGTGTCACAGTTTAAAAGCAGTTCCCCACAGAGCAATTTGGGAAGATCTATAGCCTGTGGACACAACAGCCTCAAGATACAGCAACAACCACAAAAATCACTCAATCACCTATCCTAATAGGAAATTGCTTTTCCTCTCAAAAGTGGGTAGCAATTACACAATGAATATGTACAAAGCCATTTTATGGATTATTTCAAGGGAAACTGATATTCGGTTCCCACTTGTAATGTAGATGTAAGGCTAGGACTTTTCTTTCCTTTTCATCGATAGGATGCAGAGATCACATTCTAGAATTCAATCCAAGAAATCTCTTTTACTCAACCATAGCAAGGAATTATTGGACTGAAATAAACCTAATTCCAGCTCTTTGAAACAACTGGTTTTATCTTTGAACCTGATACTTGTAGTAACTTCCATCATCACTATTGGCCATTCTACCGATTCACTTTGCCCCCATAACACTTGCTGAAGTTGTTCTGTCAGTTATCCATACCTGCATCTTCGGTGACTTCACTAAGTAAACCAATTTTCTTGAGGTGGGAAGGAGTAGAGACAGATAAGGCCATAACATCCCCAATGGCTTCATGAAAACCAGGGTTGGCTCCACTCCGGAATGTGATGGGTTGGTCCTTATACTGAAGGTAGTATTCAACATGTCCCATTTCATGGTGGACTGTGAAGAGCTGCTCCATAGTGATGGTTGTGCACTGTTTTATCCTGTGGAGTAGGGAATGGGAAGGTGAGTCTGAAGGATGGTTGTATCATGGACATCAAGTGTGTCCATGGGGCATCTGTGTGGCTGACTAGGAGTTTCTTCCTTTTTTTTGTGCTCTCTGTTTACTTATAGAAAATGACCTGGTAGCTCTCAGAAGGTGTCATAAACTACCCATCTCATCGAGGCTACATTTAAGTTGGTTAACTTTTCTAGTCACATTAGTGCATGGTAGATGTGGGGCATCCAAGTATTTTCAGCACTCTAGCAAAATGGCAGTTTCCAATGTTCCTCAGTGAAGATGGGCCATAAAACAAGTTCAAAGCCAAGTTTCTTTAAAATGGAAGAGCTATTAATTCAAGTTGATGGACAAATTTGACAAATTTATACATTCAAAAGCAAGAAATCAGTTCTGACTTTTGACATGCCCATGTCCTCTCCTAGTAACCCTTTGGGTGGGGTGGGGGAAGAGAAGATGGTAGGAAGAGATATTGAAATTTTAGACTCTGGTTCCATCCACTGTGGCATATGGTCCCTCTAAGAGATGAACAGTAAGGGAACGCAATGCTTGACTGGGAAAAATGTATTTTCCATTTCTGCCTTATTTACTTGATTGATTACAAAATTCAGGCCATGCCTGTTAATATGCTCTGAGGAACCAAGCAGAAAGTAAGATCACAGCACTTAATTTTGATCTTGAGGAATTGGGACCCCAAAACTTTATTTTTGCACCAGGACTCACTCCTTGAACACATGAGAAAACTAACATTGTTCTGATGTCACCACTGAAAATACCCCATGGCCAGATATGCATGCTATCCAAAAGCTGACAACTGCAATAATTTGATGTTGCTATTTGCAGGGAAGTACAACACATGCAACACAGAGACACAGACTGAAGTATAGAAAATAAACTAGACATTTTACAGGTTGCATTAGGAATGTAACACGTCCTTCGGCCAAGGTTGCAATATTCTGGTCACTTCCATAACTAGGAGAAGCAGCAGATTTTCTGTTTAATTTGAGCCAGATGTTGTTACTAACACTAGAACTTGTATTGTTTAAACATCTATTTAAAGTATTTGTCCCTTGAATCTCAACTTTCTTGTTGCTTTTGTTTTGCCAAACATGAGATGAAAATGTCCCTGAAGATGGCCAGACACCAGGGAAGTGTGCAACTCTTTTGTTCCTTATTCAACCCAAATATACATCATGGGTCTCAATGCCAACAAGGGCTTTGATTTTCTTTTCTAGGCAAGGCCTTATTATATGCAGTATGCACCTGAAATCTTTGCGATTGTAGAAGTCCCATGCCGATGCATGGCACACCACCTCCCGCCCATCTGTTGGCTTCTCCAGCATGGATTTCTCCCAGAATTCAGGTGGCATTCCAAGCATGCCAAGCGAGGTGAAGAATTCCTCCGACACCCGGAACATGCGTGTTACGTTCCAATTCTAGGAAAGGCAAGGACCCATCCGCAGCATTAGATAGCACAAATGTTTTTGAGGATTGCTCTTGGAGACTAGTTCCAGCTCATTTCAAATATTCCCATAATAGATAACAACAGGAGCATCCACTGCTTGCATGTTAGAGACTACTGACTCAGTGGGACAGAGGAGAAGTAAAAGATATTCTCCATGAAATGAAAGTGTCTTAAGGCCTCTTGCACTATGTAGAGTGAGGGTTCACTTCTATGTGGAGATTTATGTATTTTGTATTATCAGAATAATTGTGGCAGTGTAGCATTTCATTTCATAACACAGGTTTTGAGATGAAAGAAGAAACCATGTCCACTACATGGTTACTCAGATCAAAAGTGAAAACTGCTCCAACTATTCCTACACTGCAAAGTACATGGAAATATGGATCTATACATCACAAAATATAATGTGGGAACCAGCCCTTGGAAGGCATAAATTACATTAAAATACATTTGCCCTGCAGGCTGTGGTGCAAGGTTATGATTGTATTTAGTGCAGAAACAATACTAGAACCGTTGTGTCTCATTTGCCCATTTTAGTTATACAGTACATAATTGGCTTGTCATTGTTGGGTGAATACTCATAGTATTTCCCCAGTACTTGCCCAGGAAACAACCAAGTAACTAAGTTGAGGATAGGAGATATACTAGTGACAGAGATTATTACAGTTGTGCATATTTTCATCTGTACTGTTTGCAGCAAGACAAACAAGAGGAAAATGTATGTGTTTGCAACACAGATGTTCTTACTTGTTGCTGCATGGCGCTGGTGACATCCAGATTAGGTTTATTTGGGAAAGGGACCACCATATCATAAATATTACTCCATTTCTGGGCCCACATGTTACCTGCAGGGGTCAAAGCAGGACAGCTTAGTTAATTAGTCTGGGCTTCTTTCCACAGACAATAGCACTGAGACTTGATGGCCTCTGGTATAATAAGATTGTTGCCAAATCCGGTTCTCGGTTTACCTCTTTTGGGACAAGGAAAAAGAAAATATTTTTCTTTCTTGTTGCTATGAGAGCAAGAAAACACAAATTTTAGAATCATTGTTTATTCTATGATTGCTACATAGCATAAATGGCAAACTAGGTATCACTAATTATGTGAATCCATCAATATGCACATTATGTGTGTACTGTAAATGTAGCACACATTTTCTCTTGTACACCCAATGAAAATATCTCTTCTGAAACTGATATAAACCTCTTCCCAGAAGAAAATGTACACCATCACCTTCCCATCAATGATTCTTTAACATAATTTCCAAGTTTTTTCATGGTAAAGGAATTAGATATTACAAATGTATGTACCAACAGCTCTTTTGTCTCCATTCCTCATACACCAGGTAAGGTTTATGAGAGCTGTGCTAAGAAAGCGAAAAGGGAAGTGGGAGCACAGCAGGGTCCACGTGGGGTCAATGTGTTGGCAAAGAACTAAAATTAATGTTTGCTTTCTCAAATATTCTAGTTCAATTCCTCATGATATCTCTTCTCCTTAACTCCCTTTTTGTCATCAGAACTAGATATCTACAACCTGTTGTTTTATCTTGACTGGAGAAAATAAATTATTGTGCTCTGAGCCATAAAATATGCTAGGTAGCTTTGTTTGGTCCTTAGACTTAGTCTGCTTCACAAAGTTGTTCTGAAGATAACTGAAATAAATTGAACTGAAACCTGTTAAAACATTTCTAAGTAAAAGGCAAATATTCTTTTTTCTAGAATAGAAACAAGTGAAGCAATGGCTGGCATTGTGTTGGTGAAGTATGACGGTGTTAAGTCAGAATTAGGCCATTTCAACTCACTTTTTAAATATTATGATTTTGATAGTAACTTTGATGATGGTAATAATGATGACAGTAACAACCCAACCATAAAAATATTCTGTTGCAAACACACAGTGAGCAAAATCCTCCCAAACTCATCTTGTAAGCAGTGCAGCTTTCATATATGGCATTTTATGTTGTTGGAGAGGAGGAAAATCAACAGGGACACATCAGATATTTTCATGTAAGGGTGCCAACTGGAGCAACATCCTAAAGACTCCAGGAAAATACTGTAAAATGTAAATGCATACCAGGCTGCAGAAAAATAGTTGGATGCATCTATGTTGATACCCCATCAACAACATGTTGAGAGAAGGGAGGCTGCACCATCCTCCTATAACTGGAGTAGGGCAGAGCACTAGAAGTCCGTTGTCTCAGATGCCCAGCTGACAACAGCTACCTTCCACAATCTTACGAAGAGGACGCTAGGACTCCACCAAAATGAAAAAGGGATCACAGCATAAATCTATATGTTTCAAGTTTCTTTTCTCAAATGCAAATGTTAGATAAAAGAAAAAGGGACACTTCTTTAGACTGAAATAATGTAATTCTAATGACTCTCTAATCAATGGCTTCCCATCCCTTTTTGACAGATACGATTTGAAACTGCCACAAATTCCAGTACCAAATACTTCAATGGAACTTAAATAGGTCCTGTCCATTATTTTGGACTCATGACTCCAAAGAGTCCCTGTTTTTCATCCTGTCATCCCCCCAAAAGAATCATAGAGTTGTAAGATACCAAAAGGGCTGTCTGGTCGAATCCCTTGACAAGCAAGCACACACAATCATTCCCAAAAGGTGGCTGGCCAGCCTCTGTTTAAAAACCTACAAAGAAGACCCCACAACATTTCAAGGCAGCATCTTCCACTGCTGAATCACTCTTGCCATCAGGAAGTTTTTCCTAATATTCATGTGGGATCTCGTCGCTCATTTGAATCCATTGCTCTGTATTCTTGTCTCTAGGATGGCAGAGATCAAACTGCTCCATCTTCCCAACTTACCCAGTAAATGAGCTGGAATAGGTCCTTTCAAGTTGATGTATTTAGATCCATATCGATCATACAGTTTCTTCCTGACAAAAGCATGCAGGTTCAGGTAGAGTGGCTTCAACTGATTATAGAGTTCTTCCAGATCATCCTCAAATGTTGGCGAGTCATACCAGGAGCGCCAATATTCACCAGTGTCTTTGAACCCTAGATACAAAGGGAATAGACACCTCAGTGGAAACCTCATCCAAATCTCTGCATATCATTATAGAACAATGCCACTCCTGGAATCTCCTGCAGTGCTCATTTATATATCTGCATCTGTGTCTGTTGATAGGATAGCTGGCTACAAACCAATACAACCAGTAATGTCCTTGTCAATTGACATGCATCCTCCCCGCTCTCTCCTCCATCTGATTTGCTCTTCTCAGTGGCCACATACAGACTACTTTCTTCCCCCACAGAAGGGAGAGTGCTGTTGTGCTTTTAAACTGCATCGTGTTTTAACAGAATGGTTTGCTCAATTGTTTTATTTCTTTGATTGTTTGTTTTACAATTAAGACTGGATTTTAGCCATATATAGTTGTAAGCCACCTTGCATCCACAAGGAGAATGTTGGGTTACAAATAAAATAAATAAAAGGGAAATAAGTAAAATGATGTTTAAATCCTTTATCATGCGGTATTTTTGAATCAGGTATTTTCCAGGTAAGTTAGTAAATGTGCTGAGACTGGTTATGTTGAACCAAGCATATAAACTCAGCAGTGTTCAAGCCTCCTCTGACATTCTCAGCAACCTTTTTGCATAAATTGAGTAGCCTCAGTTTTTCCAACCTTTCCTACTAGCAAGCAAATTTTCAACCCAATTAGTTGTCAGTCCCTACTTCCAACCCCAACCAATGTTTATAAGCAACTTACCATCCATCTTGTAGGCCTCATTGCTTAATGAAACAAATTCTTCATACTTGGATCTCAAAGGGTTGCCAGCTGAATTGTGCCACCCTTCCCAAGCATAGAGTAGTTTGCTGTAACTGCGAGAACTTGCCATGATATGTGTTATATCTGTGCAGAAGGTATAATTAAAACAGGTGTTAATCAGGTATCTACAAGACGTAGAAAGAATCCAACTGGCATCCTTATCAATAATATTTAGGACATAGCCCATGAAGGAGGACAGCAAGTATATAAATATCAAGACTCTGAAAAGGCCACTAGAAGTTGAGCTGGGAATATCAGCTTTAAGGCAGCCCTTCTGTGCCTCCTGAATGATTTTTTAAAATCATTCAGGAGAAGCAAAGTAGTGATGTGAGAGCTATATGCACACCTTTCGTCTCAGACATTATTTCTATTTCAATTAAGATAGCCTACAGGGCCAAAGATGTTATTACTTATCCTTTACTGTCCTTTGTCTCAGTCTCCATATGGACAAGAAAGGGAGTGATTTAGAGTATACATTGTTAATTACCTCCTAGGGCAGTGGTTCTCAACCTTCCTTATGCCGTGACCCCTTACTACAGTTCCTCATGTTGTGGTGATCTCCAACCATAAAATTATTTTCGTTGCTACTTCATAACTGTAATTTTGCCACTGTTATGAATCGTAATGTAAATATCTGATATGCCAGATGTATTTTCACACACTGGACCAAATTTGGCACAAATACCCGATATGCCCAAATTTGAATACTGGTGGGGTTGGGTGTGTGTGTGTGCATTGATTTTGTCCTTTGGGAGTTGTAATTGCTGGGGTTTATAGTTAACCTACAATCAAAGAGCATTCTGAACTTCACCCATGATGGAATTGAACCAAACTTGGCACACAGAACTCCCATGACCAACAGAAAAAACTGGAAAGGTTTGGTGGGCATTGACATCGAGTTTTGAAGTTGTAGTTCTCCTACATCCTGAGAGCACTGTGGACTCAAACAATGATGGATTTAGACCAAACTTGGCAAGAATATTCAATATGCCCAAATATGAACACTGGTGGAGTTTAGGGAAAGAGACTTGATATTTCGGAGTTGTAGTTGCTGGGATTTATAGTTCATCTGCCATCAAAGAGCATTCTGAACCCCACCAATGATAAAATTGGGTCAAATTTCTCACACGGAACCCCCATGACCAACAGAAAATACTGTGTTTTCAGGTGTTCTTTGACACCCTTTCGCGACCCCCCCCCAGGGGTCCCGACCCCCAGGTTGAGAAACACTGTCCTAGGGGGTTGGAGGGCCATCCAGGCTGATAAACTAATGCTGTTTTTTAAATTAAAAAAACCCTCTAGTGCTTATTAGAATGTCTCAACTAACATCGCTTTCTAGGTATGATTGCAGATTTTTCCAATAAAACAACAGCATGTTTTGTATTGTTATCAGTAAGTTCCATAAAGTGTAGGTAAACGAAAAGGAGATTCTTTTATGTCTGAGAATAAATTGAGAAAATGCTGCCATTCACACTAGCAAGCTTCAAGAGTGAAGATGCAAACTGTTGGTGAAACTATAAGGCTGACATCTGATGGATTTATTGTATTTTATGTGTAATATTCTTGATGGTATGAAAATCCCATATTTGTTTTGGTACAAAAGTTAAGGAAGAATAATTCCTGCTCCAGTATGGAGCCATTATTAATATTTAGCTGCAAATCTGGTAAGTAGCCAGCTCCTTTCTGTCCAGTTGGGAATAATTTTTAAACTTACTTGGCAATTTTTAGTGGCTATTTTTTTAAAAAAGCAGTAACTTTCAAAGTGTTAATATCTTTCTACTGTAGTCCTTATCGTTTCATAGATTAAACTGAATAGCAACATGAAGAAAAAACCTCAAAAAGGACCACTCCAATTTAAGAGGTCCCAAATGAATTATGCTCTTCAACTCTAACTAGGTCAAGATTTTTTCTTGAGGGTCCAATTTCTTTCATGCTTGAAAAACAAAATACCGTGAAAGAGGAGATGGGAACACTTGCCAAATGTTGCATGGTATTATTTTCAAATTAATTATTTTCAAATATTGTGCATACACATATGATAATGGTTCTTACTCATTGACAAAGGCACTTTCCTTGCACTTCCCTGTATCCCAAGCCTGTAAGTGTTCTTATGTTCAGAAGGAATTCGCCTGAGAAGTCAGAGCAAAGAAGATGCTATATACCTGGATCTAGAGCCCAGCAATTGGAGGTCTGGTTTGGTAGACACACCTTGGAAGTGGAATAGATGTTGTCCATTTCACTCGCGATAGTGTTATACTTGTAAACAAACATAGAAAATGTACATATTAGAGGGATCACCCCAGATTTGTCAATTCCACCCACATTAGAGACTCATTCAAATAATATGAGTATGGGATGTGCAACTATTCGTGATTTGGGGGACCACACCCACAACACATAGAACCTCAGAGAGCTGTCACTGAATCTTAATGTTTTTATTTTATTTTTTTAAAAAGTCCTCCATGGCTGCAGAGGGCACAGTGGGCATTCTAAGTTGAAAAAATGAAAATAATGTTGCGTATAACATTTGACCTACATTTGCCACACTTGTATTATTGAATCTATGGCATTTTCAAGAATGGCTGCCCTGTGGTCACAACAAAATACATAAGCAGGTTGCTGGAAAAATATCTTTATTGTGCTATATACAAGGTTATTTTAATGCAATTTATTATAATACTTTGGTATTTATAGGGTCAAATAAAAAAAGGGAACAAAACAATATTCTAATCAGTTTTTCAATTTTTACAAGGCATGCCCTGAGCTTCCCAATATGGCCTAACCTACTCCACACAATAGAAATAATACACATAGAGAGACCTAGCCAGTAGGGAAAAGGCAAAGAGATCAAAAATCAGGAAGGCCCACAAAATCCACTTTACAACATTACTTATGTTGTTTTCTCACTGAAAGGAAGAAGGAAACAAAGAGACAATTTTGGCTTGGGAAAGATCTTGGTAGCCTTTCTCTGCTGATCAGTTTTAGCTACCAAAGAAGAAAGCCTCTCAGAGAAGTATAGAGAATTAGAATACAAATAAACTTTTTCTTAAGTCTTCCGCTTTTAACCTGTGAACAACCCCACAGGCTTGTTTATGGGGAAAGATGTGTCCTTCTGGCTCAAGAAGAGACAGAATTGGGCTCTCCCTTTTTGTGGCTGCCTGTGCTTCATGAGGACTAACATCCTTTCCTTCCTGTGGAAACTTGCTTTCCTTGCTCCACCTGACCCCTATCCCCTCATCAAATTTTATAATCTGCTCAGGAATCCTGGCACATGATGTGCAGATGGACGCTCAAAGCCTGGGACTTCATAGTAATTCTCAAGGCTCTCCTTCTCCTCTTTCCCATTCCTGCCTCTAGAAGCCTCTGCTAGATGCACTCAATAACACTTCTGTTTTCTAGCAGCAGATTCCTCCTAGGATTAGTTGTCAAGCCTCAACCAATATAGAGATACAATGAAAGTGTGATAAATATTGAATTATCCTCTAACTGAGATTTTAAACTGAGCCGCAGAATAATGAACTCTACTGATAATCAAATGGTGGGAATGCTCTGGCAAGAAGTAGAGAAATCTCTCTTTCCCCTTCTCCCCAGTGGCTGGCACGCAGCACTCCTTGCAGAAGCAACTGTGCCAGGAGAAGAGACCACCATTGTCAAAGTAGCAGTAGAATAAACAGATTGGAAAGAGAAGACATGTGGAGACGACTCAGGTCTATAATACTCCCAGCCACGTCACTGAGGATGTGACAGAATCTCAATGGTCTTGAAATGCAGCATGTAAAAAAACCCTCAAATCTCACCCACCCTCCAATTTGGAGTGTAAAAAGGCTTAGTTTGCTTGATAATTACAAATCAAACTGAGGATGGAATTCACTTGTCACTATCTATTTCAGAAGAGATAGCTGATGCCTTACATGCTCCCTTTAGGGACACATTACTCAAAACGTTGAAGTCTTCATATAATTAAACCCACAAGGTCCCCAGAAAGGAAGCTTTTATAATTGTCTCGATGAGAAATTTATCGTGGATTTCCTGGCAAAATACTAGGCTTTGAAGACCTAAGATTCAATCATTCTGTGGAAGAGAAATGTTCCGAATTACTTAACTAGAGCACACATGGGAACATGGATACTTAAATCATCAAGAGGCAAAGCAGGAATGATCTTGCAGGAAGAAGAAGAGGAAAACATCAATACATAAAATGGAAGTTGTGAGGAAGCTGAAGCAGGCAAGAAATGTAAAGAGAAATACAGCTGGGCAGAATGAATTCAACAGGTCATAATGCAGCAGGCTAGAAAGGTGAGGGCTACATCTTACCCTGATAGAATATATCTCACCTCAGCGTTGGGGTGAAGTGTGAAATTAGAAAATAATGTCAAAGGAAAAGGTTGCAATGGTGACAATATTCAGAATGGTGCCAGGTTTGGGGAAGGGTAAGATTATGAAAAAGATTATGTCAGTGCAGAAAAACAATTGTGAAGGGTGACTGCCTTCTGGGTGAGCCCCAGTTCTAGAAAGAATGGGGGAAAAGGAAACGGTAGATTTTAGTTGCATTACTTATAACAGCAGAAATAAGCAGATTTTTTTGGCTATACTTAAGATTTCTTTATTTTGACCCAGCAGGTGGCAATCTCTCAATATATATTACCATGAAATCTCTGTTTGGTTACAGACCAAAGAAATATGCTTGTCGAAGCATTCCATAACTTTATGTAGGTCTTGCCCTTATTGCTCATATTGAAGGTAAACAACTCATGGTTTCTCACTAGATACATTTCCTATTCTTGTTCCTTATGCATCAGTTAGTGTTCACTTGATTTTCAATATTTTTAAATGAAAGAAAATCCAAATGTTTAGCTTCTGCTCTTAGAAATCAAAGTTCTTTTTTTAAAAAAATCTAAATTTTATTCATTACTCACTCTCTTTTAATTGTCCAGAAGTCCTTTTGTGATGTAAATATCACCAACAGTCCATAAAGCCTCTTTTAAACATAACCCAATGTTTAAATTCTAGAGGAAAGATGGTTTTGTGTTCTTTATCCAGTTCAGTTCTTCATGTCTGGGCAAGCACTGACCATTAGTTTCCTCATGCACCATTTGTGATTGACTGCTACCAAAGTGCCAATCTTATCACACATCTATTACCTGGAATGGGGTTTGCTGACCATTGTGGGCAATCCTTCAGTCTCCCTTCAATCCAAGGAACTCTTTTCACTAGTAAAACCTCACAGTGACAATTGATATTTGTGGCTAAAAGTAACTCCCCCTGACAAGGAGCACTTACAGCAACAGGCGAAAGTCTGTTCCAGTTTGAAAGTCCCTTTCTTGTCAATGCTAAAACTCAATCTTTTTCAGTCTAAAGAGTTGCTTACCTGCTCCCGCTTTTTCAGAGGCAAATTGGAAGTGCCTAATGTCTGGATGGAACTGATTATTTTCTTCAGTTCAGGATCACTGAAGTTTTGCCAAATGTTGCCATAGATTTCTTTTGCTTTTTTCCCCCAAACCTCTATGAATTCTTGCTCCTCCAAAGAAGATGCTACCTGTAAATGGGGCAAGAGGAGACAGAGAAAGACAAGTGTCAAGTAAGTAAACCTTTGTTATGTTCCTCTATCTTGGCCATTCCTATTCAGACAGAAAAATATTCTGTAACTATTGTTTTTCTCTGTAAAATATTTGCAATTAAAGTGCACCAAGGCCAACTGACAAAAAACTGAATGTTGAAAGTTCACATGACAAGTTGAGAGCTCCTGTGGTAGATAAAGCCACACTAGGGCTTTTTTAGATAAAGGTGGCAAACCATCATTGAAGCAGAACAGTCACCTTTGTTGATGTTTCCTGTAGTGCAACGCCATGTATAACTCACTGCTGGTCTGCCACCTTTCCACCAATAGCCCCTAATTGAACCCCAGAAATGACATTGAGAGAAGCATTGTCCTGCTCACACACTTTCCCTTGGAGGAATTGATTGATTTAAAGGGCCTCTCTCTCTCTCTCTCTCTCTCTCTCTCTCTGCGTGCGTGCGTGCGTGCGCGTGTGTGTATTTACTAATCTCCCCTGGAGTTGTGAAGTTCTTCTGAGAACTATCTTTTTTAATTAATGGAGCAGTGTAATTCAAGAAGATGGAGTTACATTACTAATAGGAATGAAAGCTGTAGGACTATAGAGCAACAAATCATTATAATGGCATGATTATGGAGAGGTGCAATGACATTAAGATGTTGTCACTGCTGATTAGCTGAATGTTAATTTCAGTTAAAGTCCTTAGTTAACTTCTTCCTGCTAAGCACTTCCTAACAGTCCTGGACTGCTAATTCTTACAAGGCATGACTGGGAGGTAGGAAAGCCAAACAGCAGCATTAAGTTTAGCAGTTGTGGGGTAAAAGGAAGCAAAGAAAACAACTCTCGGGAGCATTCAGACACCTACTGTTAAGATGTGGCCAATGTTGTGAACAGGTCTAATCTACCTGAGGCTCAAGGCAATGATTGTCCTTGATTTTCAAAATATTTATCTGTTCCTAAAGTGCTGATGGTTGAGATTTCGCCAGTCTAAACAGAAGCCTTTCTGTTGTTTCAAGCAAGAAGGCTTGGGAGCTTTCATATAGTTTCCCTTTAAGAGAACTGTGCAGAAGGTCTCAGTGCTGGCCAGCCATGCCCCCGTTTTTGGCGAGACCTCTTTCCCCCTATGTGATCTTTTATGTTTTGACACTGCTCCAGTTATCTCCCCTGAGTTTTAAACATTTTATATGTACACTAGCTGACCCGGCAACGCGTTGCTGTGGCGTTGTTGTTTTTTTTATTATAAGACTTTATTAAATTTCAGCTTAAAAAGAGCACACAAAACAAAGACAAAAAGACAGCAACGATTAACATTTCCAACGAAGTACTGTTGTATGACAACCTGCATTTGGACAGGTATAGGGAAGGGCCTAACATTCCCCTCCCCTTTCCTTCGTCGGGGCAAATGACAACAAAAAATAGGAAAACAATTAAAAGAGTGGTAGGGCAGACCTTACTTCGGACCCTTGTTGGTCACAGCTATTTTCCTTTTAGGTATATTTAAACATTTATTTAAGGGACTCGAATAAAGAGGGGGGGGGGAGAAAAAAGGTAGTTTGTTTCTTATTTTCTACCTTCCACTGCATGCCATCCTTAATTTTTCACGCTTTAGGTTTTCTACCTCCAACCTTATATACTTAAATCAAAGTCTTAATCATATTCATTTTTACAATATTGAACAAACAATTCGTAACTTTTCAATTGTATATTGTCTTTTTTAGAATTTGCTTTTAGGCAGGCTGTCATCCTTTCCATTTGGATGGTGTCCATTACTTTAAAAATCCATTCCTCTTTTGTTGGAGTTTCTTCGGATTTCCAGTGTTTTGCGAGGGTCATTTTCGCGGCTGTCGTGATTAAAATAAAAATATTTTGTTCTATTTTGTCCAACTTAGAATCCGTTGCTGTGGCGTTGTTGAAAAGCACAATCAAATGACTTGCAACCCCTGTGTTCTTAAGTATGAGTCACTTCTAAGTGGGATGTTTGTAACTTGGGGACTGCCTGTGTGTGTATGTATGTATATGTATTTGTGCGTATGTGTACATATGTGTGTGTATATATGTGTGTTTACTTATGTATGTGTATATGTATTTGCATGTATATGTGTGTAGTTATGTATGTGTGTTTGTATATGTATATGCATGTATATGTGTAGATGTGTGTAAGTACAGATGTATGTGTGTATGTGTGTATGTGTATATTTGTATATTTTGTGCATGTATATATGTGTGTGGGTATGTGTGTGTTTCCTCCTTCCTTCTGTCTTTCCTTTCCCTCCTTCCTCCAATTCATTCCTTTTCTCAATCAGTCCTCCCCTTTATTTCCCTCTCTCTGTTCCCTCCCTCCCTCTCTTTCTTTCCTTCCTTTTTCTCCTCCCCTCACCAGGTTGTCCTTCCTTTATTACCTTTTCTTTCCTTTTTCTGTCCTGTGTACTTTCTCTTCTTTCTTCCTGTGGTACTTCCTTCTTTCCTTCCTTCCCTCCCTCCTTCTCTCTGACCTTTCTCGCCCTTTCCCTCTTGTATTTCTTCCCATTTTCCCTCCCTCCTTTATTCTTTCCTTCCTTCCTGTCTGTTGCTACCTCTTCCATTCCGTCCTTTTTTCTTTATGTCTTCCCCCCTCTCTGTCTTCCTTTCTGTCGTCCTTTCCTTTCCTTCCATCCCTCTTTCTGTCCCTTCCCTCCTCCCTTTGCTCCCTCTCTCCTTCCCTTTTTTCTTTCCGTCTCTGCTACCTCTTCCATTCTGTCCTCTTCTCTTTCTGTCTCCCCCCCCCCTCTGTCTTCCTTTCTGTCTTCCTTTCCTTTCGTCCCGGGCCACCCACCAGCAGTCTGTTTGTTTACTTTCCTTTGGGGTGGGGAGGGGAGAGAAGGGATTTTGACTGCTTTTCCTCGCGCCACCCCTCTGATTGGCCGGGGGGGTTGCGCGCTCCGTGTGTTGAGGGGTGGGGAGGCAGCGAGAAGCACAGCGTGCGCTCGATCTGTTGGGGGGGGGGGAAGGGAGCTGTTCCAACTGCCTTTGCCATGCACGGTGTTTCTTGGCCTGCCCCAGTGGTTTCTGGGACTTGTAGTCCCAAACGTTTTTAGGGGTTTTTTGGCTGTTGTCTTTAATTTTTTTGGGATGCGGGGGTTGCAAACTTACCTTGTTGGGTTATGTGTCAGTGTGACCTGGTTTTGTGTGTCTGCGTTGTGTGGTTTTGTTGCCTATAAGCTTATAACCACGGATGTTACATTTTTATATATATAGATGTGGCTTGCCCTAGCATTTCTGTTTTAGATTCACCTATGTTGTTGTGTTTTCAAAGATGTATTTATTTTATTGTGTTATTGCTTTCATTGTGTTTATTGTTTTCCGATGTTTTTGATATTTTTTGTGATTTGTTGTTCGGGCACGGCTCCATGCAAGCCGCTCCGAGTCCCCTTTGGGGAGATGGATGCGGGTTAGAAAGTTATTATTATTATTATAATATTATTATTATGCAAACTATCAGTTAGGGTAGAAGGTAAGAGTAGCACTTAGATTTCTGTCATTTCGTAGATCTCAGGATTTAGCCTGGGATAGTCCTATCTGCAAATTTACTGACCAGCCATTATTCACTCCCTCTCTGTTCCCCAAACAATCATATTTTCTCTTCTCTTCAATTAAGGAAAAATCTTTGTCCAACTTTCAGAGAGATTGGGACTTGTTCCTTACCTGTTCATAACAACAATGGGAACATTTGTCGTCTGGAGGGTTCATGAATTATTACAGTGTCACCAAAAGTAGAAGTGGGGTTATATTATACCATTTAAATGTAGTAGACTTATAAGGAATAAAAACTATAAGAGAGAAAGAAGTTTGTAGATCTGTTTTTGTTTCTTTCTTTGTTCCGTTTTGCATATATATCGTGTGTGCTGTTCTGTTATTTTTAATAGTCATTTAGTTTTAGTTTTGTAGTAGTAGATAGAATTGTACAGTTTTTAGTCTTATAAATACCCAAAATGTGTTTGTTTGTTCTATTGTGTTTTTTCTTAAATAAAAACAAAACTCTCTTTTTTAGGGAGACAATTTTTCCCCATATAGAATCATAGAGTTGGAAGAGACCTGCAGGCTAAGCATGCCAACTCTTTAAGCCGCTCCTCATACAATGGCATGTTATATAACACAGCAATCTTGGCGCCTGTGCAATAACTCAAAGTTACAAAATCTGTTCATATATTAGTCTTCAAAGTGTTTCATCCCACCCAACTCCAACTATTGCAGGGAAAGATACTGTAGTACAGGAATCCAAAAATGGTACGTGTCATGAATTTTCTTTACCCAGAATTTTAATGAATCGCTAGAAAAACTAACCACAAATATACTCTGTCCTTTCCATATAATCTAGGAGGAAATGATGGTGTTCAGCACTATTAGGCTCATCATTAGCTCAGCCAATAGCAGTCTGTTTTTCACTTTACTAGGGAAATGTGAATGCTTAAACATATTTAGGAGAAAATGCCATACTTCCTGGAGAGTTTCCTCTCACTCAAAGCAATGTAAACTAGCCATGAAGTGATTAATGAGGTAGTTCTTTTAAAGGCACAGTACAATATTTTTGGAGTATCCTTGCAAGGATTTTTTCCAGCAATGGAAAAAAGAAGAAGAAGAAATTCTCCCTGAAAGCCAATGCGGCTTCAGAGCTAATAGGAGCACCACAGATATGGTTTTTGCCCTTAGACAACTGCAAGAGAAATGTAGAGAGCAGAACAAAGGACTCTATGTAACATTTGTCGACCTCACCAAAGCCTTTGACACTGTGAGCAGAAAGGGTCTGTGGCAGATCCTGGAACGTCTAGGACAGGGGTGGGCAATTCCTGGCCCTCAAGGTGTTTTGGACTTCAACTCCCAGAAATCCTAGCCAGTTTACCAGCTGTTAGGATTTCTGGGAGTTGAAGTCCAAAACACCTGAGAGGCGTAATTGCCACCCTGGTCTAGGATGTCCCCCCAAATTCCTCAAAATGATTATCCTGTTACATGAGGGCCAGCGCGGTCAAGTCAGATACGGCGATGCTCTCTCGGAGCCCTTTCTAATAACTAATGGAGTGAAGCAAGGTTGTGTTTTTGCACCAACCCCATTTACACTCTTCTTCAGCATGATGCTCCAAAGGGCTACGGCAGACCTCGGAGAAGAAGACGGCACATATATACGCTATCGTACTGATAGTAGCTTGTTCAACTTAAGCCGTCTGAGGGCTCGCACTAAGACTCTAAACTATCTAGTCCGTGAGCTGCTTTTTGCTGACGATGCTGCCCTTGTCGCCCATACAGAAGTAGCCCTGCAGCACCTAACATCCTGCTTTGCAACAGCTGCAGAGCTGTTTGGGCTGGAAGTCAGCCTGAAGAAAACAGAAGTTCTCTACCAGCCTGCACCACAGGAAGAACACCATCACCCCCACATCAGCATAGGCAAATCTGTGCTTAAGTCCGTTCAGCAGTTCACCTACCTGGGAAGCATCATCTCTTCAGACGCCAAGATTGATAAAGAGATAGATCACAGATTAGCAAAGGCATATAGTGCATTCGGAAAGCTTCACAAAAGAGTCTGGAGCAACAAGCACCTGAGGCAAAGCACCAAAATCAGTGTGTACAGAGCTATCACACTTGTCTATTCTCCTTTATTGGTCTGAAAACATGGGTCACCTATCACCAACACCTACGACTCCTCGAACGCTTTCATCAGCGCTGTCTTTGCACAATCCTAAATATACACTGGACCGACTATGTGACGAATGTTGCTGTCCTTGAGCAAGCAGGGATCACCAGCACTGAGGCCATGCTACTGAGAACACAGCTGCGCTGGGCAGGGCACCTCTCTAGGATGGAGGACCACCTAGAGAAAGAGAGAGAGAAAGAGAAAGAGATACAGAGAGATAGAGAGAGAATGGTGTATGGCACAGCAATGCGTGCACGGGTCAGTTAGTTGCTGATAAGTTTGGTGGTGGCCAGTGGTCTTTCAAGAGGTTTTCCAGCCAGAAGATTATTCCAGCTTTATCACAGATTTGATTTTGGGTTTTAAATACCCTAATAAGCCTTTATAAAGCCTCATCCCTTTATAATTGGTATACAGCGGTGGGATCAAAAAAATAAGAAAGATCCACTCTGCCTAAGTTGTCTCTTTATAGGGTAGTAGGAAGAAGAGAAGGTATCTCTCTTTCCTTGGGCAAAAGGTGAGCAAAAGGTAATGGCAGAGCTTTTCTCAAAAGGGCATTTCAGCTCCTCCCACAAATTGCATAATTGTTTCATTTTAAAGTGGAGAACAAAGGGAATTCATCACATGACAGAACTGGCCATTTTGCCCATCTCTATGCAGATATTTTTCAAAAAAAGTCACTTGCCAACCAGCTTAGGAAGCGTCTGAAAATATAATCCTTGAAAACACTTCCAAAATGCCAAGTTATCTCTACCTTATTGTGATAAACACAGTAGGTTGCCATTTCTTAGGTGGACGGCTCAGTAGAGTATAATGAATGTGATGAAGTGGCTAGTTTAACAGATCATGGGGCCTGCATGGCCAGAAGTGATTTAGCAGACGGTGGGGTTTCCCTTTAAAAGAAATGGTTTAACAGAGTATGGGTTTTGCATGGGGTTCTTCTCATGCAGACACAGACCTGAACCTCCCTAGTTCAATGCAAAAGGCCAGCTGGGTGTGGAGAGGAGGTGCCTTGCATCTTTGAAAGATTTCCCAGGGCTTGGATATGACTCACTCACACACTTCCTTCTGTGCCTATTTTGCTACCCTGGACACCCATCGGAAGGAAAGCCATCATGCTCAGCTCCAAATGTGGAGTGGGGGAAAAGGGGGTCACTGAGAAGTGGAGGTAGTGATGGAGGAAAGACGTGAGGCATGGTGGAAGCAGGTTAGGAGTGAAGTGGATGTGCTGTGGTGGTAACGTGGAAAGGAAAGTGTAGGCTTAGATATGGATCAGGAAATGAATTCTGACAGTGCTCTAGCCACATTTAATTATGTGGCCCTTGGATGAACTGTGAGAATAACGCTGTTCTCAAGACAATGATTTATGAGAGAGCCTTCGATCAAGGAACATAGAAGCCTAGATAAACCTTTGGAATCATTTCTTAGGCCTTTGGATGAACTCTGTAACTTAAGAGGGAGGGAACACCTCAATGGCAGATTTATGCTTGAAACTCAAGGGGAAGGAGTTTTGGGGAGGCGCAGGATGCCGCTAAAAGAACACCCAACTCATCACACAGTTATTCAGATAGCAAGTTGCTATAAGGTGATGAAAGCCCAGAGCAGAGTTTCATGAAAATGCATCAAGATCATTGTGCACTCCATTCAAGTTTGATCTATAACTTTTTAAATATTTATAGCTTTCCTCCCATTCTTTAATCTCAAACCAGACTATAGCACAATTAGTTAATACTAAAATATATTTGTAGTTAAATAAAAATTTGGTCACATTCCCACAAAACAATTTAAATTCCCAACTGAAGTAAACTGTCTTTACTTTAGGAGCAAAATAAATAACAGCTGCATTAGTTCACATCCCCAAACATTAAGATGTACTACTAGTATTCTTGATTGTCAGCCAAAAATTGTGGCCCAACAACATCCACTAAACTTTTGTAACTACTGGCCTAAACAATTGACAGTGCAATGTGCCAAAAGAAAAAGGACAAGAGGGAGGAAGAGTTCAGTTGAAAGGGGACTATAGAGCAAATAGATGCATATGACCCAGTGAAATGATCCAATTTACATTTTAGAGATAACCAAGTTTCTCAAATGGGAACTCTTTCATAGCAATCACATTGTGAAGAAAGTCCTTTGTTGAGTCTCCCCAATGTAAAGATTAGTTTATGGTGCTCAATAAAATGTACAATATTTTTCAAATTTCCACAACCAGGTCCCTTCTAAGCTTCTTAATTTACAGTCCTTGGAAAAGTTATTAAGTATATTCATATATCATCATGGGTTTTATTCATAACTAGCTTGGGGACCCGGCGGTGCCCGGGTCATTTGAGAAGTGTAGCAGGATGTAGAGTGGGTCATGGGGGCTGTGTGTGGCAAGTTTGGTCTGTATTGATGAATGGATGAGGGTTGCATTGTTTTGAGGAAGTGAGTGAAGGTACTTCAAGTCCCAACATCTGTGGTCCGTCTCACACAAAACTGCACCAGGATGTAGAGTGGGTCATAAAGGCTCCGTTTGCCAGATTTGGTCTTGATCAGTCATTGGATTAGGTTTGTAGCAGTCTTGGAAAGAGAGGGAAGGTACTGCAAGTCCCATCATCCATATTCTGCCCCCCTCCAAACTTCAGTAGGATGTAGAGTTGGTCACTGGGGCTCTGTGTGCCAAGTGTGGTCTTTATCGGTGTTTGTTGGGGGCCGCAGTGGTCTGTGGGAACAGAGGGGTGTGAAAGTACTACAAATCCCATCATCCATTGTCAGTCCTCCCCTGAACCTCACCAGGATGTGAAGGTAGTCATGGGGGTTATGTGTGCCAAGTTTGGTCTCGATCAGTAATTGGATAATGGTTGCAGTGGACTTGGGAAGTGAGTAGAGGTACTTCAAGTCCCATCATCCATGGTCCACCCTCCTCTGAACTGCACCAGGAGATAGAGTGGGTCATGGGTATTGTGTGTGCCAAGTGTGGTCTGTATTGGTCCGTTTTGGTGGCCTCAGTGGTCTGTTGTAACCAAAGTGTTTGAAAGTACTACAAATCCCATAATCCGTGGGTCATGTCCCCCAAACCGTACCAGGACGTAAAGGGGGTTAGGGGGGTTATGTGTGCCAAGTTTGGTGCAGGTCCATCACCCGCACTGGTCGCTGTGGCCTGTGAAAGTGGCTGCCAATCAGAACGCTGCCACATTTCTGCCCTTCCGCCCTCTGCACACATACAAACATTCCGTTTTATTAAGGTATACAGAATATACAGAATATACAGATATGCTAATTGTGTTTGATAATCAGAGATCTCTGGGCAGAATGGACAGCTATTAATTGCCATTAAGCCAGCTTTGACTTATGGTGATACAAAAAATTAAAAACCTGTGTGTGTGTATACATATGTATGTATGTATATCTCTATCTATGGACACCATATAGACAGCAATGGAAACTAATAGCAGTACAACATTGCAGCATATAACAACAACCACAACAACAACTTTATTTTTGTATCCCACCACCATCTCCCCGAAGGGACTGGGGACGGCTTACATGGGGACAAGCCCAATCAACATAGTTTAGAATATAACACAATACAATTCATAAAACAACATCACAAAACAGTATAAAACAAACATCTAACAAACAAACAATAGCCTGACATAGTAAACAGTTACTGAACTCAGGCATGCAGGCTGGTGCAAATTAGTTGCAAGGACAGGGCTGATGGATAAAGTGCAAAAGCTAGGTGACAGATTAGGAGTAGAAGGGCAATGTGAAGTACAACACTATATCTAAAGGCCAAATCTTGGGATATGAAAGAAATAAAAACCAATAGCAGGATGCATAAAAGTTGAAATGCAAAAGCATTAAGAACCATTCTTAAAATGTATTGTCAAAGGTTTTCATGGCCAGAATCACTGGGTTGTTGTAGGTTTTTTTGGGATGTATGGCCATACAGGAGATAATGCTTCTGGAAAATGGCCATACAACCTGAAAAATCTACCACAAGAACATTCTTAAAATGCATAGAAGAATTAAAAAGTCTCTAGCTGATACCAAGAAAATTGCAAAACCTCAAGGCAAGGCTTTTGGGGAGAAGATATTCCACAAACAGGGTACTTCCATTGACTCTTTCAATTAGGCTTGGGAGAACTAGATGAAATGAAAGGTTGGGAAAAGACATTTTGTGGAAGAAAAAACTTCAATCAAGTCTTCTATAGAGGCTATTCACTTCCTAAAATCAGTATTTGCAATCTTTGACCAGCATCCTGTTAGTGTCATACGCAGCATATATAAGACCAATTCATACTTGGCATTTTTCCTTTTGGTCCTTGCAGAGGTTAGTAATCTCTTCCACTTGCCATAATTGCCAATGATTCCATCAGGATTCATGATTTGCTGTAGGAACCTTACTGGCTATTGGAAACAATGGAGATTAAGAGGAGCATTAATGCTCCATTACAAGAGGCAGAACAACAACATCATATCCTGAGACCTTAGTAAGTTTTGGTTTAAAATACCATCTCTCCACATCTGGCACAGTCACTTCTCCAATTTACTTCCCCATTCTTCATTCACAGAGACCATCACAGCAAAAACAAGAGTCTGGAGTGTGGTGATTGGGGAGCCACACAGGACAACGTATGGCCATTGTATGGTATGTAGTTCCTTGAAAATGCAGAAACCTGGCAACTCCTTGGCATGGTGCATTCAAGCGACACAATTCCAGCAGATGCCTTGCGACTTTTGTGAATATCACTACGCTCAAATTTATTTATTATTATTTATTTATTATTCGGGTTTCTATGCCGCCAACTCCCTGAGGCTCGCGGCGGCTCACAGGAACCGAAGGTGCAACTACACACAAGCAATGTGATAAAACATCTAAGACAATTAAACAGTTAAAACAGCAAAATACAAAACCCCCAGGTACAGTTCAGAAATTAGATAGCATGACACCCCAGGACAGCGGCTAAAGCGGAACATGGGCAGGACCTACTCACCGAAGGCCTGCTTAAACAAATAAGTTTTGCAGGCGCGTCTAAACGGGAGCAGGTCCTTTATAGCCCGCGTTCCAGCCGGGAGGGCGTTCCACAGCGTAGGAGCTATAACGGAGAACGCCCTCCGCGAGTAGATGTCAGTTTAGCCGATTTCGCCGAGGGTATCTCTAACAAATTAGCATCCTCGGAGCGTAGTGATCTCGGGGACAGTGTGGGGTGAGTCGGTCCCTCAAGTACGCTGGCCCCAGGCCATGCAAGGCCTTAAAGATAAGAACCAACACCTTGAAGGAGATCCGGTGCTCGATTGGGAGCCAGTGCAGATCCTGCAAAACAGGTGTGATGTGGCGGCCTGCTGGGGTTCCAGACAGGAGCCGGGCGGCAGTGTTCTGCACCAGCTTGAGCTTCCGGGTCGCCGACAAAGGAAGGCCAACGTAAAGCGTGTTACAGTAATCCAGCCTTGAGATGACCGTAGCTTGGATCACCGTGGCCAGGTCATTCCGGGAGATATAGGGGGCCAGCCTCCGAGCCTGTCGCAGATGAAAAAAGCAACCTTGCTGACCGCGGAGACCTGGGCCTCCATGGTCAGCTGGGAGTCCAGATGGACCCCCAGGCTCTTAATGGAAGGCGATGGGCATAGCGCCACACCGTCCAGGGTCGGAAGCTGGACATCTACACCACCCGAGCGGCCCGACCACAAGATCTCCGTCTTCGCGGATTCACCCTCAACCTACTGGCACGCAGCCATCCAGTAACGGCCTCGAGGCAGTGTTGGAAATTATCGGGGATGGATCCCGGCCTGTCCTCCATCCTCAGAATGAGCTGGGTGTCGTCAGCGTACTGGTGGCACTCCAGCCCATAACTCCGCACCAGCTGTGCAAGCAGCTGCATGTAGATGTTGAATAACAGAGGGGAGAGAATGGCCCCTTGCGGAACTCCACAAACTAATGAGGAGCCCTCGGAGACCACCTCGCCCCTCCTCACACGCTGAGACCGCTGGTGGAGGAAGGAGGTCAGCCATTTAAGAACTGTCCCCTCACTCCAGCCATGGCCAGGCGGTGGATCAGTAGATTGTGGTCGGCCGTGTCAAACGCTGCCGTGAGGTCCAATAACACGAGCAGCGCAGACCCGCCTTGGTCGAGCTGGCAGCGAAGTTGATCTGTGATGGAGACCAGGACCGTCTCCGTCCCGTGCCCCGAACGGAAGCTGGACTGGAAGGGGTCTAGCCATGTTGCATCATCTAAGAAGGACTGCAACTGCTCCATTACTGCCCTCTCAACTACCTTGCCCAGGTACGAGAGGTTCGACACTGGTCAGTAGTTGGAGGGAACTGCTGGATCTAGTGACGGTTTCTTCAGTAATGGAGCTACCACCGCCTCTTTAAAGCACTCTGGGAAGACTCCTTGCTCAAGGGAGCTATTTACGATGTTCAACAGAGGCCACGTAACCCCTCCAGGCAGGATCTAACAAGCCAGGAGGGGCACGGGTCGAGGGAGCAGGTGGTAGGCCTGGTTGCAGCCACAATCTTATCAACAGCATCTGCGTCCAGTGGCCGAAACCGGTCGAGGTGGGCCTGGCGGAGGGCCACGGGTCTCAAGTTCTCTTACTGTATCAATTGTGGCAGGAAGGTCCCGGCGGAGATTCAGAATCTTGTCTGTGAAATAGCTCTGGAAAGCACCGGCGGTAGGGGTCTGATCGCTGCTTTTTGGGACAGTAGGGACCGTTGTCAAAGACCGAATTACCTTAAACAATTGAGCCGGGCGTGAGCTAGCAGACGCTATCAAGGCAGAAAAGTACACATTTTTGGCTGCCTTGACAGCACGCTCATAAGTATCTTTAAATAGCTTATAAGCTGATACTGAGGCTCCGTCACGGAGGTTCCTCCACACGCGCTCTAGCCGTCTCCTCTCCTGCTTCATCGACCTGAGGTCCTCTGTATACCAAAGGGATCGATGTTTGCGGGGGTCGGAGAGGGCGCCTAGGGCAATCTCGTCGAGAGCTCTGGCTAACGAGGTGTTCCAGGCTTGAACCTGCTCGTCGACAGAGACGCTGATAGACTCCAGATCCCTCAGAGCATTCAGGAACCTTTCGGGTTCCATAAGTCTCTTCGGGCGAACCAAAATCTGTTCGGCGCCCTTGCATGGAGGGGGCGGTTGCTCAACCCGGATCCTTAGGGCACAGTGGTCCAACCATGGAACCTCTATTACAGAGGCTAGGTCCACTTGGATTCTCGCGCTAAATACCAGGTCGAGGGTGTGCCCTGCCGAGTGCGTGGGTCCAGAGTTACAGAGGGAGAGGCCTAATGTCGCCATGGTCGAAATTAGGTCCGCGGCTGCAGATGGAACGGAGGCTGCGTCGGCGTGGACATTGAAGTCCCACAGAACAATAAGTCTAGGAAACCTCAATGCCCACTCCGACACAGCCTCCAGCAGCAGCGCCAGGCTCTCTCCCGGTGCGCTAGGCGCACGGTACACCAGCAAGATCGCCAGGCTCTCCTGAGACTCCCACACCAGGCCGGCACTTTCAAGCCCCGAGGTGGTGAGCGCAGGGATCACCCTGAGGTGCAATCCATCACGGGAGAGTATTGCCACCCCACCCCCCACCCCCGTTCCTGTTCTGGTGCGTGGCAACGTAGTCAGGGGGAACCACTTCCTGGAGACAGGTGGTATCGCTCTCCTGGAGCCAGGTCTCCGTTATACAGAAAAGGTCCGCTTTGAGGTCTTCACAAAACTCCCTGATAGTGGCGGTCTTGTTCCGAATGGATCGGGCGTTAACCAGCACCAGAGTGGAAGGGGGGATAGCTGGATGTCTATCAACAGCGAGGACGCAGGTCAGAGCCGGGCCGAGTCCTTCTATGACTCAGTCCGGATCTCGCAGTTAATCTCGCATTTGGCCTGCACCTACCGTACACACCCCTTCCCGAGATCACTGAAATACCTAGCGAACTTGGGTGGTAAAGGTCGGCAGGGGGTTTAACTTCCGGCACACCCCATGAAAAGGGGAAGCCAGTAAGGGACCCTGGCCATTCTTCACCGGTTCAGCTGGCAGTCCAATAGTCCCAGTCCTCCCCGACATTTGAGGGACCAGAGTGGCGGGTGACGGGGCTTGGTCGCCACCAGGTAGTTCCTTCCCTCGGTTAGTCCTTGAGGGCGGCCTGTCCAGCTGTCTATTCTGGCCCTCACAGGAGCTCTTGGTGTCACTAGTAGAAGCCGAACCGGTGGCCGGATCTGGGGCGCTCCCCTTCCGGCTGAAGCCCACCCCCCAGAAGGTCCGTGATTGGAAGGACCTACTCTGGTGCTTTCTGGGCTTCCCTCTTCTGCGAGGGAGTTGACCCAGACCACCGAATGGCGGTCTGTGGGAGCCCAGAGGGTCCAGCAATGGTGGGGGAGGGCCGGAGCGATGGTCAATTGTTTAATGACTTCCTGCAAAAGGTCTACAATACTGAAGCATTGTAAATGCAGTCCTTTAATCAGAAATATTGTTTCCAGCCAGTCCATATTCCTCTGGTTCCTTCGATATGAATATATTAGGGCATAATCCTGGTAGAAAACATGATAGAGTTTGCTATGGATCAGTACAATTTCTGTTGTTAAGCAACGTTAGTTCTCCTGTCTTTCAACGAGTGCAAACAGACTGAGCTCTGCATAGCCAGTTTCTTATCATTGTTCCAAGGTTAAAAGGCAAAGCAAACAAACATAGCTATTACATACAAGTTCCTTTAGTATCATACCACTGTATTCAGAACTGTGTACCGAGACAGAACAGGCTGTGTTTTAGTGCTGCTTTTTAAATAGGTACTGAAGAGGTAAGGCAGGACAGTGGATTCAGCACCATGGAAAGCTCCATGTGAGCAGGACTGGAGGTAGAAGGCTTCCCTGTTGTTAGCTTCTTCCATTCATTCTACCACTTTCATGTCCCATGCCTTAGAAGTGTAAATTCTTAAAGGGCCATTCTCACTTACAACTAAAATAATGCTGTGACCTCACTATGTGTGACTATGACCAGCTCCTCTTCCAGAAGATAAGGTTTGCTGCACCCACTTTGCAGTGGGAACAATCAACAAGTAATAGCATGCTAGATTGGGTTCAAAAATAAGGCTAAAAATAAAATGACCTGAAATGTTCAAGCATATACATTGGAAATCTCCTACAATGGCCAATACATTGAACAGATATTTTATGGACTTATAAAGCAAAGTATCAGAGCTTTAGTATTAAAGATTAATGAATAACAAAGCAAAAGTAAAACGAAATTTTCTTAGATATAGACAAATATAATCATAGAGGCCACAATTTAAGGTAAATTCATGCATGATATCAAAAAGTAAAAGAGCAAAGCTTGAAAAAATACTCTTTTTTTGGATTAACACTCCCCTGCTGACTAATCCCAAACAGTAACTTTCCTAAACTCAAGACAAGGCCCACATATTTTTACCATCTCCAAAGGAATAATTTAATTTTAAAGGCATCACAATGTGAACAAAAAGTTTGTATTTATCAGCATATTTATAATGAGTTCAAAAAGCTGAGTATCTGTTTCCATATGGTGTGATCCATATTCAAGTTACAGATGTTTCTTTCAAATTGGCAATGTCTTCTTAAGGGAGTGGATATAAATTGTAGGAAATTTCAGACATGTTTCATTCATTCCTGGGACTTGTAATATGAAAGGAAACATTTCAGGCAGCTTGTCTATTTTATACAGAAGCACAATTGGTAGTTGAGTGGTCTAAGTGAAATTTGATTGTTTTATCTTTGTTGCATAGCAGGATATCATGCAGTGGAAAATGTGTTTTTCAGTACTGTAATCTGAAGGAACCATGCTGGCTATTATGAGAGGACTTCCTTGTAGGGGAAGAAGGTGCTATTTTTACATTACTCTAGGAAAGGCCTTGTTTTAAAATGGACTTTTACCATGTGCCATTGTTAATTGTAAGAACTGAATGCAGGTGAATAAATTTAGACTTCAATCCAGCCAAGAAGGAAGTTCTTTTTCCCAATGGAAAATATGAACTGGGATTAGGATTGCAATATGCTCTAGATGGGGTTATGCCTCCTACCGTCTAAGGAAGATGCTCTTGGATCCTTACTTACTTAGGCGATCCCTCATTGTCCAAGTAAGATTGTCTTCCAAGTGTGGTGTCCTAGCAGTGGGTACATGGGTGACTGTGGAGCCCTATTCTTGACCATATGTTCTCCCGCAGTGAGGGAATCGGTTTCCATGTGGAAGGTAGCCCCGGTCGGGGTTGGCTTGATGTGCCTTCCTCTAGCTACATTTCTCTCTTTTGCCCTCCATTTGTGCCTCTTCAAATTCTACAGCACTGCTGGTCACAGCAAAGCACTCAAGGGCCAGGGCTTCCCAGTTCTCTGTGTCTATGCCACAGATTTAAGGTTGGCTTTGAGTCCATCTTTAAATCTCTTTTCCTGTCCTCCAACATTCTGTTTTCCATTCTTTAATTCGGAGTAGAGTAACTGCTTTGGGAGACGGTGATCGGACATTCAGACAACATGGCCGGTCCAGCGGAGTTGATGGCGGAGGACCACCGCTTCAATGCTGGTGGTCTTTGCTTCTTCCAGCACGCTGACATTTGTCCACCGATCCGTGCTCTTGGATCCAACATTACAAAGACAGGTGGCTTCTCTGACCAAGATGATTCTACGCAAGTTTAGCCAGACACCAGTGGCCCCCACAGACCTGGCCACAATACGTCATATATTAATTATATTCTAATTAGATTACTGTAATGCACACTGTGTGGGCCACCCTTTAAAAAGGGTTGTAAGCTACACATAAAATGTGGGAGCCAGACTATTGCTGTATGTGCACAACAGAAATCATGTATCACTGGTTTTGTACCAACCACACTAGTCTCCAATTTGCTTCCAAGCTCACTATGCCCTAAATGACTTGGGGTCAGAATATCTAAACACTACATCCATTCATATGAATCTGCTGGAATTTTAGATTCTCAGTTGAAATTCTATTGCACATCCCACCACTTCAGTAGACTAAGTTGGTGAGCACACATGATAGGGATTCTCTGTAGCAGTATCCTAGATGTGGAACTACCTCTGAAGAGAAGCTAGGCTAGTTCTATTCTTACTTATATTCCAACAGGCAACCAACACTACGGCTGTGATCTTGGATTGAGAGATGTAAGTATGAGATATATTTATAAGAATCACCCATTCAACCTTCCCCCCACTGATAAAGCATATTTTCTCAGAAACTAGGCATTTCCTGGTTGGTGGGAAGTGGTAAAACCAGCAGGTAAACATAGCTCTGGGGATGGCAACACATATCCACAGGGACTTCCAAGAGTCTTCTGATGCTCCCTGTAAACAATGTCATTGCTCTGTGCCCACCTATAAGAAAATATCTAAACACTGATCCTTTGATTTGCTGTTCCCTTTACTCTTCACTGAATAGGGAATGCTTGCATTCAGTAGGCTATAGATAAGAGAAAAAAGGGAGAGCTGATTTTTCATAGAGAATTCCAAGTTCTGCAAGAAGCAAAAAAGAAAGCTGAAGAGACATGAGTCCTACTTACACCATTGTCATTTAGGATGCCAGCCAATATCGTTTCATATATTTAAAACAGATGTTTTTCCCCAAAAGTTTTGTTTATGTGTGTTTTACTGAAGTTTTTTAAAAATATGCCTGTTTCTGTCTGTTTTTAAACAATATTTTTGTCTATTGCACATTGCTGAATGGTTTTGGCATTTACCTAAAAAGAAAGTTGCATTGATTGCATATTCTCTTATATAGACTGACCAATCTTTGTGTTCTGTAAGATCATTTGGTTGTGGTGCAAGGTGGGAGAGCTGTCTCTACAGCGGTCATATAACATGGAACAATCTCTTCTCAAAATCAGCTGGGTTCCCAGTATGGCATGTTCCTTCCTTAGCAATGGAGTCTGTTATATCTAGCCATTTTAATTAAATATCTTGTTATTTCATCACTGTTTTATTCTTCTGAAATTAGATTTTATTGGATTTTGTTTTTCCAAATTGTAATAGTGCTCTGAGATTTTGGGAAATTAAAAAGAATACACTATGGAAAATGCTTAATCAATTAAGTGCTATAGGTTTAAGCCCATCGTGTTTGTGATTGTATAATATCCCAAAGCACTGGCTTTTGTATTTGAGTATTTGCAACCAGAAAATTATTTTGAAGTCTCTCTTGCAAGTGTTCTGGAATGGGAGAGGGGAGTGTGGATGCAGGTCTCTACAGCAAAGTTTTGATTTACATCCAGGCACAGTTAGTGGAACTAAATGAATTGGCGCAAACTAAGAGAATACCCAGTATAACAAGCATAATCTGATGCACAGATTGCAAGCTAAATTCTATAACACAAATAAATTATGCAAAGACATACATTCTGATTTTGGATTTGCTTTACATAATTTATTCTGTTTTTGCCTTAAAGGGGAAATACATGGGAAGCTAGAGTATTAAGTTACCCCTCCTTCCCACTATTACTTCATCAGCTTTTGCCCACATTCCATCTTCATCACTTCATAAATTTGATTGTTAGGATGCTAGACTTTTCAACTGACTTCATGTACATAGAGAAATTCCTCACTGCTTTCAGTTACATTTGACACAGCTTGTTAAATCGCAGCCATGCAGAAGGGGAAGTCCCTCGCTAATGCAAAGGCTGTGTTATTCTAGTGCTTTGGACAGTTATTTGAAGGTCCTAACAAGGGGTGGCATAACATCTGGAGCATGTTCGACCAATTGCACTTGTCACTTCTGCTTGGCTTGGCTGATAATTCCTGTAATCCCAGAAGGCTTCCAGCCCACATCATCACAGCCAAAGTAATTCTGGCTTATTTTAATACTCATTTAACTTTTCCTTTGGTCATCCAGATGTTTTAGACATTCGTTCTCAGAATTCCTGACTGTTGGTCAAGTTGGCTTGGGCTTCTGTGAGTTGAAGTCTTAAGACATGGACAGCTAAAGTTTGGGAACCACTGAATGAGAAAGAACTGTGTGACATCTGCAGAAGACAGAAATATGCTAATTTTTATTAGGTTAATAGAGACTTTGGACATGAGAACCAATGATAGCAACAAAATAGCTGTTTGTTTTTGTCAGCAGTCTAAAGAAGTCGTTAGAACATTTTGGATTATTATCAGAAGATGATCAACCAGATGACAAGAATTTGCCCCAATAGTTGGGATCTGCATTGGTCAACCTGCACAGACCTTCATGGGATTCACTGCAATACCAGCAAATCTGGGTTCAATATACTTCATTACATTTATAGAAAATATCATGTGGCTTTTTATACTTCAACTGTGCTTTATTGATGACAGGGTGAGCCCTTGAGCCCCAAGTCTGACGGACAGCATCTCAGTCTCTTGCCGCGAAATGTCTGTGCCACTTTCTGTAGAGCTCATGTGGCACACACCCATCATACAAGGGCCAGAAAAATAGTGCAGGTCAATAACTGGCTTAGAAAATGGTGTCAGGAGGAACGCTTTGGCTTCCTCAACCATGGCCTGCTTTTCCAGGAGGATGGCCTACTGGCAAGGGATGGGGTGCATCTCACACAAGTAGGAAAACACCTTTGTGCTCACAGACTCGCAAACCTGATTAGGCACACTTTAAACTAGGTCCACAGGGGGAGGGGGACAACAACCTTGCGAACAGTACTTTACCCACAATATCAGGGAACCGCCAGAAACCTAAACGAAGAGCTGCACAAACACAATAAGGACCAAGGACCAAAAGCACAATAATCCCAAATAAACTGTGCTAAGACTCAAAAGAGACACACACAAGAAGTGGAAAAAGGGAGAAATCACCAAAGAAGAATTCAAACAAATAGCCAACTCCTGTAGGAAAAAGTTTCACAACGCTAAAGCACAAAATGAGTTCAGACCTGCCAGGAACATTAAAAACAATAAAAGGGCTTCTTTTCTTATGTCAGTAGAAAACGCAGAAAAAATGAAATGCAAAGATATAGAATGGGGGACGCATGGCTCGAGAGCATGGACAACAAGTTAAACATGAGCCAACAATGTGATGCGGCGGCAAAAAAAGCCAATGGGATTTTGGCCTGCATCAATAGGAGTATAGTGTCTAGGTTCAGGGAAGTCATGCTACCCCTCTATTCTGCCTTGGTTAGACCACACCTGGAATATTGTGTTTAATTCTGGGCACCACAATTGAAGAGAGATGTTGACAAGTTGGAAAGTGTCCAGTGGAGGGCGACTAAAATGATCAAGGGTCTGGAGAACAAGCCCTATGAGGAGCGGCTTAAAGAGCTGGGCATGTTTAGCCTGAAGAAGAGAAGGCCGAGAGGAGACATGATAGCCATGTATAAATATGTGAGAGGAAGTCATAGGGAGGAGGGAGCAAGATTGTTTTCTGTTGCTCTGGAGACTAGGACGTGGAACAATGGCTTCAAACTACAAGAAAGGAGATTCCATCTGAACATTAGGAAGAACTTCCTGACTGTGAGAGCTGTTCAGCAGGCGAACTCTCTGCCCTGGAGTGTGGCAGAGGCTCCTTCTTTGGAAGCTTTTAAACAGAGGCTGGAGGGCCATCTGTCGGGGGTGCTTTGAATGTAATTTTCCTGCTTCTTGGCAGGGGGTTGGACTGGATGGCCCATGAGGTCTCTTCCAATTCTATGATTCTATACAGCCATTAAAGATTAGAGCAGAGTTTCTCAAACTGTGCTCCTCCAGATGTTTTGGACTTCAGCTCCCATAATTCCTAATAGCTGGTAAACTGACTGGGGTTTCTGGGATCTGAAGTCCAAAGCACCTGGAGCAGCACAGGTTGAGAAACATTGGATTAGAGGGTTGCTTGAAAAAGAGGTATCAAACCAAATGCATCACCACCAGGAATACACTGAATATACAAATCAGCTTTTTCAGATTTCAGGATCAAAAATCTGGGCCTGGGTAGACATTTTTTTTGTTTCTTTTTCTTCAGCAGTTTTAATCTTGAGATTTACCATATTGAATGTGAAGCAATTTAATGAATTTGCAGTATTCTTTTTTTAAAAAAATGAGACAAATCTAAAATTGCACTTTTCCTCCTATAGAGTATGTCTAGATGACATTTCCCTAGGCTACATGACCAGCAAAATGTCCAACTAGGATGGTCAGTGGCCAGTTCAAAAATAAAAGTCACCATCTAAACTTGATTCCTGATTCTGAGGCAAGGTTAGAGAAGATATCTTCTCAAAAACCACAGGGCAAAAACTCAAGCCACTGACTAGACGTTAATTATATGCCATTTGGCATTACATCACCTACACACTCCTTGAGCCAGCTTGCCTGGTTGTATGCATGTTCAGCAAAGAAAGACACAATAGCTCTACATTCCAGTGTTGTATTAATAGTTCATAAATTCTAAATGTTCTCCTCGACATTAAATCTAGTTGTGTCCAACTCTGGGGGTTGGTGCTCATCTCCATTTCTAAACCAAAGAGCTGGCGCTGTCCATAGACACCTCCAAGGTCATGTGGCTGGCATGACTGCACGGAGCGTCATTACCTTCCCAACCATATTGGTAACTATTGATCTACTCACATTTGCATGTTTTCAAACTGCTAGGTTGGCAGAAGCTAGGCTAACAGTGGAAGCTCACACCGCTCCCCTTTCAGTCAGCAAGTTCAGCAGCTCAGCAGTTTGACCTGCTGCACCACTGGGGGCTCATTCTAGAATTTGTAAATTTCATTCTCATAGATAAGAATGAAAAACTGTTTTCCCCTCACCTCAAGGAAAGTATTAAAATACACAATTTTGAAAGAATATTTGCAGTTTCGAACATATTCTATGAAGGAAAAGGTATGCAAGATGTTTGTTGCACAGAAAATAGCATTTTCTGAGCAGAATGCAACTTTCTGTTTCATGTACCAAAAAAAATCTACATTAATTTTTCATGAAAAGTAAATCTTCAACTTTGATGTCTCTAATCTAACCCAACTAGGATTCTTCTCATCAGAGTTTCTTGAGATTTAAGAAACCCGAAGTTTACTCATTCTTTTAAAACCATTTAACATGATTTCCATTTCCACTTAGTCTAGCATCTTTTTCCCACAATGAGCAACCACATACACTAGACTCTCAGTTAAGCAGCACATGAAGTTTCTGGTTGCTTGAGATTAATATTTAAAAAAACTAGATAATACTATATCTCATACTATACAAACGATAAACTCTGTATTGACTTGATATTAACACAGTAATTAAAAGCAAATAAAGACAAGCGTAACTAAATGTAACACAGAGTTCCTGTATTATAAAGCCACTTCATAAATGCAGTATTATTTCTTTAATTTTTGTGGGCTGCTTGTGTTCCAGTTAACTGAGAGTCAGTCTATTATATTTATGGGAAGCCTTCAAGCAGAGCATGAGGGCATTAGCACCCTTCTGTTCAGATATTCATGAGGCAATGCTACTCCTAATCCAAGACAGGTCCTACACATCTTCATTAGTATGATGTCTACCTCAGCCCTCTTCCCCTTCAGTTAATTAGTCTAATCCCCTTTTAAAGATATCTGAATTGGTAGCAAGAACTACAGCTTCTGGCAGCAAACTCCACACTTTATGCAATATCATGGGCAGTACTTTTTTGGCCATCCTAGATCTACGACTTTTCTTCAAAGGATGACCCTATGTTCCAGTGTGATCAGAGATGGAGAAAATCATCTGTCCATCTCGAAATCTCATATACATTTGATTGGACATTGTTAGTATTCTATTATTAATTTTGGGGGGTAAATTATATATGAATGGTTCCATGACCCAGTATTGGCTGGAATCCTAACAGTGGCACATAATAGTATACATCTACTTTACATTTGCACATATATATTGTGCAGTGCTTGGTATACTCCTCCTTTTACAGTGTCCATAGGCTTCACACGCTGTTGTACTGTTCTTCACAGGTGTGGAGAATTGATGATAGTGAATAAACATTTGGCTGTATTCCCTTAGCCAGAAGCAGACTGGTACATCATCTACTGAGACCTCTGAAGGACCTCAATGGAACTTAGTTGAAGAGGTTCTTAGTCTGCATCTCACTACGGGGCCACAATTATCTGCTTCGTCAAACCCCTTCTTCTCCACCATCAACAAAAAATGGATGGGCCATGTCTATTGCAGTGCAAATGTGAGTGCTGGAGATAATGACAGGATAATGGAGTTCCACTTCTGGAACTTGTGAGCTATGCTTTATCATGTAACAACTCGGCCTCCATTTGTTTAACAGTGGTTTATAAATAGCCAAGTAAATAAGCAAAGTGTGTGTAATTCCCAGGCTGACCAACACAGATGGTTTGCTGTACTAGAAGACCTCAAGCAAAGTCTCCTGGTAATTTGGATTGGCTTTTCCAATTCTACAATATCTTTTCTGAAGATGCAGCATGAGGACAACATTGAGTCTCTGAGGGTAGAAAGTGCTGGGACATATTCCTGTGATTTAATGTTCCATTTGAATATCATAGTGAATGACTATTGATAGGCCTGTCCTACGGCATACATTTTTTCATAGTGAATTTCTTCAATTTATTATCTACTGGGTGAAGATGCAATCTCTAAACTGTTAATAATTTTTGTGTGTGCATGTTTCAGACACCATCTCCTCCCAGTCATCTCATCCCATGCTGACTGAGTCCAGGGAGAAGAGCTGCAACAGAGGCCACAAAAAAGACTAGAAGAAAAAACACAGTTTGGGATACTTGGAGGTTGATGGGGAGTTTTATAGGCTCTAGTAATTACTGTCACTGAGCAGCCGGGCAAACCCCCCCCCCCCCCAAAAAAAAAACAAACCCAGGCTTTTAATAACTGCCAAGTTAGTACTTTGTATTCTTCCCTGCACCTCCCACCTCCATTATTTTTCTATTTTTTAATGGTTTATTACTATGACATTAATGGTCTTAAGGATGATGGAAATGGATATGCACCTCAGCTACAGAATCACTGAGCTGATCTCTAAATATCAGTTTTTCCATAAACCAGTGAGGACAGCTGCACAAACAAGGAAAACAACAGTGGAGACAACGGTAAGTGCTGGGAAAGAAACTTTATTTCTGGCCCAATATGTTTTGAATAATGGTCCTTTTTCATGGGAACTCTGCGTACTTACACACGCACTCTATGTAGGTTTAGGATTAAAATTTGCAAAATTAAAGGTGAAAATATTTTAAATACAAAGAAGTTTAATTTGAAAACACTTTAAAACAAAAAAAAAAACCATCTCGCCAATATACCAAACTAAAACTACCAACAAATCCATTACACACAGATAAAATTACTTATGGGAGGGAAATACAGAAACCATTTCCTGGAGAGAGTTTTCACCAAGTAAACAAATTGTTAAAAATAAACAAGCAACAACTCAGAAAGGTTGACCTATTGTGCTGTTGGGGGGAAAGCTATTTTCCTGGATGGAAATGAGTTGGATGATCCTTGTGGTCTTTTCCAAGTATAATTATAGGGTTCCCAGAAGAAAACTTAAATCTGCCAAACATAGAATTATATATCTAGAATAACCTATTTTCAAAGGGAATATGTATGGTAACAATGAAGCCACAGTAAGGAGATCCATTTCATTTGAACACTTATGTCTAGGCCTTAGATATAGTCCATAAGGCAAATTAAGGATCGCGTGATATGGATATGAATGGTCAAATCTTAGGTGAGGGTGTAGGTCATGGATTTTATATTGTCTCGATCTTGGAAATCCACCCCTCCTCAAGAGGAGGAAGAAAGCATGAATGAGGGTGGAAAGAATGTACGAACCTGTGTACATTGGAACAATATGATTTTTTAAAGATGTATTGGCAAAAAGATAACCTTGTTAACATATTGTACCCAAAAAATCTACAGAGGATTGTTGACCTTAGGCTTAACATAACTGTTCAAATAACAAGGATTTCCCGTTTGGAAAGAGGACATCCTAAAAACACAATCAGTTTGTATTGGCCTGAAGGAAAAAGGAAAGGGAAACTTTTGTCAAGATAGCTGCAAAGACCAATCAAACCAATCAACAGTAGAGACTTGCTGGCAGCTTAAACTTGGACAAACATTTGATGTACAGTACACATAAATATTAGTACTTGTAGCACCTGAACTTTGCCACAAAGGAACTAAAATCATCAAACGTCTGGGTGGTCATGTTGGAATGCACACTAATATATTTGATCTGAATTCAGTAACTTATTTGATGGCTTTATTGTGTTATGTTTCTAAGATTGCACTGGTATTCCAACCTGCAGATGTTGTTATGTAGGGTTTTCTTGGCAAGAATGATTCAGAGGATTTTTGCCATTGCCTTCTTCTTAGGTTGGTAGAATGTTACTTGCCCAAAATCACCAATGGATTTCTTGGCAGATTTCTCATCCAATAACCAGACCACAACACCACGGTGATGCTCAGCTCTATATTATATTTAGAATATCTTTTATGTTATATGAAATTGTATCCTAAAAACTTTCTGCATTGATAGATTGACAGATATACTGTAAATGCAAATCGATTTAAAGTATTTTCATTCCCAGATAGCAATCACGCTTCATACAAGAGCGATGCATTGAGACAGTTTTTCCCAATCTTTTTTGAGCCGAGGCACACTTTTTACATTTGCAAAATCCTGGGGCACACCACCAACCAAAATGACACTCTAACACAGTCATACATATAGTTAATATGTTTTTAAAATGTATTTATACACTCAGTGTGAAACCTGGGCCTGTTTCAATGAACTCAACATAGATATCCTGGAGGAATGGCAGAAAGACACAAACTTCCCACACAGAACTCCCATAACTAAGAGAAAATGCTGCAAGAGTTTGGTGGGCATTGACCTTGAGTTTTGGAGTTGTAGTTCACCTATATCCAGAGAGCACTGTGGACTGAAACAATGTTGGATCAGGACCAAACTTGGCATGAATACTCAATATGCCCAAATATGAACGCAGATGGAGTTCAGGAGAAATAGACCTTGACATTTGGGAGTTGTGGTTGCTGGGATTTTTAGCTCCCCTACAATCAAAGAGCATTCTGAACCCCACCAATGATAGAACTGGGCCAAACTTCCCACACAGAACCCCCCAGGAGGCAAGAGGAGGTCTCTACTTGGGGAAAGGGAGGCGAGACTTCCCAATGCATGGAGAGGGAGAGACCAAGTAGACAATGGGTGGAGGGGGGGGTGTTTGTAATTTTGTGCCTTTATCAAGGTAGGTTTCTTAGGGTTTTTATACTTCAACACACTAGACTCCCCCCCCCCCCCCCCCCGGAGGTTCCAATTTCCCACGGCACACCTGATGATCGCTCACGGCACACTAGTGTGCCCCAGAACACTGGTTGGGAAACACTGCATTAAGATATGCTTTGTAATTCCTATACAGAAATGTATAACTGATTTGATCTGTCTTTTGGTTTTGAGACCACAGACACCTTTTTGCTGCAGGTAAATGAACTGTTGAAATCTCCCACTTGGCTGAAGCACACTGAGAACTGAACTCTGCTTTTAAGGACAACAGGTTCTGCATGGCTTTGATACTGTTATGATACTTATGATGGTTATTTGACGGCTAAATATAAAGACATTCCTGTTGAAGAATAAATGTTATAATGATTTAATCAGAGTTATAAAATCCATCTTAAATTAACATTTTATGTAAGGTGCTCAAAGTGTCAGCCCTGACACTGTCAAACCACAGTGCTGCTAACCTCACTGAAAAGTTTATCTTAGATTTTCATAACACTTCTCTACTTTTGGAATCTTTACTCCTGTTAAGGGTGGTTCTATTATTATTTTTAAATTACAAAAGGAACAATTCCAGAATTATAAGTGCCTAAGGGTGTCCACCCATACACCTGTCTACAGAAGAGCTTTCCAAACTGTGTGTTGCAACATATTAATGTTCAGCTGCAGTCTGTAAGTGTGTTGAATGAACTTAAGTCTATGTGAAATAAATCATATACTAAAATATAAATGATAGGTTTTCATGGGATATGCAGCTTATTTGTGTACCCCTACATTTTGTTATTACAACTTATGAGTGTGTCCATAAAAGTCATTTTCAAGGGCAAAGTAACCCCCTCTCTCTGTGTATGTGTGTGTGTGTGTGTGTGTGTGTATGTATGTGTGTGTATATATATAGGATCCACAAGATCCTGTCGCTTACCTTTAAGGCCCTCCATGGTGCCGGCCCAGCTTATTTAAAAGACCGCTTGTCCGAACCAGCTCATTTAAGGTCGCCGCGCTCAGGAAACAGGGACCTTCTCCGCATCCCAGGTGTGAGTGAGGCCCGCCTCGACACCACGAGACGGAGAGCTTTTTCCATCGCGGCCCCTGTCCTTTGGAACTTGATGCCGGCGGATCAGAGAGCTATCCGGGACATGCCCCAGTTCCTGACCGCACTGAAGACCTGGCTCTTCCGAAAGGCTTATGGCTAAGGACACCTCCCAGACTTAGCCTGAGCTACTGGAACTATTTTAATTAATCTTTTTATTCTTTTAGCTTTTAACTATTGAATTCTTTTATGTGTTTTTGTGTGTAAGTCGCCCGGAGCACTGACGTGGAGGGCGACTCATAAATAATAAAATCAATCAATCAATCAATCAATCAATCAATATATATATATATATATATATAGCATTGCCATTTCTGACAGGAAAGGGACTTTGGATTTCTGGGTAGGCTAATGAAAATACCCACCCAATGCATAACTGCTGTGGAAAGGGCAAGTTCCACATGGGCGACATTTTGGAAAATAATAATAAAAAAATTAAACTACCACTATAGTAGTGCAGAACTTTCGAAACTGTGTGTTGAGACATGTTTGCATATTAGCTACAGCATTTTGATGTAACGAGAAATAACAAAAATCTTGGAAATGCACGTTATTATCTCACAAATCATACATTTTCTAAAAACAGAAATGAAAGATGTTAACAAAATACATTGTGTCCTCAAACACTTCATTATAAAAATTTATACAAGGAGTTGGTTTAACCTCCAGTTTGTGGTAAAACTGAACGACTATGTCGCGACATGATGCATACCTAAAAAAAGAGTGTTGCTGACTTGAAGTGTTTGGAAAGCTCCAATCTAAACAACATACCTTTAACACGGTTCCATAAATTTATCACCAACATGAAGTGTTTGGAAAGCTCTGGTCAACAGAGTGCCCATGAAAAAGGACCCTTCCCTGAGAGGCAGCAGCAGAGCAGCAGGAGTTCCCTCCCTCTTCCTAGCTGTCAAGTGATATACACGCAGCCCCCAAGTTACAAACATCTAACTTACAAATGACTTGTAGTTAAGAACGGGGCTGAGACAACAGGAAATGAGGGAAAATCTAGCCTTAGGAAGTGAAATCAACTCCTGGAAGAGTTCTCATGAGGGAAAGATGTCCAAACAGAAGTGCTGGTTATGACCTTTAAAGCCCTAGTTCAGGTCCAGGCTATTTGGCCAACCACATCCCCTTATACGAACCTGCCCAGGTGCTGAGATCATCAGGAGAGACCCTTATCTCAGTCTCACCTCCAACTCAAGCTTCGTTGGTGGGCACAAGAGAGCGGGCCTTCTCAGTGGCTGCCCCTGAATTCTGGAACCCCCTATATATACTGTATCAATATTGTTTTAGTAGAACTATATGGAAGTAGGATTTTATCTTGTTATTATTGCTATACTGTTATACTGTTGTGAATTTATGTGTTGTAAACCGTCCTGAGCCACCTCGGAAAGGACGGTATACAAATTGAAATTATATATATATAATACACACAAAGTCCCTGGTGGTTCAGTGGGTTAAACCACTGAGCCGCTCAACTTGCTGAGGTTGCAGGTTTGTATCCAGGGAGTGGTGTGAGCTCCCGCTGTTAGCCCCAGCTTCTGCCAACCTAGCAGTTCCAAAACATGCAAATGTGAGTAGATCAATAGGTACTGCTTCTGTGGGAAGGTAACAGTGCTCCATGCAGTCACGCCAGCCACATGACTTTGGAGGTGTCTATGGACAATGGACAATGCCGACTCTTTGGCTTAGAAATGGGGATGAGCACCAACCCCCAGAGTCGGACATGACTGGACTTAATGTCAGGGGAAAACCTTTACCTTTATACACACACACACAACTCTTCCCTATGCTATCCAAATGTGTGTGTGTATATATAAGGGTAAAGGTTTTCCCCTGACATTAAGTCCTAAGCTTTGGATAGCATAGGGAAGGGATAGACACACGTATGTATATATACACACACACACATAACTCTTCCCTATGCTATCCAAATGTGTGTGTGTGTGTATATACATACGTGTGTCTATCCCTTCCCTATGCTATGTGTCTATCCCTTCCCTATGCTATCCAAAGCTTATATATAAAATACCACAAGTGTGTTAGCCCTTCCCTAGGCTATCTATCTATATGTGTATGTGTGTGATATTGCCTCTATATATATATATATATATATATATATATATATATATCCCTTCCTTATGCTATTCAAAGCTTATATATAAAATACCACAGGAGTGTTAATCCTTCCCATAGCTATACACACACACACACACACACGTGTGTGTGTGTGTGTGATATAGCCTATACATACAGTATATCCCTTCCTTATGCTATTCAAAGCTTATATATAAAATACCACAGGGGTGTTAACCCTTCCCACAGCTATACACACACACACACACACGTGTGTGTGTGTGTGTGTGTGATATAGCCTATACATATATCCCTTCCTTATGCTATTCAAAGCTTATATATAAAATACCACAGGGGTGTTAACCCTTCCCATAGCTATACACACACACGTGTGTGTGATATACCCTATACATATATCCCCTCCTTATGCTATTCAAAGCTTATATATAAAATACCACAGGGGTGTTAACCCTTCCCATGGCTATACACACACATACATACATATATATGTGTGTGTGTGTGTGTGTGTGATATAGCCTATACATATATCCCTTCCTTATGCTATTCAAAAGCTTATATATAAAATACCACAGGGGTGTTAACCCTTCCCATGGCTATACACACACATACATATATATGTGTGTGTGTGTGTGTGTGTGTGATATAGCCTATACATATATCCCTTCCTTATGCTATTCAAAGCTTATATATAAAATACCACAGGGGTGTTAACCCTTCCCATGGCTATACACACACATACATACATTTATTTATTTATTTATTTATTTATTTATTTATTATTCGGGCTTCTATGCCGCCGACTCCCTGAGGCTCGCGGCGGCTTACAGGAGCCGAAGGGCACAGTAAAATACAGGCAATAAGCAGTTAAAAACAATTAAAAACAACAGCAGTACAGTAATTAATAACACAGTTAAAACAATGAACAGCACATCATCCTCAGAAGAACGAATAGATGGTGGGGCATGGGCAGGACTTACTCACCAAAGGCCTGCTTAAACAGGTATGTTTTACAGGCCCGTCTAAACGGGAGCAAGTCCTTCATAGCCCGAGTTCCGGCCGGGAGGGCGTTCCACAGCATAGGTGCTATGACAGAGAACGCCCTCCGGCGGGTAGCAGTCAGCCTTGCGAGTTTAGCTGAAGGTATCTCCAGGAGATTGGAGTCCTCAGACCGAAGTGATCTGTGTGTGTGTGTGTTTGTGTGATATAGCCTATACATATATCCCTTCCTTATGCTATTCAAAGCTTATATATAAAACTAGCTGTACCCGGCACGCGTTGCTGTGCCCTATGTAGGTGATGTGAGAATGTCTGGGTATGTATGTTGTTGAAATGATGTGAGCATGTGTGTTGTGTTTATATTTGTGTGTGTGTGTAGGTGTGTGTGGATATTTGGGGGGTATGAGTGTTTGTGTTTTGGTATGTGTGTGCATGTATATATATGTGTGTGTGTTTATGTGTGTGTGGATATTTGGGGGGTATGTGTGTTTGTGTTTTGGTATGTGTGTGCATGTATATATATGTGTGTGTGTGTATGTGTGTGTGGATATTTGGGGGGTATGTGTGTTGGTGTTTTGGTATGTGGTTGGATGTATATAGATATGTGTGTGTGTGTATGTGTGTGTGGATATTTGTGGGGTATGTGTGTTTGTGTTTTGGTTTGTGTTTGCATGTATATATATGTGTGTGTGTATGTGTGTGTGGGTATTTGGGGGTGTGTCTGTGTTTTGGTATGTGTGTGGATGTATTTGTGCCCTCTTTAGAGATGTGGAAGTGTGGGTATGTAAGGGTAGGAATTGATTTGTCAATGTGTTTTGTGTGTATATATATATGTATGTGCGTTTGTATGTGTGTGTGTATGTATGTGTGTGTGTTTGTGTGTGTCTGTGTATGTATGTGAGTATGTATGTGTTGGTGTGTCTGTATGTATGTGTATATATGTTTCTGTATGTGTGTATGTAGCCTTCCCCCTGTATCTGTCTGTTCCCCCCTCGTATCTCTCCCCTCCCCCTCTCTCTCTGTCTCACTTTCCCCCCTCTCTCTCCCCCTCCTGTCTCTCGCTGCCTGATTCCCCCCTTCTCTTTCCCCCCCCTCTTTCTGTCTGTGTCACTCCCCCCCTCTCTCTCCCCTGACCCTCTCTCAGGCCTCCCCTGTGTCTGATTACCTCCCGCCGTGTTCCCCGCGTTTGCGGCGGGCGCGCCCGAGCTTACCTTATTTCAGGCGCGTCCACCGCAACCGTGTGGGACACGCCGGAGGGCGGGAGGCAGGGCTGGAGATCGGCGCACCGCCCTCCGCCCTGTCCCCCCCGGGTCCAGCGGCCACACCCGAAAGCAGGTAAGCCCCCGAGCGTACCTTCTTTCAGGCGCCGCCGCCGCAAACACGGGGGACACGGAGGAGGGCGGAGCGCCGATCTCCGGGCCTGGCTCCCGCCCTCCTCCGTGTCCCCCGTGTTTGCGGCGGCGGCGCCTGAAAGAAGGTAAGCTCGGGGGCTTACCTTCTTTCTGGTGTGGCCGCTGGAACCGTGGGGACCGGGCGGAGGGCGGTGCGCCGATCTCCGGGCCTGCCTCCCGCCCGGGCGCGCAGGGGCAGCATCGTAGGCGGGCCGCCCCTTTGTGTCTGCTGGGAAGTGCGGCGTTTTCTACTACATTTCCCAGAAACCCCGGCATGGCCACTTCCAGTTCTTGCGGAGGTTTCTGGGAAGCGTAGTTTTGCGGCCTAGAGCTGCTCTGGGACCGGGGACGTGTGTTCCATGGCGAGGAGGTGTTTTTGGGGTTGGGGGTCTGCGACGGCCCGGGTGTGTGGGGAGAGTGGGTGACGGGATGGGTTGGTGGGTTTGGGGGGGGGCGTTGTGCGCCTGCGCGGTTGTTCTCCCTCTCTCCTGCGCTCGCGGGCAGCGCAGAACGGGAGTCTATGGGCGGTTTTTGGAGGCTGTTTTTTGGGGGGTTGCTATTTAGGGAGGTGGGTTTTTTTGGGTTATGTCTGTACCTCGTGGTCTGGGGGAATGTGTGTCGTGGGATTTGTGTTTGGGGGGGTTATGGTTTGGCCGTGCATATCCTTCTTTGCACGACCACGTCTCCTTTATATATATAGATACCACAGGGGTGTTAACCCTTCCCATAGCTATACACACACACACACCCGTGTGTGTGTGATATACCCTATACATATATCCCCTCCTTATGCTATTCAAAGCTTATATATAAAATACCACAGGGGTGTTAACCCTTCCCATGGCTATACACACACATACACATATGTGTGTGTGTGTGTGTATGTGTGATATAGCCTATACATATATCCCTTCCTTATGCTATTCAAAGCTTATATATAAAATACCACAGGGGTGTTAACCCTTCCCATAGCTATACACACACACACGTGTGTGTGTGATATACCCTATACATATATCCCTTCCTTATGCTATTCAAAGCTTATATATAAAATACCACAGGGGTGTTAACCCTTCCCATGGCTACCCAAAGCATAGGGTAGGGTTAATACCCCTGTGGTGTTTGTTTTGCTGTGTGTGCCCCTGTTCAGAAGAGTTCACCTCACTTTGTGTCAGATACACACACACACACACACACACACACCTTTAAAATGTACCTGTGGCATCGGAAACACAAATTCAACTGCAGAAGAGACCTACAGAAGCTGCCTTGTCCCTAGCTTGGGCTCTGCTGCCTGTCTTTGGGGGAAAGTGTGGTTGTGCTCCTCCTGGGCTCAGTGAACGGGCTGAGGATGGAGAGTTCGTCATTGGTCCGAAAGGGAGGGAGGGAGGGAAAAGGCGGGAGTTGTAGTCCACCAGGAAGGGCTAAGTGACCCGGAGAGCTAAGTGAGCCACGCCGTGGCTCAGGGCAAGCCACTCACTCACCTGCATCTGGGAGTTGAAGTCGGTGAGGTTGGTGTTGTAAGTCCAGGCGGCGAGGTTGCTGTCGAAGAAGACGGTCTCGGCGGAGGTGTTGTACTCCTGGGCGAAGAGCCGGGCGCCTTCCTCGGTGGGCGCGGGGCTGGCCGGGGGCAGGAGGGAGGCGTCCAAGGCCAGCGCCGCCCCGCAGCACAGCAGCACCAGCACCAGCAGCGCTCGCGCCAACAGCTGCGGCATCTTCGCCGTCCGAAAAGGCGGGCGCAGGCTTGGCGGCGGCTTATATAGAGGCGCCCGCCCGCCCGCCCGCCTTCCTCTTTCCCCCGCCACAACGGCAGTCAGTCACCCGCTGGGAAGGACGGCCCCTCGCCTTGCCAAAGTCCACTCAGGGCCTCGCCGTCACGGAGCGGGCGGGAACTCGAGTGGCGGAGGCAGAAACACTCAGGGAGAGAGAGAGGGGGCTGTGGGAGCCGTGAGGGGGAAAGGGAGAAGAGAGACCCGCCGTCGCTGTGAGGAGGACTGAGAGGAACTGAGAGGACAAGACTCTCCTGCTGCAAGACTTCCTTATTCCCACTAAACATTCCAAGTGTTTGGAAGAGGAGATTACCACACAGCAGTGTTTTTCAACCTTTTTTTGAGCCGCGGCACACTTTCTACATTTACCAAATCCTGGGGCACACCACCAACCAAAATGACACAAAACGACACTCTAACACAGTAATACATAGAGTTAATATGTTTTTAAATGTATTTATACACTCAGTGTGAAACCTGGGCCTGTTTCGATGAACACAACATAGATCAGTGTTTCCCAACCTTTTTTGAGCCGCGGCACACTTTCGACATTAAAAAAAATCCGGGGGCACACCACCAACCAAAATGACACAAAATGACACTCTAACACAGTAAAGAACGGCTGGGGGGTGGTGGCCTGCTGGGAGTGCCAAAGCCGGGGGAGGCGGCGGGGCCATGCCACACCATGCCCCACCCCCCCCCAGCTTCAGCTCCCAGCAGCTGCTCCAGCCTTGAGGGGCAGTGCCAAGTCAGCGGTGCCAGAGCCAGCACAATGCTGGCTTGGCACTGTCCCCTCAAGGCTGGAGCAGCTGCTGGGAGTGCCGAAGCCGGGGGCAGAGCCAGGCCGCGCCATGCCCCGCCCCCTCCCCCCAGCTTCAGCTCTCCTACAGAGGAGGAGCATGAGCGGTGGACAGGCTTCAGTGGGCGGGGCTCCTCCTCCACGCGGCTTCAGCGAGCGAGAGGTGAGAGTCATGGTGGGAGTCATGGCGGATTGGAGGCTGGCTGGGGAAACGGCCGAAGGAGGCAGCGCCCCGGTCCCTTCTTCTTTTTCTTTGCCACTGCTCGGCCCTTCCTCCTCCCCCAAGCAGCAGGAGTTCGGCAGGAGGGGGGGAGGAAGGGGGGCAGAGAGCTTTTCTCGCGGCACAGCAGGAGGTCCGTCACGGCACACTAGTTGAGAAAGACTACTCTAACACAGTAATACATAGAGTTAATATGTTTTTAAATGTATTTATACACTCAGTGTGAAACCTGGGCCTGTTTCGATGAACACAACATAGATCAGTGTTTCCCAACCTTTTTTGGGCCGCGGCACACTTTCGACATTAAAAAAATCCGGGGGCACACCACCAACCAAAATGACACAAAATGACACTCTAACACAGTAAAGAACGGCTGGGGGGGGGGGGTGGCCTGCTGGGAGTGCCAAAGTCGGGGGAGGCGGCGGAGCCATGCCGCGCCATGCCCCGCCCCCTCCCCCAGCTTCAGCTCTCCCAGCAGCTGCTCCAGCCTTGAGGGGGAAGTGCCAAGCCAGCGGTGGCAGAGCCAACACAATGTTGGCTTGGCACTGTCCCCTCAAGGCTGGAGCAGCTGCTGGGAGTGCCGAAGCCAGGGGGGAGGAGGTGGAGGCAGGCCGGGCCATGCCCCGCCCCCTCCCCCAGCTTCAGCTCTCCCACAGAGGAGGAGCATGAGGGGTGGACGGGCTTCAGTGGGCGGGGCTCCTCCATGCAGCTTCAGCGAGCGAGGGGCGAGAGTCATGGCAGGAGTCATGGCGGATTGGAGGCTGACTGGGGAAACAGCCAAAGGAGGCAGCGCCCCGGCCCGTTCTTCTTTTTTCTTCACCACCGCCCGGTCCTTCCTCCTCCTCCCCCAAGCAGCAGGAGTTCGGCAGGAGGGGGGGAAGGAAGGGGGGCCAAAAGCTTTTCTCGCGGCTCAGCAGGAGGTCCACGGCACACTAGTGTGCCACGGCACACTGGTTGAGAAACACTGCCATAGATATCCCAGCAGGAATGGCAGAAAGACACACACAAAGGTCTTGCTCAACAGCTGTTAGTCATCATGGGAAAACTTCGGCCCTCTGGGTGCTTTGGACTTCAACTCCCACCATTCCTAACATCCTGAGGCCCTTTTCTGCTTAAGTGGCTGAGGGGGAAAAGGAAAAGGGCCTGAGGCTGCTAGGAATGGTGAGAGTTGGAGTCCAAAACACCTGGAAGGTCCAAGTTTGACCATGCCAGCTTTCAATACCATGGCCACATCTATCTTCAGCCTCTGGCAGGTTGAATATATGTGATTATGTGATTTTCTACCTTGTCGCTATGATTACGGTGCTGCTTCTTTAAATTGTCTGCAAACTGTGTTATTGTGGGGATCCCTGAACTGACATTGGATAACATCGTGAGGATACACTTTGTGTTTTGCACTCACTTCCGTGATTTCATCAAATATCGTGAGTTTTCCATAGAGGAGCGCTCCGTGAACTCGCTACTTCCTGGTTCGCAACTCCTCCGCTCTTTGTGGCAACCACGCTGAACTACCTTATGTAAGACTTTTGATTTTCTCCAGCAGGATTGGGTACTTGGAATGTGTTTTTTCCGTATGATTATGTATTGTGCATTTTGTACTGTGACGTAGTGGCGCTCCTTTAATAAGTAAAGGTATTGGAGGTTCCAATTTCCCACGGCACACCTGATGATTGCTCACAGCACACTAGTGTGCCCCGGCACACTGGTTGGGAAACACTGCCATACAGGACAGGCATAGACTCCGTTTTGACATTAAAGGGATGGTTTCCTTACCTCCATCACACACTAGCAGGGACGAAGCCAGAAATATTATTATAATAATAATAATAATAATAAACAACTTTATTTATAACCTGCCCCCATCTCCCCAAAAGGGACTTGGGGCGGCTAACACAGCAAGGGATAGAGAAAAAAAAATCATAACAAAATATATAAAATGACAAATAGGATAAAACAGTATGGCAACACACATAATATAATCAACACAGCGGACGGGCGAGAAGTATAGGATAAAATGTTAGAAGGTTAAAATTGGGGTGGTGTGGGGTGTTTGAAACAAATGATGAAAACTAGATCAATAACACAAAATTCATTCTACACAGGATTCATTCAACATTTTTATATAGGTAAAGATAACAATTTCTACATTTTTATATAGGTAAAGGTAACGATTTCCCAGAGTCAGACACGAAGTCCAGTCATGTCTGATTGTGGGAGTTGGTGTTCATCTCCATTTCTAAGCCGAAGAGCCAGCGTTGTCCGTAAACGCCTCCAAGGTCATGTGGCCGGCATGATTGAATGGTGCGCTGTTACCTTCCCACCGGAGCGGTACATATTGATCTCAAACTTGCTTGTTTCCAAATTGCTAGGTTGGCAAAAGCTGGGGCTAACAGCAGGAGCTCCCCCCGCTCCCCAGATTCAAACCTGCGACCTTTCAATCAGAAAGTTCATCAGCTCAGCGGTTTAACCCAATGTTTCCCAAATTGAGCCTCTCCGCTTGGAAATGATTTTTTTACTGTTTTACTGGATTTTTTGAGAGTTTCTCTCCCCCCCCCCCCAAGGAACTGGTTATAACAACTTCATGACATCCATAGTGAACTGGAAGCAAGTTTCACTCAGGGTGAAATTTCACAAAGGTCTGGAGAACAAGCTCTATGAGGAGCGACTTGAAGAGCTGGGCATGTTTAGCCAGAAGAAGAGAAGGCTGAGAGAAGACATGATAGCCACGTATAAATATGTGAGAGGAAGTCATATATATGTTGTGTTCATCGAAACAGGCCCAGGTTTCACACTGAGTGTATAAATACATTTAAAAACATATTAACTATATGTATTACTGTGTTAGAGTGTCATTTTGTGTCATTTTGGTTGGTGGTGTGCCTAAGAATTTTGTAAATGTAAAAAATGTGCTGCGGCTCAAAAAAGGTTGAAATACATTGGTTTAACCCACTGTACCACCGGGACTCCCACAGTTTTTATATAGACTTAATTAAATCAAGACTTAATTAAAACTATTTATATTTTAGTTACAAACGTTAACGTCTTTTTTTTAAAAAAAAACCTTGAAAATGACTGAATTACCAATTTAGTGGTTACAAAGGAATACCAAACATCTGTTGGAAACACTTGAAAACTGATCTTGCCAAAGATCTCCTGAAATTCTTTCACAGATTCTGTGTGCATCTCCCTGACCTATTCTAAGAGACTGTCAATGTGTTGCAGACTACAGAAAATCTACTCTTTGTACATTTTTGCTAAACTGAAGGGATGATGGCAGAAGCATTCTTAGAATTTATATAGATATTACAAATTCAGCATTCAGAACAGCTAAAAAGAAGGCGTCCAGCTTGGGAAGAAGTCTCACTGTTGTATAGAGCAGTGTTTGCCAACCTTTTTTGAGTCGCGGCACACTTTTAACATTAAAAAAATCCAGGGGCACACAACCAACCAAAATGACACAAAATGACACTCTTAACATAGTAAAAAATGGCTGGGGGGATGGTGCCCTGCTGGGAGCAGCTGCTGGGAGTGCCAAAGCCGTGGGGAGGGGGCAGAGCCAGGCTATGCCATGCCCCCCCCCCGGCTTCAGCTCTCCCAGCAGCTGCTCCAGCCTTGAGGGGGCAGTGCCAAGCCAGCGGAAAGACATATCCTGGGCCTTGCAGGACAGAATGATGCCCCCATGGGTGCTGCTAGTTTGGATCTATTGGGCTGCAATGGTTCAGGATTGTTGGCAGAGGGGGGTTCCCCCTTTTGTGGTATGTGGCATGGTCTCTGGATCCGGTTTGTGTACCTCCCCCCTTTATCAGTGAGGGGGAGTGCACTGGTGGTAGGGGTGCGAGAGTACTGGTGTCCTAGGCTGGAAACAGTCAGCTCACTGCCAGGGACCTCTACTGTTGTGAAGCATGGCTGCCAACCCTGTTTCTCATTGTAACCAATAAACAAGTTGTGGCCTTTGGTTATCCCAAGCCATTGTATCTGTTTTCTTTGCAGGTTCCTAGCAGGGGAGGTTGGTCATCACTGCCCACGCAAATGCCCCACTCGACCTACCGGACAGGGAGGTTGCGGCGGCTGGTGCACCTCACCTTCCATCCATTTTCTTTCACCGCTTTGTGTGAGAGCTCTTGTGAAGGAGAACCCTAAAGAGAGGATGGTGGGTGAGGTGCGCCAGCCACCACAACCTCCCTGCCCATTAAGTCAGGCAGGTCATATCCTGGCAATGGAGTCTATGGATTTTGCACTAATTGAGCTTTCAACTGGTCATCAGTAACAGTCTTGTTCAAATAAAGTCCAAGGTCTCACAATGACACAGCTTCTTGTCTGTGCTCCTGTTCCATGGTTTCTTTGGCAGGGCTTGAATTAGATCAGTTGTTCTCAACATGTGGTCCCCAGATGTTTTGGCCTACAACTCCCAGAAATCCCAGCCAGTTCACTAGCTGTTAGGATTTCTGGGAGTTTATTTATTTATTTATTTATGACATTTCTTCCTTCCCCTTTCTCACCCCGGATGGGATTCAAGGCAGATTTACATACAGGCAACAATTTGATGCCCTAAAACTCAATGTACACTTAAATAAATATTAAAATAGAATTCAAAAGTACATTAAAACAATTAAAACATTTTCAAACAATAGATTCAGAGTTAAACACGTAATCCATGAGCGCAATCTGGGCTGTTCCGATGTCTATGTATCTATTGTACAAGTTCTCTAAAGGCTTGGTCACAAAGCCATGTTTTCACTCTCTTGCAGAAGATCAGAAGGGAGGAGGCTGATCTAATATCTAACAGAAGGGAGGGACTTCCACAGGTGAGGGACCACCACTGAGAAGGCCCTGTCTCTTATCTCATCCAATTGCACCTGCGAGAGAGGAGGAACAAGAGCAGGGCCTCCCCAGATGATCTTAAACTCCATGGTATTTCAGAGAGAGAGAGAGAGAGAGAGAGAGAGAGAGAGAGAGAGAGAGAGAGAGAGAGAGAGAGAGAGAGATGTTCGGACAGATAAGCTGGACTAGATCCATTTAGGGCTTTATAGGCTAAAGCCAGCACTTTGAATTGTGCTTGGTAGCAGATTGGCAGCCAGTGCAGCTGACATACCAGGTTGAAGAGTTGGAATTGAAGGCCAAAACATCTGGGAACCCACAGGTTGAGAATCACTGGATTAGATGAACCAGTGGTAGACACCTCAGTTTTCACCTGCAGCCCGGGTGTGCATATTCTGGGGTCATAATCAGTACCAGCTGCTGGAATGGTTCCCAACCTGCTGCCTTCTTGGTCTTTAATTTTTTTCCTTTTGCCACAAATTCAAAAATGTTTATTTGCTTTGATAGATGTTTGGGCATCTCCTGCTGGGAAATCCCTGCCAATACATGCCAAGGGCAGAAAGAGCACAAACTGTAGGGTGAATCCCTGGGACAAAGGCATAGCAATGGGAACCGGGGGGGGGGACCATTAGGAACCTGCTTCCTCAAGATGAAACAAGGAACAGGGGGGGGGGGGGTGTAAAGCAGCCTTAAATAGCCTGGAGCTCCACCCCTGTCAACCAACCCCACCAAGTCTGGTCTCCTTCATGGGGGCCTTTGAATTCCTCCCTGCACCTTAGGCTTTGCCTGCTAGTTAGTGATGAGCCAATTTGGTTGCTTTCACTATATTGGTTATTGTAGTGAATGCAATGTAAATAGGTGGAAAGGTAAAGTAATGACTGTGTGAATAAATTGTCAAACTGTGGTTGAGATAGTGCTTGCAGTTCTGGAGGGACTTTTAATTTTTGCTTCTCATAGACTTAGCATGGGAATTTGGTTAACCAGTTAAAATTCATGAGTAAATCAGTTTTTTTAACCTGAATTTTGGGGGAGGGGGTTAAAGCCTTAACCCCCCCTCCCTCCTTGGCTACATTCCTGCACACTAGCAAACTATTATTCATTTATTTTATTTATTTATTGCATTTTTACCCTGTTCTATCTCAACCCCGGAGGGGGATCAGAGCGACTTCCAAATTGGCAATATTAAATGACGCATTAAACATAAAACCATACAAATACAAAATACATTATGCATTAAAATTATTAAAATCATAAAACGATAGCATACAAATACATTAAATAATCCATTAAACATTGCACGTAGACCCGAAAGCATAACCGAGAAGGCGTTCCAATTACATTCCATTCACTTCTTAGCTGCATGTTGCTCTGTACTATTCTCCAAACACTGCATATTAGAACAGGACAAATAATACTCCAAGATCAAATTTTTCAGCAAAAACGTTTTGTTGTAATAGTTAATTGGAAAGAAAATCACATAAATCCCTTCATTATAAAACATTGTTTCTTAAACAGAGTTCATTAAATCCATTCAGCTGAGAGAAAGGAGAAATTAGAAAATGAGCAACTTTTATAATTATCCATTCTTTTCCAGGAAACTGGGGGGCAAACCATTTGCTAACACATAGAGAGATGTCTGAATATTCCATTGAGGTCTGAAAAGTATTTCTTCTCTAAGTGTAATTGACCATTTTTTCTTAAGAAGGAAACAGTCAGTAATAAAGATGAACTGCAGGCCAAATTGAAAACCTTTAAATTATGCAGAGATCCTCTGTGGATAAAGGATGCTGTCTTCTATGGACATTAAGCCTTTACATGTGGGTCTCAAAAACTGAGGAAACATAAGGGCAGATTTAGCATGCATGTGCCCAATCTCCTTTCTTACATTATGTGGCGGAATCCCTAAAAGACCTAAATATGGCAAAGGCACCTAGGACCTCTGTATTTGCTTGCTTTTAGAATGTATGAGTACTTGTTCTTTAATTATGATGAAATATAATTTGCACAAGGGCTTAGAAAGGGTGTTTAACTATTAGTATTTTTCAGGAGAAGGGCAAGTCTCCCTTTTTGTTGATCTCATCCACTCCCTCTTTAAGGGCACATCTACACAGACACTATAATGCAGCTCACAATTGATTTAGGAGTAATTGGTTTTGCTGCATGAGTGACTAGACCAGTGTTTCCCAACCAGTGTGCCATGGCACACTAGTGTGCTGTGAGCGATCATCAGGTGTGCTGTGGGAAATTGGAACCTCCAATACCCTTTCTTCCCCCTCCTGCCAAACACTTTTTCTTCTCCACTCGGGCTCCCTTCTTCCCAGCCTCACTCTGCTCGCTTTGCCTCGCTTTGCTCTGGGGCGAGTTTGCACAGTAGCGCCCGCACGGGTCACGTCTTCCTCCCTCCCCCTCCCCTCCTGAACACGCTCACGCTGTCCGCTCGGAGGAAGAGGTCTCTGTCGAAAGCTGGCATGGGCAAACTTGGACCTTCCAGGTGTTTTGGACTCCAACTCCCACCATTCTTAGCAGCCTCAGGCTCTTTTCCTTCCCCCTCAACCACTTAAGCAGGAAAGGGCCTCAGGCTGTTAGGAATGGTGGGTGTTGAAGTCCAAAGCACCCAGAGGGCTGAAGTTTTCCCATGCCTGTTTTAGGGACCTTAAAGTGGTGAGCCTCCTTCCAACATTGTGATTCTGGATAGAAAACAAACAACAACATAACATAACATTGTTTGAGTCCACAGTGCTCTCTGGGTGTACGTGAACTACAACTTCCAAACTCAAGGTCAATTCCCAAGCAAACCCTTTCAGTACTTTCTGTTGGTAATGAGAGTTCAAGCTGTTCAAAACTTTATTACGGTCACAGACCAGCACAAAGCGGGCACAAGCGCCCTAAGAGGAGAAGGACAACTCCCCAGTAAACAGTTATTTAAAATCAGACTAAAAATCAGTATAAAAATATATTTTAAAAGACAGGATATTGTTGCCTTACGATGTCAATCATCACCCGTCTGATATTAAGGGCAGCAGCACAGAACTTAGCAACACTGTAAGTCATTGCAGTGTTAGAGTCCGAAAGCAGCAGGGTGAATAACATCTTTCAATGAGAGTTCAATATGCCAAGTTTGGTTCAATTTCATTGTTGCAAGAGCTCAGGATGCTCTTTGTGTGTTAACTATAAATCCCAGAAACTGTAACTCCCAAATGTCAAGGTCTATTTTTCCCAAACTCCATCTGTGTTCACATTTGGGCATATTGAGTATTCATGCCAAGTTTGGTCCTAATCCAACATTGTTTGAGTCCACAGTGCTCTCTGGATATAGGTGAACTACAATTCCAAAACTCAGGGTCAATTCCCACCAAACTCTTATAGCATTTTCTCTTGGTTATGGGAGTTCTGTGTGGGAAGTTTGTGTCTTTCTACCATTCCTACCAGGATTCCTATGTTGTGTTCATCGAAACAGGCCCATTTCACACTGAGTGTATAGATACATTAAAAAACATATTAACTATATGTATTACTGTGTTAGAGTGTCATTTTGTGTCATTTTGGTTGGTGGTGTGCCCCAGGATTTTGTAAATGTAAAAAATGTGCCGCGGCTCAAAAAAGGTTGGGAAACACTGCCCTAGTGTGATATTAGTCTGTTATCTTCTATGTAAGTGAATATTGTACTATTTATTGCTTTATTATAATGCTTACTGATATTATATAACCAGCTTTTATTATATAACCAGCTGTTTTAACAAATGATTGTACAGAAGTACATAGCCCTTAATTAGTGTGCAATAACTTTTTTTGATTGTCATCTTAAAGCTGGAGCAGACAGGACTAAATGCTTTGCCCTTTCCTGGAAACATCTGTTCCCTACTTTTAATTGCATCTTGTCTGAATAAACAGTTTTATGTAACTCAAAAGCTCATATGCCATATTGTGAACTTTCATCCTGATAGAGAAATTGCTTTACAGTCATTGTACTTATTTGCTGTGTTTCAAAACATATAATCATGCATGATCTGCTTTTGTGCTGTGAGTGCTGTTTTGGCATTTAGGACTCCATTTTTAAGCATATAGTTGGTGGGCCATTTCAACCATAGAAAATAGGGGATATTCTATTTAGTCAGAGAGTTGGTATAGGGAAGTTGTTCTGGACTCTCAAAGATATGAAGAGCTGTTTCCTAGTTTAATAAGGGTTAGGGCAGTGGTTCCCAACCTTTTTTTGGACCAGGGACCACTTTGACCAGGGACTACTCTCCAACATTAGTACCGAAAGGATTGTGAATCCGTTTTTGGTCAACTTTAGATTCCGTTTGGTTATTTGGGGTACTGATTCAGAAAATTATATTGGATAGACCACATCAGCTATAGTTTCTGATACAGAACATATGCCATCCAGTAGTCACCATCTGTTCATCCACAGAAAACCATATTTAATAATCTAGAGCTGGTGTGGTTTATTCAAGGCAATTTTCCGAGTCAGCACCCCAAATAACCCCAGGAACATGCCTAAAAATGAAGTCACCAAGGTGGCCTCTCTTCCAGGTGCCACATGAAACAGCTCCGCTCAGGGGGAGGGAGGAGGAGGAGAAGTAGCAGTCAGGACGCTTGTTGTTGTGCTTTTTGTGGGTATTCGGCCTCTCCCCTTATGGCATCCCCATTGCCGTGGCACTATAAGAGGGTTTTGCGATACCAGTCACTCTCATTGCAATGGAGTAGTAACAGTGAGGCCATGGACCATATTTTAGTTCTTGCATACCACTGGTAGTCCATGGGAACCAGTGGGTTAGGATAACTACATATAGAGTAGCTGTAATAGTCAGAAGGATGCAGCTATAGGTAGTTTCAGTCATTTTATTCCAGTTTATGGGACTGTGGTGCAGCTGGCTGTGTGTCTGCTGCATTAAAGATCACTACCGACTGAAAAGTCATGAGTTCGAAGCCAGCCTGGGTCGGAGTGATCTTCCGGCCAATTGTGTAGATTGTTGTCAACCTTTGCAACCCGAAAGACAGTTGCACCTATCAAGTAGGAAATTTAGATACCATCCATGTATGGGGAGGCTAATTAAACAAAAAAATTACAAGGCCATAAAAAATCTCCAGCAAAAGCATATGGGGAATGTGGAAAGTACTTCATCAGTGTCACAGATGGATGGTGAAGTGACAGCTCCCCTGGTAGCCAGAATTTGGAATGTTAAATAGCCTCTGACTGTCTGTCTATATGTGTTGTGTGTCTATGGCATTGAATGTTTGCCATGTAAGTGTACATTGTAATCCGCCCTGAGTCCCCTGCGGGGTGAGAAGGGCGAAACATAAATACTGTAAATAAATAACTAAATAAATTAAACTGCAAGGGGTGAGAGCTATGGCTGTGCTTTTCCCACTTGACGTGTAGCTGAATGTCGGTTTGGGCCCACTTCTTTGTCTGATTTTTAAGCAACTCTAATGTGTGACTTCAAAGGAAATCTTTTAGATTTGCATTAGCTGAATAAGAATAGTCAAACAACAAGGCAAGGATGGGAATCATGCTGCTCTCCAAATGTCACTAGGTAGTGACTCTAGCCAGCACAACCAATGGTGAGAACTTTGGAAGCTACAATCAAGTACAACTTGCTGGGGAGTATGATTTCATCTCTACCTAGAAAGAAATATATTCTCCAGAGATGTTGTCCCAACATATCCCATACTTATGTGTTTTGTAGATATTATGTTTTCCCACAAGTATTTGGGGAATGGCTGTTCCCTATGTGAAGGGTGACATATAAAAACATAATTCACAAAACACAAGATATTTGAGAAAGGTGTTTTAGTTTCGGTGTGCAAGAAGGCTTTCTCAGGCCCCATCTACACTGTCATTATATATGGGCATACAATCCAGTTAAGTGCAGTTAAACTGCATTATATGAGTTTTAAAAAATACACTCTTTATTTTAAAATAAACCATTAACATGATACAATTGCATTATTATATCGATTATTCCCAGCTTTAACTTTGTGAATATACAGCTTTGTCAATTCTCTTGCTTTCAGTTATTTTAATTTTAACCATTACATAGAGTTCTTGTGGTAGTGTTTTCTAATTATTTATCTTAATTTTTTCTTGTTCTTTAGTGGTTTGCGTTTGCCATTGATTTTGCACATGCATCTAACAATTGATTTCCATGTATTTTCAAATAAGTCCTCTTTTGTTTAACTCTTTGCTACTCTTGATTTATAGGTTAACTTTTCCAATAGAGCCATAGTCCATATTTTATTTAGCTGAACTGCATTATATGAGTCTACACTGATCATATAATGCAGTTCAATCGGCATTATAATGACAGTATAGATGGGGCCCCCAATGGTTGCTTCTAGACTCAGGAACATTTTGTAATGAAGGTTTGATTGAATACCTTTTTGGACCCATCTATGCCACCATATAATGCAGTTTCTAAATATTGTTAAACTGCATTCTCAAACTGAATTATATGGCAGTGTAGATGGGGCCTATGTCATCCCTTCAGACAACATTCAAACTACAGGTATATCAATAAATAAAGCATATAAGGGAAGAAATACCAGTGGAGTTCTGGTTCTTTGTTCCTTCCACGCTACATCAACTCTTAAGGTACTTTGCAAAGGACAGCTGTTGCACACCAAAGCCACTGGCGAAGTCAGTAACATTAAACCCCATCTGTATTTTTGGGTCTTTATAGTTCACTGTTCACAGCCTTAGCTGGATCTCACCAAGACAAGGATTCACAGGCTTCCCCATGCTCTTCCCAGAGTGCCTTGGGATCTATATCCTGTTTGTTTTTGTTGTTTAGTGTTCTCAAGTATGCTGTGGCTAATGGCTACTTTGTCCTAGGGTTGTTGTTTTGTATTTAGATAAGGTTTTCCACTACTTTTATTTATTTCCACCATTTCTACCCCACTCTTCTCAACCCCCAAGGGGGGGACTCAGAGTGGCCTAACAACGGCAACAATTTGATGCCAAAAACACAGTATACATATAATAGAAAACCAAAAACAGTCAGAATTAAAATACATTAAAATACAGTTAGCATTAAAATACATTAAAATACAATTAGCATCAAAATACATCATATACATTCACATAAGTTAAAAACAGTATTCCGTCCATAATAGAAGCATTGGGCCATGTCCACCAGCTTGCCATTACAATCCAATCTAAAGTGCTGCATCGTGCTAGTGTGCAAACGCCTGGTCCCATAGCCAGGATTTCACTTTTTTCCTGAATGCCAGGAGGGATGGGGTTGATCGTATATCAATTGGGAGTGTGTTCCACAGATGGGGAGCCACCACCGAGAAGGCCCTATCTCTCGTCCCCACCAACCGCATTTAAGAAGTAGGCGGGAGCGAGAGCAGGGCCTCCCCGGATGATCTTAAATTACGAGGTGGGATGTAGCGGCTGATGCGTTCGGACAAGTAAGCTGGGTCAGAACCGTATAGAGCTTTAAAGGTCAAAACCAGCACTTTGAATTGAGCTCGGAATTGGAGCTGACACAACAGGGGAGTGGTATGCTCCCTGTATGTAGCTCCAGCCTTTCCTCTAAGGCTGAGAGAATCTGATTTCCTGAGATCATCCAAGAAGTTTCCATGGCTGAGTGACAACTTGAACTCAGTCCTACTCCAATACTCAAACCGCTACAACTATCTGGCCAACGTTTAATAATTTTTTTAATAACATAACAAGCTGGAAGTTGACCATATATGGAGGATGGTGTTCTCTCAGATTAAAAAAAACAATAGAGGGATTTTTAAAAATGCACATTTTTCCACATTCATGGCGGGCTCCACACACACACACACACACACACACACACACACACAGAGCAGATGTGGAGTAACAGCTGTACAGGCACCCCCAAAATATGAACAAGATAGATACTGTAGGTTTGTCCTTAAGTTGAATTTGTATGTACATTGGAGCAAGTACATTTTTAAGTATAACTCCAGCCAAGAGTTTGAGTCTTCTGCAGGAGAGATAAAGCGGGGTATACATAAATTATATACCGTAAGTGCTTTGGATAGCATAGGGAAGGGATGACACCCCTGCAGTGTTTGTTTAGCAATCTGTGTGCCTGTTCAGAAGATTTCACCTCACTTTATGTCCCTATGATATTTGGACTTTGAAAAAAATATGACTTGTTGTGGAAGTGAGGATTGGTGATAAAGCTTCAGTGGAGACAACTTTTCCTCATGAGAACTCTTTCAGGAGTGGATTTCCCTTCCAAGGGGTACATTTCTCTCACTTCCTGTTGTCTCACCCCTGTTCTTAATTCTGAGTCATTTATAAGAATGTTGTTTGTAAGCCAGGGACAGTAGTAGGTGAAGACCCTTTATGCCATCAGGCTTTCAAAACTAAGGTGTTCAAAGAATTTTTTTAAAGTGTGCTACACTGTTTTAACTGTACAATTTTATACTGCTTTTAAACAATTTAATTATATAGTTTAAATTCATCCAAGAGTTGTTTTTCTTCTTCTTCTTTTTCTATTTTAATGCTGTCTTTGATAGTTTAAAACTATACTGTATTTGTTTTCATTCGTAAGCTGCTTCACAATGGCTGCAAACAAGATCCTCCTGGAAGCAGCAATCATTTGAGGAGAGGACTTTCCTATTTGGCTGCAAGGCCTGACAGTTTGGGTTTCTCACCACAGCGAAGCTTGAACCTGACAGCTGGCACGAGGGGACCTGTTTTACTTGGAAGCCTCAATGTACTTGCTGCCAATTTTTGCCTTGGAGACAAAACTAAAGAGATGGAACATCTGTCATGTCGAGGAGAGCCCTTGGAGAGCATTCAGAAATTGGGGGGAGGGGGGGATCAACTGGGTAAGCAAGTAAATTCCCACCCCTACTTGGTCTATCTCCCCCAGACAGCCATGATGAAGTGGAGGTGGGCAGCACACCAAGTCGACTGGCAATGCTAACTGCCTCCCACGCAAACAGTTGTGCCACTTTGCTGCTGTTGTCCTACTTAAACTTCTGTTTCGTTCCCTGAATGGTTGGCAGAAGTGGGAAAGAAAAAGAGGTATATGTGAAGTGACAACACTTGCCGCCTTCCCTCCCTCTTTGGTTTATGTGTTTCTGGGCCATGTGAGCATGTCCCAAATTTGATCAAAGGCCACCGGTATACAATTCTTCATTTTAAAGCAAGTTGTTAAAAGCACGATAGCCCAGGGCTTGTCTTTGCTACTCTTTTCAGACATCTTTTATTCTGCAGAGACCTACCTTATTCCTGTGCCTCAGCTCTCATTTTAGAAAGGTTGCCATAGCTCATGTTTAGCACACTTCATGGATATGCAGAATCCGTATTTCCACATTAAGGAACATGGAACAAATTATAGAAAAACCTGACTGTTGCCACTTTTCAAATACAGGTAATATGGCAGCTACACACATTGTAAGGAAACAGACAATACCATTCAAATAAAGGATGTTTTATTTAGTGTTTGGTAAAGTTTCTCTTGGAACACAGTGACCAGTGTCGAACCTTTCGTACCTGGGGAAGGTAGTTGAGAGGGCAGTAACGGAGCAGTTGCAGTCCTTCTTAGATGATGCAACATGGCTAGACCCCTTCCAGTCCGGCTTCCGTTCGGGGCACGGGACGGAGACGGTTCTGGTCTCCATCACAGACCAACTCCGCTGCCAGCTCGACCAAGGCGGGTCTGCGCTGCTCGTGTTATTGGACCTCACGGCAGCGTTTGACACGGTCGACCACAATCTATTGATCCACCGCCTGGCCGTGGCTGGAGTGAGGGGGACAGCCTTTAAATGGCTGACCTCCTTCCTCCACCAGCGGTCTCAGCGTGTGAGGAGGGGCGAGGTGGTCTCCGAGGGCTCCCCACTACTCTGTGGGTCCCCAGGGGCCATTCTCTCCCCTCTGTTATTTAACATCTACATGCAGCCGCTTGCACAGCTGGTGCGGAGTTATGGGCTGGAGTGTCACCAGTACGCTGACGACACCCAGCTCATTCTGAGGATGGAGGGCAGGCCGGGTTCTGTCCCCGATAATTTCCAACACTGCCTCGAAGCCGTTACTGGATGGCTGCGAGCCAGTAGGTTGAGGGTGAATCCGCGAAGACGGAGATCTTGTGGCTGGGTCGCCCGGGTGATGTTAATGTCCAGCTTCCGAGCCTGGATGGTGCGGTGTTATGCCCATCGCCTTCCGTAAAGAGCCTGGGGGTCCATTTGGACTCCCAGCTGACCATGGAGGCCCAGGTCTCTGCGGTCAGCAAGATCGCTTTGTCATCTGCGACAGGCAAGGAGGCTGGCCCCCTATCTCTCCCGGAACGATCTGGCCACGGTGATCCAAGCCACAGTCATCTCAAGGCTGGATTACTGCAACGCGCTCTACGTTGGCCTTACTCTGTCGGTGACCCGGAAGCTCAGGCTAGTGCAGAACACTGCCGCCCGGCTCCTGTCTGGCACGCCAGCTGGCGCCCACATAACACCTGTTTTGCAGGATCTGCACTGGCTGCCAATTGAGCACCGGATCACCTTCAAAGTGTTGGTCCTCACCTTTAAGGCCTTACACGGCCTGGGGCCAGCGTATTTGAGGGACCGTCTCACCCCATATTGCCCTCCGAGATCACTTCGGTCTGAGGACTCCAATCTCCTGGAGATACCTTCAGCTAAACTCGCAAGGCTGACTGCTACCCGCCCGGAGGGCGTTCTCTGTCATAGCACCTACGCTGTGGAACGCCCTCCCGGCCGGAACTCGGGCTATGAAGGACTTGCTCCCGTTTAGACGGGCCTGTAAAACATACCTGTTTAAGCAGGCCTTTGGTGAGTAAGTCCTGCCCATGCCCCGCCATCTATTCGTTCTTCTGAGGATGATGTGCTGTTCATTGTGTTAACTGTGTTATTAATTACTATACTGCTGTTGTTTTTAATTGTTTTTTTTTATTTTAAGAAATATATTTATTCAAGGTTTTTTAAATTGTACTTGGTTACATGTTTCTAAAGAAATAGAAAGGAAATTACACTTTCATTTTCAAAATGGGCTTGGGTAGGGTTTTTAACTGCTTATTGCCTGTATTTTACTGTGCCCTTCGGCTCCTGTAAGCCGCCGCGAGCCTCAGGGAGTCGGCGGCATAGAAGCCCGAATAATAAATAAATAATAAATAAATAGTAACTGGGATTATTCCATCAGTTTTCATCTAAGAAAATAACTTTTTTTTACAAAGTATACTAGGGAGCTTTGAAGATTTTTACTTTGATTATATTTTGGCTGGACGGTCCAGGAGATTACAGCCAAGCTGGTTATTGTCTGTCAGCAATAGCTTTTTGGCATAGGCTGAGGTTTAAACGTATTTAAAGTATTTACACTATGCATTGCTTTTAATCATCATAATGCAAATCTTGTATATCTAATATTATTCTCTATTTAATATTGCATTGCATTGCATTGTGTTTCAGCTGTTCTATTCTGTCCCATGTTTTCCTACAAACCATTAACTGAATTTCATACACACACACACACACATATGCAGGGCCGGCCTGACCTTTTCCAGGGGAGTACGCGAAGAAAATTTTGCCCCGGCCGCCGCATCATTTGGTCCCGCTGCCGCACAGCTGGCCCCACGGGCCGGCTGCACCACGACTCCCGAAGCACGGACGTTTCTGTGCATGCGCGAATGTCCGCACATGGGCGCTGGGGCCCGAGCACACCTGCACGCTGGCTCCAAAGCCACAGGCGCGCTCGGGACCCAGTGCCTATGCGCAGACATTCGCGTATGCCCAGAAGCAACTACAGGCGCTGTAGTGCCTGTAGTTGCTTCTGGGCATGCGCGGAAATGTCCGTGCTTCGGGAGGCGTGCTGCATCCGGCCCGTGGGACCGGCTGTGCAGCGGCGGCGGCAGGGCAGGGGCGCGGAAGCGAGGTGGCGCTGCGGCGCCCCTCCCAGCCGGTGACGCCCCGCCCAGCCGGTGGCGCTCTACGCGACCGCTTACATGGCGGAATCGCTGAGACCGCCTCTGCACACATATTCAATAGTGAATCTAGAAAAGTAGTGAAAGGGGCTACCACTCCCTGGCACCAGTCTCATTGTATACTACCAATCTTCATAACCGTGTAACTAATATGAGGGTTCTAAATCTATTTATTTGGCAATTCGTCTCTAGGATACAATAACTAATTCCTAATAATTTTGTAAGGTAACCCAATTTTGGTCCTTTTTTGCTTTATCAACTTATTCCAAGTTTTGTTCTCAATGTGGGTGCTTCAAGAGTTAATGGTAGCCACGAAAACTCTTGAAGCAAGCTGTGGGAGAGTCTTCCTTTTGCTTAGCTGAGGATTCTTCAAAACACTCTCTCACAATAACATTCACAATAATGAATTGCAACCACCCCCAGATGACAGTTTAGATTAAAAATCTCTCCCTTCTCTGTTTTAAGAGGTAAGGAGAATTCCTACTCTGGGTGATAATAAGAGAGCTTGTTTATACTATCAAGCCAATTACCACCAGGCAGTCAAGTACTTCGAGAAGTCAAGAAGATCCAACCAGTCCATACTTCAGGAAATAAAGCCTGACTGCTCATTGGAGGGAAGAATAGTAGAGGCAAAGATTAAATACTTTGGCCACATAATGAGAAGACAGGAAAGCTTGGAGAAGACAATTATGCTGGGGAAAATGAAAGGAAAAAGGAAGAGGGGCCAACCAAGGGCAAGATGGATGGATGGTATCCTCGAGGTGAATGGCTTGACCCTGAAGGAGCTGGGGAAGGTGACAACTGACAGAGAGCTCTGGCGTGGGATGGTCCATGAGGTCATGAAGAGTTGGAAGCGACTGAACGAATAAACAACAAGTTAAGTACTTCATATGAAAATGGAGATAGTTTGGGATGATACAAATCAGATATTGTTATTGTTCTCTTTCATGGTCACTGTGGATTCACACATCTGTATCTCTCTGCGCCTAGCAGAACAGTTCGGAACCTTCTTATAAAATAAAACACATCATCAATGCTAGCCCCACCCCTCCTCGCCCTCGAGTATATATAGCCCTCAGTGGGGCTAGCCCTCAGTTCTCTAATTCCCAAGACGAGCGACAGTAGAGAACCTTCTGTGCGAGCTACCTCACAGAATTATTGGATATTAACTTTATTGGATTTATTGGCATTTGAATTGGACTGGACTGACCATTCGTTATTTCTCCTTCGCTTGTCTTGGACTGCCTGAGGTACTTTTCTAATTCTTGACCCTGCTTTGGACTTGACTCTGACTAAATGGCTGCATCTTTCAAGAAATGCCTGGAGTGTTTTAACACCATCCCTGAGACAGATGGTCACTCCCTGTGTCTAACTTGTCTGGGGGAAGGTCATCTTGCCCATCCATGTGTGATTTGTGCTGCCTTTACGCCACAAACCAAGAAGGATAGACTGACAAGGTTGAGGGCTTTCCTCTATGAAAGATCTATTTTTCCCTCCTCACTCACTGAGGCATCTACCTCCACTGGGGGAGCCCCTGTGATTCCCCCCAACCCCCCCAAGGCATTACTGAAGAAGAAGCTTAAAAAGACTAACAACCTAAAGCCACGATTACCTCAGTGCCAAAAGGCTTTGGCACCAGTGCCTCAAGATGGCGGACAAGTGGCGTTTTCGTCACCTAATGTCCAAGATGGCTCCGGAGTGCCTTCTTCTTCGCTCCAAGCATCTGCAGCTGCCACAATTTGGGCGGGAAACCAGCCTCCCTTGCCACCCTGCTCCGCTGTGCAAACTTCTCCTCAGGCATCATCCGGTGCGGAGCAGATCCCCCTGGTGGCAGAAGGGTCTGCTCTGCAGCCCATAGAGTCAGGGCCAGCCTTGCCGTTTTCGGCTACAGCTGGTGCCCTGAGCAGCGGGATCATGGCCACACCGCCAATGCCGATCCTCTCCACCCCGGGTTCAATGCCTCCTCAGGACACCGCGGGATCGAAGCACGGGGAGCGCTTCCTTTCAATCTCCACACCGAGGGCCCTTGCGCATGCGCAGTGGAGGTGAACGAATCCTCCACCATCGATATGGAGGCGCCCGCATGGGACGCGTCCTTTAGCCAGGAGCCTGAAAATTTGCCCCTTGCGATCCTGCAATTGCAATTTCTCCCGTTGCCACACTGTACCTTTCGATACGGAGGCCGTCAGTGTGTGTTCCACCCCACAATCGGCCCCATACTGTGGAGCGCGATCCCACTCCATGAGGCCCCGATCCAGCACTACGTGAATAATGAGGGCTCGGTTCAGGAGAGCGCCTCCCCGCTCTGCATTGTCTCGATGCCGGGGAGCGCTTCCCTTCAGGACGCCGCTTCCATCTCGGAGAGTGCATTTCTCTGCTGCCCCGCTGTGAGGCCGGGGAGCGCCTCCCCACGCGGCGCTGCTCATGGGAGTACGTTTCCCAAGCACTCTCTCCTTCTGTGCCGCTCTGACATCGGGGAGCGCACACTTCTCAGCTCTGTGGCTGGAAGAGCGATCTAGTTGCTCTTGAGGTTTCCCCGATACTGGAGGGTGTGCCTCTAATGAATATGGTCCCGAAGGAGGGGGTGGGCTCGGCGTCTGAGCCTCCTGATGCTCCGCCGCCTTTCCTGGAATTTGGGCGGTTTGGTTTGGCGGACACCAGAGCTTTTGGTAGCACAGATCAGCTGTGCTGTCTTGCTCCGCCCCTCTCTCCTACAGCCTGTTTTGAACTCCTCTCAGGCGGTGCTACCCATGCAGTCATGCCAGCCATATGACTTTAAGGTGTCCCAGGGCAACAACAGCCCTCAAAATAAATTAGAGACGCACAGCAAAGTAATAGTAAAAATAAAATAATAATAAAAACGACTTGGGCCTGACATAATTACAATGATATGTTTACTTGTTCTTGAAGGCACTGGAGTGCTTGTGGCCTTATATAATTGATAACAGGCATGGATTGAGATACTGTAAAATTGGCATGGCTATAACTACAAACCTAAGAGCATGTTTCAGTTTACAAAGAGGTCACTATCACCTTTACTTATGGGACTCTCGGCATTGCTTCTTAGGAGGACTCCTCACACGCTTTTTACAAGCGTGTTGATAACTAAAAAGGCCAACCTGAGGAAAGCAAGTTCGCGTGCAGAAAGCACAGCAGAAATCTCATTGGGTGAGATTGTTTCCAAGTTTTGTTTCTTTCTGCATTGTCGTTTCTCTTAGAGGCCTATTCGACATGTCTTCTCAAAGATGCCACAACATGGTGAATAGTGCGTCTCCATGCCTCAGATGTGAGGCCAGGGTGGTCCATTGCTTAGCATGGCCTCATTGCTGGTGATCCCTGATTGCTCAAGGACAGCGACATTAGTCGCATATTTATTTGACCTCTTATTTATTTATTGTTTAAAACTTTTGTACCCAACCTTCTCACCTCTATCGAAGAAGTCAAACCAGCATAACAGAAAAATTTCAATGCTATACAAATTAAGAACAACATATTAAAATACATGAAACCACATTGCCATTGAAACAATTCCACTCAATCGGTAAACGTGGTCAATCATTCAGATAGTGGCCATCTCAGCATATTCTGGGAAGGCTTTGTTCAATATCCAAGTCTTCACCAGCCTCCTAAAGGACAACAGAGAGGGTGCAGATCTAAAAATGGAGGTTATTCACTCAGGGAGCACATCTGGCCATCCGATGAACATGAAGGAGAATGGCATGAATAAGTTGTTTTACTAATAGACAAAATGACTATGGAATCTTGGAACTTAAAATACCATGTGGAGATTCATAAGATCTCTACTATCTGGAAGTCATGTAGCCGAGGCCTACCCGGATCAGGGTGAGCTCTCAACCAAATTGTGTAGATTGTTGTCAACCTTTGCAACCCAAAGACCAGTTGCATCCGTCAAGTAGTAAGTTCAAACACCACTTTGTGATGAGGATCAATTGAACTGATTTCTGGAATGTTAAGTTGCCTTTATGTCTGTCTTTATATGCTATATATGTCAATGGCATTGATTGTTTGCCGGTATATGTGCAATTCGCTAGAGTCCCCTGGGACTGAAAAGAGCGGAATATGAATTACGTAAATGCATAATATATAAATAATATTATTAACATTACCCTCCATGTGATGTCACATGAAGTTATTCTCAGGCCACTGATTGCTGAGGGTATCAATCTTGAATTGATACTACTTTCACCAGACCACAGATATCCATTAGTGCTCTTCTCTTGCACTTTCTTCAGTTACCTCTGACTGTCTAACAGGAATGAGGACTAATGGCCTGTGCTGAACCTAAGAAACATCACCTGCTGAATCCTTTCTATCAACTTTGGATAGTATTGTTTTCTACTATTCTTCCTGTTACTAACGACACTTCATTGTTAAAATAATTTCAGGAGTGTTTATTGTCAGTAGATCTTTCCTTCATTATATAAAACCAGTCCTTTGCTTGATGCATATAAGTTGGGACTCACATGGTTTTCCTGAATGTGCCATGTTAACACATTTTCACCTCAGTGACATTACAGCTATCTGTGTATCTATAACAGGATACTGGTGACTAATCGAAGCTTCTATTCCTTCTCATACCTGATTTATGTGGAATTTGTAACTTTACAATCGCTACTCTTCATGCATGGTCCTATTTCAGACCATATAGACATGTTTTTTCTCTTATTTGGTTATTTCGGTTATGAACCTCACAAACAATGGTGTGGTCAGACCATCAGACATCTGTGCATTGTGCCCTTCAGACTATGGACTCACAGTGGTTTTTAACATATAGATATGGCAGTCGATGGAATGGCGCTGAAACAGTAACAATAAAACTGTAGAAGCATCAGAAGGTTAAAACAAAATACTATCAGCAACTAAGAGTGTCTGGTTAGCGTCAATGCCTTGCATGATCTTCAGGACTCGATTGTTAGCGTATAACGAATTTCTGTAAACATGCTGATGTGTTCTGTAAAGATCAGTCTTACTAATGCCAAGTGCAGCCATGCAACATTTCTGCATTTTAAAGTTATAGCACCGCTATTGGGATGCCACAAGAAACTTCAAGGCGGAAAACCAGTTGAGCATGTAACTCCTGTTAAGAATAGCTAGCAGAATAGGAGGTCATTATTAACCTGTATTCACTCGCAGGTCTTGAGCAACCTACCTTGCAAGCGAACACATTCTCGTCAGGGAAATAGTGACATTACCTCTTGGAAGAGATCAATAGCTATAACTTAAAACATCATATGCTTACTTTGATTTGTTATATTTTACTTAATAACATGTATATTCATCCTTATATCAGCATGAATTTGAGAAATATTAATACACTTGGAAATATATCGCGGCATATACCGTAGATTCATCCAGACACTTCTATTACTGAAGGAGAAAATTCTTACTTCTACCTTTGCAAGCACACTTGATTTGGTGACAACCTAGATGTTCTATGAACAAGCATAATCTTGGGAGTGCTCAATCCTTCTTCCGTCAAATTCCACGCCTCTAGAATACAGTCTTCATCGACTATATGTTTAATCCAGAACTGTAGAAGAACTCTGTTAGACAGTGGTTCGTCTATTCGCTTCTCCTTCGACATGCATAGCATGGCTTACACTTAACGTAATGGGAGGATGCCAGTGGCCTCCATGTGTTTATGGAACCGTTGCCTTTCTGGATTGTCCCAGGGCATATCCCTGAGCACCAGGCGCTCCTGAAATGTTACCTGGCTGCACTGTCATGGTACAGAAGGAAAGTCGGTCTCCCTTCTTGTTTTGCAGACCCCAGGGTTAGGATCTTTTTGAGGAGTGCCCTAAGTAGGAGACCATCTGTCGCCCTGGTCACCCCTGCTTGGAGTTTGGACTTAGTCCTTTCTTCACTCACTAGGCCCCCTTATGAACCGATGGCTACTGCGCACATTTCACATATAACATGGAAAACAGCCTTCCTGGTGGCAATCACCTCAGCTAGGAGGGCGAGTGAGCTCTGTGCTCTTCGCTCGGACCCCCCGTATGTGAGGTTTCATCAGGATAAGGTAGTCCTTAGGACGGATTTAGCATTTCTCCCCAAATCCGTTAGTCCCTTCCATATGTCACAAGAGATTATTCTCCCTGCCTTTTTTAGAGATCCTTCCTCTTCCCTTGAAAGGACCTCCATCTCCTAGACGTGAGAAGGGCATTAGCCTTTTTATATTGATAGGACCTCGCATACTAGGAGGTCTCCCCGTTTGTTTATAAAGTACCGTAGGGATGAGTTGGGCTTGCCAGTGGCACCCCAAAGACTTGCATCTTGGATTGTTGCTGTGATCAAGTTGGCCTATCAGCTGCAAGGCCAGCCTTTGCCAGAACAGGTGCGAGCCCATTCTACACGTTCGATGTCCACGTCGGCTGCCTTCCTGAGAGGAATATTTATTTATTTATTTATTTATTTATTTCTTCGGTTTTGTATACCGCTCCTCCCTGCAGGCTCGGGGCGGGGATACATCAACAGAATACATGGGCAGCATGTCCTCGACATGTAGCCCTACAAATACATAAAACGAGATTAAAAACACAGTCCAACGAATTCGAATACAGGGCATATTTAGCAATATGCTGACCATTGAAGCCCTAAGGGAATGCCAGTCCGAAGAGCACAGTCTTGCAAGCCCTTCTGAAGGGGCTAATTCAGGATGGCTCGGGTATTGTCCGGTAGAGAGTTCCACAAGGCTGGAGCTGCCACGGAGAAAGCTCTCTGGCGAGTCGCGGATAGGTGGCAGGAGCGGACTGATGGTATAGTCAGTAGGTTGTGTTCCTCTGACCGCAGTGATCTCGGGGGCATATACGGGGTAAGGCGGTCCCTCAGGTACGCAGGCCCTAGACCGTGCAAGGCCTTAAAGGTTAATACCAGCACCTTGAAGACAATTCGGTACTCAATAGGGAGCCAGTGCAGCTGCCGGAGGATGGGCGTGATGTGCTCGCTTACCGACGAGCCCGTCAGCAAGCGAGCGGCGGCATTCTGCACTAGCTTGAGTTTCCGGATTGTCGACAGGGGAAGGCCAACGTAGAGGGCGTTACAGTAGTCTAGTCTCGAGATGACCGTCGCTTGGATCACCGTAGCCAGGTCGTTCCTGGACAGGTAGGGTGCCAGTCGCCTAGCCTGTCGTAGGTGATAGAAGGACCCCTGCAGACCGCGTCGACCTGAGCCTCCATGGTCAGCAGGGAGTCCAACTGCACACCCAAGCTCTTAACCAAAGATGACGGGCTAAGTCGCTCGCCATCCAGGGTAGGCAACCGGCACCCACCCAGCCCAGGGCGACCGGGCCATAGGATCTCCGTCTTCGACGGGTTCACCTTCAGCCGGCTGGCGCCAAGAGCCAACCAGTCACGGCTTCTAGGCATCGATGGAAACAATCGGGTACGGTATCCGGCCTGCCGTCCATTCTCAGCAGAAGCTGGGTGTCATCCGCATACTGATAACACTCCAGACCAAAGTCGCGGGCCAGCTGGGCCAGGGGTCGCATATAGACGTTGAATAATAAGGGGGAAAGGATGGCCCCTGGGGACCCCACAATTAAGTGGGGACCTCCCGGAGACCTCCCCCCCCCCCTCCACACGTTGTCCCCGGCCCCGGAGGAAGGAGGCCACCCATTGAAGTGCGGTCCCCCCCACTCCGGTGCCGGCTAAACGGTGGGTCAACAGTGCGTGATCTACCGTATCAAACGCTGCTGTCAGATCTAACAAGACAAGCAGGGCTGACCCGCCCTGGTCCAGCTGGCGGCGAAGTTGGTCTGTAATGGCGACAAGCACGGTCTCCGTCCCATGCCCAATACGGAAGCCGGACTGGTAGGGATCAAGTCCAGCTGTGTCATCTAAGAACCGTTGCAGCTGATCCGCTGCTGCCCTCTCAATTACTTTGCCCAAAAAGGGCAGGTTGGACACCGGCCTGTAATTGGAGGGAGCCGAAAGATCTAAGTTCGGCTTCTTCAGCAGCGGTCTTACCATAGCCTCTTTCAGTCCCCTGGGAAGACTCCTTGCTCAAGGGAGCTATTTATGATCGTGCCCAGGGGCCTCGTAGCCCTCCCGGCAAGATCTAATAAGCCAGGAGGGGGCACGGGTCGAGGGAGCAAGTAGTTGGCCTAGCTGCAGACAGTAACTTATCAACAGCTGCTGCGTCCAGCTTCTGGAACCGGGTGAAGGTGGGCCCGCCGAGTGGCGGCGGGGTCTCGAGCTCACTAACCGTATCAACCGTGGCTGGAATGTCCGGCGGAGAGTCGAAATCTTGTCAGTAAAATAGTTCTGGAAAGCCTCAGCTGTTGGAGCCAAACCCCTATCATTTGGGACAGTTGGGATTGTTGTCATGGACCGAATTATCCTAAAAAGTTGAGCTGGGCGTGAACTGGCTGACTCTATCAAGGAGGTATAGTAAACTTTTTTTGCCTCCTTGATAGCTCGCTCATAAGCCTCCTTAAACTGCTTATAAGCCGATTTCGACGCTTCGTCACGGAGACTCCGCCACACGTCCTCTAGCTGTCTCCTCCTCCGTTTCATCGCCCGCAGCTCCTCGGTGTACCATGGCGGCGATTTCTCCGGGGAATGAGAGAGCGTCTGGGGCGATCTCGTCTAGGGCAGTGGCAAGACTGGTATTCCAGGATTCCACCAGCCCATCGACCGAATCGCAGGGGAGTTCCCAGTCCCTTAGAGCATTCAGGAACCTAGTGGGTTCCATAAGTCTCTTCGGGCGAACCAAAATAGGTTCCGCACCCTTACCGGGAGGGGACCGCACCCAATCGGACTTCAAGACACTGTGATCCGACCATGGAACCTCTGTAACGGAGGTTAGGATCACTTGAATTCCGGCGGCGAAGATCAGATCTAATGTATGTCGGCGCAGTGCGTGGGGCCGGTCTTACACAGTGAGAGTCCTAGTGCCTCCATGGTGGACACCAGGTCCATGGCTGCTGGTGATGGGGAGGTGGTGTCGGCGTGGACATTGAAGTCCCCCAAGACAATAAGCTTAGGGAACCTCAATGCCCACTCCGCAACCACCTCCAGCAGCTTAGGCAGACCTCCTGCCGGTGCGTTGGGTGCACGGTACACCAGCAGGAGGGCTACACTCTCACCAAGGTCCCACACCGGCCCACACACTCCACTCCGGGATGTTCGCCGTCGGGATTGTCCTGGAATTAAACTTGTCTCGACTGAGAATGGCCACCCCTCCCCCCCGCCCCTCTGTCCTCGTCTGACTACTGGCCACAAACCCAGGCGGCGTTAGCTCGTGCAAGATGACATTATCGCCCTCTTGTAGCCATGTCTCCGTGAGACAGGCTATATCTGCCTCCCTCTCTAAGAGGAGGTCCCTGATGGTTCCGGACTTGTTGCGCACGGACCTGGTGTTGGCCAGTATCAGAGTTGGAGGAGAGGTAACTCTGGGCTCCCCAACTGCGTGCCTGGGGATAGCCCGTAGGTCAGAGGGCGGGCGAGCCTTCCTTCGGCTCCCCCGCCCTCTCTCATAAGGCCTACGGCTACCGTCCCAATTACCCCTACCCGAGATCACGCGTATAGCCCGCCCCTGCATTCCTTCGTCCAATGACTGGACTAAGTATCCGGCCTCCTGCTCCCCCTCTGAAAAGGAGGGGGGTGCTGTTGTTGTCCCTCAAAGCGTAGGCCAGAGGAGTCAGAAGACTGGAGGGGAGGGGGGGCTGCGGCGCCGAGCGATTCCCTACGGCTCCTGTTGTTGAACCCTGCTCCCCAGAAGGTCCTAGGCCTATGTCTCCCACCCTCGGGCTTAGTGTGAGCTACTGAGGGAGGGCGGGCCCGGTTGTTTTCAAGGGCCTGGTTGTTAGCAGGGACTCTCCTCGGGTCTGAAGGTTGCCCTAGAGGGGTTGCCCTAGAGACAGTCTTTGCCTAGGGGCTGGTCTCGTCTCAATAGGGGCCCTCCCTAACCTGCAGGGTGTTCCTGCTCCTCTGGCCTGATCATTGCAATCATTGCAGTCAAACAGTTTTAAGGCACCTCCTGTTGAGTGCCTCCGTTGTTCCAAGGAACCCAGTGTTAAGAACTGGGTCCTCTCCTGAAGATTGGTGGCTGGCATTACTGCTGATGGTGATGGTGGTGGAGATGATCTTCCGGCGCCTAGGTGGCGCTGTTGCTCTCCTCCCTCCTGATCAGCAGCCCCCTCCGTCCCGGACGTTAGTGCCGACGATGGACTTCCTTTGCGCCGCCTACGTCGGCGGCGGTGCTTCCGGCGGCGTCTCCTTTTCGTCCCGCCTCCTTCCAGCAGGTGGGAGGCTGGCAAGGGCTCCTGCCACGCCTCCTTCATCGCCTCAGGCTCATCCAACTTCCTGTCAATCAGGTCAGTGGGTGGGGTCTTCCGCTGAGGGGCGGTCGTACCGAGGGCTCCTTTTCCGGCGCCGGCGTTGATGGCGCGTGCGCCTGCGCCTTAGGTCTTTTCCGGCCGGCTGGGTGGGGGGAGCAGCGTGGCCTCCCTGAGCGTCCTCAAGGCCACGCCATCTTGCCTTCCCCCTCAACTCTTCCAACTCTCTCCTAACAGATAGCGAGAGGGAGGCACGTCTCGGCCGGGAGCGTCCAGTGCTCCAGCACCCGGTCGATGTCGAGAAAGATGTCTCAGCCGCCCTGTCTCGGCTCCTGGGGCCGGCCGCTGGATGGGACAGGGCACCACCGATCTTCGGCACGGTGACCACGATCTTCGGCACGGTGATCACTTGACTCCGTGTGCCGTGCTGCCATCTGGGCCAGCCCTCTGATGTTCGTGACACACTACAAGCTGGATGTCGTCTCCCGTCGGGATGCCCGGGTTTGGGAGAGCTGTTTTGTCTTGGCGTTGTCATGACACCCACCTTCCAAGGTAAGGGTAGCTCGCTATTCTACCGATGTGTGAATCCACAGTGACCATGAAAGAGAATTATGGGTTGCTTACCTGTAACCGTAGTTCTCTGAATGGTCACCTGTGGATTCACACATCCCCGCCCCTCCTCCCTCGAGCGCCATGCCCCGCCTTCTGGCTGCTTTGGCGGCGGAAGAGAACTGAGGGCCAGCCCCACTGAGGGCTATATATACTCGAGGGCGAGGAGGGGTGGGGCTAGCATTGATGATGTGTTTTATTTTATAAGAAGGTTCCGAACTGTTCTGCTAGGCGCAGAGAGATACAGATGTGTGAATCCACAGGTGACCATTCAGAGAACTACGGTTACAGGTAAGCAACCCATAATTATCATGTCACTGCTACTGTAATTTTAAAGAGCCAGTATATAGAATAAGTTTTAATGTTTATATCGGAAAGTGCTTATTGTACTTTTAAAGGTTGTATATTATTTGATGTCATGGCTTATGGCTGGTACAATAAACCAGTGTTTCCAACCAGTGTGCCGGGGCACACTAGTGTGCTGTGAGCGATCATCAGGTGTGCCGTGGGAAATTGGAACCCCCAATACCCTTACTTATTAAAGGAGCGCCACTACGTCACAGTACAAAATGCACAATTAATCATACATAATCATAAGCAAAAAACACATTCAAAGTACCCAATCCTGCTGGAGAAAATCAAAAGTCTTACATAAGGTAGTTTGGCGTGGTCGCCACAGAGAGCGGAGGAGTTGCGAACCAGGAAGTAGCAAGTTCACGGAGCGCTCCTCTACAGAAAACCCGCATATTTGATGAAATCACAAAAGTGAGTGCAAAAAACAAAGTGTATCCTCACAATGTTATCCAATGTCAGTTCCAGGATCCACACAATAACACAGTCAGTTTGCGGACAATTTAAAGAAGCAGCACCATAATCATAGCGACAAGGTAGAAAATCATGTATATACCGTAATCACATATATTCAAACCACCAGAGGCTGAAGATAGATGTGGCGATGGAATCAAAAGCTGGCATGGGCAAACTTGGACCTTCCAGGTGTTTTGGACTCCAACTCCCACCATTCCTAGCAGCCTCAGGCCCTTTTCCCCCCCCCCCCCCCTCAGCCACTAAAGCAGAAAAGGGCCTCAGGCTGTTAGGGAGTTGAAGTCCAAAGCACCCAGAGGGCCGAACTTTTCCCATGACTGACAGCTGTTGAGCAAGACCCTCGTGTGTGTTTTTCTGCCATTCCTGCCAGGATATCTATGTTGTGTTCATTGAAACATGCCCAGGTTTCACACTGAGTGTATAAATACATTTAAAAACATATTAACTATATGTATTACTGTGTTAGAGTGTCATTTTGTGTCATTTTGGTTGGTGTTGTGCCCCAGGATTTTGTGCATGTAAAAAGTGTGCCGCGGCTCAAAAAAGGTTGAAAAATACTGCAATAAACAATTAATTTATATATGTGAGCAAAGTCATTAGGAATCTGACTTTAGTTACATTTCTACTTGGCAACTTCCTTGGGTGACTTCTCAGCAAGTTTGTCTCTGCTGCAGACATGAACCCCAGGCATTTCCCGGGAAACAAAGCTGACTGGTTTAGACAAGAGAGCCTTTCCAAAGATAAAAGGAAAGCAATCCCTGGCTACTGATTTCCCTTGTTTGCTTACTTATCTCTGGTGCACTAACTGTTCAAAGGTTGAGAGCTATCTTAGGAAACATTCTTTCTCCCATATAAGTCTATCTGCAATATGGAAACAATAATACTGTTTTATTTATAAGATTGCTGTGAAGAATCCAAAGTGTAATGTACCTATGGTACTTTAAACTACTCAATCAGAAATGTCCCGGGCCTCACTAAACTTCAAACTCCAGAATTCAACAGGAAGACCCAACCAGAATTCAAAAAGTGGATATATGCTCTAGTGTGATTAGAGTCCTTAGCTCCACCACTCTGTGGATACTGGGCTTTCTTCCCAATCTCAGTACTCTCCATTGTGGAAATCAGCAACGTAAAAAGCTAGCAGTACATCTTTTTTTAATTTCAGTATTTTGAATGATTACATTAATTTAAACAAATTACCATGCTAGGCTCATGAAGCAGAATTTTGGGAGAGAAATGTCAATGCTTGATAAAGGACCCCTTATTCCATGTCACTGAAGCGATTCCACATAGGCAAATTTGACAGCTGCTATTTCACGAGTGTTTGCTGTTTTCTCCAGTTATATCCCAGTTCCTGAGTCCTGAAGTCAATCTCTTACCGTCTTCTCCCTTTTTTGGACAGTTTCATACATTTTCCTACCGAAGTATGATGAGAGTGCTGACAGGAAGTCCCCCTGGGTCATGGGATGGGCTCCATCATAAAAAGTCTTGATGTGCAGCCTTAGTGGGAAAGAGAGGGAGGCCCCTTCCACACAACTGAATAAAATCCCACATTAACTGCTTTGAACTGGAATATATGGCCGTGTGGACTCAGATAACCCAGTTCAAAGCAGATATTTATTATTATTTATTTAATTCCACCATTTCTACCCTGCTTCTTCTTAACCCCCGAGGGGGGACTCAGAGCGGCCTAACAACGGCAACAATTTGATGCCAAAAACACAGTATACATATAATAGAAAATCAAAAACAGTCAAAATTAAAATACATTAAAATACAGTTAGCATTACTGCCTTTATATTCTGAATTATATGGCTGTGTGGAAAGGCCCAGAGAGAGAGAAAGCATATGCAGTGGTGAACCTATGACACACAGAGCCCTCTCTCCTGGCACACAAGCCATTACCTGTCTGTCCCTGCTCCCCCCCCCCCAGCGTACTCGCTTTTTGCTGTTTGCCCGCCTGCATCCCTTGTTCACACACTGCTCACCTGTTGCCTGCTGCTTTCCCCCATATCTGCCCCCCTGCTCGCTCACCACTCACCCACAGCCTGCTCCCCTTTCTTGCTCGCCGCTTACCCGCTCCTGTCCCCACCCCACAAGTGCCCCCCTCACCCCCAATTTGGGCACTCCATCTCTAAAACGTTCACTATTACCGACCTAGATCACACTGGGTGTAGTCTTCCCAGCTGTAAAGGTTGTCCACTCCTGCACTGCACAGGACTAATCTCACTTGTTGTCAGCGTTGCCTGGCCCGTTTGTTTACCATCTGATAAGAGCGACATCTGGAGGCCTTTGAACTGTGGAAGCCCTTTGAAATGCTGGAGAGCCCTTTCCTGGCCTTTGATATGCTGGACACCGATCAACTGACCCAGGAGGGAGGCTTATTTATTTATTTTTATTTATTTATTATTCGGGCTTCTATGCCGCCGACTCCCTGAGGCTCGCGGCGGCTTACAGGAGCCGAAGGGCACAGTAAAATACAGGCAATAAGCAGTTAAAAACAATTAAAAACAACAGCAGTACAGTAATTAATAACACAGTTAAAACAATGAACAGCACATCATCCTCAGAAGAACGAATAGATGGCGGGGCATGGGCAGGACTTACTCACCAAAGGCCTGCTTAAACAGGTATGTTTTACAGGCCCGTCTAAACGGGAGCAAGTCCTTCATAGCCCGAGTTCCGGCTGGGAGGGCGTTCCACAGTGTAGGTGCTATGACAGAGAACGCCCTCTGGCGGGTAGCACTCAGCCTTGAGAGTTTAGCTGAAGGTATCTCCAGGAGATTGGAGTCCTCAGACCGAAGTGATCTCGGAGGGCAATATGGGGTGAGACGGTCCCTCAAGTACGCTGGCACTCCAGACCAAAGTCGCAAACCAGTCGGGCCAGTGGACGCATATAGATATTAAACAATAAAGGGGAGAGGATGGCACCCTGGGGGACCCCCACAACTTAAAGGGAGTCTCCCGGAAACCACCCCTCCCCCCTCCACATGTTGTCCCCGATCTTGGAGAAAGGAGGCCACCCATTTAAGGGCAGTCCCCCTAACTCCCGTCACGGCTAAACGGTGGGTCAGTAATGCATGATCTACCGTGTCGAAAGCTGCTTTGAGATCTAACAACACAAGCAGCGCTGACCCATCCTGGTCAAGGTGGCAGCGAAGTTGGTCTGTAATGGAGACAAGCATGGTCTCCGTCCCATTCCCAATACGGAAACCAGACTGGAAGGGATCAAGTCCAGCTGTGTCATCTAAGAACTGTTGCAGCTGATCCACTACTGCCCTCTCAATCACCTTGCCCAGAAACGACAAATTTGAGACTGGGTGGTAACTGGAGGGAACCGAAGGATCTAAATTTGGTTTCTTCAGTAGCGGTCTTACCATGGCCTCTTTCAAACCCCCTGGAAATACTCCTTGCTCAAGGGAGCTGTTAATTATCTTACACAGGGAGTCTCGTAACCCCTCTCGACAAGATCTAACTAGCCAGGAAGGGCACGGATCGAGGGAGCACGTAGTTGGTCTAGCTGCAACCAGCATCTTATTGACAGCTGCTGCGTCCAGCAGTTGGAAATGATCGAAGGTGCGCTCGCCGAGCAGCAACGGAGTCTCGAGTTCACCTACTGTATCAATTGTGGCTGGGATGTCCTGGCGGAGCTTCGAGATTTTGTTGGAAAAATAGCTCTGGAAAGCCTCAGCTGTTGGAGCCAATTCCCTATCATTTTGGACGGCTGGAATCGTCGTCAATGACCGAATCACTTTAAATAATTTTGCTGGTTGTGAGCTAGCCGACTCTATCAGGGAAGAATAGTGAACCTTGTTGTCTTCCCTGATAGCCTGCTCATAAACATCCTTGAATTGTTTATAACCTAATCTCTAGGCTCCGTCATGGAGGTCCCGCCACACGTCCTCTAGCCGTCTCTTTTCCCTTTTCATCGCCCGTAGTTCCTCCGTGAACCACGGCAAACTATTTACTCGGGGTCTGAGAGGGCGTCTGGGGGCGATTTCATCTAGAGCATTGGAGAGCCTGATGTTCCATGACTCTACTTGCTCATCGACTGAATCGCTGGTAGGCTCCAAGTCCCTCAGAGCATTCAGGAACCTTGTGGGTTCCATAAGTCTCCTTGGGCAAACCAGAATAGGCTCAGCACCCTTACAGGGTGGAATGGTGAGCTCCAGCTGGACTTCCAGAACACAGTGGTCCGACCTTGGAAACTCTATTACAGAGGTTAGGATCACTTGAATTCCAACCGTGAAGATCAAGTCCAGAGTGTGTCCAGCCTGATGGGTGGGCCCAGTTCTACAAAGTGAGAGTCCTAGTGTCTCCATGGAAGACACCAGTTCCTCGGCTGCTGCTGAAAAAGAGGTGGTGTCGGCATGGACATTGAAGTCCCCCAAGACAATAAGTCTAGGAAACCGCAATGCCCACTCTGAGACCATCTCTAGCAACCTTGGTAGACTCTCTGCTGGTGTGTTGGGTGCACGGTACATGAGCAGAAAGGCTAGCATCTCCTGTGAATCCCACACAAGGCCCACACACAATAATCCTGGGAGGTTCGCGGTCGGGACCGTCCTGAAACGAAATTTGTCTCGGCCGAGCATCGCCACTCCCCCATCTCCCTGTCCTCGTCTGGTAACTAGCAATATAACCAGGAGATGACAGCTCGTGCACAGGGACCTCATCACCTTCCTGCAACCACGTTTCCGTGATGCATGCAATTTCTGTCCGATAGGAAGTCTCGGATGGTCATGATCTTATTACGCACGGATCAAGCATTTACTAGTACCAGAGTTGGAGGAGAGATATTTGGAGACCCACCAACAGTGTGCCTGGGGATAGCATGCAGGTCAGAAGGAGGTCGAGTCTTCATCTGCCTCCATCTCCTTCTTTCATTTGGCCTGTGGCTACCGCTAACTCTACCCCTCTGTTGCACCCTAGACCTGAAAGATCCCTCAGTAAACCACTTTAGACCAGCCGTGATTAAATGCTTTATTTAGAATAAAGGAAAAGAATAAAAGAGATAAAAATATAGTCCATTGATGCCTCCAGCATCAGGTTATTGCAATGCAATAGTGATCGCATCGGCGCCGGTGAGAGAGGGAAGAAGTGGGCGGTGCAGGGAGGAGGAAGAGAGCTAGATCCTCCTCCCTGCAACGCCCCCTCCGTCCCTCTCTCCGCCCCGCCGCTGCGATGCGGTTTGCAGCAGCGGGGGAGGAGAGGGAGGAGAAGGAGGCGGGCAGGGAGAAGGAAGGGAGCCAGCTCTCTCCTCCTCCTTGCCTTGCCCCTCCGTCCTCTCTCCGCCCCGCCGCTGCGATCCGATTCGCAGCGGCGGGGGGGAGGGAGGGGAGGAGGAGGAGGAGGCGGGGCAGGGAGAAGGAAGGGAGCCAGCTCCCTCCTCCTCCTTGCCTTGCCCCCTCCATCCCTCTCTCCGCCCCGCCGTTGCGATCCGGTTCTCAGCAGCGGGGGAGGGAAGGGAGGAGGAGGAGGCGGGGCAGGGAGAAGGAAGGAGCCAGCTCCCTCCTCCTCCTTGCCTTGCCCCTCCGTCCTCTCTCCGCCCCGCCGCTGCAATCCGGTTCGCAGCGGGGGGGAGGGGAGGGGAGGAGGAGGAGGAATCCTCCCTTCCTCCTCCTCCTTCCCGGCGCCGCTGATGTCCCGATCGCCGTGGCACCGGGAAGGAGGAGGAATCCTCCTCCTTCTCCTTCCCGGCGCCGCGCGATTGGGACACTGGCAGCGCAGGGAAGGGCGGGAGGGAGGGGCAGGCCTTCCAGGGAGGCCTGCGGGAGAGCCGGGCGAAAAACCCTCCCGCAAGCCTGGATGGCTCGCGGGAAGCGAGAACCGGCGCCGCTTCCCCCTGCGAGCCATCCAGGCCTGTGGGGCGGGGCGGAGCAGCGGAAGCTTCCTCGTGGCTTCGCCCTCTCCCCCAAAGTGTCACAACAGCTGTTGTGATGCTTTGGGCGAGGGGCCGTAGCTGCGGAAGGCTCCCCGTGGCTCCTCCTTCTCTCCCAAAGTGTCACAACAGCCTCGGAAGTGGGCGAAATCGCCCGCTTCCAAGGCTATTGTGACGCTTTGGGGAGAGGGCCAGAGCCCGCGTGGCCGGGGCGTGGCCGGGGGCGTGGCCACTCGGCCCCCAGGTGATCACTCACCAGAAGTCCGGCCCTTGGGTCGGCAGAAGTTGGACAGCACTGCAATAGTCCAAGGAATAAAAAGCTCAATAAATGCAGATATAATCTTGATGCCCCAATGGGCTAAAATCCTGGATAAGTTCTTAGCAACAAAGGCTTGACAAATACGGGAGCACAATGACTTGAAGGCCCAATGGCCCAGGCTTGAGTTTCGTGGAGCTTGGCAAGGAAGCTTAATGTTGGCGCGAGATGCGGAGTGCCAACAGGACCCAACTTAAATAGGTCTTTCAGTGTTTTGGTCTCTAAGACGCGGACTGCGTTGTAACTCCTTCCCATGGACAGTTTGGGGGTCGACCTTTCCCAGGTCTCTCGAAGATGGCAAGAATGCTTGCTCATTAACAGCCGCATCTGGCAAAACAGGGGAGAGCGGAGCCTTGCTTTCCCAGCGCTTATCAGTTTGGGAAGGAATCAGGCTGTGCCTGGCCTTGACTGTTAGTTGACTCAGGGGCCCTTGCAAAGGCTCTTTCTCAGCTCTGGCTGGTAACTTAGATTTAACATGGCTTTGGTCTGGCTGGGATATGTAGTCAGGCTTCTTCGGCGTCGAGTATTTATGCCACAGCGGAATAGGCAACAGAAATATAGAAGTTTAATTCCCCATCGGCCCAATAAACTCCAGTCTCTGTTTGTGTGAATAATGACACTCTCATTCAATTCACAAGGTAAAAATATAACTTTGTATTGAATTGTATTTAACAATAACAAGCTAAGCATGGAAAAACAACAGCAATCACAGCTACCTATCTAAAACATCCTTTCCTCACAGATATTTAATCCCAACTGTCCTCTTCAACGGACAATTCCCAACTGTCAGATCCCAACTGTCATTCCTCAAGATTCTATTCATCAGTCTTGAGACAGCGCCATCTGGTGTCAAACATGTCACACTGCAGAAAATATATCTTGTGCTGACTCATGAATTGCCCTTAAAAATGCAATAATCTGACAAGGCTGGGGCATGACACCCTCCCCGAGATCACAGTGATTCCCTGCCCTTGGTCCATATCCATGAATGGAGTCTTTACGCGTCTGATCTGCGGCCCACCTCCTGAAAAGGAGGAACGATGTGATTAGGCTTGGTATGGCCATTTACTGCCCCTTCAAAACATGCCGGGGTTGGAATTGAAGCTGCCTTAGGACATCTCCAGACACCTTCCCTCGGTGAATTTAATCTTTTTTGGATTGAGAGAGGCTCAAGATCCGGGCCTAATTTGGGAGGAGGGTCACTACCCTTCCCTACATTTATAGAGACTTCCACATCTGTAGATAAGGGAGTGGTAACATTACTACGACTCCACCTGGAGAAACCCAGGCCCCAAAAGGTCCTTGCTCTATAACGTCTCTTTTTTATCTTTCCACGAACCTCCGGGAAATAACCAACCCATATCCCATTCACTCTTGTTTATTACTCCCCCAAAAACAGAATACTAGGCTATATTTTATCTCCAACACTATCAATTTAGAAAACTAATGAGATTGTCATCCATTGTCATCCATTACACCTTCAGGTTCAGATTTAGGTTACCATATCACCTCACCCTATAATTTGTTGGTGTGGCTGCTGAATGCCAGGTCAACCCATAATCAGTTGGTGCCAACTGATGCCTCCTTAGTTGCCAGCTGCCAACATACCGTCCTGCCATGTATTGCCTCTGCGTATTATTGCTTGCCGGGATCATTTGTGGGGAGGGGGGCTTTTGGGTATACGTCTTTTATCTGTTTATTGATGTTTTATTGATTTTATGCTGTAAACCGCTCTGGGCTCCAGAGAGAGCGGTCTACCAAATCGAATTTATAAATAAATAAATAAATAAAATAATACAGAAGGTACTCTTCCTGACTTGAAGGGGTGAAGAAGTGAAGGGGACAACCTGAAATGAATCACAGAAACCTGGGTGGATGAGTTTGAAGGAGCTGATCGCTTCCAGTTTTGTTCACACACAAATGAAGTTTCAAGGCCAGAAGGAAAGAACTGCCATCATCCATACGCACTCCATCATCCTCATGAGGAAATAACCAATGTAGGCATCAATTTCAGATATATGTACTTTGTGTTGGATCAGGAGACACAATAGGAATTCTGTTTAACATAAGATGCCCTACATGTAATGTCATAGAATGTTACTATGTGATGTGCCCCAAAATGGCTATATCTGTGATTCACCATGAAAGGACTATGTATGTATGTATGTATGTGTGTATACATGCATCAATGAATACTTAAAATTAAAAGCATGAAAGAATTGATAATGGATACATACCGGTACCTCATCTCTTTTCAACAGTGCATGTTTTATTTGTTCATAGCTAGGGACAGAAGACTCATAGTGGCAAAACAAACCAATATTGGGAAGCACATTACATTTGAGATAGGGACCATCACCAAAGGTGACAGTCCAGCTGCAATGTCAGTTTGATTGTCTCAATAAATTCCAATGTGAACACTGCTATAATCTCTTCTAATGGGCTATGTTGGCCAACTGTGATGTAGCACTTGTCTTTGCCAGTTCTGTTTTTCTGTGTTGAAATTAGAGAGTGGCCTGGTCTGAAAGTTATTTTCATGCATTTCTCAGCCACTGTAGACAGCACTGGCTGAGCCCTTCTAGCAGTATTATTCCACAAAGTTGAATTCCAAAAACTCTGAGGTTAAAGTAATTTAATCTCTGCTAAATGACCAAGAGGTGTTTTAATCAGGAAATACACGAAGATACACAGGCAGCTCTACCTGGCTCCCTTGCCTTCTATTATAGTATTCTCTGTACTGATAGAACTTCTCTGGAGCTCATGAGAACCACAGTCACAGTTCCTGTCCTGCCCTCCTGTTATGAATATCCTGCCTGTTCCGGTGGCAGTGGAAAAAGGGAGGGCTGAACATTTATCTCACTGAGGTGTGGCATAATTGAGAGGCTTATCCTCCCAACTTTTTGGAGGAGATCAAAAAGGGGGAAACATAATGTCCATCAACTGACAGTCAACATTAAAGGCGTTGCATCAAATTTTCCTATTGTCTGACTCTAACTCCTCTTTATGAACATAGCAGTTAGGAAGACAGAGCTTGCTTCCCAGTCCTACTGGGCTTCTGACAGTATTGGAATTCTGTAACAATCTGTAGTGATTTGTGCTTCAGCTACCATGTAGTGGGATTTAGAGTGCCTATTAGCATCATTAATAGATCTCCAGTCATGTGTATGTGCCTTCAAGTTGCCTGTTGACTGATGATGATCACATATATTTCATAGCATTTTCTTAGACAATAACTTCTTAGAGATGGCTTTGGCAGTTCCTTCCGCTGAATCATAGGTACTTGGTACTTTTTGGTAGTCTTCCATCCTAGTGTTAGCCGGGACTCTTCCTACTTTGCTTCCAAGATATGACCTGATCCTTAAGATTTATTTCATATTAATGGCTTTGCTAGATACTTCTTTTTCAAATAGGGAGTATTAATCTGTTTGCACAGTTCTCAAATATGGAGTAGGGAGAAAACTGGATACTTGGGTTTTATTTGGTTTGCCCTGCCTGTCCTTGGGAAATTTTCCTGAATTTTCCCCCAAGTGGTGCACCCCAGCCTTGGCATTCCATAGCCAATTATGGAGAATTGGGTTAATTTGCTGAAATTAGTTGTTAAGATGCCAAATGCTACCAGTGGCTGTGAGAAGAGACCGGACCTCATTATCAGAAGAGGTGGGGTGTTTGTTGTTTATTATCTGTCATATCATTTATCATAATTTAAAGCTTATGTTACATAAGCCAGTACAGAGCAAAGCACGGTCAGCGCAAGAGAGGCGCCCCAAAAGAGATATAAGGACTCCCTGAAACAACATCTCAGGCTTGGCCAGATTGATCACCAACAATGGTCCACCCTGGCCTCACATCGGGAGGCATGGAGAAGCACTATCCACAATGCTGCGGCCTCTTTCGAGAAGACACGCCGAATGGGTCTCGAAGAGAAATGACAACGCAGAAAGAACCGCAACTTGGAAAAACATCACCCAAGGAGACTTTCTGCTGCGCTTTCTGCAACCGAACTTGCCTATCTCAGATTGGCCTTTTTAGTCATCAACGCGCCTGTAAAAAGCGTGGGATGAGTCCTTCCTGAATCTTCGTTCGCGAAGTAATGCCGAGAGAGAGAGAGAGCAAAGTCTTAGGGAGGCTTAGAACTATAACCAGTTCCAGCACAGAACACTATCTTATTCACAGACTGGCCTTGGTGCAGGGATACACACTCAAATAACACATTTGCAACTCCACTTGGCCCATGAAAATCATGTCACAATCCTATGTGAACATTTCCATTAGGACCGTTTTTTAATCCTTGTGCTAATCAGAAAGAGCAGGCTAAATATCTACAGAAGCCAATTGCCATTATTAAATGATTGTCAGTTTTTATAAGTCCATAAAATGTGCCAAAGTTCATTACTATCCTCATAAAATGGATTTAAAAGATCATTACCACATTAGCCCTGCAGGTTTGCAAGTATGCCGTTACAGAAGGTGTAATCATCTGGTTTAATTGCCATGTGGCTATCACTATTGCTTATCAGAATGGTCACAAATGCCAATCTGCTCCTATTCTGTAATAGATTAAAAACTGCTTTCCTTGCAGAGCCATTGAGCCATGAACCCTCTCTATGAGAAAGAATTTCCATCTTCTTAAAAGTATAAAAACTGTCTACAGTCGTCACACTCAACTCCTGGAATGATTCCATCCTACAAATCTCTTGGGAAGACAAACAGACAAATGTCAGCATGCTGGAAGAAGCAAAGACCACCAGCACTGAAGCAATGCTCCTATGCCCTCAACTCTCCTGGACGGACCATGCTGTCTGAATGCCCGATCAGCATCTCCCAAAGCAGTTACTATACTCCCAACTCAAGAATGGAAAACGGAATGCCAAGTCAACCCTGACCAGAACCACCTTTCACTGGAAACCAATGCCCTCACTGTGGAAGAACATGCAGAATGAGAATAGGGCTCCACGTTCATCTACGTATATCCACTGCTACACTTGGAAGGCCATCATACTCAGACAATGACAGATCGCCTCAGTAAAAGTGTAAACATTTTAAAAAATTTGGCAGTCACAGTCCCATCTTCCTTTGTCCTCTTAAATCTGCCTGTAGCATTTTTCTTAACTGTAACTTAAACAGCAGAGAAGCAAACATAATTCACCTTTGGAGTATGCCAAGTAGTCTAGTGACACGAGGCAGAAAAAGGTGACATGTGGGAAATGCTCGTGGAATACTATGGCTTCCAGATATGAGAGTTGGAATCCTTATTACCGCAAAGACAATCAAGTAACGCTAGAAGACTAGGAGGCAGCATTAGCTTTCCCTCCTCCCCAGGAGACTTTGGAGGATAACATCCCCAGTACACATTTCCCCACAAAAGAAAGAAGAAAAGGAGGAGGAAGAGGAGGAAGAGGAGGAAGATGGAGGAAAAATCATATTTGACCCTCGTATGTCTCACAAAGCCCTAAAGGTCATTTTGGATTTTTCCCTAAATATTTTATTTATTTATTTACAGCGTTTTTACACCACCCTTCTCAACCCCTGAGGGGGGACTCAGAGCAGCTAACAAAGGCAATCCAATGCCACAATCAATACAATATAAACCATAGATACAATATTACACAATAGCAGTAAGATAAAGACAATAATCAACAGCAATTAAATCAGAACAATACTCCGTCCACAGTTTCGAATGGATAAGAACAATAAGCCATATCCTCAAATCTGTCGCCATTACTAATCCATTCCAGTCAAGATGTTGCTTAAGCTATTGTGCAAAGGCCTGGTCCTAAAACCAAGATTTTAGCTTCTTTCTAAATGCCAGGAGAGATGGGGACGAGCGTATTTCGCTAGGAAGCGTGTTCCACAGGTGGGGGGCCACAGCCGAGAAGGCCCTGTCCCCCGTCCTGACCAGCCGCATTTGAGATGCTGGCGGGAGCGAGAGCAGGACCTCCCCGGAAGATCTTAAATTGCATTGTACTCAATGGCAGGGTGACGTCCTCGCATTCAGTTGAATATTCATATCAAGTCTTCCAAGGTACATGGAGAACGGACCATTCCATTTCCCCCAGATGGAATGGTCCGTTCTCCATGTACCTTGAAGACCTGATATGAATATTCAACTGAATGCGAGGACGTCACCCTGCCATTGAGTACACAGCCTCTGAGGAAGTCTTGTGACGAAACGGCCCTTAGCCGGCCTGGGAAAGAGCTCGCGCCGTCAGGCAACTCTTTGAACGCTCCTACTGGGGCTCCGCTCCGGGGAGGACTGTGTTCCCTGCCCTCATCCCGATTCCCCGCCGGCATTTGCCAGCGCACCAGCATCTGCATACAGCAGGTCGCATTCCGACACGCCATTCGGTGCAGCTTGGTGCAGCACATTAGCGCTTCTTAGCGCCAACAGCGGGATCGCTCCACACTACCCTCCCGATTTGGGCTTCCTACCATCTCCTCCCGCCTTCCACTCAAACATCACCCCACCTTATCGTCTTTGTGAGCCAGTCTCCATCCCCTACTCTTCGCTCGACCAGGATACCCCTTGGGATAGTCATAGGCAACTGCCTGATAGATAGACTTTGCTGTATTAGTGAGTAGCGGCTCCACCCTTGTGGAAGGATGTGTATTTACAACCATGTGTTCTGTGTATCACTGAATACTTTATTATCGCTATGATAAGCTCATGATTTATATGTTACTAATGCTGATTGATCCTATGCTTATTACTATTGTTAATGAAATACTTCTATTTTACTAAGCCTACTTGATTTCATTGTTACCCTATTTGCTCCTACGTGGTTATCACGGTGTAGCCCACTGTTTTCTATAAGGTCCTAAATGTAGCTATGTGGGAATAATTTCATGCTAAACAACAAGTAAATAAGGTCTCAGCCAATATTTGAAATGTTTTAAATGTAGAATCCAACCACATAAAGAAAAAAAATGGGTGAGTTTGTAAACAGAAAACTCTGGTGTAACCTTAGTAAGATATAGATTCCTTCTCCCTTCTCCCATGATATCTGCTTGCAACCCAAGCAGATAAATGATTAGCATGGATATTTCTAGCTCCACCACGATGGCCTTTGTTATTTTCATATCATAATGCTATAACTCCCCCCCCCCCAATAAATGTTTATTTTATTTGAAGTAATAGGGGGAGGTAGGGTACAGGTACAACAATTAAGGAACAATTGAGTTAAGAGAGAGTAGGAAAGAAGGGGAAAGGGGCAGGGAAAGGGGAAGAGAAAAGTAAAAGTACTTCTATATCACCTATGAAATGTCCAGGTAATTTTTTTAAAAATAATAGGAATAATGCAGAGTAAAAAAACAAAGAACCAAAAACAAAACCAAAAAAGGAAAAAAGGGAAAAACAAGGTTTGGAGACTTCTTTTAATCCTTTGTGTCCTTGAAATTAACCAATTCGTGATGTTCTGTATTGTAATTAATAAAAAGAATTGAAAAAATGTCTTGAACATTGACCCTTTTTGTCCATTATTATAGTTTCCTCTTATTAGTTCTTTCTTTTCTTCTTTTCTTCATATTCCTCCACCTGTGACCAGTTTGTTTGTTTTATCGGATTTCCCAAATTTTTCTTTAGTAGAAAGGTTAATTTATCCATGTCATTTATTTCCCTTAATTTATTTATCCACTGATCTAGAAAAGGTATTTCCCTCTGTTTCCAAAGTTTTGCATAAGTAATTCTGGCAGCTGTCGTCATGTACATAAAAAAGATATCTTCATTTAAATCTAATTTTAAATCTGTGTCAGTTATTCCTAAGAGATAATACTCTGGGGGTTTTTTGGGAATGTCTTTTGAAAAATCTGTTGGCAATCCTCATGAATTATTTGCCAATATTTTTGAGCTTCCCTACAAGACCACCACAAATGATAGAAACTCCCCTCCTGGTTACTGCATTTCCAACAGTCCTTAGAAGTATTTTTATACATCAAGTTCAGTTTTTTTGGTGTAATGTACCACTGGTGGAACATTTTCAACCAATTTTCTTTTATGTCTGCTGCATATGTGTAGTTCAGTTTTTTGTTCCACATTGTTTCCCGGTCTGCCAAAGGAATTGATCTTTTTAAGTTCTCTGCCCATTTCACCATGCAGCTTTTAATTACCTCTCTTTCTGTAAACCACTCTAGTAGTTTATCATAGATCTTTGTTATACTTTTTTTTATCCATACTTATTGTTTTGACCCAGAAATCTTCCTTATTATCAAATCCTAATTTCTTGTCTTTGTTATAGTATTCTTTTATTTGTAAATAATGCAACCATGTAATATTTGTAAATTTTTGTTTTCGCTCTTCCTGGGTTTTCAATGACTTTAAATCTTTTGTTAAGAGGCCCTTATAGGTTGGCCAACTTGACCATCCCAGAAGTCTTCTTTGGTTGGCTTCAATTGGAGAAACTGAATGCAAAGGGTGGGGGGGTACTTAACAACAACAGGAAAGCAAGGGGTGTACCACAAGGAGTAAACAAGCTCGCGAAAATAAATGCCCCAAAGAAATGGCAAGAACCCGCAATCTATATCACTAGAAATCACTGTATTAATACACATGAAATTGTGCTATATGCATAGATACATTAACAAAGTACACAGTGAAGGCGGGAGCGCTCCCTCGTCTCTCGTGTAAACAATGCTGCGCATTGGTAGTAGCAATTTTAACCATGTTCTGTTTTGTTCTGTTTTATGACTTATATATGTAAGTCGCCCTGAGCCTGTGGGATAGGGCGACTAATAAGTCGAAGTAATAAATAAATAAATAAATAAATAAATAAAATCATATGGCATAATATCATAATACAAAATATAGCATATGCTGGCGATACAGTAAGCAAACCTCCATAGATAACTGAAGGCAGTCCAAGAGGCGAAAATCAGGGAGGGTCCGCCGTGCAGCCGGGCGAAAAGGAAAAAAGTCGCGGCAAGGAACTCAGGCGAGGTTTGGAGCTGCGTTCCAAGCGGGAGGGGGCGAGCTGCTTGGCGTTCGCCGAAAGTGAAGCCAAAAGCCAGAAGGCAAGGTGAGGTGTTTCGACAGCGACTGTCGTGCTAAGGGGCGCTGGGAATAGCAGCACGGGACCCAAAATCAAGGGAGAGCCGGGACAGTGCCAAACGGCCGGATTTTCTCCTAGGCGCCAAGGCTTTTTGCCGTTTTCGCGTCTTAAAGACGCTTCATCAGGGCGCGTCGCTGTGTTTATCAGTCAAGCAATGTGAAACAAGGAGCATTCAGCCATAAGACTGATCTACCTGTGTGGGTCCCGCGCTGCCATTCCCAGCGCCCCTTAGCACGACAGTCGCTGTCGAAACACCTCACCTTGCCTTCTGGCTTTTGGCTTCACTTTCGGCGAACGCCAAGCAGCTCGCCCCCTCCCCCTTGGAACGCGGCTCCAAACCTCGCCTGAGTTCCTCGCCGCGGCTTTTTCCCTTTTCGCCCGGCTGCACGGCGGACCCCTCCCTGGATTTTCGCCTCTCTTGGACTGCCTTCAGTTATCTATGGAGGTTTGCTTACTGTATCGCCAGCATATGCTATATTTTGTATTATGATATTATGCCATATGATTTTGTTTACACGAGAGACGAGGGAGCGCTCCCGCCTTCACTGTGTACTTTGTTAATGTACCTATGCATATAGCACAATTTCATGTGTATTAATACAGTGATTTCTAGTGATATAGATTGCGGGTTCTTGCTATTTCTTTGGGGCAATTATTTTCGCGAGCTTGTTTACTCCTTGTGATACACCCCTTGCTTCCCTTCAATTGGAGAAAGCCATAACGGCGTTTTAGAATAGAAGTTCTTGTATTTTCCCCATATTCTTAATAGGGAAGAACGTACGAAATGATTGCCAAAATTCTTCTCTTTTCTCTCTCTTTCATACCATATGTATGAATGCCAACCAACCCTTAGATTGTGGCCTTCCAAAGTTAGTAATTTTTCCTGCTTTAAGTTCATCCATTCATTCCAGAAGCCAGGGTGAAAGCATCCTAGGGCTCTAAATTTCCCGTCTGATGGGGTCCTAAATGTAGCTATGAGGGAATAATTTCATGCTAAACAACAAGTAAATAAGGCCTCAGCCAATATTTCAAATGTTTTAAATTTAGAATCCAACCAAATAAAGAAAAAAATGGGTGAGTTTGTAAACAGTAAACCCTGATGTAACCTTAGTAAGATATACATAGGATCCTTCCACCTTCTCCCATGATATCTGCTTGCAACCCAAGCAGATAAATGATTAGCATGGATATTTGCCCACCCATACCCCGAATAACGAGCCAAAGACAATAAAACACAGACAATGCAATTTGGGTCAAAATTGGGCAACATTTATTGTTACCTATTTAATCCCCCTCAACTAAACTCAGGGGTGTCAGGAATCAATAATTCAACCTCCATCAATTTTCGGGCGAACACCGAGACTGGCCTGACTAACAACCAGATCCAGCCTCTAGAGGGAAATGAGTAAGAGGTCAATTCTCCCGAGCTTGAGAATAGCCTCTTACCATTCCAGGGCCATTAACTCTACCTCACCCAACAAACAGAACTTTAATGTGAGGATTTTAACCAACTGGCCCTCACCCCTGAAGGGGGTGCCTAAGGTGCACACCAATTAGGGAATTTCCCTACCAACCAACCGCCACAACTTGGGGGCAGGTGTCTACCTTGTCCCCAACCCCCACCTGTCTTCTAACACCCCCGGATGCCTTCCTGTAAATCGTCTAGAAATACAGTACGTGATTCCCCTCTTCGGACAGATGAACCACATCGCTCCTGAAAACCACCTGATTATCAGGATGAAGAAACCTATGCGGCAGGTAAGACCCATTGGCACTATTTACCACTGTCCGCATCGTCCTGTTCACCCTCTTCAGCGCCCTTACCAAGAGCCTGAAATCACTACCACTGGGCCACCACATCCGCGGCACCACGGGCCATGCCCGCCAGATTGCATACAGATCGGCCCGAGCCTGCAAAAACAGCGCCCGGTCGGTCAGCAATCCCAGGTCGTTATCATCAGGAGGAAACACACTCCTGCTTTGGGACAACATGGGGCGCAGCCATCCCACCACAGACCATGTCTGCCCCTCCATTCCACATTGGCAATGGAGGCAAGCACATCAGGAGGTAACACCTTGCCTGACTTGGACAACATGGGGCGCAGACCGTCCCAGCGCAGACCACGTCTGCCCTTCCATTCCACATTGGCAATGGAGGCAAGGCCCAAGCGTTGGCCGGAGGGGGCCTCGAGAGCTTCCTTCGCCGACCAGAAGATGCAGCTGTGGCCACAGATCAGGACTCTCCGCCTCCTCTCCGACCCCTCGGAACCTGTAACGACAAGAAACTGACAACAGCATCATGTAAAACAACAACTGGACATTACAAATGTAGCCCCTGTGAGCATCAGGACGTCACCATCCCAAGGACCTAATAGATCTAGCCTTATACCTATTGCGGCTGCAGATAACGCTGCACCAATTCTGAATGAATATGTTTAAATTTAACATCCTCTAAGCCCCATAGCTTAAGAACATTTTGGTAACCACCCAAAGTTGGACTTCATAAGCGGTAACCTATCCTGCTGACAAACAGGTGGTGGTGGTGGTGGGGGGTAACCTGCAACAGGGGCCAGAAGTGCAAAGTAGCCTGAAACGGCTGAAACTAGACATAAATCACCAATGCTGGCTCAAACCAGGTTAACTAATGAGCCTCTCGCAGCCTGGTCAGTTACAGATGACCGAACCCTGAAATTCCCAGAATCCTGAGCCAATTTGATGTCGGAAGCCATCAAGGCCTGGTATAAATAATCGGTCACCAATGCCCTCCCCCTAAATGCTCCAAAGAAAGCGGTCAGGGCTGCTGCATGGAATAAGGCCTACTCGTGCTGGGAATCACCAAACATCGGCCACACCTGGATACCAACAAAGGAGGGGCAACCAACAGTGCCCGTTCAAGTCTGCCGTAGACCACGTCTACCACTCCATTCAGTAAAAGTAATGGAGGTAAGGCCCCCAGGGCTGACCAATATTGAATGTAGGACCCCTTACCACTGGTCACTACCATCTGACAGGCCCGATTGCACTTGTTGGCCCCTTTGAAACCATCCTAATCCCAGCTTCCCACTCACCTGGGACATGGCATGATGGCGGACCACGGAATGTGAACTAAGGGCAGTGTTGCAATTTCATGAAAACTATATAGCCCTTAATGACAGCCCTACACTTCTTAGGGGTCCAGATCCGTACCACCAAGGTGGCACCCGTCACAGGAGGCACCCATTCATGCCCAGACCACGAAGGAACACCACCCGGAAAGCTTCTTTACCTTACTATTTCCACCGGTAATGGAAGCCAGGCCCATATATGTTAAGGGGGGGTCCTTTGGGTTTCCTCAGCCCGTAGACTTACTATGTCCCAACAGAACCTCTCCCCATGTGCAGGCCCCCAGACCCAAGGTTGCCCGTGCAGTTTTCCGTTAGGTACAGACCAGTACGTTATCACCACAGTGTATAACTATAACTCCGATATGCTACAGCGCTATTCACCAGAAAGTGAAACAAAGTGCCCCGAGGTGACTAACTCATATTTCCCCGATTAATCCCAACAATGGGGGCAAGGGCCGTACACTGGGAATAGGGACACTACTGAACTTTGATTTTGTCCAGTAGCCATACTATTCCACACCAAGGGCGCTTAGCTATGTGCCAGACCCGAGGAACCGACAGACCCTATATCCACGACACAGAAATGCGCATCCAGTGTATGCGTTGGACTCATATGCCGAAGGCGAGTCCCTGTAGAAGTCTAGCTGTAACTGACCAACTCGATATTTGGACAGCCTAATACCGTAGGGCCAGAAAATTAGTTGTAAACGGGCATAATTGTTGTCGTCAACACTTGACCCTTAAACAATCAACCCATTCCCCTTGCTGCACGCAGTCTCAATTAAGTAGCCCGAATAGAACAAGTCGCAAGGCGGAATCTCAGCATTGGGTGTATTCACCCAGTAACTCCGCCTGGGTCTAAGAACCGACAGCCGAACCACCGCCTGTAAACGCTTGCAGAGTTAGGATGTGAAACTGTAACTTTAAAACTGGGTGAAAACCGCAGTGCCAAGTCTCACACAGTGCTAACACCGTAGTTTGACAAAATTAGCCTGGCCTGTAGTGCCCGATGTATGCCCCGATAGGCACTAGCTGACTGTAGCACTCCTCCTACCCACAGAGGGCTACATTAGCAACCAACCCAGCCAGCGCAGTAGCCATGAGTGCCAAAAGGCGCCCATCACCTGGCATATAAGTATTGTAATGCAACTGGCGAGTATGGTTCTATATGAAACTTGTCTTAAGGTGCTGAGGCAATGGCACGACCCCCTTTGCAGGCGCCACCTTCAGTAGCCAATTGGTTACCAAATTTTGTAAGGTGAGTTTGTAATGAGCCCCATTGTCTGAGCTTCAGGTCTGCCACCCTGGCCCGTGGCAGCCTGGAATATAGCTTAAAATTGCCCACCTCAGTCCTCAGAAAGGTAAAAACCTTACGTGGGCATTCACCTGCCGGGACTGACTGCGAATATATTCCCTTCTGGAACCTATGATCCCCTATCTGGGGATCCGATACCAAGATGAGTTTATTGGTACCCTGGCCAGGGAAAATCAAAGATGAGAGGGCTCCCTCTGATTGTTTGAAACAATTCCTAGTGCCAGACACTGAAATATGGTGCATAAGGAGAGGCAAACGGGCCTGAAGCCCAACTGTCCATAATCGTAACACTTCGGCAACAACATTGGCATGCAGAACAACTGCTAACCTAGAGCCGCATGGCCATAAGGTATCTGGGACCCTGCATATGTGAACTAAAGCAGACCTGCTTCCACTGGCAGTGTCCCTATCGGTGACGGTTGACTGCATTGTCCCCCTATGTCGGGCCCAGCCCACCAAGCCGTGTAGTTAGTGGTGTGTTACCTGCCAGGGGTTTCTTCTTATGCCGGCAATGGACTCTGTGAGTTTGGGATCAGCGGATTCACAGCAGATGCAGCCGCCCGAGGAATATGCGGCAGTGAATTTAATCCTCCCTCCTATACGAATTCACTTCAGTGTCTCAGCTGCCTGTGACTACTTGAGCTGTTGTTGGCCCCAGCCACCTCCAAGTCATGCGGCCAGCATGGCTGTACGGTGCGCTGTTAGCTTTAATGGAACATTAACTAATCATCCATTCACCTGTGTAGGTTTTAGGTACTGGGTTGGCAAAAGCTGGTGCTGACAGTGGGAGCTCACCCAATTCAGGTGCTTCAGGTCTGTCGCCTCGACCAGCGGCAGCCTGGAATATTAATTAAGCGCTCGTGATCCCGAAATCACAAGGCCCCCATAAAGGCTGAGAGAGTGTGCATTCTACGATTGACCCTCTTGTGGTCTTAAAGAAATTCTCCTGTACTTCCAAACAGTCCAGCTCTTCACTACGACTGAGAGTGTGTGCCACATACATCTGACCTTCCTGTGATTCTTAACGAAAAACTCTGGTTTCCCGAACTCTCAAAAGATGTTCACGCAGGCTGAGAGTGTGTGCCTTGTACAACCGATTGTCCGGAGTCTTAAAGAAAAAAACTGCGCTCCCAAACACTCCAGCCACTCATAATGTCTGGGTCATCTCTTTCGGCAGGCCTTTGGGGACTAAGATGGTGGACAGCCTGCCATTGGCCCCCTCCATGCTGTTTATAACTGTCTGGGTTGCTCATTATAATAACAGTGGGAGCACACGCCGCTCCCCGGATTCGAACCTGCGACCTTTCAATCACCAAGTTCAGCAGCTCAGCACTTTAACCCACTTTGCTACCGGGGGTTCCCAGGATTTGAATGTGTGCATATAGCACAAACTAGTGTCCAATACTGGGCACCACAACTAAAGGGAGATTTTGACAAGCTGGAATGTTTCCAGAGGAGGGTGACTAAATCGAACAAAGTTTAGATAACAATCCCCACGAGGAGCGGCCCAAAGAACTGGACATGTTTGGCCCGCAAAAGCGAAAGCTGCAAGGAGACAAGATGAGGGCTATGCATAAGTTTAGATAACAACAAAGTTTAGATAACAATCCCCATGAGGAGCGGCCCAAAGAACTGGACATGTTTGGCCTGCAAAAGCGAAAGCTGCAAGGAGACGAGATGAGGGCCATGCATAAGTTTAGATAACAACAAAGTTTAGATAACAATCCCAATGAGGAGCGGCCCAAAGAACTGGACATGTTTGGCCTGCAAAAGCGAAAGCTGCAAGGAGACGAGATGAGGGCCATGCATAATATATGATAATCATGCAGTGTGTTTATTTTAAAATATAAATATTTCTTTTTTTAAATATATATATATATATATATATATATATTGATATAGATAATATTATTATTTTAATATTCTAATTACAGGGCATAGGGAGGCTGATGACTAAACTCCCATTTGGAATGGCCCCAGGCCTTTTAGGCCCACCAAGGCCACCGCCCCTGGATAGTGAAACTCAAATGGCAGCCGGCAGTACACTGAAGAAGGGGGAGGGGCCAATGGCCATGCGGCCAAGATGGAGGCAGCTGAATGATGCATCCCCAAAGAAAAGCAGGATCCCATGGCCTGGCCCTGTACAAGTTGGCCAGCCTCCCACTGCAGCCCTGCTGGGGAAAGGAGCCCAAGCTGCTTGTCCAGCCCATTATAACATGCTTTGCATTGTTTTGGCTTCGTAAATATATTTCAGAGGAGGCTTCCGCTGCATTCCTTTCAGAGAAAAGAGTGTGCAACTTGCCCAAGGCGGCCCAGTGGATTCAAACCCTGGCCTTTCACATTTATTTACCTATTCTGAAAAATAGTGACAAACTCACTGCCAAATAAAGCATACACCAGGGCTGACTTGAAGATACAAAATGCATTTTAGTTCAACAGTGTTCAAAGCACAGGCCTGAGAACATGCTTATTCTGAAAGGGCTTATCAGAAAGCCCTCTGAGGGCTGAGGTGAAGTTGCCAGCTTTTCAGCAAGCTCCTTTAGCAGCTCAAAGCCCAAATGCAAAAATAAGAGGGGGCTCTTGGACTTTCAACAGGAAGAGCTTGAGGGGAGGTGGGGAGGAGAGCCCACTGGGCCCCAGACCGAACTGTATGTCCTCCTTCTTTGAATGAGCTCAAGGAGACTGGCCTACCCGGCCCAAAAGGAACAGCTCGCTGACGTGCATCCCTCCTCCAGGCAAGCAAGCACAGAATGGCTTGCTGAGGCGTGGCCTCACTGAAGGCCCCACCCCTGGGCCTGGAAGGTTCCAAGGAACCTTGCTCTCCTCGTGGCAGGGGAGGGGCAAAGCCCTCTCATCCCAGCAAGCTGGGATGGAAGGTTGTTCTAGCTCCACCACGATGGCCATTGTAGAAGGGCGCTGAGTTACTAACAGTTGGAGACTGTTGGCAGACTTTCAGTCAGTGCTAAATAGAATACATGGTGGGAAATGTTATGGCTCACATCTTAGAGGTAAAGACTTTTCAGAAGTAGCCTCATTCATATTCATTTATATATCCAAGCATTTAGGCAAGTCCAGAGGCCTAAATGTCACCTAAAGGCACAGCCCCATCTGATCTGAGAAGGTAAGCAAGATTAGCCCTAGTTAGTACTTCCATGGTCAATGAATACCAGCTATTGTAGGCTATGTTTCAGAGGAAGGAACTGGCAAAACCACATCTGAATATTCCTTGTTTAAGAAAACCCCAGGAAATCCATGGGGTTGCCATAAATTGACAGGTAACTTGAAGGCTCGTGCATAAACACATTAGTGTTGATTTTTTTATCTTTCCAGCATAGCTTTCTTTAAGGTTTCCTTGCAGGATGTCTAAAACAGAACATGGAAATGAGATACAACATTCTTCCAGAATCATCTGTATCAAGAGGATTCAGGATGGGAAGGGGCACCTGAAATAATAAGTTTTTCCTACAAGCCTACTCAATAATTTTTCACAAATATTCCCAAGTTCTGTCCCACCTAAGGTCAGAAATGGCTCTTTACTGAAAAACAACAGCAACCAACATTGTTTCTCGTGGCAAAGATGTAAGTTATTTCCTGATTAGAGCCACCAGTTAAATTCACTATGGATTTTTTTCTCCAATTTTCTAGATGTCTTTGTTTCAGTGGCATCTGCGGTTCCTTGAAATGTAGAGAGATACCCTATCTATGCTTATGGAAAAGGTGATCAAGGTGAAATGCATTAGTGTGCCTTATTAAAAATATGTATTAATTAGTAGTATTATTTTCTATACAAAATCCACTAGCAAAGTGGGGAGGGAACAGGAAAAAAAAACACTTTGTGGATGAAAGAGTAGACGAGAGCACCCAGCATTGTTAAATAAATGTGGGGAGATTGTTTGGTTTATCCCTCACATAATAACTTGGCTTTGGGACCAAGCTTTTGGTCAGTAAATGGGAGCAATGCAATAAGAGACTAAAAACTTCATAATACTAGAGAATGAATTCACTTTAAATCCGGTTCTGCATCCTGCATAATTATGGAGTTTGAAGTTTAGTGATGCTGGTAAAGGCTCCTCCCTAAACTACAAACCTCAGAATTCAGCAGGAAGCAGAAACCAGATTTTAAGTGGATTTATTCTCTTGTGTGATGAGGTAGTGTAAATCAGTGTTTCCCAACCAGTGTGCCAGGGCACACTAGTGTGCCGTAAGCGATCATCAGGTGTGCCGTGGGAAATTGGAACCTCCAGGAAAGGGGGAGAGTCTACTGTGTTGAAGTATAAAAACTCTAAAAAAACCCCTACCTCGATAAAAACACAACATTACAAAAAAAAAAACCCTCCCCACCCGTTGTCTACTTGGTTTCTCCCTCTCCATGCATTGGGAAGGCCCGCCTCCCTTTCCCCAAGTAGAGACCTCCTCTTGCCTCCTGGGGGTTCTATCATTGGTGGGGTTCAGAATGCTCTTTGATTGTAGGGGAACTATAAATCCCAGCAACTACAACTCCCAAATGTCAAGATCTATTTCCCCTGAACTCCATCTGCGTTCATATTTGGGCATATTGAGTATTCATGCCAAGTTTGATCCTGATCCAACACTGTTTGAGTCCACAGTGCTCTCTGGATATAGGTGAACTACAACTCCAAAACTCAAGGTCAGTGCCCACCAAACCCTTCCAGTATTTTCTCTTGGTTATGGGAGTTCTGTGTGGGAAGTTTGTGTCTTTCTGCCACTCCTGCCAGGATATCTATGTTGAGTTCATCGAAACAGGCCCAGGTTTCACACTGAATATATAAATACATTTAAAAACATATTAACTATGTGTATTACTGTGTTAGAGTGTCATTTTGGTTGGTGGTGTGCCCCAGGATTTAGAAAATGTAAAAAGTGTGCCACGGCTCAAAAAAGGTTGGGAAACACTGGTGTAAATAACATAATGATAAATTGGAATGACCCTGGAATATGACCTGGATTATGTATTTTAATTGATGATTTAATACTTTTGTTTTTAATTGGTTTGGATTTTAATATACATATGTATACTGTATGTATATTCGGCATCAAATTGTTGCCTTTGTAACAATGCCTGAGTCCCCTTTGGGGTGAGAAGAGTGGGGTACAAGTGTGGTAAATAAATAAGTAAATAAATAAATATAAATGATGGTGATGGTGAGGATCAGTATAGTAAGAAGGTAAGGAATGTCAGTTATATCTCTTGGTTTGAAGAAATGTTCTATAATTGCTCTGACTTCCCTTCTGCAAGTGAGCTTCTAAAGATGACTTCCAGAAGTAGTCTTTCCCCCTCGCTAGTCTTTTTCCTCTCTCTGAAACCACTCAATTGGAAAGGTGGTAGCTTACTGAACAGCAGTGGAGTGTACTGAAATGCTCATTGTGGTTACTGAATAGTCAGCAAAACAACTGTTTCTGCTAACTGTACTGAAAGGATCCTTTTGGGAAGAGAATGCCAGTGTGGAGCATAGATAAGCAGGCAGCTCGATTACATTTGCTGTCTCTGGTTAACAGCAAACCTGTCAACCTCCCCTTTTTATGCTTGATTTTGACCATTGGAAGGAATCACAGTGTTTTTGCTCTCCCCGTCCCATCCCTCCTGAAACGGGCAAAAAGAATTATTGGGGGACGTTTTCTCTCAATGTCTCCCCGTCCCCCAATCTATATAAATAAAAATGTAATGTTCGTTTGTGGGATTAACATAACTCAAAAACCACTGGACAAATTGACACCAAATGCAGACACAATACAGCTATCAGGCCAATGAGTGACCATCACTCACAAAAACACTGAGAAACACAGCAGAAGAGACTTAAAAAGCCAAAGACCAAAAAATAAATTACAACGCATGCACAAAACCACATATATACACAAACACACACACACATATGCATAAATACACACACAAAACACATATACACAGACTGGGCCACAGCAACACGTGGCAGGGGATGGCTAGTTAGTAAATAAATAAATATTTTATTGAGAATTTTCAACTACATTAAAAGACACTAAACAATAAAAACTAAAAGCAGCCAAAAAGAGAGAAAAGAAATGAAAAGATCTGAGAACAGGCGCCCTCTGTATTGACTTCCACCATTCTTAACAATGGATATAAATGCTATATAGTTTTACTTTCCCTATTTTACAATATCTTCTATATCTTCAATACTTAGTATTTATATCTTTCAACATATTTTGAAACCACAGTTAAGATATTATATTTTTGCTCCTGAACTCCCCCAAAAGAATGAGCCTTTCTTGTAGGCAGATTAAATCATGATGCAATGTATTCAAATAGTAAAAGATTTTCTTTCTTTTCTAGGTAACTTTTGCCCATCTGTATATTCCAGTTTATACATTTCAGATACATTTTCAAACCTCTGGAATATCAAAGTCAAAATTTATCTGTCAAAAAGCTGTAGTTTTTCCTCTTTAAGAAAATCTGCAGTGACATATTTTTGAAGGGTTTGGAGAACAAGCCATATGAGGAGTGTCTTAAATGGCTGGGCATGTTTAGCCTTCAGAAGAGAAGACTGAGAGAAGACATGATGGCCATGTATAAATATGTGAGTGAGGGGATGTCATAGGGAAGCTTGTTTTCTGCTGTCCTGGAGACTAGGATGCTTCAAACTATAAGAAAGGAGATTCCACCTGAACATTAGGAAGAACTTCCTAACTGTGAGAGCTGTTCAACAGTGGAACTCTCTGCCCCAGAGAGTGGTGGAGGGTACTACTTTGGAAGGTTTTAAACAGAGGTTGGATGGCCATCTGTCAGGGGTGCTTGGAATGCAATTTACCTGCTTCTTGGCAGGGAGTTGGACTGGATGGCCCACGAGGTCTCTTCCAACTCTATGATTCTAGGTAGGGGAGGCTGTATCAATTCTGTAGTTAGGAGAGGGATTTGGACAGTGCAGGGAAAGGAAAGGACTACTAGCATTTGCATCAACCAAAAGTCTTAGGACTTCATCCCACAGGCTTTGGACCCCATTTCCATGCACTTAAGAAATTGAGCCCAAGGAGTTCCTCGGAAGTCATCACATGACATGAGGGCACTTCCAGTAAGAATTCATGGGGCTCTGTTCCTGCAGCACATGGAAAACGAGCCTGAAGCCCATCTCCAAACAGATTCAATATGGGTGAAAGTGGGGGAAAGATGGGTAAGCACTTGGGATAGGTGTCCATTCCTCAAGATGGGGAAAGACAGGAGGGAATAGCCTAAGATGGTTCCCTCTGCTTTCCCCCCCTTTCCCCTCACTCCATCTGATGAAGCAAACCTATGGCACTAACAGAATGTCAGCTAGCGATTTTTATCTTAGGGAGACTGAGCTTTACCTTACTGAGAACTATTCTTAAAACAGTTCTCAGAGCATAATTGTTCACAGATAAAACTGAAATTATATTTCAAAAATAGCTTGGATGAGACAGTTTATGCAGCTTCACTCTCATTCTGGCAGGTACATCCTGTAGATGCAGCAATTTCATGAAGCCTTTCCCAACATGGTCCTTGTCTGGAGTGCTAGCATATATTTCTATCATCCCCATACAATAGGGTCACAGATATTGTTGGGGATTATGATAGCTGTAACACAATGTATTTGGAGGGTGCCAAGATGGCAAAAGGCCATTTTACAGTGTAATTGGGTCAGGGCAGACACAGGCTTTACTCCCATACTTACTTTATTGGATTTAAACCAAATGGAATGCAGATTCTCGTGAAATGGCATGTCCAAGATGGTGTTGTCACTGATTTTTCCCAGCTCATTTTGGGATAATGAATCCCTTTTGTGAGTTAGAGCAGTGTTTCCCAACCAGTGTGCCGTGGCACACTAGTGTGCCATGAGTGATCATCAGGTGTGCCTTGGGAAATTGGAACCTCCAATACCCTTTCTTCCCCCTCCTGCCGAACACTTTTTCTTCTCCACTCGGGCTCCCTTCTTCCAAGCCTCACTCTGCTCGCTTTGCCTCGCTTTGCTCTGAGTTGAGTTTGCACAGTAGCGCCCACACTGGTCACGTCTTCCTCCTTCCCCCTCCCCTCCTGAACACACTCACACTGTCCCCTCGGATCAAAATGGTGGCAGAAGCAGCAGTGTAGAAGAAAAATAAGTGTTCGGCAGGAGGGGGAAGAAAGGGCGTGAAGGGGAAGGGGGAGGAAGCGGTCTCTGTCAAAAGCTGGCATGGGCAAACTGGGACCTTACAGGTGTTTCGGACTCAACTCCCACCATTTCCTCCCCCCCCCCCCTCAGCCACTTAAGCAGGAAAGGGCCTCAGGCTGTTAGGAATGGTGGGAGTTGAAGTCCAAAGCACCCAGAGGGCCGAAGCTTTCCCATGCCTGTTTTAGGGACCTTAAAGTGGTGAGCCTCCTTCCAACATTGTGATTCTGGATAGAAAACAAACAACAACATAACATAACATTGTTTGAGTCCACAGTGCTCTCTGGATGTAGGTGAACTACAACTTCCAAACTCAAAGTCAATTCCCAAGCAAACCCTTTCAGTACTTTCTGTTGGTAATGAGAGTTCAATACACCAAGTTTGGTTCAATCCATTGTTGCAAGAGTTCAGGATGCTCTTTGATTGTGTGTTAACTATACATCCCAGAAACTGTAACTCCTAAATGTCAAGGTCTATTTTCCCCAAACTCCATCTGTGTTCACATTTGGGCATATTGAGTATTCATGCCAAGTTTGGTCCTGATCCAACATTGTTTGAGTCCACAGTGCTCTCTGGATGGAGGTGAACTACAACTCCAAAACTCAAGGTCAATGCCCACCAAACTCTTATAGCATTTTCTCTTGGTTATGGGAGTTCTGTGTGGGAAGTTTGTGTCTTTCTGCCATTCCTGTCAGGATATCTATGTTGTGTTCATCGAAACAGGCCCAGGTTTCACACTGAGTGTATAGTCTATATATATAAAGGAACAGTCGTCATGTGAAGACTATCTGAAACAGAGAAACCTTACAACGCAGAAACACAAAACTTGCCAACAGAAATAGGCCTCAAGCAAGGTACGTTTGTAGCGAAGAAACTTCCCCCCCAAAACCTAAAAGGCCCCCAAAACAACGAGTAAAAAAACTACATTTTCCAGCATCCTCTGGGGCTGCCAAAGACTCCCCCAGCCTTTACATTCTGACATGATTGGCTGCCAATAAGGGCGGATTTGCATAACTGCTGTACTGGCCAGCCAACATGAACATTCCGACCCATAACAAACTGTCAGATGAGTGCCACAGCCTCCTCCAACACTTTCAAATCAGAAGCCCATGATGGAGATCAACACCATTCAAGGGGAGCTCTTCTTCCTTTCCCAAAAGATCTCCAGTGGCTTGGAATTCCACATTAATAAGAGGACCATTCAGCAACAATGGGGCTTGCCAAGGAGGGTGCTCCAGCCCCTCTATATGCTGGCTCCAAGGGATGGAGGTCATCACCAAGTATCTTCTGATGCCCAGCGCTGGAAGAGCTCCCTCAGATGGCCTGTCCATGAGGAAAGCCTCATCGGACATCGACCAATGGGTGCAAAACACACAGAGCAGGACATCTTGAAAAAGAGAGGAGCAGAAAGTAAGCTAGACATGAAGATCTTGAGAAAGGTGGCTAAAAAGGATACGGAAAGGATTTTTAACAGTCCCCCAACAGACACTGGACGCACCTGTGAAGATAGAGATCCCCTGACAGGACAAGCCCTCCCCAAGCTGATCCGTCCTGGCCATGGTACAAGTCAAACCCGAAGGACTGCAGGCAAAGAGCTGAGGCACAAACATAAAACACCCAATTCACTTCAACACCATAAGTCACATCAATTCCAACCCTTACATACTCAGACTTTCTCGCATCTCCTAAATAGGGCACAGCAACGCGTGCCGGGTACAGTACATTTAAAAACGTATTAACTATATGTATTGCTGTGTTAGAGTGTCATTTTGTGTCATTTTGGTTGGTGATGTGCCCCAGGATTTTGTAAATGTAAAAAATGTTTCGCGGCTCAAAAAACGTTGAAAAACACTGAGTTAGAGGACTTCCTCAAGAACATGTCAAAACTAGAAAAATTTGGCATATTCACTTTGATTTTGGTAAAACCCTTCCCTATCACCTCTCCTCCCAGAACACTAACATTTTAGAACACTGCAGGGCATTGTGCTCAATTTAATGTGTCCAAAGTGTTTTCTTTTCTCTTGCGAACAAAAAAGCCTAAGGCATCTCAGTTCACTGAACAAGGAAACTCAAAGAGTTTGTGGGAATAATCAGTTCAGCTAGGAAAGGCTCTGTGCCCAGTAGCTTCTTTTCCCATCCTTTCTAGATTTATCTCCCAAATCTGACTGGTTCCAGGATTAGCTCCAGCCTTGCTACGGAGCAATTTGGGTAGGGAACACTATCCAATTAAGAGGAGAAAGTGGTGGCAGCAGCATCTCGGGGAGAGTGTTCTTCCTGCCTGCTCAAGCTTCATTCATCAAAGTGGCAGGGCATTTTAATAAAAAATAAGTCTTGCTTTTAATTAAAGAGCTATTTGAAGGCTGCTCATTGAGAGAAGAATCTGAAGATTTGTTTAAGATATTAGCTGGCTGTTCAGCCTACAGAAGGAAGTTAACACGTTTTTAATGTAATGCTTGCAGCAATGAGCTACATGGAAAATCAAATACTATCCATTAGAAATGTTAAGTGCTGAAGCACTAAGAACCATTTGGTGGATTAGTTGAAGACTACGAAGGAATACAGATGCCAAGTCCTGCATAGGTAAAGGGGGGAGTGTGCCCAATCTGTAAGAGGGTTAAGTGCAGTAGTGCAGGCAGATCTTCTTGTTTGTCATGGTTGCTGATCCTCACTGTGTGTCAGCGCCGCTTGGCCCGTTTGTTGACCTAACGGACCAAGCCCCGCGCGCCATCAGATAAGAGCAACAGGGTTGAACTGGAACTGGCGGGCTTTGATATGGAACCGCCCTTGATGTGCCAGGCACCTTTCCTGAACTTTGATATGCGGAGAGCCGGAGGGTCAACCCTGAAGACGGAGGGGCCCAGCAGGGGGGGCGGGCCGGGGAGGGTTTTGAAGAGTTTGCGGGAAAACTTTAGTCTATCTTTGCTTGCCCTGGATTAAGGACCTATTAAACTACTTATCCTTCAGCATCGTTGGAGTGAGCGTGGTTCATTAGACCCCCCTTGCCGGAGCTGACACTGTGTTATGAAGACCCATCTGTACACATAAAGTGTTCTCACTATCTATAGCAAGGATCGGAATCAAACAGCTCACCAGATGTTGTTGAATTGCAACTCCATGTAGCCCCTGAATCCTCCGTTTTGTTCTCCCATGGAGAGAGACAAAATGTCTCAAGAGAGCTAGATAGTTAGATAGTAGGGGTGGATATCTCTGGTTTAAAATACTTTGAAATCTGTTATTTTTCGTATTTGAAATTATTATGACCCTATATTGACCCTCGTCCTCCAACTGGGAAGTGACCTTTCTAAATCGAACCTGGGTCAACTATTTTATGGGTTTTTTTAGGTCGTTTCCGCCTTTGCTTGTCAGCTGGCGAGAGGAGGATGGAAGGCAGCATCTCCTCTCGCCAGATGACACCCAAACACAGGTTTAAAATAACCTCCGTTTGGGTCTTGGCTGGCGAGAGGAGGGTGCCAGGCTGCACCTGGGCTGGCCACCCTCCTGCCCCTGCCAGCCCTATCTGACACGGAGGGGGCTGAGTTTGGTTAAGACTGGGTGGGAGAGGGTCTATGCAAATCTTTTGTATTGTTTTCTGGCTGGATATAAGAGCATGGTGGAATGATATGAATAAGGCAACAGTTTAAATAATGCCAGTAAGGCCTTCTTGCCCCTGAGAATTTCAGGGGCTGAAGCCCCCAGAATCCAACCCACGTTCCCTTTAACCGGGTTGGATTGCTTCTTTCTTAGCAGGGAAAGAGGTGTGGATGCTCCAGTCCACACCTCTTTCCCTGCTAAGAAATAACCCATCTTAAGACTTCACTCCTCCATCCCCCCTGCAAGAACAGAGGCGTCCCGGATTATATTTAATCCGGGACGCCTGTTCTTGCCAGGAGAGGAATGGAGGACTGAATGGCAACAAGCCATCCGCTCCTTCATTCTTTCCCCCGCAAGAACAGAGGCGTCCCGGATTATATATAATCCGGGACGCCTCTGTTCTTGCAGGGAGAGGAATGGAGGAATGGAGGTCTGAATGGCAACAAACCATCCGCTCCTTCATTCTTTCCCCTGCAAGAACAGAGATTATATTTAATCCGGGACGCCTCTGTTCATGCGGGGGGAGGAACGGAGGAGCGAATGGCAATTATCTTAAAGCTTAAGGGGGGTATTTCTTAGCAGGGAAAGAGGTGTGGACTGGAGCATGCACACTTCTTTACCTGCTAAGAAAGAAGCAATCCAACCCGTGTTAAGGGGAACATGGGTTGGATTGTGACCTCGCAGGGGGGAAGGGAGGCATCCATGCCACCCTTTGCCCCTGCGAGCTCAGAATCCAACCCGGGTTAAGGAGAACATGGGTTGGATTCTGGACTGGCAAAGGGGAAGGGAGGCATCCATGCCACCCTTTGCCCCTGCAAGTTCAGAATCCAACCTGTGTTAAGGGGAACGTGGGTTGGATTCTGTGCTGACAGGGGGGGAAGGAAGGCATCCATTCCACCCTTTGTCCCTGCGAGCTCAGAATCCAACCCAGGTTAAGGGGAACGTGGGTTGGTTTCTGGGCTGGCCGGGGGAAGGAAGGCATCCATGCCTCTCTTCCCCTCTGCCAGCCCAGAAACCAACGTGCGTTCACTTTAACCCACGTGTCAGATGGTGACAGGAGAGTGGCGGGTGCAGCCTGCCACCTTCCCCTCTTCAGCCGAGACCCAAACGGGGGTTATTTTTAACCCGTGTTTGGGTGTCATCTGGCGAGAGGAGATGCTGCCTTCCACCCTCCTCTCGCCAGATGACAAGCAAAGGCTTGCTCTCCATTCCTCCCTCCCTGCCCTGCCAGCTGAGAGGCATCATTCTTCCCTCCCAGGTGGCGTAAGGAATAATAATGAAAATTCATTATTAATTACGTTTCAATCACGAAATTTATTTTAAAAATTTTGGATTAATTTCTATAACGATCCACAAACAGAAATCCCCCCCCCCCCACTGAGTTTAGTATCAATTTTTTATGGCTCAACCACCCCTATTAGATAGCTAGGCCCTAGCTTTCCTGTATATAGAAATGTAGTTCTTTCCATAAAGTCTTTCATAAGTTTTAAAGATTCACACTGCTCCTGTAATCACAGGGGCTCATTTGCTCAACTGTTATGCACAAGACGCTTCTAATCTGCTAAACTGCTGTTGCCTCTGCTTAATATTTTAATATGCTTTTTCCTCTTTAAAAATTATCCAACATCAATAACATCTGGAAAGCAACATCATTTCCATTTCACTGTATTTTTTTCACTCAAGGAACTAGATGGCTTAAACCAGTGTTGGCCATTTTAAAGCTATTGGACTGTAACTTGCATCAGCCCCAACACTGGATCTAGAATCATAGAGTTGGAAGAGACATTGTGGACCATTCAGTCCAACCCCGTGCCAAGAAGCAGGAAAATTGCATTCAAAGCACCCCTGGCAAATGTCCATCCAGCCTCTGTTTAAAAGCCACCAAAGAAGGAGCCTCCACCACACTCCGGGGCAGAGAGTTCCACTGCTGAACGGCTCTCAGTCTGGAAGTTCTTCCTAATGTTCAGGTGGAATCTTCTTTCTTGTAGTTTGAAGCCATTATTCTACATCCTAATCTCCAGCACAGCAGAAAACAAGCTTGCTCTTTCCTCCTTATGACTTCCCCTCACATATTTATACATGGCCATCATGTCTCCTCTCAGTCTTCTCTTCTGCAGGCTAAACACGCCCGGCCTTTTAAGCCACTCCTCATAGGGCTTGTTCTCCAGACCCTTGATCATTTTAGTCACCCTCCTTTGACACATTCCAGGTTGTCAACATTTCCCTTCAAGATGCCCAGAATTGAGCAGTCTTCCAGGCGTGGTCTGACCAAGGCAGAACAGAGGGGTAGCATGACTTTCCTGGATCTAGACACTATACTCTTATTTATGCAGGCAAAAATCCCATTGGCTTTTTTTGCCCTCCCCACTTTTTATTTCTATACTTGTATATTTATGTTTTACTTGGACTAGATGTATACTGTACGTTGTGTTTATATTGTCTGTTTTAATAAGGCCACTTGGCCGATCAATTAAAGGTTGTTTCGTTGTTTGTTTCTTTTGTTAAGCCTTTGAAGCCATCGTTTATCCAGAAATGTTGCTGTTAAATTTTTGGAAAACCATAATTGTGATGCACAAATCCTGTGGTTTTAGTAACAGCAACAAACATGAAATAAGCTTTAAAATGTTTGGATTATCTCTGGAAGTCAAGAGGAAGCCCATAAATACTACATTCAGATGCTTTGTCGTGATACACACAGAACCATATTTAAAAGTATATGTTTCTAGTTACACTTTTTTTTTTTACAATTAATCAGACCAAGTGCATTTTAAACTACCTGAAATATCTGCAAATAGTTAAATCTGACAAGGTTATCATCCAGGCTCGAGTTTGTATTGCATTGGCCCCCTTCACACAGCTGAATAAAATCCCACTTTTTCTGCTTTGAACTAGAATATATGGCAGTGTGGACTCGGATAACCCAGTTCAAAGCATATATTGTGGGATTTCCCACCTTGATATTCTGGGTTATATGGCTGTGTGGAAGGGATCTAAAAGGACTGAGTATGAATACCCTTCAAAGAGCATAGCGAAGGTCTGTTTCCAGATATACATATACATACGGGAGAGGAGACAGCTAGAGCGCATGTGGAGGAAGCTCCGTGACGGACCTTATAAGCTTTTTATGGAGGCTTATGAGCATGCTACCAAGGAGGCGAAAAATTCTTATTATGCCTCCTTGATAGCGTCTGCAGATTCACGCCTGGCTCAATTGTTCAGGATAATTCAGCAGTTGACGATGGTCCCTACCATCCCAAATAATGATGATCAGGTCCTTTCCGCCAAGGCTTTTCAGAATCACTTTGCAGACAAGATTGCGACGCTCCGCCGGGACCTCCCTTCTACGGTTGATACAGTACAGGAACTCGAGACTCCGTGGCCCTCCGCCGGGTCTACCTTCGACCGGTTTCGGCCACTGGACGCAGACGATGTTGACAGGATTGTCGCAGCTCTTCGACCTACCACCTGCTCCCTCGACCCGTGCCCCTCCACGCTGATTCGAGCTTGCGTGGAGGGGTTACGAGGCCCTCTGTTGAACATAGTCAACTGCTCCCTTGAGCAAGGAGCTTTTCCAGAGGAGTTAAAAGAGGCGGTGGTTAGTCCATTGCTGAAGAAGCCCGGGCTAGACCCCGCGGCTCCCTCCAATTACCGCCCAGTGTCTAATTTACCGTACCTGGGCAAGGTGATTGAGAGGGCAGCAATGGACCAGCTGCAGACATTCCTGGATGATGCAACCTGGCTAGACCCCTTCCAGTCCGGCTTCCGCTCGGGCCATGGGACAGAGACCGTCCTGGTCTCCATCACAGACCTACTCCGTTGCCACTTGGACCGAGGCAGATTGGCGCTGCTCGTGTTATTGGACCTCACGGCAGCATTTGATACTGTCAATTACCAACTTTTGACACACCGCCTGGCGGTGGCGGGGGTGAGGGGGACAGCCTTAAACTGGCTGTCCTTCTTCCTCCAAAACCGCCTACAGCGAGTGAAGTGAGGAGGGGTGGTCTCCGAGGGCCCCCCCTTACATTGTGGAGCTCCTCAGGGGGCCATCCTTTCCCCGCTCTTATTTAACATCTACATGCGATCACTCGCCCAACTGGTACGGAGTTTTGGGCTGGAGTGCCATCAGTACGCTGATGACACCCAGATCATTCTGAGGATGGACCCCAGGGTGGAATCTGTACCCGATAATTTCCATCTCTGCCTAGAAGCCGTAACTGGATGGCTGTGAGCCAGTAAGTTGAAGGTGAACCCGGCGAAGATGGAGATCTTGTGGCTGGGCCGCCCGGAGGGGGTAGAGACCCAGTTGCTGACGTTTGATGGCGTGGCACTTCGCCCGCAGCCGCTAGTTAAGAGCTTGGGGGTCCGGTTGGACCCCCAGCTGTCTATGGAGGCGCAGATTGCCTGCGCCTGCAAGACAGCGTTTTACCATCTGCGGCAGGCAAGACGTCTGGCTCCTTACCTCTCCCGCTGCGACCTGGCCACGGTGACCCAAGCCACAGTCATCTCGAGGCTCGACTACTGTAATGCGCTGTACATTGGCCTTCCCCTGTCGGCGATCCGGAAACTTAAGTTGGTGCAGAATGCAGCAGCACGCCTGCTCACAGGAGCCCCAAGATCTGCTCATGTCACCCCACTCCTGTGCGAACTGCACTGGCTTCCTATTGAATTCCTTCAAGGTGTTAGTCTTGACTTTTAAGGCCTTATATGGTTTGGGGCCAGTGTACCTGAAAAAGCAGCTTACCCCATACATGCCCAGTAGATCACTGCGTTCAGAGGGGCTTAATTTACTAGAGGTGCCTAATATTAAGACCTACTGGTTGTCGAGCCCGCGGCAGAGGGCGTTCACGGTGGCTGCGCCTTTCCTCTGGAATTCGTTGCCTGCAGAGACACGAGCTCTACGGGGCTTGATGGCGTTTCGCAAGTCGGTAAAGACTTGGCTATTCAGGCAGGCATTTGGCTCCGACTGATGCCTGTCACAACCTGCCACCTTGCCGTATCTTGCCATCTGTATTATTGTCTGCTGGGATTTTAAGGTTGGGAGCGGGGTTTGAACTTGGTTTAAAATGCTGTTTTATGTGTTTTTATGTGTTTTTTCTGGTTTTATCTTGTAAACCACTCTGGGCTCCAGAGAGAGCGATATTCCAAATCGAATAAATAAATAAATATTTATTTATTTGTTCGAATTTCTTGGCTGCCACTCCCGGGTGGCTCGGGGCGGCTCACAATGCAAACAGAGAACAGCAGATAATACAATAACATAATATAATATACATGGCCTTTTGCTGGACTAGAATTTTGAATTTCTATGAATTTGAGAACAGGCAAAACAGTTGCCACAACGACTGAAAGTCAATATCAGTCGTTGAGAAATCAATATGTTTTGATACTTGAAGATTTCCCATTACGATCACTGAATGTGGTATCACTTAGGGCGGCCAGATCTTGTTCTGCTTGAAGAATGTGTTGAAACAGACTTCAGGTGTAATTTTAAAACACCAACAATTTCCATACAGCAAATTTACCATCTTGAATGCAAAAACAGGAAATAGCTTGTGTGGTATAGGATGGTCAAGCCTAAATGCACACAGGAAAGTTACAGCATAGATAAAAATGTTTTTGTGTCTTTACCCTGTAATTTGTGCTTGCATTTTCTTTGGATTGTGAAGGGAATTTAGGCAGCAAATTGAAGCAGACTATAGTGGTCTTTCACTGGAAGAAACATTAAAAACCTTAGATATGCAGATGATACCACTTTGATGGCCGAAAGCGAGGAGGAGCCTTGTAATCAAGGTGAAAGAAGAAAGGGCAAAAGCTGGGTTGTAGTTAAACATAAAAAAACAAGGATTATGGCAACTGGACTGATTGATAACTGGCAAATAGAAGGAGAAAACGTGGAGGCAGTGACAGACTTTGTATTTCTAGGTGCAAAGATTATTGCAGACACAGACTGCAGCCAGGAAATCAGAAGACATTTACTTCTTGGGAGGAGAGCAATGACCAATCTCGATAAAATAGTGAAGAGTAGAGACATCACACTGGCAACGAAGATCCGCATAGTCAAAGCAATGGTATTCCCCGTAGTAACCTATGGATGTGAGAGCTAGACTTTAGGGAAGGCTGAGCGAAGGAAGATAGATGCTTTTGAACTGTGGTGTTGGAGTAAAGTTCTGAGAGTGCCTTGGACCGCGAGAAGATCCAACCAGTCCATACTTCAGGAAATAAAGCCCGACTGCTCATTGGAGGGAAGAGGCAAAGATGAAGTACTTTGGCCACATCATGAGAAGAAAGTAAAACTTAGAGAAGACAATTATGCTGGGGAAAATGGAAGGAAAAGGGAAGAGAGGCCAACCAAGGGCAAGATGGATGGATGGTATCCTTGAAGTGACTGGCCTGACTCTGAAGGAGCTGGGGGAGATGACGGCTGACAGGGAGCTCTGGCATGGAATGGTCCATGAGGTCACGAAGAGTCAGAAGCGACTGAACGAATGAACAACAACATAGTGGTCTCGTATAATACCAATCCAGAGAGCTTTTGATTTTTTTGAATTGTGTAAAGAATATAATATATAAAGATCACAAGATGTTCAGCTGTCAGTGTAGTAGCTAACACATGTTACCCTTCATCATTATTGTAAGAAATTCAACCAACAAAGCAGAGAGCTAATTTTGCCCCTTTCGTTTGAAAATAAGCAGCTTGATTCAATAAGGAACACAAGGAAATCATATTTTTGCATATTTGTGCTACAAACCTTTTTAGGGACCTAATCAAACATTAAGAAGCAGCAGCTATTGCCCATATACTGTATGTGATTACTATATCTCTTTATCTTGGCACTTTTGTGCTATCATGGTACTTTCCAACTCAATAACTTTGTTATCTGTCTTTTTAAAATCGAGTGTTCCAAATAGAAGGCAAAATGTTTTTTTTAAAAAATAAAAGAATAACCCATGAGTAGGATGAAGCCAATCTGCCTGCAACCTAAATTATGTCAACCCAAGATTGATTTACTATATTTCTACCCCGCTCTATCTCACCTCAAGGGGGACTCAAAGCGGCTTCCAAATTTGACAATTATTCAATGCCACAATTACACAAAAGCAATACATAGCACAATTAAACTGTTAAAATTAGATAACATATAAATACAATTAAAGCAATTAAAGCATGTTAAGACAGAACACAAATCCCATAGTCATTGTCCAACTGCTTCTTATGTTGGTACTGTGAGAGTATATTACACTATAACTCTGCTATTCCCCAAAAAGTTTTAAGTTATTTTCTAAATATCAAGAGGGAGGAGGCCCATCTAATATCACTGCAGGAGGAGTTCCACAGCCAAGTTGCCACCACCGAGAAGGCTCTGTCTCTCATCCCCATCCATCGCACCTGCAAATATAAATGCCCTAACTGGTTCATAGAGAGAGATACGTTCGGACAGATAACCTGGGCCGGAATAATTTAGGGCTTTATAGGATAAAGTCAGCACTTTGAATTGTGCCCGGTAGCAGACTGGCAGCCAGTGGAGTAACAGGGGGGTTGTATGTTCCCTGCAGGCTGCTCCAGTGAGGAATATGGCTGCTGGCCATTGGACTACTTGAAGCTTTCAAATAGTCTTCAAATACAACCCCAGTAGAGTGCGTTGCAGTAGTCTATTCAAGATGTAATGACAGCATGGACTGTGGCCAAGTCTGACTTCCCAAGGTACGGGCGCAACTGACACACAAGTTTTAATTGTGCGAAAGCTCCCCGGGCCACCACCGAGACCTGGAGTTCCAGGCTCAGTGAAGAATCCAGGAATATGAATAATACTCAGCTTACATAATTGAAATCTGATGTGTAAATGAAGCAGCAGCAAGACTCAAGGCAGGGCAAAGTATTTGTTGTTGAACTGTAACCCGCAGCTTACCTCTGGCTGTACTGGCTAGTACTATTGGGATTTTGACTAAACTTATGCATAACTCGACATATTCACATACTGAGAATTGTTGCTTTTATAGCCTTTAAATATAAATTTGTTTCAAGTTATTCTTTATGAGATCTTTAAATACAACAACTGGGCCATTGCCAGTGTGAAGAGAATCTCATTAAATGGGGTTTAATAATTATGATTTTAAGAGAGACAACCAAATTAGATTAGTCCCAAGAACTTCCTTGTTAAAATGTGATCTGTACCTTTGATGCAGATTGTTTATAGAGATCCTAGGGCTTTTCTTGGCAAGATTTGTTCAGAAGCTGAGAGTGTGTGACTTACCTATGATATGAGAGTTTACTGATAAATATCTTAAATATATAAAGGGATAAATAATGAAACAATAGAATCCAAATTGAGAAACAAAGTGCTGTTAGCAGGGTAACAATATACCCATATATCTCTTGTTTACTTGTCATGTTTCATAATTTTAAGGAATATATTGCTTATAGATGATGTGGGTCGAAACTGGAAACCCTATACAAAACCAGCCTTGAGAAAGTCTCAATAGAGACAAAACGGAAAAGAGCTTATTGATACTTTACTGATCCGTTGGCTGAGCTGTGATGTACCAGAGGGGCGACCAAATCGCTTCTAAGATTGTATAATATGTATACTTGATACATTTGGTTATAGACCAAGAGCAAATGGATGATTATTGATGTGTAGAATCAACTATTACTGAGGATATATGAACTTTTGAATATAACCCGCATTATATGCAATTGTGGATATAACCCGCATTAAAATAACATTGGATTATTTCAACGGTGGACTAAGCTTGTATTTTTACTTGGAAATTATACCTGATTGGAGACAAAAAGAACATCTCCAGGACTTACTTGTGGGACTATCCTGTGGTGAAAAACATATGTAAACAGAGGGTCCCGATCCGGGAACAAACATTCGTGAGTGACTTTGATTTCTCATTTAAGGCTCGCCCACCAGAAACATGATACAATATCGGGGACATTTTCAGCTTATATAATTTCATTGTTGATATATTGTGTTCTCACATCGCAGATATTAATGTTTAGCTCTGCTTAGTGTGTTTAGTAATTATTTATGCATCATCAGAAGAGGAAATGTTCCATTGCCAACAGAGGGCCTGATCTCCCAGAGACCTAATCCAATACTCTGTCCACTACATGCTGGCTTCCGTTGTAATTATCTCTTCTTTTTAATACGTTAATTTTAATTTAACTAAGAATCTAATGTGACCTGGAGGATTATGTTTGGAATATAATGTTATGGTGGTATTTATATCATCTCAGTATTTTGATACTGAAAGAAACGATCTCTCTCCTCAATTTTTCATTTTGCAAAATAGGCTTCCTTTTCTATCATGCAAAATAAAAACATCCTCAAGCCATACGCATTTCTTGCATTGTCAGCTGCATTCACTCCTACATCCAAATTTTCTCATTTCAAGTCTCAAGCCTTCTAGACCTTGCCAGATGAGATAACTCCTGATCTGAAGAGATTAAATCCAGTTTTGTGATCCTTTCCTGACACCTAGTGGTTAAATGTAGAGCCATGGAGGCAAGTAGGAGAAATGTACAGCTCATATTCTAATGGTGTAATTATTTACGCATAATCAGGACATGAAATCAATGAAAGCATAGATTCATTTATGTACTATAATAAATACATTTTAAAAGAAATCTGTAAGTTCAATTGCAATCCAATAGATCTCACACTACTGAGTAAGACCGTGAACAGCTCACCTGCAATAGTACCCCAATTGTAGCTGTTGGTAGACAACTTCAAAGGCCCCTAATTGATTTTTTATAGTTAACCTATATTTTAAAACTGAGTTTGGACTACTTTTCAAACAGAGTGACAGCTACTTGAATAAAGGCCTGTCCTATGTAGAGTAAGACACAAGACCCCTTTTCTTTGCTCATGTTCAGCAAGACAGCTGTTCACAATGTCATATCCTACAAATGTCCCACTTTGGCAGCAAAAGCACTGCCATACTGATTTTTCAGCTGCTTTTTAAATGTTTGTTCTCTTTTATCCTTCCATTTCCCCCTTCTGTTTTCATTTTATTTTAATTGTTGCAAATTTCTTTTAAAGGCCACTCAGCATGGAGGGAGGATTCTTGCCTTTCCCTGTAGACTCAGGGCCCTTCCACACAGTCATATAGCCCAGAATATCAAGGCGGAAAATCCCACAATAGATCTGGAATATCTGAGTCCCCACTGCCATATATCCCAGTTCAAATAATGTGGATTTTTTCAGCTTTTTGGAAGGGGCCTCAGGGTTCATCTACCCTGTAGAATTGATAGTTTGATACCACTTTAACAGCTGTGCTTCAATGTTAATGTAAAAGACTTTCTCTGCCAAAAAACACTGATATCACACCAAATTACAATTCCAATGATTCCACAGCACTGAGATGTGATAAAGTGTTGTCAAACTGCATTAATTCTACTGCATTAATTCCTCAGTCAAAACAAACCGTTGTGGTTTCTCTTAGCTTGTTCTTCTTTATTAACAACCTTTGTCATCTTGACCACACTTGGCTGTTACTTTGCCTTATGTGTCCTGCCTCTGTGAAATATTGGAGGGTATGCCATGTTAGTCTAGGACCAAATGTTCCTGAAGGTTTCACCACTGCTGAACCACAAATCTCTTTATATTTTATAGTTTATGAGGATTTCTATCTCCTGTAATATATCTGAATGACCATATTTGGGCAAAGTAATACGAGGGTTGAATGAAAAGTAATGCCTCCACCTTCGTTACTTGGGTTTGGATGGGAATATTTTAATAAATCAAACGCAGAAATAATCCTTAGAATGTGTTCTTTAACTACCATTATTCACTTTTCCACATAATCACCAGACAATTTTATACATTTCTGCCAATGATGAACAAGCTTTCTGAAGCCATCACGGAAGAAGTCGACACCCTGTTTCCGCAACCAGCACCTCACAGTTTTCTCAACGTCTTCATCAGAAGCATAATGATGTCCCCGCTGATCTTCTTTCATTATCAGAAAGATAATCATCCTGAATCATGATCATCCTGAATCAATCATCCTTGCTGGTGAAACTCAGTGGTTGCTGTCACAGGACGTCCAACTCTTTGTTTGTCACGCAAGTCAGATGTTCCCACCTCAACGTCTTTAAACTTACTCGCCCAATGGCGCACAGTATTCACAGCAACATAATCACCATAAACAGCTTGCATTCTCTGATTAATCTCATTTGGGGTGACATATTCTGCTGTCAAGAATTCAATGACTGCACGTTGCTTAAGTCGCATTGACTGACCGTCTGTGCAGGGTTCCATACTTTGCACTTTAACATCACAACCATCCAATGCTAAGGCTTGCTGCCAAAATGGAACTGTAGAGTCTACTGAACAAGCCAGTACCTGCCACATACCAGTACTGTCATCTGTTGAGGAGTTACGAAGGTGGAGGCATTACTTTTCATTCAACCCTAGTACAAATTCTTATGGGAAGATTCTTTTTCATGTTGTAAACTTTCTTTGAAGTTCTAAACAAGCCAAACTACACATTACTTTTTTCTCCTAAACTCCAAGTTTTCCCCATCCACCGTGTATGAGAGAATCCTGGCCTCCCAGCTTTCCACTTCTCATTACAAGTTGAAATGGCACAAAAGTGTATATAAAGATCCTCCCATGGCATGGCAATTGCTGTAGGGTGTTTGTGAGCAGGAGAGAATGGACAGCTGCTTGGTGAGATGCCCATCTCTTACTAATATCTGGGATTGCTTTACAACTCCTGAAAGGGGGATGAAGCTATGGGGGCAAAAAACAAGTTGTACACCCTTCCCAACCTGCTCTGAGTCTTCTCCATCAAACCTTTGAGAGATTACTATGAACTTGTCTAGGCTGATGAAAAAAATCTGTTTGGCACCACATTTTCCCAATCTGCATTGGCCTACAGAACATCTTTATGTTGTCTTTCTCCACATCTTTTCTTTCCCATTGCTTTACTAAATATCTTGGAGCTCCTGCTCTTCAAAGTAAGTGCATGATTTTTTGGTGTGTTCTATTTTTAGTTCATGTATTTGATTGTAATCAAAGGAAAAGGAAAGGAAGGGGGCTGACCAAGGGCAAGATGGATGGATGTTATCCTCAAAGTGACTGGCTTGACCCTGAAGGAGCTGGGGGAGATGACGTCCGACAGGGCGCTCTCGTGTGGGCTGGTCCATGATGTTACGAAGAGTCAGAAGCGGCTGAACGATTAAACAACAAAATTTGATAGTAATAACTTTCTCCCCACACAGCTTTTCCCTAATATTTGTAAAAACTTAATGAACAGAAGTGTGAATATGTAACCACTAGAACTATCAACTTAATGCACTTTTGTGGTGTGAAAGAATGGATCTGACCATTTCGATATTCTTTTTTCTCTATTCCTGCTTTGTAGTCTACCCCGAGAAGTGTATGTTCTTCCACATTTCTTATACACATATTTTGGAACATTGCTGAATACATGCTTCTTGCAAAGTTTTTTTGTATTCAGTTTTGTCTAATTTCCCTACCAATATGCATATTTTCTTTTCACCTCTTTCTTTGCACATTTTTGCTAACAACTGCGAATGGTGCTACAGATTTCTGAGAAGTACAAATACTGAAGGGTGATAGTTTTAAAGCCCAGGTTTAATTCAAGAGGCTTGTGGTACTTTCCTATCAAACTACAAACAGAAAGTCATTCTCCCCCATTCCCCTCTCTTAGCTTAGCTTTTAACCATTTAACTATCTAAATCAATGCAAGCAGGCATGCAATTAATTACGCAGTAAATGTTGATGTTCAAAATTACCTGGTTCACTATATGGATTTTTTTCCATCTCATATGACTGTATTACCATTTAAGAGACTTTGTCCAGTGCTCCCTGGTCACAGCTATTCCACCAGGAATTGTAGGGAGGAGGTAGGCTGTCTGTAGGAATTTCACAGCGTTGGGTGATGGGCAGTGCTGATTCAGTTGAGGCAAAGTCTTCAAGACCGGTTTGCTTGCCTTGTGTGATGAAGTTCTTAGGCATTTTCCTTGCTTGGCTTTGAACCCATCTTGCTCAAAACCCTGGACTGAATAGCCACACTTCCGCTCTTATGACTCCTCTGAATTAAACCTTGTTTAGACTTTTTGCTAGTGCTTGCTGTCTAAAATGACAGCTGTAGCCTTCAGGACACTTATAATCCTAAAACAGAACAGTAATGATGGACACTTCTTTAAACATGTATTTTCTTCTGTTAGAATCATGATACAAGACCCAAGAAGGATGTTTCAGTAATGGAAGGGATATTGCTGAGAAGTGGTTTTCTTTTTATACTTTTCCTGGGCTTCCTGGGAAGAAACAGGATATTTAGGGTAATGCTCCATGCCTTTTAATGATTAAACCATGGCACAGTGAAGCTATGAAAAACCCATGAGAAATAACATGAAGGATTGGTGACATGGACCACCCTCTTACACCGAAGTGAATTTTCCAGAGGGAAATGTGTGGCGCACTATGCGGATCTCACTACAATGTGTGTGGCATTAACTGGGTCACTGCAGATTGGGGAAAATGCAATGTGAAACAGGCTTTTTTTCCAGTCAGGGTAGATAAACCCCCTAGGCTGCTATTTGGTAAGTCTCTTACAGGACTGATGGCAGCAGTGAAGTCAGAGCTCGAAGTATACATGACTATCCATTATCTGACATTGCATCCACACATATTCATTCACACATAGCAAAATACATAAATTAAAATTGTTTAAAATCTATTCTGCAAAAAAATCAATGTGTTTAATCCAACCATCCTTTTCAAACATCCAGGTTTATTAATTTGGGCCACCTCCAGTTTTATAACAATTGCCCACAAAACAAATGAAATATGACGACAGCAATCAGTCCTCCAAACTGTAAAAGAGGAGTATTATTAGACTGCAATCCCCATCAACCCTAGCTGAGAATGATTGGGGGCCATGGAAGTTGCAGCCAATGACATTTGCTGGGCCGGTATTTGTAGAAAGCTCCCTGCATGAATTCAGAAAGCTGAATCCCCTGAAGTAAAGGTTACACTCTGCAATTTTCATCCAATTCTACAATTTGTTGGCAGTTTCTATTAATAAATCAATACGAATAATCTCCTGCACATATTTGGATGAAATTTGTCAGGCGTAATCTCCTCACAAAGGATTACATGCCTGAACATTTTGGATAATTCTAGCAAACAGCACAAGCCTGAGCCAAATTGGGCGGTTTTCTGATCAGGATCCAATCAAATCTTGTTGAATTCTGATCAAGTTTAAATAGTGAGTGCACCACTTCCATTTCTCTCAATTTTTACAGTATTCTCTATGCTCTATCATATGTCTCTGAAAACATGCAATCATCCTATGCACTGACATACCTGTGAAAGGATGTGGCGTTCTTTTGGTCAAGGTGTGATTCCTGTTTTTCTTTGCCTTTTTCCTGTAAAGATACACATAGCTCCTCCAATCTGAACAATGGTTAACTCTCATTGTTCCCCTCCTCCAATGTATGTAAAAATTGTATTATAACAGTGGTCAGCCCATCAAACATTTATCAAAAAAGGGCCTTATGTCTTCATTTAACAATTTCACGGCTGTTCAAGGTGTGCATGTGATTGTGAAGTTTACCAGAAGTTCTGCTCAGTGGAAGTATTGATTAAGGATGTGCAAGAAGTATGTTCATTTTGTATTTCGAAGCAATCACATCTAATTGTACTTCCTAAACTAATGAATAGAGATGAAGGTAATTATACTTCGGACTTCATCTTTTAAAATTTTGAAATACTTTTTGGATGTAAAATCCAGAAAAATATTTCAAAAATGTGCATTGTGCAGTGAAATGTGTAAATGCATATAAAGAGCTAAATCCAATTGTTAGTCACAACTATGGGATTTACAGATATTGACTTACTATTCAACAATTGATTTAATGTGTCTACTCGAGTTGGGATTAACAACATGATTTAGGCTAGATGTTCATACATTTTCTCTCTTACTTTATCTGGATTAGATCAATGATAAGGAGAACAGGTTATTTCTAATTTTAGTAAAATGATATGTGTATCAAGTGAATCATATACATTTCTATAGTGGATTTACATTTTAGTTATATACTTTAGGATGCGCCCATTATGAATGGATCTCTACTTTGCAGAATTTTGCCATCAAGGAAATGTTGTTTTACTCCCCATTCTTAACTATGAGTTATATTTAAGTCAGATGTTTGGGGCTGCCTGTATGACCTTGGGAAAAATTGACCTGATGGAACAAAACAAGTGCCTTTAAGATGGAAGTAGGAAGTCAGCTAGTACAGATGTGTTGTTTGCAAAGAGCTGATATACAGGTTGCTCTGTTAACTCATCATTAAGGCATGAGTAAATTAGTAATTTAGTTACTATCATACTAGACCCAGGACCTCTCTGGCTAGCATTTTAAAGGTCCCTCCCCTAAATTACAAGTCCCAGAATTCTTCAGGAGGTAGCAGCAGGATTTCAGATGGGATGCATACTTTTTGCCTACTCTTGAAGCTCTAGTGTAATACGGGTAACACACAAGCCTTTTCCATTCCCCTATTTTGATATCCCAGAGCAGACGTGTTGAATGCAGTAGTCAACACACCGTTTTCCAAGTGTTAACCATTTATAAATAAGTACATTTTTTCATACATACAGTTCATTGTACAGGTTACAATCTGTATACATTAGGGAGGGGAGGGGAAGAATGCATTCTTTTTGAACTTTTTCCACGTCTATCTCACAGCTCACATGTACAGACAATAAAACTTTGCTCAAGCAAGTACAGTGAAGGGAAAGAAACATGTTTCTTTCCTTTATACAGGGGTGGCCAAGAGCCTTAGCCAAGCGCAGGGGTTTGTGCGGCTGCCCTGCTGCAAAAGATCACAACTGTGTGGTGATTCAATATATCAGTAAGAGAACAGAACATGCAAGTGAATATTATTATACTGTACAGAGAAAATCCTTTACATCAGAATTATAGAAAAGCTAAAAGGAAAAAAAATTGTCTTCCCAGCAAGTGTCTTGAAGGATGGACAACCAAAAAAGTTAGTAATACAAAGGAGTGCTGTGTTATTGTATAGAGGCAGACAAGGCAGGCAAAATGCTGCAATGCTCCAGGGGAAGAAAATTATCAATGAAATAACTCCATTGAAATGAGAAATACATTTAACTGGTGCATTAAGAATAGCAAAACATTCATCCCCTCCAAAATACCCCCAAACTCTGGACCAATACAGATTAGTGCCTTGCATTATGTAGGAATATTAGTATTGGTAAGTAAGAATGGGTACCTATAAGAAAGAGATTCAGAGGATTGATTCTAGATTTTATCAGTTACAGGAGACCTACTGAAATCACAGTTACAGGAGACCAATGGGACTCGTGACACTTTATTTTCACTGATTCTAACGGGTCTGCCTGAGTATGAATACATCTGGATCCAGACTAGGATCTGGTGAAGGTCCAAGAATAAAGCTGAACTGTACCACCCCTCTCATGACTCAATGTGATGGCAGCCAGCGGAAACAAACGTCACATCTCACTTTTTATTTCTAAGCAAGTTTAAAAGTGCAAAACCTCCTCCCATTCTCTCAGTAGCCTCTCACGTGCACAAATGAAGCAACACAGAACCAGCTAGCAGTCTCTGCCTTTCTAATGAGAAAGTGGGTGTACCAGAGCAGCTCCAAGTGATTAGCGAGAAGAAATAGATTACAGGGATTTACTTGTAGCAAAGGGTCTAGTCTGATATAGTAGATCAACAATACTATGTTGAGGTTCTGTAGAATAATCCAGCCATCTACAACTGCACACACAACAGCCTGCTGTGTAAGTTCAGCCCTTAATATGATTTTCTTCTTGTTGTTGGGGGACAAAAAATTACTCAGCAACAGTATTCAAGTAATTAGGGAGGGGAAGTCTAGGTTTCCCACCCCTTTGTGCTTGTGTCCCAAATTCCTCCTTCTTAGCCTTACAGCAATCATAAATTTAATGAAGGCATTGAACATGTCAATGGAAGTACATTACATTTTGCCTGCTCTAAGCCCTTTTAAAAAGCTGAACTTTGATAGATGAAGGACCTGGAACTCCCGTGTATGGAGGGAGGGGTGGTAGAAATGAGGAGAGATGTAGCCTGCTATCGGAGAGTTTGAAAGGGGCCACCTTAAGCAGAGAAGAATTTCTAGGCACGGAGTGATGTTCATTACTGTATGTAAGGCGCAGAGGGGCAGAGAAGCTGGCACTTTGGTTTTTTTTGTTTTACTAGATCTCTTCCTGTGTGGATCCGGAATCCTAGCAATTTGTTAACTGCTGCTCAAGACCAGTCTAGAGACGTGGGTTTTCAAAATATGCCTAGGTTTGTTCACTTTCTCTGCTGTCCACTCCCCAAAGTTTGCAAAAATAAACACATAAAAAGCCCGACAGCCTTAGTATTGGAAAGAAATGTTCTCCAAATGCTCTGCGTCGGTGGACCCATCCTGCCTTTGAGCCTGCAAAGGAAAGAGCTTATCTTCAGCCCCTCTCCTGTGAACATGGTTTTTAAAAGGGAATCGTATTCTATAAGAACGTTTCTAACAACCAGCATTGAAGCCATGTGACAGCTTTCTTCCTTGAAGCCAAGCAGAGCTTGAAATGGACTGTGACTTTCACCCTGTTTTTAGGACTTGGTAGGAGCTAACCATTTCAAATTTTCAGTGGCAAGCAACTAGGCAGCTTTTAGGGAGAATACTCAGGAGCAAACTAAATACAGTGCTAACAAGCACAGCTTTTATGTAAACAGTTGCCAAGGTTGGAGCATGAAGAACAGGGAGAGGTAGTTGAGCTCTCCCCGCTCTGGTTCTACAAAATACATTTGTCTGAAGCTGCTATTTGCATGTAATGTCAAGCATTAAGGATTGAGTTTTGCTGGGAGAAATCTCGGCAGGGAGAGAAAGGGTCCTGAGGCCTCACATTTCCTTTGGCTGTCAGAAACAATGATCCAACATTCACAGTTTCAAGCACCATAACTCAACCACAAGTCAGCATCTAGATTGTAGTTTTAGAATGAGGCTTCGAGTAAGCAAATGAAGGCTTTTCTGCAATTCAGAATAAAATCACATGGTACATTTTAATAAAATAAGCATACATTCAAAGTAGAAGTGTTTCTGCAAGGACGTGGTTTATTTGGTGTGTTAATGGGAACTCTCAAACTTGAATTTGGATTGGGGGGGGGTGCTGTTATTTTTCACTGCCTCTTTTAAGTTATTTGTGAGCCCCGAGGTTTCTCTGATGTTACCTATTTTATAAAGCTTTCCTGTGTAGGAGAAACTCACTTGCAAAGGCTTTTAACTTGCAGAAAGGACAGCGAAATAAATTAAGCTGTGCTCTATTTTTTAAGGTGAGGACACAAATCATGACCAAGATATAAACTGAGCGCATTGCCCACTGCCAATCCCAATGAATGCCCCTCCCTTGGCAACATGTATCATTAAAAACAGCAACAATTCAGTTTCAAGTACTCCAAAAAAGAATTGCTGGGAGATCAGTTTAAGTCACAGCAAATATTTCTCTTCATATTAAAAAAAAAATCACTTTTTGATGTTTATACACAACAGCTAATATTTGTGCTATATATTCTGAGTCATTGCTTCTGCTTTGTTTAAATACACTGAAAGACAAGATCTTAGCTGTTCTGCTGTATTTCTAATGAAAACAACAATCAAGCTTAAACAACCAGTACTTATCTAATGTAACTGTAAAGTGCACTCCATTTACAGAGAGCAGGTGGCAAACCTATCAGTGCAAGAACCCTGTGAAATTACAGCACAATACTGTTGTGGAGTAAGGAAGGGAACTCCCTGCACAACAGCTGTATTAAAACCCCATTTTAGATGTGCATGGCACCCTATTACTGACATTTTTTTCCTAACTGCTTAATGTCAACAGGTACAGGACCGGAAGCCCCATGGCAGTGAAGATCAGAGCAGAATTCAAGGGTCTACACACTGTATCATCAAAAAGATTTACATCCTGAAATTGCAAAGACAATCGGCATGACAGCGGCCACTGTTCCTCTGTTTCCTACGGAATGGAAGAGGCTAAATTTGGTTGTTTTCCCCAATTGCTTTCTCGGGCAAGACAAGAAAATGCAGTGTCTCAATGTGTATCAACTGTACTGAAGAATTTGGTACTAGTGTCTTCTGTCACAGCCCTCAGGCAGGTAAAAGCACAATTATTTTAACCTTGCACTGCCTTCTGCAACAAGATGGGATTTAGTTTCTGTATGATACAAGCAGTCCCCAAGTAGGTTCAAATTAAAGAAATAAATCACTGAAAAACACATAGAAAGATATTGTTTGATGTGTATTCCCATTCTAGAGTTTCAAACAGCAAGTCTTCATAAAGCAGAAAACATTTCTATGACACAGAAATCTTGAAAATCCCTTTATGCTGAAGAAAAAAAGGATCCCTCTTTTAAAAAGTGTCCCTGGGACACAAAAATATTGGGTGAAGAGGCTGGAGCAGGGAGTGGTTTTATCTGATCCATGAATAAGTGCAAGAAATTTTGGAGTGGTGTCTTCTTTATATCTCGGCTACCTATGAACACCCTCCCCACTCACGTCAGAAGAAGGTACACTGTTTCTTTTTGTTAAAACATTTAAACCATGCCCTCCTTGAAAAGAAGTACCTGCAAAGCTACAATGAGCTACCTACTCCCATCACAACCATGGTGTAGTGAAAAGATACTACTTAATTCACTGGAAGCGTTTGGGTTGATGTTATGCTATCAAAACGCAAAAATAGCAAAGTGTGATGTCCGTGTTTGTGTTTCTGACTTCTCCAAGGCCATGGAGATAGTTCCATCTATTTCTGGGGGGCCATGTGCTCCTGAATAGATTTACAGATTATTCTCTCCATCCATTCCCCTGTGGTAGTATGTCAGAGCTTTCTGAGGCAACGTAAAGTGGCACCGACTACTTTCATTAGGCCCTTGCAATGTAGTAATAACTGTTTCTTGTTTCCAGACATCCTCACTGGGTTTTTTTAAAAGTACATCTGATATTCTAGAAAGCTTCCCTGATTAACCACTCAGCTTTTTTTAAACTTTGGTCTAGAAAAGTAGTCCAACATCTACCATGCAAACCATATTCCTTTAACTCCATATTACAGTACCCTATATAACCCAAGCTGTAGTGTACCATGACTAGAGAAGAAGAAAGAACTCAAATGTGACCAAAGTATTTGCAAAACAGGAATTACTGCATGGATCGAAACATTTCTGCTCAAGAAACAACTGTTATGGGTTCGTTAATTGGGAAAAGCTTTAGCTGCCACTGTAGGAGGGTCTGATCACATTCTGAACTATTCTCATTCCCCATCATGCTCCAAGGAAGCCTCTCTAAACCTTAGTTGCCCAGAGAATGCCGGTCTGTGCTTCCCAACATCTCAGGGAAGCACAGACTGTTATCAGGGATGATGACCGCACCTGGAAACGTAAAGTTAGTAAGGCTGCTTTAAAGCATGGGGTCTTAACTCAATTTGTATTTTTTTAATATGGAAAGAAAAAGCCCACTTGAAAATGGATGTTCAATATCCAGATCAAGCCACCTACCGATTGGCTAAAATAGGGAGGATACTGATTTCTCCCTGAATATTTATTGAAATGCTTCTGAGAAAATTTTAAAAATATATCATTTTAAACATGTCTCCCTAAGCAGTGTTACCCGTGATAGTCCATACAAATATGCTGGCAAGCAAGGATGTTAAAAATTCTCAATAATGATTTTTTTAAGACTAATGTACAATCCAATCACATGAGATAAGTAGGATGGGTTTTATGCATAGCTCCTTATTAACATTAAAAAAAATAAAAGCCCCATTCTGTACAGGTTAACAAGCTCTTTAGGTGCAAGGAAACAATGTGGACAGCACTGTGCTGACTGGAGAGTAAAATTTCCAAACAATAAAGCCTCGTTCCAAGAGATGGTTGCCTCCTTTGAATGTGGTTTGAATATTTTTTGGGTTAGCTCCAGTACCATGTACTAAAATTGACTAACTGCTGAAAACATTTACAGTGCTGGTTTTAGCTGAGGTCATCTCTGTACAGCAAAGGGTTTGGAGCATGTCTTGGACTGCCTCATCATCACACAGAAATCACAGGAAAATCCCTGACCCACTAGTGAATTGAATTTTTTGTAAAAGGAAGAAAAAACAGCAACATAATTATGAGAATTCAGCCGGGAAAAATGTGCTGAAAACACAAGGCTCTTAACTCCAAGACACATCCATTTCACACATTAGACTCCACAAATGGTCTCTTTGGTTTGATAGGGGATGTCTGTCCTTGCCTGGAGTCTCTGGAAAGTTGCCTATAGAGATTGTCCTGATATGCCTGTGCAACAGGCAGTGTCCTGGCCACCTTAACATCAGGATATGAAGAGGTCTGGGTAACTCTCTCCAGGAGGTCTCCTCGGGAGCCATTGGCCAACATCCCATGTGGACTGTAATAGTCATCCTCCAGCAAATGGCCGTTCTGTGCATTGTTGGTTTTGTTATAAAAGGCAATGCTGCTGATAGAAGAAGGTGGGCTAAATGTTTCCTGCTGGGGTAGATTTCCAGGAGATGTGGGGCTTATAACAGTATCCACTGAAGACACAGCCCAGGTTCTGTTCTGTTGGTGTAGATGGGGATATTGCTGAGTCCGAGCAGTTTTATCTATGATTCCCATAAAAGGTGTGGTCCTCGAGCGGGCAGGCTCACTGGGGTAGCCGCCTTGTGTTGGGGAGACTGGGGAAAGCTCATCACATGATCTATCATAGGCTGATTTGAGAGGAATCTCCATCTGCTGAATAGAAGCAGAAGGGCGGAAGGGAGGATTCAAATTGGGAGTGGAGGAAATACTATTGCTAGAAGGGGAAAATCTGAGGCCAACACTTTGAGAATGAAGCAAAGGCCTTGGAGTTGGTGGATGGGGCTTTATTTCATTGGGATTTACTGTCATCTGCCTTCGTATCAAATGAGAGATGTCAGGGGAACCAAGCTGGGTAGAGGGGAGAGAGGACCGTTCCAGATCAAGCTTTGCATGACAGACTGGATAATAAGAAGCTGACTGGCTACGCCCAATTTGTGGAGTTTGGCTATATCTCATCCCACCACGATAGGCGGAGGAAGGCCTTTGTGGAAGATCCTCTTTAGCCAGCCCTCCATGCTGGCAAATGGCCCCTGCACTGAGACTGGCCTGAACATGCTGCACTGGCCTCCCGTCCCCAACTATTCCCCCAACAGAGCTCTGGTAGACGAGCCGACTTTGGCTAACAGCCATTTCTGCTGATGGAGACTGGTATTTGTTGGCCACTGAATGGGTTACTTGGCCATAGGTGCCCGTTGGAATCACAGTACTGCAGTGCACAGCAGAGTTTGACTGGTTGCTTCTGACGATCTGTGCCTTAGCAGGTTGGAGCCTGAGCCCTTGCTGGGGGACTGCAACAGGAAGTGGAAGCATCTGGAAAGACCTCTGTGTCATTTTAGAGAGTGGAGACTTTGGCCGACTGGGAAGTTGACTGATGCTGGGTTCCTGTGGATATCGGACTGGTGAGCCTGACTGAGCCCTGTAGACACTCATGCTCTCTGCAGGAGGGCTGGCTCGGTACTGAGGACCACGACGAAGGGGTGAAGGAGGCGGGCTCTGATATTCCTTCCCTTGGCTACCAACTGGAGGTGGACTAAAACGGTAAGAGGCCTGGTGAGCCGGTGATGTGTGTGGTGGGCTAGGTCTATAATGGGAATTCTGGTGTGTTGGGGAGAGTGCTGGAGAAGTGGGCTGGTACCCTTGTCTGGTTGGTGATCCCACAGAACTATTTGACCTGAAATCAAAGACCTGATGGGAACCAAGTGGTGAGCTGGAGATGTAGGCAGAGTCTCTGTGGGCAGGGGAAGAGGGAGGGCTCTGGATGATGGGCAGCGTTTGGCTGGGCCGTGACTCTGTCTGCAAGCCAACAGAAATGTTTTCTACATCTTGCTCAATATATTCTTCTTCCAAGATGTCTTGCACCTCATACAACTCTTCATGCTGTGTTTCAGGTTCAGTTACTACAAGAGGCTGTTGCTGTAGTTGTGCCTGGCTTTGTCTGCACTCCTCCTCCACCCGCATCAGCAGACGCTGGATTTCACGGTTGTTTGGACAAAGCTTGATGGCCTCGTTCAGGTCCTCCAGTGCTGCTGAAAACTGTCTGCTTTGCCAAAAGAGGGGACAAAAAAGGAGAAACAAAGTTACTCTGATGGGAACGGATTCAACAAGACACAAGCAACAAGTTTCTTATGAAGAAAAGCACTGCTAGTTATGAAGGAAAAATGTTTCAAGTCTTGGAAATTCTTCAGCCTATGATATATTTCATCCATTTCCAAAGGAGAAGTCAATATTTACAATGTTGCTCAGTTGGAAATGTGGGGAACAAGATAGGCAACGATGGGGTATGCACAGCAAGTGTATTTCTAACTCCTCCAACTATTTTAGCTTCAGCCCATACAATCTTTAAGCCACTGGATTCTGATCTGAGGATTGCTTTCTTGGAAATGAAGGGAACAAGGAAGGGAGAGTGCCCGAGACAAGGCTCCATGGCCTTTGTCTATCCTCTGAGGAACAGAAGGGTAGGAAATTTCAGGAGAGGTGGGTTGTCATTTACAGGGACACTGGTAGCTTTTGAACAAAAACAGTCATCTAGTTGAATGGGATTCTGATTAGTAGACAATGTCCTCTGTGCCTTTCACACATTTTGCTTTCTTGTTTATTTAAAAAAAATATAAAATTGTGTTTTAAAACACAAAAATTGCTAAAATCTCTCCAACTTTGACTTTGTACTGACAGCTGATGCTTGGGAGGCAAGGCAAAACAAGACAAAATGTTTATTTTGCTATAGCGTTCCCTAAGATTGAATGTAGTAAATCCCCCCAAAATCATTTTTGTCATGTTTCTTAACAGCATATTAAAAACAATCAAAAAGTGAGGAAGTGCTAACACTGATAGTGCAGTGTTAAAGGCTGTCTCTGTGATGTAGTTCAATACCAGGAAAGAGAGATGAAGGTAAGGGCCTATTAGTCATCCAATGGGCTATCATTGAGCCCATTGTTCCACTACAATTTCTTCCACTCACCAGTGATGGTTGTTTGGGAAGACACAATAGAAATCCTGGCACAAGGCAAAACTGAACACATCCACAATAGTTACTCTCATGAGCTGAGCAAAGTAGCTAGCACCGTTCAAAAGGCCACCCTCTCCAACCAGTCCAGAATTTTGAAGACTGATTTTATCTGCAGCAGTTGGTTCAGACTCTTTGCTGTACCAAGTGCAACAGGGCTTGAGCCTACTGCTCTTACTCCATGTCTTGTAACAACAGCAGCAGCACATGGCAGAGCAGTGACTGGCTAGGCCTCGACTTCGGCCTTCAAATGCTCACTGGTGCATACTTCTTTGATCTGACAGACCTAGCACTGTCAGAATGGTCTAATTGACAGTTACTATGCTTGGAATTGTGGCAAGGTCTCAACTTAAGGTAAGGCATTAGTTTCTCTGTTAGCTTGATGTGGTATCTTAGGGTCTCCCTTGGGCAGTCCCTTCACTGTTGGTTTGTTTTGTGGAATGGGGACATTTTTAGAGTGTGTCACACCCAAATCTCAAGAGAACAGAACCTTTAATTTCTCTCTGGCTCTCCTCTCACCTGCTGCTGCGTTTGGCCCTTGCTCTTGCATAGTAAGCTTCATAAGATTTCGGTTTCAGCTCCAGTGCTTTAGTAGCAAATTCCTCCGCCATTCCAAAATCCTGCCATTACAATAGGTGCGCAGATAAGTCATTGAATATACACACAGAGAATTTGGGAAGAAAAAAAATGACATGGACATATCTTTGTATGTGGACTTAATATTTTCAACATTAACATCCTATCCCAGATAGCTGGTATCGAGAGATCCAACCCTGTTTTGTGAAACTGGAGGTTACCCATTCTCAAACTTGGCTAATAAGGGTTATGTTTATTTTTTTCATCTACCTGCCATCACTCAGTCTGACCAAGGACTCTCTGCAAGCTCTATTATTTTGTGTGTGCCTGTATTGCTAACCTAAAAGCAAAAAAGCATGCCCTAACTTAAGGGTGGGTAACCGTGGAAAGCTAGGGAGTCATATTACCCACACGGGAAACCTTGGAGGCTACACTCACTATTCATGAAGGAGTAGATATATATAAATATTTACACATGAATTCCTTCTAGGGGGTAAAGGGAGCATTTTCACCATGGTTTGGGATTTATAGGGCCCTTGTAAGTCCAGGGGAAGACTTTTTTAAACAACAGGAAGCAAGTTTAACTTTTCCTGCTCAGTTTAAAGCCTCTCCTGGGCCTCAAATTACTGAGATGTGTGTGCTTCCAAACCTCATAGAGGGAGCATTTTTGACCCCTTGGGGCCACAAAATTGGCCTTGACTTTGTTCTGCCTAGTGGCCACTGTTGGAAATAAATTGACTGCTAAACTACATTCATAATTTTTGGTCTGCATTTTTCATTTTGTTGTGTGGAGTTGGGAGGGAGGAGTGTGCAACGGCGTCATGTGTTGAAGGAATACGGGGACACACTATGAAGCTCTATCCCATCGGAGACATACCTGCTGTCCTTATCATTTGGGATTTGTGGACTTGAAGACTATATGTAGGAAAAAATGTTTAGAATGGGCCTTGGTTGTATAGCTCAATCTCAACTGAAAAGAATCTAAACTAAGACGGACAATTTCTAGAGTAAGGACGTACATTTATTTATCTGGCTATTTCTGTTAGTCAATAAAATAATGAAGTGAACCCTGGAAGAGCTAAAAAATGCCCCTTTAATTAATCTTGGATACACACTGCGAGGATTGCTGTTTTTTACTTCTTTTATTTGTTTATTTTCTTGTTCCTAATAAGCTGTTATCCATCTCAACTGCTTGCAGATTTAGTGGTATGTTCTTTACTCAGTTCTATAGTCACTATGAAAACATGAGGTGGTATTTCCTCCTGAAAATTACATCTACCTTTCAACTGCCCATGAACTGAAATCTAAAAATGTTAAGTTTTATTATGTATGCTGATTTCCATCTTACTGGCCCATTGTTTACTTGCTTCTTAGCATGAATATTCCTCTCTTGATCTCTCTCTTACTCTCTTCACAAACAAATAAGAACTTTCCAAATTATGTTTTCAGATAGAGGAATAGGAGCAGAATGGAAGGGTGTGAGGTGTGTGTTTTGATTGTAAGTTAGCGTTCTGAGAGAAAGTTTTAAAAGGCAAAAATGGCATTTAAAATCTGCCAGGATCCTCCAATCTGCACATACACAGAAATAAGTATTTTTTAAGAAATCAAAGAGAGCTGTAATAGCTAATTTTATATAGCATTCAATTTAAATTGCTTGAAAAGAATCTCAAACCATTGCTTGGCTGTTTCAGAACTGTAAAACGCCAGTGCTCTGTGAAGGACAACCAGGTTACAAAAAGGTGGAGGCTTCCAAGGCCATTCTAGGAGTCTGGTTAGGGGATGGCTAGGAACACGATAGGGAACTGGGGAAGGATCATGTGCAGGAAGGGGCTTTGAGAAAAAGGCCACTTACATTCATTTTCCTCCGACACCGGGATAGATTGAGAAGAAGTGAGACCTTCAGTTCCCGGAAGGTTTTCAGATCTTCTCCAAATCCTTCTCGGGGGAACTTCTTCAAAGCGTACTGGTAGCGCTGGGCGGCTTCCTTCACTTTCCCTTTCTAGCATAATGGCAAACAGTTCAAAAAGCACCACTCAGTTTGCGGTTTTATCATTTCAGAAGCTATAAACCCATTAATACAACCAAATGTAGTGCATGATCATGGCTGCAGAAAGATACAGAACTAAACACGGTTTTGGCTGCTTTTATTCTTTACAGAATAAAATTTGACACCCTGCAAAATAATACATAGAAGCTCAATTGCTGCAGGTGGTTCAGTTCAATTTTGTGTGGTCTTGCACTCTGATATTGAGAGACAAAGTTTTAGCAGAGGTAATTTTCGCTTGTCAGGTGGATTTTCTATGGAGAACTGAGCTGGCTATTTCACTATGGGTAGAAAGTTAATGCACACACTGATTTCCTACCAACACTATTGGCTTAACAAGCATGCAAACTAGTGAGTTCCAAAATGGACATCTTTCTGTACTAATCTAGCATGCAGCTTGGAATACATTGGCTGCCCTCCCATTGCAAACAACAGATTCTTCACCTGCGGGAAACTGAAATTGTGACTTCCTGAGCAGTATAGAGGTAGCATGGTTTTAAGTGTGAGATCAGCGGAAGATCTTCTTTATACATCAATGTCTAAAAAATGGAGAGACAGTGGAATTGAATTCCAAAAATGTGGTGCATTCAAGGATCCACTTAATGTTCAGTCTACCTTTCTGCCTTTTATAGTTTTTCTTATGCCTATTGTCTGCTATCTCTTCCCCTTCTGCTTTACGAGTTAGTTTCTTTCAGTAATATTGAGGTTTATGGAGGGAAAGTATCAAGCTAGACACGATGTTCACTATGTGAAGGCAATCAAAATTTACTAAAAATATAATTAACAACTGCATGTATGTGTGGGTCAAGCAAAAGCAAGAACACAGGAGCAAAATAATTTTAAGCCTTTCCCTCATCGCATTGTGCTTCTGGTGAAAAATGTCTCCTGCCAAAGCTGTTTTTACATCAGATTGGAAGGCACTAATGTAGGCTTCTCATTTTACAAAGAGCAGTTTTGGGAGGGAAAGTTCAATGGCATGAGAGAACGGTTAAATGCCTCTTCTTGACTTCCTGTTATCTCAGTCCTGCTACACTCTCCTTTTAAAAATGTGCATACTCAATGCATTCATAAAATTAATGTCATGGACCATAACTGATTATTTTGCTTTGTTCACAAACTTTACCGTTGGCTATTATACACACAATTCTTGTTCATAAGAACTGCTGTAGTAGATAGTAAAGTTACTTGAGATCAAATGGGATCAAAGGGACAGTCATAGAAATGCAAACACAACAAATCACATACATCAATGTGAATTGATGAGTGAAGGATGTATTGTATGCACATGATATAGCTATTTCTCTTCTTGCAAAAGATTTTTTTTGTCTCGACATTACTTCGCGAACAAAGATTCTTAGGAAGGACTCATCCCACACTTTTTACAAGCGCGTTGATGACTAAAAAGGCCAATCTGAGATAGGCAAGTTCGGTTGCAGAAAGCACAGCAGAAAGTCTCCTTGGGTGATGTTGTTTCCAAGTTGCGGTTCTTTCTGTACTGTCATTTCTCTTCGAGACCCATTCGGCGTGTCTTCTGGAAAGAGGCCGCAGCATTGTGGATAGTGTGTCTCCATGCCTCCTGATGTGAGGCCAGGGTGGACCATTGTTGGTGATCAATCTGGCTGAGCCTGAGATGTTGTTTCAGAGAGTCCTTATATCTCTTTTGGGGGGCGCCTCTCTTGTGCTGACCTGTGGTGAGTTCACCATAGAGTAGTATCTTTGGGAGGCGGTGATCCTCCATCCTATGGATGTGCCCTGCACAGCGCAGCTGTGTTCTCAATAGCATGGCCTCAACGCTGGTGATCCCTGCTTGCTCAAGGACAGCAACATTAGTCACATAGTCAGTCCAGTGTATATTTAGGATTGTGCGAAGACAGCGCTGATGAAAGCGTTCGAGGAGTTGTAGGTGTTGGCGATAAGATATACTTATTTATTTATTCATATTATGGTGTGATATATACATTTTAGTGTGTCCATGTTGGCTATTTGTATACTTTATGACTTTATAAAAAAGAGAAATTAAAAACAAATGCTTTTCTAATTAGCAGAACTGACTCACTCATGAAAGCCTTGTGGTCTTTCTTGACATTGACAGATTCACTTGCTAGTCTCCCTTTTTCCACCTTGATGGCTGTACTTTTCTATCTTGAACCTCTATGCAGGGCAAACCAAAGCATTCTCAAGATGACTGACTGTGTTTCCCTCCAAAGCAGTGACACATCAATTACAGACAGGCCTCTGAAATCCAAATATGAATGCAGTTGGCACTCCACACTTGCAGGTTTGACTTTTGTAGCATTCTTTATTGATAGTGCTGATTCACATGTTCTCTCTAGACTCTTCCATGAAACTCTAAGGCTAACTTCCTAGAAAGGTACTATCTCAGGTTTAAAAGGCTTTTTTATTCATAGTTTCCCCCCCTTTTGCAGGAGTTCTGTGCCCCTAACCTCAGTAAATGTTTGTTGGAGGGAAATCTATATTTTAAACGTTAACTGAAAATCATCCAGATCTCAAAACACTTCATGTTAAAAAAAACCTATGTAATTTACATTGAGACTTAAAATTCCAACTGCCATTTGTCTTTTTAAGAAAAGGATTATCAGAAACAGCCTCAAGAGACATTCTTAGATCAGAATGTAATACAGCAATTTGGCCTTGTCTGCAATATAGTAGGCAGCCACTGTATAACCTGTGCAATCTAGAATAGAAAAGAAATGAAACTCGCCGATTGTAATGATCTGTTAAATGCTAGAGCAACTAATCATTTTACACAGAAATAAATAAATAATAAATAATCACACATGAAATCAAAGGGTGGAGGGGTGAGGGAGACGTTTCTATATAGGACTGTACCCACATCATTATATCATCTTCGATAATGGATATTGCTTTTTTGATTTTGACATTGCCTAAATTTCACTACAGTCAGGTGCAGAAGTAACACATTTCATTGGTATTGTGGTTAATCAATCAGGAATAGGCCATGAAATTCCATCATCCTCTCTTTTCAGATGCAAACTATTTCTGGATTCTTTGTAAAAACTTGACTCATGGCTAAGGATTTTGTATGTTCTGATCTTATATGTTCAGTGGATTCTGGATTCATTTTTGTCCAGGTTTGGCAACCAGCTTCAATATTTGGTTGATATTTTTATGACTACTGTTGCTGCCACTAGCACTAATATGATGTACTATGCATATATGTGTACGTCCTTAACAATTTTAAAATATAATAAAGCAACAAGAACAGTGGTGACAACAATCATGTAAGGTCCTAGTCCAAATGTCCTCTGAAATAAAAAAAACTGTCTTCACTGTACAGGTCCTTCTCAAAAAATTAGCATATAGTGCTAAAGTGCATTGTTTTCCATAATGTAATGATAAAAATTAAACTTTCATATATTGCACACCAAGTGAAATATTTCAGGTCTTTTTTTGTTTTGTACTGATGATTTTGGCATACAGCTCCTGAAAACCCAAAAATACTGTCTCAAAAAATTAGCATATTTGGTTGGATGGAATATGCTAATTTTTTGAGTTATGTATGCCAAAATCATCAGTATGAAAACAAAAAAAGACCTGAAATATTTCAGTTGGTGTGCAATGCATTGAAAATATATGAAAGTTTAATTTTTATCATTACATTATGGAAAACAATGAACTTTAGCACTATATGCTAATTTTTTGAGAAGGACCTGTATATGACAAGCTAAGTTACCACCTAGAGTTACCTAGGTCACCACTGCTTCACATTCTGAGTTGATGTTGTGTGCCTTCAAGTTGCTTCTGACTTAAGGAGACCCTAGGACACACATGTCAAATGCAAGGTCTGTGGGCTGAATACGGCCCACCATGTTATTTTATGGGGTCCACAAGGAATTCAATGACAGTCATATACCGCATTTACTCGACTATTATGCTCCATCAAATGTAATGCGCACCTCAATTTTAGCGATGTAATTTAGCTAAAAAATTGATGTGCCTTAAACTTGAGTAAATATGGTAGTTACACTTATACAGTCCTATAATCACACCCGGTCTTTTGAAGGCAACCATACGCCTGAATTGGTCCTAGGTAAAAAGGGGTTTGACACCCCTGCCTAAGGAAAAACTATCATGAAGTTCTCTTGGCATGATTTATTCAGAGAAGCTTTGCCTTTACTTTTCCTTCTGGCTGAAAAAGTGTGAGTTGCACAATGTTCCCCGGTGAGTTTCTATGGTCATGCAAAGATTTAAAATCATGTTTTCCTAGTCCAACACTTGAACAATTACACCATGCTGGCTCTCTAGGTACCACAATTTAAAAGGCCCCTTCATTGGCTTCCAGAAGCTGGATTTCTGTCAGCAGAAGAACTAGCAAGAAGGACACCATCAACTGAGCAGACATTTAAAGAATTTGGAAAATACAACCCCCAAAATATTGATGCCCTTAATTCCATATGTCTGGCTTTAAAGGCAAAGGCAGGACTCTGAATTGAGGTGAAAAGCAAACTGGGAACCCCTGCCATAATGTGATATATGATAGACTTCTCAACTACTCCAGAGAAGACGATAGCAGCATTTGCAACTAACTAAAGCTTCCACACTATCTTCATGGGTATATTAGCAGAGCATAATAATAATAATCCAATCTGGAGATTGCTACAGTCTGCATGGAACAAGTGTGAAGCATAGTTAAGATCAATGTAGATAAAATATCAACATGGGTAAGGTCAATATAAGTATAACTTCAACCATGATTAAGGGTAGAAGGCAATTGTAAAGAGATCTGGACACTGATCAGGGGAGATTTAGTGATCTGCTCTTAATCTCTTAAACATGGTCAGAGATCAGAAGCATGGAAGTCTGACCCATCAACTCAAAACTTCAGCTTTAATGTAGAACATAAGCAGCAGCCTAACAGCAGCCTAGATTTCTATATAAAAAGGTTATATTGTTTTAGATATAAGAGAATATAAAGTTTTTTTCTTCCTGGGCAAAGTCTGGAAGCCTGGTCAAGTGTTGGTACACTCCATTCAGTGATGAGCCCAGTGTAGTCTGAAATCCCTTCCCAAACTCTATGGGTCCATTTGATCCTACTGGATCATACTGGTTGCACTGCCCATGAAGAGTACTAAGAGCCATGAGACCAAAATAAAAAAGGGTACTCTGTTTTGCTAAAAGTGATTAATTCACTATTAAACGATCTAAGGTATGTGAACAGTAAAAATAAAGCACATTTATACATATTTTCTCATTTGATTTTTTTTTCAAATGATTTTCTTCTAATCTGGGAGTGAGGAGGTATTCCAAGGAATATTAAATGCACAGTTAACCTATAAACTGAGATTAGAAAAAGGTGGATTGAAGGAAGATAAATTTGACAAAACTTGGAAACCATTTATTAGTTTCATGTGTAAAAACAATGACCAATTTAAACCACCAAATGTCCAAGAATGATTGTGGTTGAGTAATTTATGAGTAAATTACAATAATTTTATGTAATGGATAAAATTAGAATAATGCAGAAGTACCGGTAATAGAGTTGACAGTGTATTTTTATAATGCTATGTAAGTAATGGGCAGGGTGGGGAGTATAGATTTAGGAATATATGGTGAGATAAGACATTTGTATTAGGTTTCTAATGTTTAAATAAAAGCGTGACTGATAGTTATTATTTTCTCTATTAAATAGTAAGTAGTTACGGTTCACACATGTTTCCATAGCTCTGTGATGCAACCTGAGCACACATGTTTCCATAGCTCTGTGATGCAACCTGAGCAGCAGAAATATGAACACCAGAAAAAAATTATATAATTTCACTTCTTGGCACTTGATCTGCTTTCCATCTCACCTTGTAAAACATGTCCCCCTCCTCCATCAGCTTGCTCAACAGGATGACCATGATGTCTGGCTTGGAAGTGGCCATCGCCCAGGTTGCTGGACCTGTAGTGTACAGGATGCATGATGGGTAAAAAAACTCATACAATGCAGAAGGTGGTGAGGGAGGAAAGCTAATGTGGAAAAACATCCTGGGGAGAAAAAATTCTGCTGGAGAGAACAACTTGCTACAGCAAACCAAAAGGACAAATATGAGCCCAACAAAAGAGCTGGGCTTTTTCAGGGATGCAAAAGGCACATTTCCTTTGTAGTTTTATCTTTCAGCTCAATAGAATGACCCACAAATTATGGAGTCATTCCCATGAGAGTGTATGGATATCCACTGTTTGGTAATGGTGGGAAATCAGATAGTTATATTCTGGGGAAAAAATCAGAGAGTATAACAGAAGGTAACTATTATGTAAACTTTAAGCAGAACAACCTATGGGGTATTACAGCAATCAGAAAAATTATATGAGACATCTTTAGGCCCACATTACATCAGAGCTTTAAAACCCTTCAGTGTTTCAGAAGAACTATCACTACAGAAAGGAATTATATTTATGAAGTAGTTTGGATGAATGACCAAGAATGTTCCCTTCTAATGCAGTCTAAGAAAGAGCTCGATTCTACAGTCATCTTTATACAGGCCTTTATGATGCCTCTATGTGCTAGTATTCCCACTTGACATTTTAACATCAAACAGGAAAGTAACATCAGCGCTATAAGAGCATGGGTTTGGGGTGTGAAATAATTTGCATCATATTATAAGTGCATTGGGTCTTGAGCTCAAGTTATTCTCTGCAACAGTAAGGAAAAAATAATTATTTGAAAGTGAAGAAAATGAAATGTGGGTGTGGAGTGGAAGAAAAAAGATGCAGGCAGGCAAAACCATAGAAGAGAAAAAGTAGAGCTGTCAGACCACCAAGCTGATGCTAACAGCAATGAAGTATACCTCGTGGGCGACTCGGTAACGTCTGACAGCCTTTGAAGAAAGGGAGAAAACAAAAAAGTTGTAGAAGAGGAAGAAAAATGGATGGAGATGAATTTTTAAAAAAAGGAAAAAGCAGCAGTGAGAGGCAGGCAGCAAAGCAGCCAAGGCGCCAGCAGATCCCCTAGTGATGCAAGAGATTGTGAGAAAGGGGCGCAGTGCAGGTAAATGTTCAAGTCTAAAAGCATCTACAGAGCAGGGAAAGCAACAGCTAATGACAGCAGATCAGCACAACATTAACTGTTGAGCTGGCAGTCGTTCTCAAAAGATGACTTTGGTAGGAGCTGCCGCCTTAATTTTCCAGAGCTCGACAATAAACACAAAATAACAGTAATAGCATAAGAAAATGCTGGTATTCTTCTGGGGAAGCAGAAGCAGCATTCCTTCAAAATAGCACGTGCCTATTTCATGGGAGTGCACTGTGTTAGTACAGCCTAGGACAAAACAGCACTTGCAAGATTCAAATAGTTTGCTTTCCTGTCTTTCTGACTCCTTCGTACCTATCTTGGCTCCTTTCTTCAAGAGTGTGACTACAACAGAAGTATTGCGGCAACCCACTGCCCTGTCGAGGGGTCGCATCCCACTGTAATCCACATGCTCAATCATGGCACCATGATCAACCAGGAACTGAACCTACAAACAAACCAAACCATTAAATCAGCATAACTTTCAAAGGCAGTCTTCATAATTTGGAAATTATGTCAACATACTGTCAAAGGCTTTCACGGCCAGAATCACTGAGGAGTTGTGTGTTTTTCAGGCTGTATGACCGTGTTCCAGCAGGCATCCAGGAGAAGATGTCTGCTACAGATGCAGGCGAAACATCAGGAGAAATAGCTGCTAGAACACAGCCATCCAGCCCAGAAAACACACAACACCCCAATTAGGTCAATGTTTGAGAGCTGAACAGAGATGAGACTTGGTTGTTAAAGTTAAAAGACTTGATTTATTTGATGGAGTGAAGGTCTAATAGCACTTACAGTGGGAAGAAATCAAAAAGTATTAACATCCAACCTCGTCAGGATGCCAGCTCATAGAGTTAAGGTCACAATGAACAGCAAATAGCAATTATGTCATACAGAACAGTGCTACATGTTTATCTATTCTCCTAAGAAGCAGGGTGCAATATCCTTTTAATTCTCACACTATATATCCAACAGACACTATAGTACTGTATGGTTGTTTTTCAGCTTAGCGAATCAGAGGAAAAAACATCATAAGAAATATATGAAGTACTTCTTATCTTCAGCAGAGTTGTGGGGCTCTTGCCAAAATAACACATCATTATAGAGGAATGAGAAGATAAAGTAGGTTACTAAATCCGCAAGCTGACTGAACTTAAGCTAAGTCTGAAGAATACTATCAATATTATTTTAATTATCTTCATGGACTTCCAAACCCTTTTCTCCAATAGTGTACTACTTACCACGTCAGCATCACCATAAAAAGCAGCCAGATCCAATGGAGTGCGTCCATTTTTGTCAGCATGGTCCGTAGCAGCTCCACTCTCCACTAAAGCTGTCACCACTGAAAGGTGGCCCTTTAGGCAAGCCCAGCTCAGGGCAGTCAGTCCTTCTTTATCCATTAGAGATATCGATGAGCCTGGAAGAAAGAGAGCAAGATTACTCAGAGGTATGTCAGCTGAAGCTTGGGCCATTTCCACTTGATCTCAGTGCTGCTGCCCCTCATTAGGATGATTGTTTTATTCCTCCAAAGAAAGTAGGTACCTGGTTAGGAAGACACTCTGTTACCTGCGATATTCTTTATATTATCTAGACATACATTAAGATGGGAAAATTCCCATCAGTTAGTTGCTACCACTTGATATTGCTCATTAAAATGCTTAGTTTTCCTGATTGCTGTTCCAGTATAATAAGCATATTTACCAAGGTGCTCTTCCTGAATTTTTAAAATGTCTCAGACCAAAGCTTCTTAAACTGTGGGCCATATTAACTGATTGTTGGGGGGTCACAAAATACTTGGCAACAGTAAAAGGTTTCTGAACACCACCTAGGGGCTGTTTTGGATATTTACATGAATCTGTTAGCAACAATTTACAGCAAATACTGATTTTGCTTAATGGTTTTCAGAAATACTTCTCTTCAAATTTTGATTTGAAAAAAACTAAGATGGGTTCATAAACCATACCCAACTGAAATCAAAACCCCCAGCACTTTGCAATTAAAAGTTCAAGAAGAATTTGGCTGCAACTTCTCCAGAAAGGAATGGGTTAATATCACTATTTGTTCTTGGGGATGGGGGAAGAGAATATGCCTGCATGTGAATGGAGGGGAAATAATAGCCATGTTTAAATATTTGAAAGGATGTCACATTGAGGAGGGGGGAAGCCTGTTTTTGCTGCTCCAGAGATTAAGACATGGGAGAAGTGGACTCAAATTGCAGGAACATCAAGAAGAACTTCCTGATGTTAAGAGCTGTTTGACAGTGGAATCTGTCAATATATGGACTGAGCTGAACATGATTTTACCTTGGCAAATGGCTTTTTATGTAATTTTTAAAATGTATTTGGTAATTTTATTGTTGATCTATGATGCTTTAATTTTTAATGTTAGCATTTAATTCTTGCTGTCTGCCGGTCTGAGTCCCTCTACGGAGGTCGAGAAGATCGGGAAACAAAAGTTTTAAATAAATAAATGAATAAATAAATAAATCTGCTGCTTTGGGGTGTAGTGAAGTTTCCTTCTCTGTAATGTTTAAAGTGCAGTCTGGATGACTATCTGTTGAGAGTGCTCTGATGGATGTTCCTGCATGGCAGGGGGTTGGACTGGATGGCTCTTGTGATCTCTTCCAATTGTGTGATTCTATGATTTTATGAGACCATGCAAAAGCATATTCAACATCATGCCTAGGCGAGTCCTTTATTTTTGGAAGCTAACAAGTGTTTATTTATTCACTTTTGCTTTCTTGTGATATAATCTTCCTCTAGGTAGGACAGAAAGGGTTGCTTCAGATGCAGACATGAAGCTCACACCCAGAATAGTTCTTTTATTCACTTAAATGGAGGGAGAAAAACAGCCTCCTTTGTTTGCATTTATAATTGTCTTGTTTTTAATGCAGCAGGGAGTTCACCTTATACAAAATAATCAGGTAGGTCTACAGATCTCTTGAGTTCAATATGCTCTTAAGAGAGCTGTCTATCTTCTGTCCATGACACAACTTTTTAGACATTCTCCCCTTCAAAATACTAAGACAGCTGTTACTATCCAAGAAAAGACTAATGGTGACTGAATTCAGAAGAATGCAGGAAGAATACAAATCATGCAAAATTGTAATACAAAAAATCCAGCATGTGTAATTTCATCTTAATTTATGAAAATCAGGGGTCTAGCTTCAGGGTTTACCTTCAGAACAGTTCTTGAGCCTGCTGACGGGGGCATGGACTTAATTCCCATGCTGCTCCAAAACTAACCTTGAGACAGTAAGAACTCTACTGTGCCCAAATGTCCCTCTGAAGCTGCCATCATCAAAGGAGTCCGACCTTGTTTGTCTGCCATGTTAACATCTGCACCATGGGTGAGCAAGAGATCAACAATCTGAAAACACACAAAGGATGCACTGAGAACAAACCATGCTATCTGGGAGCTGTGGAGAACAATACTAATCCCTGTGCTCTATGAACTTGAAATTTCATTTTGTGTTGAAGATGCCCCTTCTAAATAAAATCTTTCCAAAATCCTCTATCCTAAAATATTTCTCATATATTTATTGGCTTTATTTCATATAAGGTTTTCTTTGAAATTGATTTGAAATTTTCAGAATGTTGGGAGAATCCATTACTTTCTTCCTGTTTTAAGCAGTTCCTTCCCTTTCCCTTCAGCACTGTGACAAAGGGGCATTCCTTGTTGCTGCAGAGCATGGAAAAGAAATGGAAAATAGGATCTGGGGATAAACTGGTGAATTGGATAAGAAAGCCCTGAAATTTTAATCAGGCCTGTGGTCTGGAGTTTCCCCATAGCTCTGCCAGAGAAGGGTATGCCATGCCTACCAACACTCTGCTGTCATGTACTGTCTAATACTTCCCACTTCCATAACTGGATTGTCTATTTTCATGTAATCTCGTATGTACCTGATTATCACAATGTATCTGATTTAATGCTACTAATCCAAATGTCCTTGACAGCATTGCACCCACAGTATTGCCAGGAATAGAAGATTTGAACATTTGAATTTCCAACTGCAATTAGAAATCCATTAAAACTAAGGAATTAATACCTTCCTTTATTCAAACATCAGATTTGGATAAACATGCTGTTGAAGCAGGAAGGGAGAAGAGATGAGGGGTGAAATCCATAAAAAGCTACATCAGCGATGTAGAATCAATTGTTCACTGGCTTTAAATGCTTCAAAATTAGGTGGAAATATTTGGGACCTTTAGGCAAAACACACTCCCTTTTCATATAAATCTACAGCAGAATTCATTAATGAAAACCTTGTTTTAAATATGATGTAGGCACTGTTTATATGTGAAGAACACATTTAAGAACAGAGGAAGTGTATTTTGTATAAAATTCTCTCTTTGGCAGGTCCTCAAAACAATTTTCCTGTACTTTTATAAATAGTTCACAAGACCTAACAATTATCACTGTTTCACATCTTACAATCCTGGAGCATAAAAACTCCCATGTATCGAAACTGAAACACTGAAAGACTTGAGATACAGTATACACCTTAACATTTTACAAAGTTGCTGTAGAAAAGTCAATGACTGAAAATCTCATTGCACTTCCTAGGATGTTTCCAGAAGCTGATGTTGGCAGCATTAATCAAATCTCAAGAAAAAACACCTCCTTGTTGGTATCAGCAAAGAAATGTAGGATGTGAATTAACTTGTCAGGAGATGATTCAATCGAAAATTGCTTCCTTCTAGAGATCCTTGCTTCCTTTACCTGCCAATGGCCTTGTCTGACCGCACTGAATAAGGGAACAACCCCACGCCTGTTGGGCTGGGCTACAGCTGCTCCTTGCTCAAGAAGCAGGCGACAAACTTCCAGCTTGCCTCGTCCTGCTGCAGCAGTCAGAGCTAGAAAAGAGAAAAGACTAATTGGAAGGAAGGTCATGCCAAGAAAACCATCTGTTTCATGTCTTCCAGCCAGGGTGTGTGTCTAAGTGCTGTGTAATGGCAAAAGTGGAAAAAACAGTATTTGCCTACAGGCTTACAGCCTATGTTCAACAGAAAAAAAACAAAGCATGAGAAAGGGAAAAGCTTACAGAAGAGCAAAAGCTTCAAGTTACAGTCTCCAGGATTGACCAAGAAGTGGTGCAGATTTTTGTGTTACTAATGGGTATTGTTGATTGTTGAATGACACAAGATGAGGAAAGTTTGAAGTCACACTTACTTAATCAAAGTAACGGACTGTTAGAGACTGTTTTCCTTGGTGTTGTTTCAGCTATTTACTTAACACCCTTGCTATTCTTGTGGGGAAAAAATGTACACACTAATAATATAAAACATCAACAGCATCTAAATTGACAACAAACTGGCACAATTATTACTGCATACAGCACAAATCTTAGCCTTTAAGATGCTATGGGATGTTGTTCAAAACCACATTCATCAAGCTTGTTCACTTATAGCCTACAGAACAATGAGACACTTCAACATTCTTCCAAACGCTGATATCTGGGATGTGGCATTTTTGTTTCTTAGCCTATTAAAGCAGGGGGGGGGGAGAGGGAGAGAGGGAGGGAGAGAATTTTTAGCATTTCAGGGTGCCACACAACTAATAATTTCAGCATCTTTCTAAATGCTGATATATAGGACTTCTTTTCCACTGTGTTGACAGGTGAATGTTGACATATAGTTTCAGTAAATGGGTATATTCTAACTTGCTTTCTGAAAAGAAATTACTTCTTAAAAGGTTAACTGAGAAGATGGAACAAAGAGAATGTTGACTGTCTGGTTTTGTCTTCACCAGGGAGTCAAACTGAACCAAACAAAATCTGAACCAAAACATTGACAGAAAATTGCTACAACCAAGATACGTTTGCCTATTTGGATAAACATTATAATCCATTAGCAGCAAAACATTTTTATATAATAGCCAAATGACCACAAATCTTTAAGACTTAAGGTGTTTTATGTAACATAAAAGTGCTTCTGGCATAATGTGTATTGTCACTTTCGTCAGCATCAACACAAGGAATTCCTGGCAATGCTACTTCTCTTCTGCTCACCATCACCACCAATCTATCTGTCTGTCCCTTTCAATACTCTGGACTAGCTTCTCTCATTACTATTTCACATATTGTGTCACTTTTGACAGCTCTCCCTTCATACAACAATATAATGCATAAAACAACTTTCATTCAAACAGCCCAGAAAGGTCTTAGTAATAGAGAACCAACTAGCTGTACAAAACATATTGATTTTAAATCAATAGTTAAATGCTTTGAAGCAGATCTGGTGTGGAAAAAATCCATTCCTCTGCCAAATATATGGAGGCTGCAACTGAAGTGGTTTCTTTGTTGAGGCTGCAGCATTGATTCATAGCCTAGTAGTAAAAGAGTACGGAATTATCTTCCTTACTGCATCTGAATGTCCATCTACAGCTATCTATGTCTGTTTCTTTCAGGCATTTTATTCAAAAGCTGTCTTTATTATTCTGTGAGTATTCCTAACTGAACCAACATGGTGTAAAGGTTTGAATATTGGATTAGGTTACTGGGAGATCAGGGTTTCCGAATACTCACAGGTATTCACTGAGAGACTTTGGGTCCATTAGCAGCAAATATTTAAAATAATATAACACAAATAAAAGTAATCAGTTTGTGGTATTGTGTGGTTTCCGGAAAGCACACAACACCCCAGTGATTCCAGCCATGAAAGCCTTCAGTAATCAGTTTGATTGCAAACATCCAATAGGTATCAAAAATGCAACAAGATACACCATGGCACTAGAAAACAAGAGCTTTTTTGTCTTTGACTTCATGATGGATATGGAATTGAAAAATATTAGAAAGCAGGAAACCTAAGGTCAGAACACATGGCCTTTTCAGTCCTGGTGGCTATGTAAACCTTCAGCAAACAAAGCCAGTAGATAGCCAGAACCAAAGAGCATATGAATCCATTTATATTCTAGTTCTCCCTTGCTTGGAGGTACAAATTGGCCTAGAAAAGTAAATACTGAAGGCCAAACTAATGCTCCTTGGGTTCTATCTTTCTAGCACCTTAGATTATGCAATCTTCTCATAAAAACTGAAAAGGTTTTTCTTGTTAGACTAAATTGTAGAAAGTTATATTTGACATCTTGTGCATTAAGAGACAATATTTATTAATAAAAATTTCCTAAAGGACAAGGTTTTTCAATATATGCCATGGGTTACAGAATTTACCTGTCTCTCCCCACAGACTGTCAAAGCTGTTGATTTGTGCTCGCTCTACTTCCTCCTCATCTTTTTCTGGGAGATCAAGCAGGTAGGAGACAATCTAGGAGCAAAGTAATGTAGCAGTTTAGAGACTCTCCAGATATTATCAGTGTTGCTGGTAAGTGAATCAGGGTATAGGCTGAACAAGAATAGAGATACTAAATCAACACAATTTCTCATTGGCACTCAACAGAAAACACCTCCCAGAAACAACTTACTTCAGTATATCCCATGCTAGCAGCAGCAATGAGAGCCTGTTGGATGGCCTGGCTCTTTTTGAATACCCCCTGCTGTTGTCCGGCCATTGTCCAGTCACACTGAATCAAGAACTTGACAACTTCCAGATGACCTCTGAGAGCTGCATGTACCAATGCACACTGGCCATTCTTGTCCAAGTGATCCACCTTCACAAAGAAAGGGGGGGGAGAATAAAATTAAATAAAACTGCTGCGAGTAAACTGATGGAAGATTCACTTCAATCCCCATCTTCGTTATATTGATCATACTCATACAACACATTATCTGTGTCCTACTACTGAAGTACAGTAAGATTCTTGGATCTGCAAGGGATACATTTCCAGTTGAACTGTGGTTACATGAAACTGCAGATGTGACCAAATACCATTAAATTACCTTACTTCTGGTCCCAGCATATCACAGCATTGCAATGGAGGACCTAGATGTGTATCCCTTCCTAGGAATTTACGAAATTATCCAATGCAACTCTATGGTAACTTCCAGAAGAAGTATACCATAAAATCACCTAGAGGAGCTAGAAATCACTAGAGAGACCATTTTTTTCCTACAGGAAATGGTCAGTGATCAGTAGATATGGGTTCTGTGGTTACGAGGGTCTTACTGTATATGAAATCTGTTCATTGAAAAAAGTGGAATCTTCTCTTTGTTGTAATGAACAAGCTTTGTGTTCAAAGTAAGGCTGCAATGGGAAATATACATACCCATCTTGGGGCTTTTTGTTGGAGAAAGTAGGGTATAACTTGAATGACTGACTGACTGAATGAACATTTCAGAAATATGAATTGAACATCTGGTTTTGAATCCCACCTCGTCATCCTAAACCAACCTTAAAAACATAGCAAAAACCCAGGGTGGGATGGGGGAGGCATGTATGATCAAGACTCTAATGGCCAGCTCCAATAGTGAGGATAAGAAGTGGCTGGAAGGGCTAGGAAAGGAGATGGCAATCAGCAGTTCCCAGTAGTCTCCTCAGCCTGGCTCAGCCAGTGCTGAAGATGAGCCTTAATAATCACTTCCCAGCAGTCTGAGCAAACTGAGGCAAATATATCAGAACCAGCTAGTGAGGAGTTAAATATATCACCACCTTTGGAATACAGAAGAAAGCATGCAAAGTTCAACAGATCTGCAACATTAGTATGTAAGCGAGCACTACACAAGCAATAGCTGAGATCTTAGAATGAAGAAGCTCAGTGTAAAGGCTTGTTGTGGCAGCCAGCATTGTTGTTTCATTGCTGGACTCTGCTATTCTTCAGATGCTCGACATTTCGGACCTTGAATTGTGACTCTGGCTATCATTTTGTTACTGACCTGACTGTATTTTTCTGTAATTGAATTTTGGACTATGGCATTGGCTTATTGGTTGTTGCTTACACTTTAATCTTTGATTCTAGACTATTGACACTTGGTGGCTTACTCATTTCTGCTATTTGTTTTGGGACTGTGCTTCTGATAAATGGTGTGTTTGTAACAAAGATGATGATATATCAATGACACATTTTTCCGTACTATTACACTTCTAATATAAAATTTAAAGTGGCAATTTTTGCACTTTCAACCATGCAGTGTCTCCACAAGGGTTACCTGCTTCAGTCCATACAGTTCATAAAATGTTTATGTAATATACATTTTTTACCATTGTCAATTGGAAATCACAATGTAAAAATACTGCTGATTAGGAGATAGGAGTTGGTGAACTGTCTGTCAACACTGTGGTTAACAGGTTCCTTTTTTGTATTCATTGCACTTCCATTTTCCATCTTCTCCAGTTTGATGATGGAAAATGGAAATGTAGTGAGTACAAAAATGACACTATATTTATACTAAATTATAGAATAAACATAAAGTGAGTAAATAGACAACAGTGTTTGTGACTCTATCCTCACATCCGCCTGGCCACAACTTGACTCAGTACTTAAATGCCATTATTGAATACAGTCATGTACAAACCGCAAATTAACAATGAAGGGCTTAGTCATATCATCTTGGATGAGAACAGACCATGCCTATAAAAGGAGGAGGAAAAAACTGTTGCTGTGTATGTTCTTACTAGCACAAACATTCCAGGGAATAGTTACGTAACATAGCTGCAACTGCACAGAGAAGCATAACTCTCTCGCCAAAGCCAAGCTCACATCCATCTTGGAAATGTGCATCTTGAAGGACATAATTTTCAATTGCTATCTTAATCCAAACCTACACATATCTGATTCAAATCTTCTAAGCAGTAGTTAAAACCTAACACATGCCCATCCCATCTCACCCTACCAAAGACATCATGGGCATGGGCACCCATCCATAGCAACCTCAGTTATTGTCACCTTGGCCCGCTTCTTGCACAACAGGGCAACAATGCTTAGATAACCAGCGGCAGCTGCATATCCAAGAGATGTTAGACCACTTTCAGAAGAGGCATCAACGTTCGCTCCAAACTCTAGCAGCAAAGCTACCATCTCAGTGTAACCAAGATGAGACTGGACACATAATATTGGGGCATTGTTCAGCACTTCAGTTCTGTAATTGATGTTGGCTCCTCCTAAGATCAGCAGCCGACTGACCTACACAGCAAACGACATGAGAATTGATTAGAACTGAGGCACGTGCTAGTTTTCTGAATTAGAGATGGATAGGCTTTTTCCAAGATAGTTTTGACTTGTCAGTAATTTTTAGCATAGTTTGGGAGAAAGAACAAAAATATTCCAAACCTTAGAAAAAATCTAACATTTACTCATAATTGCTGTCTCCCAACCAACTGATCTCATAAATATGATCTCAATTGTAGTTTCTCCCAGCAATTCTTATGAGAATAATAGCAGGTCATTAACACTTTTCTGCCCAGGGAAATCTGTAAAACATCGCCATCCTCTCTGATCCAACAGCATCCTCTCTGATCATGCTGGTGGTAAATTCCTGGGCTGATACACTAGACTAACAACAGCCCTTGGAACACTTTGTAAATCAAAATGTTTAGATTTGGGGTTTTTTAACAAACATTTTAAATGTTAAATATTATTTCATAGAACACATAAACATGGGAAGAAATAAAATTGAGACATGAACAGATGTGGGGTGAAGTTATTTATTTAATGTTCCCAGGATGGCTAACAAGACAAACAATATACATGACCTAGAGTAGTCAATTATTAGTAGTTTGTTTTTGCATGTATTATATTATCCTGCTATTTTGTGAGGCACTCTGACATTTTCCAAACTGGAATGTGATATATAAATCATAAGCAAAGAAAAACCTGAAACAACTATGTTCCTTTGTTGTCACTCTCAGTATTTGGCATTGCTTTTAACTCTGGCACTACAGAATTATTAATGTGTGTTTACAATACACTTCACATTTTATCTAACATGCAAGTTCATATTTTAAATACTAGATGGCAGTAAGTCATAAAGGAAAACAAAACAGAAGAAAAATTAGAATTCTTGAAGAATGAAAAGGTCTCAGTATCTGAAATGAGGAGAGGTCTTTTGGCACCAGATCCCTTTTGGTGTTGGAAGCTAAGCAAGATCAGCTCTGGTTTTATATTTGCATCGGAGACAGTCAACAAATATCAGATAGGGTATATTTAGGTGAAGGAACTGGCAAAACCAACTCCGAATATTTCTTATGTAAGAAAACCCTATTAAAATGATAGTGTTGCTATAAATTGACAGGCAACCTGAAGACATAAACACATTTGTTGGACTGCCCAAGAGATTGTTTAGGTAGGAATCACATTCGAACAATATGTGAAATTAATTGTGCTGGTGAAATTAGTGTATATTTTTTGGAAAACTAAATAACACCTGATGGAAATAGGTGCAATAAGGGTTAATTCAATCCTTTTCTACATTTGTGTATGGTTCTCTCAGAAAACATCCCCCAAGCTATTTGCTTAAAGAGTGAAGTCTTTACTGGTGCCAGTGTAGGTTTCCATTCTAACATAAAAGCCACTTTAAGGGAAAGGGTTAACTCTTCCCTCCCACCTACATGCAGGCCTGATGCTATTCAGACATCCTTAAGCTGTGATTTTCATGTAAATTATATATGTGTGTGTGTGATTTTGTCTAGATGTGTCCCTATATAAAACAAGGGGCAGTTCTTTTTGAACTGAAAGAGAGGATGATTAAAATGTAAATGAATACTTTTATTTCAGGGATTCGCTGATGAAGAAGAGGTCTTGCAAAATGCAAATATTGTATTTCCTTTGTTTTTCCATCAATCTTATATGAAGCTCAGCATTTTCCCACTGTGAGACTGCAAGATGTCATTAAAAATAAAACCACTAAAAGCTTACCCTTCATAATTAGAAAGAAACACATCTCCACAGAGAAATATATGAAAAAAGACTTTCAGATCTATCCCCTTTACTGCTCTTCCTAAGGTTGTGGTATGGATATGAAAGCTCATTCCATTTGCACTCTATTACCACATCCTTTGCTAAAAAGGCTTAAGACTATGCAAGTCTGGGAAAAAGCTTTCTTTTACTGGAACAGAATTTAGACCCTTTAAAAAACATGAGACTTAACATGAGACGGAATCCTTTATTATCAAGGGTTTTGCCTTACAATTGCACACCTAAAAACCAGCACCTGTCTCCACTACCTTTATGTTGGGGGTGTACAAGTTCCTTAGAGAGGCCAGTGCCATGGAAAGGCCTTCTGAACTGTAGGAAATCCAAAGCCCTTGGAGAATTGAAGATGAAACCCCAACTTTTTTGCTCAGCCCCTGAAAAAGATACAATTGGATTTCATCATTCAAAGCACCAATTTTCTTTTGCATGTTAGTAATATACAGGATATTCAACCCCAGATCAAGTTGCAAGGATTTTTTGAAGACACAGAGGATATTTGAGTCTTGTTTCCAAAGCAGGAGATGCCAGAACACTCGGGGTGATGTGATACATTTTAAGTGCTCTGAAATCTGGTCTTTTCAAACAATCTCCACACCCTGCACCACAGGAACAGGAATTCCAGGTTCAAAGAAACCACAATTCATAATGAAAGGGAAAGAGCTACCTAATTGCTCACTGCTAACTATACAATGACGCAACTCTCTTTTACCCTAGGGTCCAATGGCAATATATTAAAAGTACTGGCAAAAAAGAAGACCATAAATCAAAGAGAAAGAAAGAGCTTCAAGCTACCTAAAGAAGGAACAATAAAAAAGCCAAATCTATTTTGATACAATCTTCCTCTGGAGGTAACAGAATCTGATATGTCCTTTGTTCAGACGTAATTGTTTTAGGCATCTCTCTCTGGAAGATTATTCAAATTCATATTTATATCTCTTTTGTATATGCCGTATTTTCTGGTATATAAGATGATTTTTTAACCCAGGAAAATCATCTCAAAAGTGGGTGGTTGTCTTATATGCCGGCTATACCTTAGGCCTTTCAAGGATGACAGTCCATCTTTAGTCTGCTTATTTATGTTAATTTAGTAATTGTAAGCTCATATCTTTCAGGCCCTCGCCCTAGGCATCCCTGAGCAGCATAGCCTCAGGAGGAGGGACGGAGGAGGGAGGGAAGAGGAGGAGAAGAGCAGAGGGAGGGAGGCGGCGGGGAGGAGGAGCAGGCCGCGTTACCACAGAGACCGGGGGGGTGGCCCACTGGGCTGTCCCCGCTGCCACCAGCGTGGTCCTGGTTCCGCCTCGCCATGAGCCTCCCATGAGCAGACAACGGCTCTCAAGCCCTGAGCAGGAGCCGAAGCCAGAGCAGGGGGAAGAAGCAATGGGAGGGGCAGGGTTCACTGTGAGGGGCGGGGCGGGAGCAACCAAGGGCAACCTCTCCCACTGCCACCACTCTCTCCACTCCTGGCTGCTCCACCCCCATCACCCATCCATGCCTTCAAGGCCCCATATCCTTCCCACATCTGGAAAGGATGGAGGGTGGAGGCTGCAGGAGTCTGGAGGGTCTGAGGTGGGTGGCCACCTGTTGAGAGGGCTTGCATTGTGTCTTCCTGCCTGGTAGGAGTGAATTGGGTTGGACTGCATGACTATTAGGTTCCCTTCCAACTCAAGGGTTCCATTATCCTGTTGGGAGGGCTTGCATTGTGTCTTCCTGCCTGACAGGGATAAGTGGAGTTGAAATGGATGGCTATTGGAGTCCCTTCCAACTCTAGGGTTCACCACTCAGCGTGACTGAGTTTGAAGCAACTAGCTACGTATTCACTTTGGATCTTACAAGTGCCTCATTTGATGAGCGTTAGGACACCCTGCTTCTATCATACCGGGATAAATCTCATCGCTAGGTGCAACTGGGTTTGAAGCAGCGAACTACGTATCCACTTTGGATCCTACAAGTGCCTCATTTGAGAAGCGTCAAAGATACTCTAATTCTCTCCTACATTGGACATGACGACTCTTCGAATTGTGGTGACCTAACCGGGACTTAAACTGACTGCTTATGACGGATTATACTAGCACGTTTGTAAGTAGAGTATGAACTCTCAATGTGTTGAACGTCTCTTGTGTTGAACTCTTAATGTGTTGAATATCTCATGTGTTGAACTATTTGTGTGTTGAACTCTTCATATATTGCATATCGGTGGAAAGGGGCTCACTCCTCTATATCATATGCTTTATAATGTTTATACAGATAAAAAATATATAGAACATATATTATTTGTGAGTATATTACTCTTGAGACACATTCCTGGCTTGTTGTATTTAGAGATACGGAGCATAGAGTAGATTTATACCTTTGTGTTTGATACAGTCATCTTATATGCCGGAAAATACGGTAACTAGCCATGTTCCTAGGGACAATATATCAATTAAACAAAGAGGCTTTCATTTAATAATCTCTAGTCTAGAGGTACCTAGAACATGTAGTACAGCATTGAACTTTCTCTTCCCACCAGTTAATGACCAACTCTGAATCAGACTGGAATATGCTTGGTCTAATGTGTCAATTTACAACTAGATCATGTCATATAGAAATCATAGCAGTAATAAGAACACCTACAGAGTAGCTTCTTCCCAGGCTTATAAAGCTGCAAATGCAAAAGGATTCTGGGAAAAATCACTTAGGATTCACAGACTGTTTCTACTTTAATAAGTCTATAATAAAATAACAGTCGGAGAATAATGATTTAGCAACAGTGGGATAGTTCTACAGGAGTAAGCATTAATTAGCAGTTCCTATGCAAGTACAGTCTTCTTTCGGAGCATCAATTCCCATCCCATACCAGCCAGTTATTAACCATGAGGTTTCAGAGAAAGAGGGAAGTAAAACAAAATTATTACCTGTCCCTATAGCATAGTTTTCTTTTCTGTCTCCCACACCCACCCCATCTCAAAGACTGAGAAAAAAAGATGGAGATTAAAGTGGTTGTCTTGTTCTTGGGCCACTCGTGGCTATTTTGCAGCTATCTAGTAGAAATATAAAAGCCATGCAAGGCTACCAAAAAGGCAGTATCTTCATATATCAAACTCTCTTTCCTTCACCAAAACTATTTCCTTAGCAACATATTTGGGAACAGGTCCTTCGTCACTTTCCTTTCAAACTGACAAGGGTAAAGTGATAATGGTGTCTCAACCCATATTATTCATATATTCTGAAAATGTCAACATTACTAGAATTAAAAACCCACAATTGGGCATCATTGTATGATTTCTTGCTACCTTAAAGATATGTGCTTTGAGAATATGATGGCCCAGCTCAATTGTTTGCTGTCTGTTGAGTTTTCCTTCTTGACGAGAAAACCAGAAAGCCAGCAAGGTATGACCGCTCCTGGATAAAAGACAAGAAAGAGAGAACACATGATGGGAAAGGGAAGTCAGATTTCAATAACCATTGCATATACTGACTGTTATGATGTGTGGATGTGTGTTGGCCAAGGTACAAAATGTGCTCAATGCGTCTTTTAATTTGTATCAATGCCAGATTTAGGGCGCATATATGACCAAGACATAGTGGAAAAGTGACTGGTACCTATGCATACCACAATCCTGACTTGAATCATATGGAATCCATTTAAAAACAAAAATCTACCAACACAAATATTGAGATATATTGAATACAACAAACATTTGATTTGAACATAATTTGCACTATCTTGTGCAGTTTTAAAAAGTTAATGTTCAGTTAGCAAAAGAGGCAGCCTTTCATTTCTACCCAGGAAGCAAGAAGCCACTATAGCCTGAAAATTTTATCAGTACATGTTTTGAATGGCATTCTGCATTCAGATCAAAGAGCATCAAGAGTAACAGCAATTGCTTGTGGTCTACACAACCTCAATGGTGCCCCTCCCCTCCGGAACCCCCCATCCCCCTGGGAAATAGATTTAATTGAATTGGCTAGTCACCTCTCTAGGAAAGGGGAGCTAGATCATAATCTACTTTGACTGGCAGATGGGGATGTCTCCAATGATGTCAGAGTAGCGGTTATCCTCTGAACGTCCAAAGTTGTCTCCTGCCAACCAGGGCCCTCCTGGTTCCAATGAGTACAAGAAAACCCTCCCGTTCCCCCATTTGTCTCACATTCTACCCTTTCTTCCATCCTGGGGTCCAGTGGCCCTCCTGCTGACCAAAAGTCCTCAGTTAAATCCACAGGCGTAGGATTATTCTCTCTCGCGGGGTCATATTGTATAGGAGTTTTGATAATGAGGGCAATTCCTTTAAAGAGGTGGTCCATTTCTCGTTCAAAGTTTCAAGTTGATGTGACAAAAGGTTGAACGATTTTCCCAAGAGGTCACACAAATGTGATACGTCATTCTTCCTATGAGATTCAAACCCTGCCATTCCTACGTCTCCAAAAACCTTCTTTTGGTAACCACCCAAAAAAATTTCCCACTACAACTTCACGCTCTTAAAATTCCTTCTCTAACTTCTCCAAATATCTACCACTTTCCTCACACCTCACCACTAACCTTCACTCACAATCATGCACATTCTCCGACTTTAAATATACTTTCTATTTACCCTCAACAACAATCAGATCTCAAAGGACTCTCTCTTGGTACGTACATTGCATTCAACTCACCTCGGATCCTATATTGTCCCCCCCATATATATACACACACATACATACTTCCCCTCAATTTCCTTTCCTAAAAACCCTGTCACAATTTATTTGCTCTCATCCAGACCGTCACAGCGGCCAAGCACCGGTTCAGGATCTGAACAGCCTCCTTAGTAGGTGGGAAGGAGTGACAGAGTTGAGACGTCATCTGCGTACAGATAACACCACACCCCGAAACTCCGGATGATCTTCCCCCAGAAGATGTTAAACAACATGGGGGACAATATAGAACCCTGCGGGACCTCACAAGACAATGGTTGTGGGGTTGAGTAGTTGTCCCCCAACAACACCTTCTGGGAACCTTCCTCTGCAAAACAGAGCCTCCAAGGCCCATTTCCGCGAGGCGTCCCAGAAGGATATCGTGGTTGACGATATCGAAGGCCTCTGACAATGTGTTATAGAACTCCAATATGCTGATGATAATGTAATCTGTGATAATTCAGAAGACCAACAAGCTACTTTAAAAAACCTTACAGAATCATACAAAAAGCTTGGCATCTCACTGAACAAGTAAACCAATGTACTCTACCAGCAAGCACTAACCAATCCCTCTGCAATGCCAGAAATGCTGCTTAATGGTCTAAAATTAGAAAATGTTGACCATTTTCGCTACTTTGGCAGCCACCTCTCCACAAAAGTCAGTCAACACTGAAATACAACACTGATTCGACTCTGTGAGTGCAGCATACTTCCAAATGAAGCAGAGAGTGTCCAAGGATCAAGACATTCATAGGGATTTATAAACCAATGCTTGTTTATAAAACTATTTTCATCCCACCTCTGCTATATACCTGCTAAACGAGGACTGTCTACAAATGTAACTCTCAATTTCTAGAATGATTGCCTCTGAAAAATCCTGCAAATCTCCTGGGAAGATAAGCGGATAAATGCCAGCGTTCTGGAAGAAGCAAAGACCACCAACACTGAAGTGATGTTGCTCTGCAATCAACTCAGCTGGACTGGCCACGTTGTCCAAATGTCCAATCACTGTCTCCCAGAACAGTTACTTTACTCCCAACTCAAGAACAGAAAACGAAATGTTAGTGGACAGCAAACAAGATTTAAAGATGTGCTTAAAGCTAACCTTAAAAACTATGGCATAGACACCGAGAGCTGAGAAGGCCTGGCCCTCAAGCATTCTAACTGGATGTCAGCTATTACCAACAGCGATTTCAAAGAGGCAAGAATGGAGAGCAAAAGGGAGAAATGTGTCAAGAGGAAGGTGCATCAAGCCACCTTTTGTCAGGACTGCCTTCCATCTGGAAATCAATGCTCTCAATGTAGTTGTATTGTGAGCTAAATTCACTCACTATGAATAAGGATAAATCCAAAATTATGGTCTTTGGAAAAAAAGAGGAAATGGTACACGTGGTCCCTGAATGGCATATATTTCGAACAAATCAATTTCTATAAATATCTAAGCATTATGTTCTCTTCATCTGGTGCTTGGGCTAACCACATTACTCATAGTATACAAAGAGCAACTAAAGCAGCAGGTCCCATTTATAAGCTGCACCATCATAGATAACAAGGCACAATTAGACCTGCCCTGGAAGTCTTGAAGACAAAAATAATACCAACACTTATATTTGGGGCTGAAATTTGGGGGCACATCAATTTGGCCAAGATCGAAGCTTTCCAAGTTAAGCAGCTTTGAACCCTCCTGGGCCTTTCCAGGACAACGCTGATGGCGGCAGTAAGGGTGGAGCTAGGAATGCCCCCAGTAAAAGCTCAAATCTTAATGAGACAATTCAATTACTGGTCAAAAATAAACCGGATGAATCCCAGTAGACCTCCTCACCTATATCTAGAGCAGTGGTTCTCAACCTGTGGGTCCCCAGATATTTTGGCCTTCAACTCCCAGAAATCCTAACATCTGGTAAACTGGCTGGGATTTCTGGGAGTTGTAGACCAAAACACCAGGGGACCCACAGGTTGAGAACCACTGGTCTAGAGAGGATCAAGTCCAGTGTGACCAAAAGTCATCATGGATAGTGGCTCTAAATAATGAGTTGACTAAAATTGGCCTGCCTTTACAATTTCTGAACGATCTAGGACCTAGGGCAAAACAAGTGCTCATGCAACACGCTCGAGATATCTATTTTCAATTGAACCTAGGCAAGCATAGATAGGTTATCTACTTTTCCAGGCTTTTTGCACTTATAATTTTGATAATAGTAAGTGCAAAACCGAAACCGTTTTGGCCCATTTTACCTGTCCAAACATCTCTCTCCCTATGAACCAGTTAGGGCATTAAGATCTGCCAGGGAGGCCCTGCTCTTGGTCCCACCTCCTTCGCAAGCGTGGCTAGTGGGGACGAGAGACAGAGCCTTTTCACTGGTGGCCACTCGGCTATGGAACTCCAGCCCCAGTGATATTAGATTGCCCCCCTCCCTCCTGGTTTTCAGGAAAAAAGTCAAGACCTGGCTGTGGAACCAGGCATTTGTGGAGTAATGCAATATGGAATCAACATATATGTAGCAGCACAAATGACGACTACAGGACTAGGTGCTATGTTTTAACAGTTTTAATTGTATTATATGTTTTATCTGATTTTACTGCTTAATTGTGTTATATTTGTATATTTGTATTGCAATGTGGCATTGAATATTGCCAAAACTTAAGCTGTTCTGAGTCCCCTTTGGGGTTTGTCTTTGGATGTGAAACAATTTTGGGGGCTATAATCTATTTAAAATACAAGGCCTCCAGGATAGGCAATACAATTACTTCTTTTGACCAGTAATAAGTCTATCTTTAATGGTTGCATTTCTGAACGTTGTCGCTCATTTTCACTACCATTTTCACTGTTCATTTAAATAATGTGATCCCTCAGCCATTCTTCTGCATCAAAATTGACATTACTTACCTAGGGTCACAGAGAAACTTGGTTTTCTCTCCTTCTTCTCTCCATATCAACCATTCTCGAAAAGATGGATGAACAAACATCCGAGTCATATCTCTGCGCTTGATAAGAAACATGGAGAGGTTCTCCATCCTTTGCTGAAAGTCCTCCCATTCCAAGGTACCTTCAATGCTCCCAGCATTGATGGCCTGAAAAATATGCTCATCAGTCAAGGGGTGCAGAGATGCTACTGCCACATTCAGGAGAGGCATTACCCGGTCAAAGGAAGACTGTGTTGGGAACTTCATATTGCACTGCAGTAGATAGACCTCCGAAAGGGAGACAGGAACTACCTTATAGCTGGAGCTTTTTAACACCAAATAGCCCTTCTCTATAAGATCAAATGTGAGTTTAAGGTATAGGTAGGATCCTTGACTCAGAGTTTTGAGATGAGAACTGAGTTTGCCAAAGGTTGTGTTATCCATTTTGCCGTTAAGAGAAATGTTGTTCTGTATCTCAGAGCTGCTATGTATTCGATGCAAGATGTAGGCTTGGAGATCCTGATCTATAGCTTCATTCTCTTCTAGTCTGTCCAGAAATATCCTATGGAAGGGCAATAACTTAATTATTTCCTAAAAGGAAAAAAAAGAATAGGGAAAATTCTAGAGAAATGGAAGAAAGTATAAATATAGTCACTATCACTAACAATACAGGTATGATGTTGTCAAAAAGCTGTAACAGATGTTTTCTCAGATATTAGACTTTACCTTTGGTAAATGAAGCAATCTCATAACATATACCAGAAGTAAGTGCAACTGTTACTTCTAAATTACAGTTAGAAATTGCCCAGGCATCTTTATAATAAGAAGGCTACTTCATCCTCTGACATTGTAAAGGTAAACCTCCATTTCAAAAGCCTTTGACAAAATGCTAATTTTTACAATATTTTTTACATCTTTTCAGCCCCCAGTTTTCCACCTCATCTTATATCTAGCTGGAAGTCTTTAGCAGCATTAATATGGAGATGATGGTGAAGAAAGACTGGAGACACCCAAACCTTTATTGTTGAACTGCAGTAGTGTGCCCACAAAACTACAATATCATGAGATGGGAGAGAAATCTAAATCTACTGCAGGCACATGTGTATGCCTACTAAGGGCAAGATAAAAAGCAGATGCCTCTATCATTCCTTACTGAGAAACCATGAACAAAAATAAGATAAAATAGATAATAAAATAAGTCTACAAAGATAACCCTACATTTCTTGGTCACTTTTTAAAATCATTTTTAAAAAGGGAGTTGCTGGTGGTAGGGAATAATTGCTATGTATATTTTGCAAGATGCTTTCAAGTGGTCTGAAGGTACAAATACCTTTTGTAAACATAAATAATGGTGATAATAATAGATTTTATTTGTAACCTGCCTCTCCTCAGGGTAGGGTATGTAAGACCCAATCTGGTTGTTTTGATTGTTATGTGTATATTTGCAGTTTTGAATAAAAAGTTTGCTGAAACATGTTAAACTGCTCTTTTGGTATAGTATAGATCATTAATTTTTAATATGTGGGTGTGTAGGGGCATGTGAGATAGCCAACAAGGTTAGTGATGTCGGCATCAAGATATGACTCTGGATAACAGGATTCGATTATCCGCTTGCCCATGGAAATACACTGGTGACCCTGTGTACATCATATACATCATATCACATACGCTCTGATTGACTTGAAGGCACACAAAGGCAACAACACTGATAAACTGGGTTGATTCATTAATTTCCCACATGGGAGAACAAATACTTTAACACTTTTCTTCCTGCTGTCAGATGCATTCAAAAGCAATGCACGTGCCTCTCAGAACTGGTCACTGCTTCTTGTCCTTCCAACCAGAGAAGCCCACCACAACAGAGATCATTAGAGGTACATATTTTATTATAACAAAGAAAACCATAGTTTGGACTAAAGAGAGTAATAACAAGTCTTCAACTTACCTGTAGACTTGTTCTAACTGTTACAATCAACTTCAACCAGGATGGAAATTTCCCTATCGTTTTGCTGAGGAATGATACTATTGTATCTCCGTAATCAGGTTTGTGAAATTCAGCTTCGTTTAAGCCATCAATCAATATGATGAAATCTTCATTAGGAATCTTCCGCTCTGGGTAGAGAGATGGGAGAAAAATATATTCAACTTATATTCAAAATGATGGGAGTCATATGAAGCTATTAAAGTAAACTCTGGTCTGTTACCTTTATGAAGGTTTTCCAGAGGCTCTAAAACTCCCCTCCTGAAGGAAGCTAGTGGATCCTGAACACAGGAGCGTAAACTAAGCATGCTCTGTAGATGTGGTTCCCTCAGCAGTTGCTCTCTGTATGCAACAAATTGGGGTGAGCGGCAGAGCAGGGCCGCCACATTGTGTACAAACTCTGGCACAAGGCAAGTGTAGGCATTATCAGCCTGGCAGTAGTGATACGCAACGACCTATAAAAGAGAAACAATAACCAGTAAATGGAAACAGCATTTGCTTGGCCTAAGGATTCCATGTTAAATGTCTGAGACATTAGAGAGAGAGGACCTGGGTGAAAAGCGGAATAGGTAGTTTATAACAAATGTTATAACACAAAGAAGTACAGCCTTGTTAATTGCTCACATAGCAAGTTGGAAATATTGACTTGCTTTTTGCAAACACTACTTATAGGATTTATTAACAGGGGGGAAAACAGGCCCCATCTACACTGACCATTTCATGAAGTGGGAAGTTAGCTTTTAACTGCGGCAGCCAGACAGTAAACTCTTCAAAAGCATGTGAAAGAACACTCTTAAGATGCATCAAAGCTCTGTGGTTTATGTTATGAGCATCTGGGTCTCAGACTGGTACCAGAATTTCCTATTTTCAATAACAAATTGAAACTGCATTAAATCATCAGTGTAGATGGAGTCTTTTTCAAAAAAGCTATATTTCAAAAGATGATGAATTTATTTATTTCTGGTATTTGTACCCCGTCACTTCTCTACCCCCGAAGGGGGACTCAGGACGGCTTACATTCGCAACGGTACAAGGCCGCTACACTACAATACAAGAATATAATCAAAATACAACAATATAATCAAAGTCACATACATAAACATTAAAAACAATTGCATAATCATAAAAACCAATATATTGTGCATTAGTTAAAACCATAAAAGAAAGCACAGTATCATCTGCCGTAACGCCATTCCAGTCAATGTCCATTAAAGTGCAAATTACGTCTATTGCCCAAAGGCCTGGTCCCAGAACCACAATTTAATTTTTTCCCCGAAAGCCATGAGGGATGGAGTCAATCTTATCTCGTTTGGGAGTGCGTTACATAGGCGGGGTCTACCGCCGAGAATTCCCTGTTTGCGATGCTGGCGGGAGCGAGAGCAGGGCCTACCCCGGATGATCTTAGGCTGCGAGATGGGACATAGAGGCAGATGCGTTCAGACAAGTAAGCTGGGCCAGAACCATATAGAGCTTTATAGGCACTTTGAATTGGGCTCGGAAATGGACCAGCAGTCAGTGGAGTTGAATGTTCCCTGTATGTCACCCCAGTTACCAATCTGGCTGCCGCCCCTTGGACTAGCTGTAGTTTCCGAGCCGTCTTCAAAGGCAGCCCCATGTACAGTGCATTGCAGTAATCTATTTGGGATGTAACTAGAGCGTGGACAACCATAGCCTGATCAGACTTCCCATGATCAAGTAAGAGAATAACATGGACACTCACATCAATAGAACAATGTCTCCCATCCAGCTCCTTTAGTAACAAACCTATCTGCTTATTTGACTTTGAACAAAACAGTATTTTACCCTGAGCACTTATTGATAATTACCCTATGTAACATGATTTTGTTCCTGGGTTATAAATGTCATTTCCTAATTTTTCTATCATAAAACATGGAAAGAGTTTATTAAATAGCAAAACTTGGTTTTTGCGGGACATTCTGCAACACATTTTACAACTACTTTTAAAGCGAGTACTGATGATTTTTCAAATGCTTTTACATAGAGATTTTATTGTGATGTTTTTAATGGTTTTATGGTGTTTTATGATGCTCGGTATCCATTGTAAGCATTGCTTTTAAATTGAATAGTGGTATACAAACATAATTAATCCATTATTTCCGGGTCATTATTTCCGGGTCATCTTCAAGGTGTTAGTTCTAACTTTCAAGGCCTTATATGGTTTGGGGCCAGTGTACCTGAAGGACCGACTTACCCCTTATGTGCCCAGGAGATCGCTGTGGTCAGAGGGGCTCAATTTATTGGAAGTGCCCAGTATTAGAGAGTCTGTAGGCTAGAGTCCACCTGCCAGAGGGCGTTCACAGTAGTCGCCCCAGCCCTGTGGAACGGCCTCCCAGAGGAGGTTCGGGCTATCCGGGCCCTCCTACCGTTCCGCAAAGCAGTAAAAACATGGCTTTTTAGAAAGGCGTTCGACCCATGAATATCCAATGATCTGCTAGATTGTACTGTCATCTGGCTGTTAGCAGGCCACTGATTCACTGGTTCAGTCGGCCTGCTACATGTTTTACGTGGGGGTTTTTAAAATTGTTCTTAATGTATTTTAATGTATTTTATATGTTTTATGTTTTTATATTGCCACTTCTGTAAACCGCTCTGGGCGCCAGAGAGAGCGGTATAGTAAGTCGAACTTAATAAATAAATAAATAATAAATTATATCAAGATATAAAAAGGACCATAATGGTAAAGTAACTTTTGCCAAACTGACACTTCAAGACAAAAGAGTTTAAGAAGATGTGGGATCATATGTTTCTCTTTGCGTTTTGATGATCTCATCATCTCCATGTTCAAATGACATTGGTGATCACTAAGCCTTCTCAATGTGCAATTATGTATCCATCTTTTGGGAGAAGATAGCTAATAAGATTGTTTTAATTATTGTTGTGATGCATTGAGGCAGAGGTGCTTTCTCAAAGTTCACTAAAGAAACTATGTTCTTCCCTCTCACTTTAGCAATGATTGCCTACATTGAAAAGGGGTATAACTGTTTTAAAGAAAGTTTTTCAGGTCAGAACCCAGGTACTGTATATACCAGATATGTGCAGACAAAGGGTTATGTACATATTCAAAAATGCCTGATACATACAGAAGTAGTACCGAGTTAAGAAGGACTAAGGTCAGCAAGCGTGATGGATGTGCTTTCCTCTCAACAGAATGAAACAAAGCTATTTAAGTCAAACATCTCCAGTTTGTGAAATTAAATCCCCAAGCTACATGGAAATTAAATACATAGAACTAAATTATAAAAGGTCATGGAACATAATTATGCACCCAACAGAAATGTTCATACAGAATCTTGATTTGTGTGTTTGTATGTGTGAAGAATTGGTCCAGTAGAATCACATTATATGTTGTTAAACAACAGAACAGAAAAAACTATGGCAAGATTACACCTTTTACATACAAATCCTATTCTCTTTGAGGACTATAAATGTAAGAGAAAACTCTAGAACTTTAATTCTTTTTAAACTCTCTGGCATAGGAGTTAAAGTGGGATCAAAATGTTATAACTGTCTAGTGTGAAAGAGACCTAAAACATCTGAAGGCATTAGTGAAAAAATCCCAATGGTTCTCATAACACAGAGTAATAGAATATGCAAATGGAAAGTTTGTTCCCAAGATCTGAGCTGGAACAAAGATTCATTTCAGCACAGCATGGAGGGATTTATTTAATCACTGTTCTCATATATTTGCACCAAATAAGTCAAAACTGCATCAAGCTTTTATTTTGTTTTAAAGCAGTTTAGGGATTAGAATTTGGTGTGGTAATATAATTTAATTTTTTCTGCTTCCCAGAAAAACAAACTCTGGTCAATTTAAATGGGTTATCTTCACTGTTAGAAACAAGCAAACGAAACATTTCATCTTGCAATAATGAAATACATGTTTCCCATTTGACAGTGGTGAAGAGATTCCCCCGAGAACTGACTGTTCTGACATTAGAGGAACCTCTGTGGTAGCAGTCACAACATTTCTGCAATTTTATGATGGAAAACATGGATTTCATTTCATTATTCCCAGTTTGATAGACAGACAGACAGACAGACAGACAAATCTTTATTATTTGAAGAAGCATTTATTGAAAGCATTTGGTTCCCTACATTCAAATCCATCTTTTGGGAGAAGATAGCTTAAAAAGATAATGAAGATTAAACATTTTTTTAAAAAAGATACCTGGGCAGCAAGCCTCCGCATAGCTTCTTCCTGACGCCTACGCATTTCTGGGGTTCCTGGGCAGCTCCCACTGGCGATGGAGGAGTGAGCAGAAGGTGGTTGGGTGAGGGGAAGCTCTCTGTTTGCATCAACATCTGCAATGCAGAAATGGTGACAGATATGGGAACATTAATTCTGTCCCTTATAGAATATTCCAACAACAACTTAGATTTGGGGCGGGGGCATCAGTAGACATGAATGTTTTCAAAGAATTTTAATCCTAACAGAATACAATCAGACCTTAAGTAGTGTTTTAAGGATATGGTGTTGAATACAAAGTATTAAGTTTAGATGTGGGGATCTTCATCTTGTGTTCAATACACAAGCCAGGGAGTAGGTGGCTGGCTAAAAATATGCATTATGGATGTGGCGCAAGGATTTTTCTTGAATATGCAACATATGCTTTATTTTGTCAGTTCCAGTTCTGTTCCAGATAAAAATATGCCAACTCTTACATATTCTACAGCACCCTACAGATGCAGAGATTCAGCAAGAGGTTTCTTAAAAAAACAAAAACAAAAAAAAACAGAGACCTAGAACTGAAAGAGTGCTAGGCAAGGAAACCATATCGAGGCATCAACAAGAGATCACCAATTCTCTTTATAAAATTCTAATATAAGTCAAAGGGAATTAATGGAAAATAAGAATCACAAATCACACATAGACATAGGGTGAGGGAGATGGATATTATGCAATACACCTGAATTGCATCATATATGAAAAAGGGCAGCCTAGAACAAGGCTTCTTAAACGTTTCCACTTGGGACCCGTTCCAGTCTGAGAAAATCTTATGTGACCTTGAGTTATACTGATATACAAATTAGGTATAAAATCAAACATTTACTGAGAACAAATTATATTTGCAAGACTTGCCAACAGGGTGATTTTCTCTTTTTACAAAGCACAGCTGAAGTAGTTTCAGCAGAGCTCACAATAAACAGAGCACATTCTTGCTAACAGATTTCTGTGAATGGGTGGTGTTCAGAAACCTTTTACTGCTGTAAAAAGATTCATGACCCCAACATAGAGCAAAAAGCAGTGGCATAGAACACCTAGAATGGAGCCTCACACACATGGCATCCCTAGTGAAATGTTAAATTGATTTTTTGGATGCACAATATAACTAAGGAGCAACGCAGACTGTACTTCTGGCCAAACAAACTATAATTTTGTACTTGATCGTGAAATGTGAATTATCTCAGGTTATTAGACACAGGTCTAGAAATGTGGGGTGGCTACTACAAACTCTTCACAGATATCTGCATAGTATCATAATTTAAATAGCCAAGTATTTCATTTAAAAGTGCACTTTCTACCCAACTGTACCCAGCCATATGAGGTAGTTGACGGCCTTGGGTTCCTGTGAAAAGTGATCAAAGGAGCATAACTAACATGGGAGCATGTTCTTCTTCAGTAATACATAATCTATATAAGAACGCAACAGATGACTACAAATAGTACATCTCACTCACGTTTTGGGGACGCATGGGGGCTGTCTGAGGCAATCTGCCTCATGCGTGTGCCATGACAGCTCAGGGCAACCAGTCTTGAGATGATTGCTGTCTTGCCAAAGCCAATATTCCCAACAATAACTACACCCCTGTTCACGCTGGCATCAGCACTCTGTAACTGTACGTCAATTTCTTGGAACACCCAGTCCCGGCCAACAAATACAGATTCTGTGGTGATGCTAGGCACCTCAAAAAGCAGTGGTTTCAGAGAGATATCAGGAGGTCTGTAAGGTGCAAAGCGTACTGGAAAGGAATGAAAAATATACATTTATGTGATTCCAAAATCAATTAGGGATAACTATGTTGCACTGTTGCAGTGGAAACAATGAGTTTGGTGACATCTTAAAGAAAAAATGTTTCATTGAGCATATGTTTCATGAACTGCAAACAGCTTCATCAGATGTATAAAGTGCTGTCTCAGATATTGAGTTGGAGGAGGACAAAGGAGAAAAGAGATGCAAAAGTGATCAACACAGAGACAATACTTTCCAGTTCTGAATGGTTGTGTGTTCTTCCAAAAGCCTTCCAAAATTGGTGTAATTTTCTGGAATAGTGCTGTTCTGGCTAGTCTGTTCTGTCTTCCATTAAATTAAATAAATCAATTGGAATAATGGAAACTGAACTGGCACACGGTGATAATTATTTCAGTTTGGATTTGAATATTATTTCTCTAAACACGTTATTTGGGAATGTTTGTGATACCTCTAATAAAATATTCCCATAAAAATGAGAATGTTGGGCTTAGCTGGGATAAGGCTAGATTTCTCCTCAGAACATAAATGCCTCTTGTGAATATTTTAGGCATCAATGGTAGGGAGTCTGGTGTTGCCTACTCTGTGAAATCCAACTTTGTTAAAAGTTAAAATATGTGGTTTTATTTTTAACACACTAGATGAAAGGTAAGAAGTTGCTAAACACTTCTATACAATACAAGAACATCACCCATACCTCTTAGGTCCTGTTGTGTGCGAGCACCAGCCATACTCTGCCGAGGCATCCGGAGAGATGTCCTTAGGGGAGCATGCCGCTGCTCATCTAGGTAAGCTAGATCTTCTAAGTGGGCTGAGCTAGTGGCTGCGAATGGGAGAAAAAGCTTGATCAATCACATTTCATGACATTATCATAAACATGCTCACAATGTTCAAGAATTAAGTCATTCCATATCTGATATTGTGGGTTGTCATTGTTTTTCAAGACAGCTATATAAGTTTGTGTGTGCAGGGGGGTGCTGTATACAGGCAACCCCAAAAGTTATTTGTTGTTAACTGGGCTTGGCCTTGCAACAGAACTAAAGGCTGCCAACCCGTTTCTGGGCACAATTCAAAGTGCTGGTTTTGATCTATAATACCCTATACAGTTTGGATCCAGGTTATTTAAAGGACCAGATCTTTCTCTATGAGGCTTCTAGAGCTCTGTGATCATCTCTTTGTCCCACCATCTACTCAAGCACATTTGGTGGGAACAAGGGAGAGCCTTTTTGGCGGCTTCTTCCAGACTTTGGAACTCCTTTCCAAGAAAGAATAGGCAGATTAAAGACATATCTCTACCACAAGGCATTTGGAGGATGATGAGGGGCAGGCTGCTGGAGAGGTTGTGGGTGGAATTTGGTAGGGATGTTAAATATAATTGAATAGATGGAAAATGTTCATCATATTCTATTGTGCTGTTTTCATTGATCTTTTGCTGCTTTTGATTCCATTAACATAAAGATGTGAATAGTAAGTGAGATGGGATATTCCTCACTATCAGGTTGAAGCTTATAATTTACAGTATACATAAACAGCCTTCAAGACAAGTTTTTCAATCCTTTGCAAATTCACAATATCCTAACAAATATCTTATATTAAGTCCTTCCATCCAAGTTGATGCATAACAAATTTACCTCCACACTGATTTCCCCTCAGTGTATTTCAGTTTTAACTTACGCCATAGTGAAAAAATAAATCTAAATGTAATATGCAATTGTACATATTAAAATATGTTTTCTCCTTATTCCAATTACTCTAAAACATTTTTGTATTAGGAATCTTGAGGTAAATACAATACTGACAAGACATTGCTTTATAGGACAGAGGGAAAATATTGAGAGAATACACCAAATGTTGGTGATGTTCTAAGGAAATTCGATGGCACAGCCTTCTTTATACTTGGGGCAATAATAATGATTATAATTCCATAGCATAGCAGTTAAAATGGTGTCAAAATGCATCAATTCAACAGTATAGAAACATCACTTGATTCTGTTTTTAATTAATGCTTTATGTACTGTTTTAATTATTGTTTTATGTATTTAATTGTGGTTGTATTATTGTAATTGTTATGTAGCGGCATTGTATCGTTGCCAAGTGTAAGCTGTCCTGAGTCCCCCTTCAGGGGTAGAGAAGAGACGGGGTAGAAATACCGGAAATAAATAATAAATAATTCCTATCCAAGTTGAGTGGATCCTGTTGGACTCCTCTTGTATCCTGTTGGTATCAGGGAATTTGTTACAAAGAAAAATATTCGTTGAACTTCTTTTTTCCATTTTATCATTGTGTGGCAAAGGAATATCTTAAGTAGCAGTATTGAGGACTTATTTTTTAAAATAAAAAACATAGCTATGTAAAAGCACTAATGCCTTTTGAGGCATAGCAGTCACAAAAGAACTATGCCCCAAAGCTTATTCATGGAGGAAACTCTCAGAAAGGTTGCTAAAAATAAACAGGGGAAACATGAGGATAAAGGGTATGAAAGCATGCTACATACAAAAGATAGAAGGTGGGCCCCATCTATATAAGGCAATCCCTTACAGTCTAGGTGGAGGTCTACTGGGATATATGCCTCATTTTACCGATATCTAAGCAACTAATTACAGTGTATGGGGTTTTCCTGATTGCCTTCTTTTCAAGTACAAGTCATATCCAGGTCTGTTCACTTTCAGCAAGGTTTCTAAATTATATGCTTTTAGGCTTTGCCCTACAATTTAGTTTCCAAGTAACAGAAAATCATTTTAATGCTTGCTTTTTTAAAAAAATAGAATTTTAGAGAAAAGGAAATTGGGTTTTACTTAGATTTCAGATAGTTAATAACTATGTAAAGTATTTGCAATAGAAATCTGCACTCTTCCCATGGTCTAACTTAGAAATGGGTCATCAGATACTAGCTTATTTTATAAAGAATTTTAAATTAACTAAAAAATTAACCCAAAATAGCATCTGTTTCCTATGCTAAACATTAAACTCAGCTGAAAAACCACAGAAAAGTCCCCCATTTGGGATATTTTAAGACCCAAGAAATAAAATTTAAAAGCCTGGATTGATGGGGAGGGATGGACTTGCTATGCAGCTTCTACATTTGCTTCTATACTCACATCTCTTACAGCATATACACATGCTTTTATTACCCAACTGCTACTTTCCTGATGCATATTCTCATTGCCTCTTCAGATTAAAAGAGACGTCTCCCTGATGCAACTGTGTCTGTTACAAATATTGTACTTTGTACTCGATATGGGTCAGGTGGGAAGAAATCATTTTCAGCTCTTTAACTCCTTGCACAGAATCTTATTTTGTATTGTGAGCTGTTGAACAACGATTTGGGAAATGATTCATACTGTTTCAGATGCTCAGCAAATTCAAGTAAACATGAATTTCCATAATGTCACTAACGTACATTAGTACCATTAGGTATAGGTTTGAACAGCTGATACCCGAGATCTGTTCTTGTGTGCAGTAGCGCCTCAATCTAGTTCTGATTGATTTTCAGTGCAAAATGAATTATACTCAAGAGAGATAAAAGCTGTTCCTTGAAGCAGTAATAGGGATACGTGATTACAATTTACAATACTACAAACACACCCTTATCGAAACATTTTGAATTTGTTACATCACTCTTTATTTTTAGCACATTTGGTACCATCATTCTGGCAGGCCTACTAGCCAGTTTTAAGTATGAATTTTAAACTTGTGTCTTGTGTTCAATCTCTATTCTGCGTATTTTAATAAGTATTTTATAGAAATATGTTGTAATGTGTATATTTACTATAAATACATTTTAATATGCATTTATAGAATTTTTACAATGTTTATGTGTTTTAATTATGCTGAAAACACCCTGAGCGGGTGTTTACAGAATTATTATTATTATTATTATTATTATTATTATTAAAAGCAGCATTTGTGCACATAGTTCTGACACAATCAGCAATAGAGTTTATGTTTTGCATGAGCCTTCAGTAAATTTCAAGCAACAAAAACAATGAGAAATTGAGGTTTTGACAAAGAGATTCATGGACCATTATACCAGAAGTAATAAAGTCATATACTCTACCATTTTATGTGAGAGTTAGTGCAGAGACTTTGATTTAAATATTTGAAGCACAGGAATGTAAATTAGCACGATGTTCATTATTAAATACAGCTCAGCAGAGACTGATAATTTTTTACCTGCTACAGAGTTTGGCCGTGGCATAAGATAAAGTGGAATGGACTGTACCGACTGGGATAAAACAGTCTCTAGGTTCCTTTCAGGGATCTTATTTAGACTGTATGTAGAGGCAGTCATATTTTCATCCACTCGATATAAACAGGAGTCTATACTGGATTTTTGAGACTGCCAAGGTTTCAGGTTTCCTCCAGATCCCATTTCTTTACTGCTTTCCCCTCCATACTTAGTGCGATCCATATTTTCAGAATAACTTGTTAATGTTGCTGCAACAAATAAAAAAGAAAGGAATAACAAAGGAAGCAGTTAATACGTATGTGGGTTCATTAATGAAAATTAGATTTGTCAGGGTTTAAAAACTGTGATATTATTTCAAACTCCTTATGCCAGTCTAAATGCCACTGTACCATTTAGACTACTAATCCACTAGTGTCTTCCCGTCCTTCTGCGGGAGAGAAGGAATAAAAAGAAAAGAAAAGTAGCTGTTTTCTCTCTTGATATCACAAAACATTCAGACACAGATTGCAGGGGAAACCTCCAGATTAAAATCTACTGTATCTAGAAGAGGTTTACATTTGCATCCAAATGCCAAAAACCAAACTATATATTATTAAATATGGCACATAGTGGCTATTCTGCCATATGAAAACAAACTTTGGTATCATCAAACATGTGAAACGGCAAATACATATTTGTAATATTTAATGAAACATAAGAACACTAAAGGGCATTAAAACACAGTGAGTTTGGAAATGTTAAAATATTTAACACATTGCATATATTAGAGACTAGCTGAGGACCCGGCGGTGCCCGGGTTATTTGAGGAAGGCATTGTGTGCCAAGGTTGGTTCCTATTAGATGTGTATGTGGCTTGCAGTGGTCTCAGGAAGTTAGTTAAGGTACTGCAAGTCCCATTGGCCATGTTCCATCCCCTCCCAACATCACCAGGATGTAGAGTGGGTCATGGAGGCTCTTAGTGCCACGTTTGGTGTTGATCATTCATTGGATGAGGGTCGCAGTAGTCTCAGAAGGTGAGTGAAGGTACTTCAAGTCCCGTCATCCATGGTCCATCTCCAAACAGCACCAGGAACAGGGCTTTGTGTGCCAGTTTGGTCTTCATTAGTCATTGAATGAGGGTCGCAGCAGTCTTGGGAAGTGAGTGGAGGTACTTCAAGTCCCATCAGTCCATCCTCCTCAATACTGCACCAGAATGTAGAATGAGTCATGGGGGCTCTGTGTGCCAAGTTTGGTCTTGATCAGTGTTTGGATGAGGTTGGCAATGGTCTGGTGAAATGAGTGGAGGTACTTCAAGTCCCATCATCCATGATCCGCCCTCCGAACTGCATCAGGACGTCCATTGGGTCATAGGGACTTTTTGTGCCTAGTGTGGTCATGATTATGCACTGGATGAGGGTCGCAGCAGGCTTGGGAAGTGAATGGAGGTACTTGAAATCCCATCCTTCATGGTCCAACCTCCTCTAAACTGCAGTAGGATGGAGTGTGGGTCATGGGGGTACTGTGTGCCAAGTTTGGTCTTGTGGTTCAGGGCCGCCTTGGTCTGTGGGGAATGAAGAGTTTGAAAGTACTACAAATCTCATAACCTGTGATGGTACTTCAAGTCCCATCATCCATGGTCCTCCCTACTCCAAACTGCAGTAGAATGAATCATGGGTCATAGGGACTCAGTCTGCCAAGGTTGGTTACTGTTAATTCAGGCCATACACAATGTCCCATTAACTGAGGCCTAATCAGGGAAATGAAGTTAATGAAGCCGTACTGTAAATTTTGGGCCTGGTTTGTGATTTGTAGGGGCTACAGTGTTTTCTGGGAAGTTAATTGGGTGAAGGTACTGCAAATCCCATCATTCGTGGCCCATCCTGTCCTAAACTCTCTTTTGGGGCCTGGCCATACACAATGTCCCATTAACTGAGGCCTAGTCAGGAAAATCAAGTTAATGAACCCTTACTATAAATTTTGGGCCTGGTTTGTGATTTGTAGGGGCTACAGTGTTTTCTGGGAAGTTAATTGGGTGAAGGTACTGCAAATCCCATCATGCGTGGCCCATCCTGTCCTAAACTCTCTTTTGGGGGCTGTAATGTTCTGGCCTGCTCTGCTGAAAGGCCAGGCAGCCGTTTGCTAAAAGCTGAGGGGGAGGAGAAAACAGGAATCCATTTTGTTTTCACAGAGCCAAGTGGGGAGGGAATGTTGATGGTGCATTTTTTCCCCTCAGTGGGAAGAAATCCTGTTGTTTGAATGTAGAGGCCTGGATTCTGGGATGCTGGTTAATCAGTGGCAATCAATGCCATCTGTCTGGTGCCTTAGAATTTTGGAGTGGAGAGGCTGGCCAATCAAAGGACTTTATGCAAATAGCTGCCACATATCCGCCCTTCCGTCCTCCGCACACATACATACATACAAACATTCCGCTTTATTAAGGTATACAGATTACAGAAGTTCAACGACATCTTTGAACAGTGTGCAGAGCAATATTATACAGTCAGTCTAGCTGGAAAAATGCTAATTGTTGGAGTTCACCAGTACTTCTAATTGTTGTGTTCCTTCATGTGGACTCCAACTTATGACAACCCTTTCCTATTCTCCCCCGCCTCCTGCAAAATTTGTTCAGAAATGCCATCCACCCAGTAGAATTCCATGGCTGAGCTGGAATTCAGAACTGGTCACCTAGAATCTAATACTGAAACGATCATGCAATTTTTCTTTAATCAATGAAGTGTATACTTTATTCTTAGCAATAATAAGTACCACCCACACATTTTTTCTGTTTAGATAGCCTCAAAAGGCGGCATAATAAATAATAAATAAATATATCCCACCTTTCTCCCCAAAAAAGGACCCAAAAGCGGCTTCCAACATATTAAGAATAGTATAAAATCAACAACAATTAAACATGTAAACAATACATAAGACTAATAAAATATAACACATCATCCCTTGCTATAGATTTACTATATGTAAGTATTTCACTAATGATATCACCATGCTTGTAAATGTAGTGAATACCTTTTTTCAATAGTGTTTGTGCCAGTCTAAGGGAAGGATTAATAATATTAAAACTCTGGATGCTATTAGACTCCCAGAATGTGTCTTCCATTCTGATGTAGATTGCATCAGGAAAAGACATTTGGTGTGAAAAAGAGATCCAGCTAGGGGTGGTCAAACAGATTTCTAAAGGATAGCAGAAATTAGGATAGTTGTGAGTTTTACTGAAGGTTTATTCTCGTTTTCCCCAACATGATATCATCCAAATATTTGGGACTACAATAGCAATCACATCTGACTACTCCTACTGACTCAGCTAACTGGAAACTGTTCTCTCAAACCCTATGTAGGCACTAGCTATGTGGCATCCACTTCTTGCCAGCCATGCTATTTCACACCTTTGCCTCATGAGGATGATACTTGTTTTCAGGAGGTCTAAGGGGATCTGGATAGTGAACTACAAGGGAGTGAGATGGCATTTCAATCTATTTCCTTTCTGATGTGCCATCACTGTGTTTGTGAAAGTTGACCTATCCTTTATGGTTAATAACTCTTTTTTATTTGAACAGATTGTATACCCCCCCCCCCCAATTAAGCCCCTCCTCTGTTGAGGATCCTTCAAGACTCATTAAACTTCGTGATCTGTCCATGCAATTGCAGAGACATATTTGACTCAGGATTGCTGCAGTAGATAGTAGTGGGGTGGGCACGAAGACTTAGGCACAAGGTTAATAGTTTTTAAAACCTTTATAGACTATATTCTTACTCAAATCAAAACTTTATTACGGTCACAGACCAGCACAAAGCGGGCACAAGCGCCCTAAGAGGAGAAGGACAACTCCCCAGTAAACAGTTATTTAAAATCAGACTAGAAATCAGTATAAAAATATATTTTAAAAGACAGGATATTGTTGCCTTACGGTGTCAATCATCACCCGTCTGATATTAAGGGCAGCAGCACAGAACTTAGCAACACTGTAAGTCATTGCAGTGCTAGAGTCCGAAAGCAGCAGGGTGGAATAACATCTTTCACTGCGCCCCGGGTACTTTAGAAGCCATGGTCCAATGAGATTGGATCTAAGATCTCTGTAGAACATGCATTGAAGAAGCATGTGCTCAGTTGTTTCCACATCACCAGACCCACAGGGGCATAGTCTCTGCTTGAAGGGGGTCTTCTGATACCTCCCCTCCAATGCAGCTGATGGGAGGGCATGGCATCTTGCCAGGGTAAAAGCCCTTCGGTGTTTGGGCACCTCCAGGTCTGTTAGGTTCTTATATTCTTACTGTAGCAATGTTAAACTAAATAAAATGTCAGACCAACTGAAAATAACACAAAACATTCCTATAAAAATGCAAGTGTGATTGCAGCTGTTTGTGTGGTTGTAAAATGGCAGCTTGATCAATGTCACTTCACCAGCATGTATGGTTTAGGAAACTGTTATTTTGAAAAGAAAACAAAAAGTGCAGACCAAGGGGGAAAGGCTGAATCCTATGCTGCCACAGTATAGAACTAATGGAAGTCTTAATTATTCCAGTTGAAAGCCTGAAAGCAGAATAAAGAATGGGAGCTAGTTGTAATACGGTGTTCCAAAGGATTTAGTTTTCAGCTTCCTCCATGTTTACTAGTTTCTCCTCCAACTACATGACAGCACCACAGACTTTTTACATTTTTCTTTCACTAAATTTATTTATAGCAGCTTTTTGGAGTAAAACCTTCACTATAATAATAATAATAATAATAATATAATACACTTTATTTATATTCCGCTCTTCTCACCCCGAAGGGGACTCAGAGCGGATTACATTACACTTACGCCAGACAATCCCCGCCGGTTTACATACAATTACATACAACAAGTACAATTTAGAAGGATTTTTTTTCTTCTTCTGGCTGCGTCACAGGGTGCGATTGCTCCAGTACGTCATTACGTCACAAGGGGGTGCTGTGTTCAGGCCCGGATTAACCCCTTTTGGCGCCCTAGGCCACACTTTGGAATTACGCCCCCAAACCTGTACCGCACACACACACACACACATTCCTTCTTTCCGCCTGCCTCTCCTCTCTCACCGAGGGGCGGGATGCCTCCCAGCTGGCGCACGCAGGCCCGGCTCCTGCCTTCGGTGCAGCAGTTGCCCAGGATGCTGAGGGCGAGGTCGAGGGTGCGGCGGGGCCTGGGGGCTCCCCGGAATCAAACCTGCGACCTTTTGTTCAACAAGCTTAGCAGCTCAGCGCTTTAACCCACTGCGCCACCGGGGGCTTCGTAACAACAACTACCACCACTACTATTACTCTGGAACTTCCAAATTCAGACTGACAGAGTTTTGGAGCACAAGACTCCTGACCTTATGATCGTGTTAAAACACAAAGTATGGATTGTCGATGTTGCAGTCCCAGGTGACAGCAGAATTGATTAGAAGCAACTAGAAAAGCTGACATGAGACGAGGATTTAAAGATCGAACTGCAAAGACTCTGGCACAAGCCAGTCAAGGGGGACCCAGTGGTGATCGGCACCAGGCCCGGATTAACCCCTTTTGGTGCCTTAGGCCGCACTTTGAAATTACGCTCCCAAGCCAACCTCTACCGCACCCCCCCCCTACCTCCTCCTCGCGGCGTTGTGCACCCTCCTTCCTTGAGGCAGCGGCCCGGGGGGGGGGGCTTCCCTCCGCCTCCTCGTGTCCCGCCCTCCTTCCTTAACTCAAGGAAGGAGGGCACAAGGAGGAGGAAGAGGGAAGCCCCGCCCCCGGGGCCATTGCCAGACATGTGCAGCAGGAGGGCGCAAGCGCCTCTGCCTCCTCCGCCATGTTCCTGGGTGCTGCGCATGCCCGGCAGCGGCCCCGGGGGCTTCCCTCCGCCACCTCCTTCTCACGCCCTCCTTCCTTGACAAGGGGGCGGGGGCGATGGCGAGATGGATGTGCCATTCCCTCCTCCCCCACCTCCTCGCAGCACTCTCCCCCCCCCGCCCTCCCCCGAGAGAGAGAGAGAGAGTCATCTCCATGCCGCGCATTGCGGTTTTGTTTCAACATATTTTTCTGGTCCGTGTGAACTGCGCCCCCCTTGGCTTGCGCCCCTAGGCCATGGCCTAGGGTGGCCTTATGGGTAATCCGGGCCTGGCTGTGTTGTGCACTACAGTTGCACAACAAAATACTTTAAAACACATATCAGATCAAATGATAAACAATACAGATCCAGTATATGTATTAATGAAATAATACATGAGAGAGTAGCAGTCTTAGATAGAATGTTCTTTCAAAGAAGCCCTGTACACTGAAATTGACCAAATGCAGACTACAATAGTGAAATCTTTAAAATACCCCTGAAGGTCAAGAAATAGGCACAATGCAACTTTCCAGTAAAGATGATTACATCTGGCTGCTACAATTAAGGCTCTCATCATGAGATAAACAAAAAAAGAATGAATCTGGTAAATAATACTAAGCAAGAAGCATACTGAATAGTTCTAATAGTGCATAATATTCTCTCAACCACAATTTAAAAAATATTGTTGAAACGCTGCATATAAAGCTGTTTTTGCCAATTTTTATAGAAAATAAATAGGCTATGATCAATAATACTGATTATATATTCACAGTAAACCTATGTAAATAATTGGATCATTAGACAAAACAAAGGTGACATAATTTAACTGGTATCCCTCAAGCAATCCCCTAGATTTATAGGGGTTTCAGTGCCAGTGCAATTTACTAGTGTACAAGTACATTCTGAGCATTTGTAATCCTCCAAGGTACATATTGGCTATTTTATGAATAATTTAACAGTAAATCAAGCAGTAGGAGTGAGACCAATCATTTAAAAGGGGTATAACATCTTGCCTCCTGATTTACTTGGTCCCATTTACTTGAAGGCAAGTCTTGTTCATTTGGGACAGAGATTTGGGGAAAACATTGAATTACACTCTATATTACAGAAGAGTGAAATCAAGGGCCCTTCCACACCAGCCAATTTGTGTTACATTTGGAGGCCACATGTGTGTGTAGGGGGGGGGGACTCAATGATGGGGGTAGGGTGGGCATTCACCACCATCCCCACTCGCCAGCATAGGTGGGCATAGCTAGTGTTCCCCTTCCCTCCCTGAACCCCGTTTCTCCCCAAAACAGCAGAAATACCCTCCTTACCAATACACAAGGCTTCCCTGTGGCTTTATGATGCTTAGAAAGTACCATAAAGAGGGGGGATTCCATGGTGCAGAGAAGGGAAAGTGGCACAGGGAATATGGGATGGCTACGAGGATGAGCCCCCATAACTGCAAAGATCCAGACCTCCCTGGAGGATGATCTGGATCTTTGCAGATATTTTTTAACCCAGAATAAACCTGGATTAACAGGCGAGTCGTTTGGACACCCCAAGATAATGTGCCCTGTACACTGCATTATCTGGACAGATGAGCTCAAAATTACAATAAATAAATCAAATTTAATTCCTCAGAAAAAAGGCACATTGAGTAAAAGAAAGGTCTGGTACAAATATACAAATTATCTCAAATGCCTACAATTTAACTGTTACATTAAAAAAAATATATATTTTATTGTACAACAGGATTCCAAAATACTCAGCTGGTGTCCAAGAACATGGCTTACCTATGATGCCACTATCTCTGCTTTCAAGGGTAGAAGTGGGGCTTGTGACAGCTCCATAAGTGCCATCCTTTGCGATTACATCCTTCGTACTAGACTGAGGGAGCGTGGAACAGGGACTGCTAGCTGGTGGCGAAGCAGTACTGCTGGTCAATGTGGAACATGGGCTTATTCGCTGGGATGCTGCTGATGTCTGAAAGATGAAGAACACAGGCATATCACTCACCGCTATTGTTTTGTGCTTGATGATGGCTCAAAGATGCGAATTCATATTGCAGAAAAACAGAAATAGTTGTCTCCTGGAATGCTATCTGGGTAAACATTGGCCATGAAACTACTGGTAGTTGTATTAATATTTCCAGATCTTTACCAGTTCTATGGTGTTGTCTTCCCTCTGGATACAGTGTAACTACAATACACTTTTTTTTAGCATAGACCTGAAAAGTTAGCGAAGGGTGAAATCGGTAATATAAGAACTTTATTTAAATAGTATCCAAGAAAGCACTATTCTAGAACCAACACTATAACCACACAAAATATCTATTCCAGATAATCTTCTTCCCACAGCCTAGTAGATGGTGTTGGCTATATTTCCAACAACTAGTATTTCAAACACCTCTGAAGATTTCTTGTCTAAGAAAACCTTATGAGATTCATGTGGTCTCCATGCTCACAAGCAGCTTAAAGACACACACACTGCCAATAAAGTCCTGTGTTGTAAGTGCTTCTATCACTTACAACACAAAATTATGGTAATTTTGCACCAGAGTAAAAAAAAATACAACACTACTAATTTGTTTTATCAAAAAGAACATTTTTTCATGCCAAGTTTAGATTTCACAAAAAAACCTTATTTTACTTAACTAAGTAATACAAAGATAAGGCACACTGAAAAAGAAGAAATGTAGAAATGAAGATTAAAGTATTAACTACCCATATTTACTCGAGTATAACTCACAATTGATTGTAATGTGCATGTCAATTTTGAAGGTGTGCAATGCAAAAAAGAAAAAGAAAAACTTGATGTTGAATGTAATGTGTGGCTTCCATATGCGTGTTGGCCATTCTGCTGCCTTCCTTGGAACAACCTACATACAAATGGAAACCGTGCCCCTCCATCAGGTTGACGCACTCGTCAGCCTCAGCCAGATGGATAGATGGAATTTCTCAACTAAGGCCTCATTCACGGGGATTTCAAAACCGAGGGGGAGGTTTTGAAAGCTTCATGAACGAGGCTCTAGTTGGGAAGCAATGCCCTTCCATCAGGCTGAAGCTGGATGAGTTCACCAACCTCATTTTGATGAAGGGGTGCAGACGGGCTTACGTGATCACTTCTAACACCCTCAAATCTAATGTCCATTTTGGCTATATAATTTAGCCAAAAAAGGCAAGCATTCAATTTGAGTAAATATGGCATCTGCTGAAATTAGCAAAGCTTATTGAATTGACCTGAAATAAGTGGTTTCAAGACTAACTTCATGATAGGGCAGGCTTCAGTGGTGCCAAAACTAGGCAAAAGGTTACAATGGTGCTCTTTTCCGAATTCATACACAGAGCATTCCACTCTCATCTCTTTTCAATGGATGGTGGCACTGCTACACTGGTTATTCAATGTTCTTGCTGTGTTAAAAAAATGTATTGCGTATTTTCAAGTAAGTTAATGCCTGCAAGAAACCCAAAAGTTGGGGGCGATGGAATTGCATGTTATCTTGGATTCCTTTCATTATTCAGTATAGGTTTATTTCCTATGTTCTTTTCTTCTTGGTGTTGTTGACTGAATTGTGCAAGTGCCTGAAGGCTGATTTTAAAATATACCCATTAATTTAATATGCCCATAAAATTTCCCAAATCAATTTCTCTTGGCTGTTAAAGAGTGTAGTAGAAGGTTTGCCACATAAACAGGCAATTATTTACATTTCTATCCCACTATTCCATTTTACAAATACATGAAACAAATTAGTCTTTGGTCACACGTCCTGCAGGTGTAGGGTCCATATTCTATTTCATAATGTGCTTTTATTTAGCTTATTCTACTAAAGGTGGGGATAACCTCCGTAGTTCTAAAAAGAATAGGCTACAGTCAACATTTCAAGGTCACTGGCATCATGGTTCCCTCAAGGGTTGCAATCTAATTAATGCTAGGCAACTTAAATGTATAATTGTTATATGCTGCAGAAAGCGGTTCCTTTAAAACAGAATTTCATCTGATAGTACCATGGAGAAAATGTGTATGTAATGACGCTCCAATTTCGGTAAGGATCACGCGTAGATAGAAGCACGGTCCAACACGATTTTATTGCAGGTACAATACTTGTAAAGCTAAAGCACCGGCCCGCCACCCAAACACACCTTATATACCCAACCCCCCTTGCCCATGCAATGTCCAGGCAGGGTTGCACCATATCCGGGTGATTCAGCAATTCCCATAGTCCAAAGGGATGTGACCTCACAGGCCTCTGAGTCAGCACAATCAGATTATTGTCCAATGTCCAAGTCCATAAGAAGTTACCTCACTTCCCTGGAGGCACCTGGAAGTTACATCACTCCCCCACTGACTCAGCATGTCCTTGAGTAACTAGGGCAAAGGTTCCAGAGATCTGGAATAAAGGTCAGCTATCTCATGGCAGGCTGGAAACCTGAACTTCTTCCAAGCTCAGATTTCCCAGATCTCTGACATCCACCACGTCCTCCCCTGCAGAAACAAAAAATAATTCAGTCCTCAGGCGGTAGGGGCCCCACATAACGCTTTAATAGGCTGCAATGGAACGTGGGATGTACTTTGCCCAAACTCCTGGGCAGCAAGAGAGTATACGAAACCTTATTGACCCCCTTCTCCACCCTAAAAGGTCCAATATACCTTGGGCTCAATTTCTTCGATGGACCTCCTAACTTCAAATTCCGGGTGGATAACCATACTAGATCACCCTCGGCAAACTCCTCCCTTCCTGTCTTCGTCGATCCCCAAATAACTTATACACTCGCTGCGCTTTACCCAAAGCTTCAGTTACCTCCCTCCAATCATCCTGCGCCGCATCTTCCACTCACTCTTCTCCTCCCCCCCCCCAACTCCAAAAGCTGCGGCAAAGGAGCCACGTCCTGACCATAAACTACCTCGAAAGGGGACTACCCCCGTGGAAGAATGTACAGAGCTGTAATAAGCCATTTCCGCATACGGCAATAAGTCCGACCAATTATTCTGTTCCTTATTGCTAAATATCCGTAAATAACCCCTCAAGGATTTCTGCGTTCTTTCTACGCCGCCATTACAACAAGGATGGTAAGCAGTCGTAAGTTTCCTTTGAGCTCCCAACACCTCTAAGAACTTCTCCCAAAATCTGGCAGTAAATTGAACCCTCGATCGCTGAGAACCTGTTCCGGGCAACCATGCAACCGTACACATGTTGCACATACAACTCAGCGAACCTCTCCGCCGACGGCAATCCCTTCAAAGGCACAAAATGAGCCTGCTTCGAGAATAAATCAAGCACTGTCCAAATATACCTGTAACCTCGGCTGGACGGCAACTCCCCCACAAAATCTGTACTGACATGCGTCCAGGGCCGCACAGGAGTAGCCACCACCTGAATCAACCCTCGCGGTCTGGCAGCAGGTTCCTTATTCTTGGCACACTCCTCACAATGCTCCACATACTCTTTCACTCCTGCTCTCATGCCTGGCCACCAATATCGCTTCTTTATAGCCAACAGCGTCTTCGTCACTCCCCAATGACCAGCAGACTTGTGATCATGGTTAAGCCGCAAAACCTTCCTCCGCACACCTCGAGGAACATACACCTTACCTCCCAATACCCATAATCCATTCAACATCTTACACTCATCCCTGTGGTCTTGTAACCACTCATCCCCTTCATAACCTTTCTGTAACTCTAAACACCACTCATCCACTATATCCTCTTCCTCCTTCTCTTCTCTCTTCACCTGCGACCGCGTCTGTACAGCTAATCCCCAATGCTCCTTGGTGAACACTTCCTCCGCCTTTTCCAAGCAATTCTCTCCCACACCTGGATATCTAGACAACGCATCAGCTACCACATTCTCACTACCTTTTATGTGCTGCAACGAAAAATTAAACCGGGCAAAGTATTGAGCCCATCTCACCAATTTGGGAGACAGCTTCTGAGGATTCTTCAAATATTGAAGGTTCTGGTGATCTGTCAACACAACGAAAGGGAAAACTGCCCCCTCCAGAAACTGCCGCCATGTTTGCAAAGCACACTTCACCGCAAACGCCTCTTTCTCCCAAACGGGCCACTTCCTTTCTAGTTCACCAAACTTCTTCGAAAAATAGGCACACGGCCTCAAATTACCTTGCTCATCCCTTTGCATCAACGCTCCTCCATACGCCCATGCAGAAGCATCGCATTGGACCACAAACGGCTTGTTCACATCCGGATGTACCAATAAAGAACTCTGGGTAAAAGCTCTCTTCAACCTATCAAAGGACCTCTGACACTCCTCAGACCAACTTAACCTCGCTCCAGGGGACTTGGTCTTTCTAGACTCCCCCTTCCCCTTCGTCTTCAACAACTCCGTGAGTGGGAGAGTTATGGCTGAAAACCCAGATATAAAAGTACGATAAAAATTCGCCAGCCTTAAAACGCCTGCAGCTGCCTTCGAGTTTGTGGAGCCTCCCAGCTCAACACATCTTCCACCTTAGCCGGATCCATAGCCACACCACTTTCACTAATCCGATACCCCAAAAAATCAATCTGATTCTTCCCAAACTCACACTTACTTAGCTTCACATACAAACTAGCTTGCCTCAATCTCTCCAGCACCTCTCGTACCAACAGAACATGCTCTTCTCTCGTATGCGTCACAATCACTATATCGTCTAAGTACACAAAAACTCCCCTATACAAAAGGGGGTGCAGCACCTCGTTTATAAGCTGCATGAAAATACCGAGCTCCGGCCAAACCGAATGGCATCACGGTCCATTCGTATAGCCCGAGAGGGCAAGAGAAAGCCGTCTTCCATTGGTCCTCCTTTTCACCCGCACCATATGGAACGCGATAAACCCCTTTTCTAAGTAACCATCAATTTGTTCCCTTAATGCCTCCTTCTCCTGCACAGTCATGGCATATATTTTTGGCTTGGGCAAAATAGCCCCCTCCTTAACCTCTATACTACATTGTACATTACGGAGAGGGGGAAGACTCTGGGCCAATTTAGGGTTAAACACATCTGCATAATCCCAGTACTCTACTGGCACCCCTGTACTTGCTCTGAACTTCCCTCTACATTAGGCTCACATTGCACCTTCCCCGACTTCCAATCCACCTTAGGATTTACTTGTTCTAACCAGGGTAGCCCCAACACCACCTCATGGCCTGTAATGGGGGCCACTACAAAATCAATACCCCCTTCCCAAGGTCCTACCCGACCTTTTAAATCTTTAGTACCCAAAGAGAACGGCCCGCCCTTAATAAAGGACCCGTCTAATTGCAAAATTAACAGAGGTATCCAAAGTTTTCGTAGCCCCTCCTAAATCACCCACTAATTTTGGGGACATTATATTCTCTGAACACCCACAGTCCACCAAGGCTTTCTTCTCAATGATTTCACCCCCCCCCTTATACAATCCCAGGGTGCATTGTATACTTGGGGGACTCACTCCAACATTTTTCACATCAGTATTGTCCAGAAAAGCTGCTCTAGCAGATGCCACTTTCAATGACTCTGCACCAACAGGATCTTGCACCGGCTTCTGCCGGCATTGGGCTGCAAAATGGCCCGGCTGGGAACATATGAAACAGCGGCCACGTCCCATCATGGGCTTTCTGGATCTCGCCGGCTGGAACCGCCTCCGCTGTACTTGAGCCAAAATTCCCTCCACGCTGCCGGCCAACTGGATCCAACCGTCAACATCACCGGGATCTCCGCGATGCAGACACCATTCCAAAATCTCCTTCCTCAGGCCATCTTTGAATAGTTCCAGCAACGTTGCCTGGGACCATTCTGCAACTTTTCCAGCCAAACCCATGAATTCTTCCGCATACTCAGTGACTGAACGGGATCCTTGGGACAAACTTCGTAACGCCTCCTTCGCTTTCACCCTCTCCAAAGGGTCACGGAAACGATTTCTAATAGCTTGCAGGAAGGACCGGACCGAGGTTAAGCATGGATCCCTCCGGTCATGGCATTGCACATACCATTCCGCGGCCCTTCCCTTGAACACTCCTCCAATGGCTCGAACTCGGCTCCCATCACTGGGGTAAAGATGGCCATAATCCTCCATATGGTCTCTAACGGTAGCGATAAAGAAGGCCACCTTGCAAGCCTCACCTTCAAATTCCACCCTCAGAGGTTCCCTTTTCAATCGTCCTCCAAAATCTTGAGATTGCATTCTCCTTCCCTGCGGGGCCTCCATCCACGGAACTCCCCTTCCCATCCCTGCCGATTGCAGGGGTCTGCTCACCCGGACTGGATTCACTTCCTCTGATGCCAGATGACCACCGTCTGCCCACACTCCCATGGGAGATCTAGGGCGCTCAGCTGCTGACGGTTCACCATTCATCCACGAATAATAAGTGAAATCTCCTCCTCCCGGGCACTCCATGCCGATTCCCTGGGCTCTCCCAGGCCACACTTGGGACATCCTCTTCATGGTATGCTCCATCGCATCCATCCTACACCTCATCACCGCCAACTCCGACAGCGGTTCAGGTTCTGTGGTCTCACTACCACACTCCTCCAGGTCTACCCGAGCTGAGGCACTCTTCCTCTCAGCTCCTCTGGACCTGTCCTCCACTGGATCCACCTGAGCTGGCCCGTCCTTCGGCGCAGCTTCTCTGGTTCCTCCTCCGGCCATCCAAACACCCATCTGAATTGGATCTCACCGCCTCTTTTCCCTCAAAGCGCTCACCTGAGCGTCCCACAATCTCTCCGCTTCTCGGAGTTCTTCTTCCCTCTGGGCTGACGCTCCGCAAGCCGTCACCTCTCTGGGCTCATCCGGGAACCCCACCTGGTCAATGGTCATCATCTCCCAATCCATGGTTCTCCGGACTTCTTCGGGAGCAATATTCCACATATCAATATACTCCTCCTCCTTCCAAGCCAACCTCTCCATTGCTGGGACAGTTGAATGGGGCTTTAGCTTCTGTAATGACGCTCCAATTTCGGTAAGGATCACGCGTAGATAGAAGCACGGTCCAACACGATTTTATTGCAGGTACAATACTTGTAAAGCTAAAGCACCGGCCCGCCACCCAAACACACCTTATATACCCAACCCCCCGTGCCCATGCAATGTCCAGGCAGGGTTGCACCATATCCGGGTGATTCAGCAATTCCCATAGTCCAAAGGGATGTGACCTCACAGGCCTCTGAGTCAGCACAATCAGATTATTGTCCAATGTCCAAGTCCATAAGAAGTTACCTCACTTCCCTGGAGGCACCTGGAAGTTACATCACTCCCCCACTGACTCAGCATGTCCTTGAGTAACTAGGGCAAAGGTTCCAGAGATCTGGAATAAAGGTCAGCTATCTCATGGCAGGCTGGAAACCTGAACTTCTTCCAAGCTCAGATTTCCCAGATCTGACAGTGTACAGAAACCAACATTAATGGCTTCTTATAATGTTGCTATGACTTTAAAAAGTCTAAATTCAAATTTCTAACAGAATAAACCCTTCATAATAAACTGCACATTCAATTTGATAATATAGTATTCAAACAATCTATATCCAATTGTAAGTTTATGGTTAAGCCAAATATCCTGACAATAATAAAAATACAACAGAATGATAAACCCTCAGCAGTCGAACTATAACCTCAAAGCAAAACTCTTAAACCAGTTTATATGTCAATTCAGAATTAAGCCCTATTAAGTTCAATGAAGTTTACTTGAAGGAAAGGGAGGGCTGCAGTCAGATAGTAAAATCCTGAGATCAGCTGATAGAACATTCTGCATGCATAACTTTTTGGCTGCTTAAAACTTTCCAATAGAAAGGTAAAAAGGAAAGGCACAGAGGGTAATGAAGTAGGATGAGGGGACAACAAAGGTGATGCCAAATGCAAACACACATTTAGGCCAGATGAGAGCTTGGGATGTTAAGTTTGAAATGTATTATTTCATGTCAAAAATCTAACATTGCAATATTAATAGTTGCCATTAATATTGATAATTGAAAATAGTCATTTTGTCAGATTATATTATTTAGTTGTTTACACACCACTGCTTTTCAGAACAAGCTGTGGGAGTTAAAAGAATGGACTGAGGGTGTATTATCCTTGATCTCTCACAGCACATTTGTTTTTAGCTCCTTTTTGATATTTTACGTGTGCTTTTCCCAACATAGTACTTTCTCCAGATGGACTACAAATTCCACAATATGACTGTTGGCTCTAGATGATGGAAGTTCAACATGACTGAGAACAGGTTGGTTTAAAGCTGTTTTTAAACTTACAACTTACCCAACTACATTTTATCACTGTTCTACATTCCTCCCACGCAACTCTGCCAAAGATTTACACTTCATTCACCTTAGAAACACCTTGCTTGTTAAATAATATTCCTTATTAATTTTAAGAAAGAATGATTTAATCCAGTTAAGAGAATAGGACTCCCCTGCAAGTGCAGCAATAATCATATAGCTACACAGGTTATTAAGGGTGGAAAATTCTTAATCAAAACTATTTTGAGGGCCTCTGAGCATATATAGAATTCTTTCTATAAAACAGAATAATTGCATCCCTCCTGTTTCCCCACTTCCAATTAGGAAGCATGGTCTGAAATATTAATAGGAGAGTATTTGTTTCAGCATACAGGAGCCATAGGTGCCTGGTCCAATCCATGGCATCTTCAATTTAAAATACGTGCATATGCTTCTCCATATTAACTCAGTGTACTTGTAAATCTTACATTATACAAATTATATTTGCACTTTTCATTTTGTTGTTTTGTCCTTTTCCCATCACATGATATGCATGAGACAAAGATTCAGGAATGATTCACAGGGACTAATGAATTCATGATCATTACAGCTAACCAAAACATTTATGCGGGTAGCCTGGCCTTGCTGGTCTCTGATGGTGAAGCCCTAAGACCTCCTGATTGCCTTAATGCTGCTTAGGAAAATAACCCGTAGATGTATTAGAAACAGATACAACAATATCCTACACACAGTAGGGTTTACTTCTGATAAATGGGCATGAAGGTATCATGATGGTCAAGATGATGATAATGATGATGATCATAATCTGCTCAGAAATAGGTCTTAGATAGATATAGTAGTTGTCGTGATCCAGACCACCTTAAGAAGCCAGGCACAGTAAAGTTAACAGTTAGAGTTTATTTTCAAGAGTCCCAAACTTCCTCACTGTGACTTAAACAAACCCAGAGGCACAACAAGATGATAAGGAGATCCAACACAAAGTAAACGCCCAGTTCAGGCTTCTTCACAACAGAAATTGGGCGGAGAGAGTGAGCACAAAAGGTCTTAACCAGCCAAACAGAATGCAAATGGAGTAGAAGTGTACTTTAGTCAAGCCAGGAGGGATGCAGACGGAGAAGAAGTGCTAAACAATCCTTTAGTCAAACCAGGGGAATGTAGACGAAGTAGAAGAGTCAAAACGGTCCTTTAGTCCAGACAGGAGAAATATGAACGAAGCAGCGAAGTCAGGCCAATCCGGAATCTAAAACCAAGGAGCAGTAGAATCTAGCACAGAGGGGATTAAAGGTGGAGCAGCCGAAGATAGGACACAAAATGCGGAAGCCCATGAAATACAATACCAAAGTCCAGAATTCCACGTCCACAGCCAGTCAAACGATCAGTCCAGCAGCAATCCAAAGCAGGAGGCAATGGCCTGGATGGCAAGAGCAACACCTTGCCAGCTGCGACAAATTGTTAATTGCAACCTCCCTTTATTCAGTCACCCTTAGAACCTAATTGCGCCAACGCCCCTTCCCCATCTTTTTCAGCTGCTAACATCTCCACCCGTGCCGCCCTTTGTCTCTCTCACCAGGCAATACGTCTCCTGCAGCAACTTAATTCTCCCCAACAGTCCCCATTTCCATTACCCCATGCCCCATCTCCTGTGCACCCTGCAAACGAATCACTGCTGGTGGGTTCCAAGCAGACATCCCGTATCTGCTGCACAGTTACAGTCCAATTCATCTCACTAGAGTCACCTTTAGTTCTCTGTGACCCCTCATCCCCACTTCCCATTGCCTGCTCCTCATCCCCACTCCCATCATCCTCCAAAAAAAAAGCTAAGAGAGGAAATGGTGGTGGTATTTGAGAATACTTTTCACTTAATTATCTGAGTGCCCAGCACTGTGGGATCAGTAAGTAAATACAAAGAACAAATGGATACAATTCATTTCACTTCTAAGAAGAAGAGAGTCCTCCGCCTCAACTTATTACAAATCAAAATAAATGATTGGTAAAGTGTAGGGGCACCTGTGCAATTCAGTCACTCAGGAGGATAGTCCTTATAAATATTTCAAAGAATTTGAACTCCCAAACAAGGGAGGCTTTTCAATGCTAATGGCTTGGAGGCTGGCCCCTTACCTATCCCGGCACGACTTAGCCACGGTGATCCAAGCTACAGTCATCTCAAGGTTAGACTACTGTAACGCTCTTTACATTGGTCTGCCTCTGTCGGTGACCCGGAAACTCAAGCTAGTGCAGAACGCCGCAGCTCGATTGCTCGCAGGAGTTCCTCCGAGCTGCCACATTACACCAATTCTGCGAGAACTGCACTGGCTTCCTATTGAGTACCGGATCACCTTCAAAGTGCTAGTTCTAACTTTCAAGGCCTTGTATGGTCTGGGGCCAGTGTACCTGCGGAACCGCTTAACCCCATATTGTCCCACGAGATCACTTAGGTCTGAAGAGAGTAATCTTTTACTTGTGCCGAATGTTAAACAGTACCATCTGACATCTACACGGAGGAGGGCGTTTTCTATCATCGCCTCCGTCTTATGGAACACACTTCCTCCGGAGGTTAGGGCTTTGCGCAACTTGCTAGCTTTTCGGAAGGCCTGCAAGTCTGTCTTATTCCGGCAGGCCTTCGAGTTATGAATGATGTGTTATTTTAAAGACTGTATTCTTTTCTGCAATCTTTTAATTTGTGTTTTAATGTTATTGCATGTTACGATTTTATGTCGATGTAAGCTGCCCCGAGCCGGAGTGGCGGCTAACAAATCTAATAAATAAATAAATAACTTATCTAATCATTTAAAAAATATTGAGCATGCAACATTATTAGTCTTATAAAACACTGCTATATCCAAATACATGCTAATGCAGTGTCTTTTACAGAACTGCCAACTTCCGCTATGGCCATTTCTTTCTGATAAAAAGTTTCATTAAAGGAGCACCAATCTGGCAATGCCCAACATGCAGAAACATTTGCCCTTACTAAAATGAGTCATTAAAGATTAATTTCATAACTGGGAACATGCAATATTTCATTTTTGACATAACCTTAATGATCAAAGAAACGGAAAATGTTTTCAGTAAGCATAAAATGGAAATAAAGGTATGCACCAGCAAAAGAATAAAACCTTACAATCCTTTAAGTGAAATAACATGCTTCTTTTAAAGGGTTTTTCAAATTTTGCACGATTAGGTTATGTTCTCACCAGGAGAATTGAGGAAGTGTAATCTTCTATGAAGAATAAAGTCTTCTATAATGATAAAATACTTTCAAAAGGCAGTCATTTTTATTTTCCACATTTAAAATAAATTACTTAGATCACTAAAGCTTCATTGACATCAGCTATTTTCCCAACAAGATGTGGCATTGTTCCCGTAAAATGTGCTTTTGTTACTGGTTCTACCATGCTTTGTGCAACAGTACTTCCCAAGCTACCTGATTATTATTATTTGGGGGGCGGTGGAAGACTGCCATTTATTTCAACAAACCAGGAACTATACTTATTTATTTAAGAAAATATTATATCCCATTCTATATCAAAAGATCGCAAGGTGACAGACAGATAAAATCAACACTAAGAGATTAAAACAATGTTTACAAGTTAATGTAAATAGACTAAACGCTAAGAGAATAAAACAATGTTTAAAAGTTGTGTAAATAGAATAAAAATATGTTAAACACATCAGCACATCAAAGTATTGCCCTTAAAAATCAGCATAATTGGAAACAATTCTTTCCCAAGTTAAAGCACACCACAGAGACTGACTGAGTAAAGTGTGTGGGTAACACTAGTAGCTGTACACTTTCTAGCAAAGAAAAGTTAGTTTTAGGCCAGTTGAAGAAGCAAGATCATCTTCTTCGGGCAATATTTTATTGGGACCATCCCTGCATGTATCTAGTACCTGCTGACATCATAAACACCTCTTTTTCTGGCTTTGTAACTTGATCTCTCAGTTCACTAAGTCGGTGTACAATTAGCTTATGTTGCTCACACTGATTGCAAAAGTTGGTATCACTAACTAGGTAGAGCAACTGTCACAGTTCTTCAAACATTAAATGTAAAAGCTGACATTACTAATCAGGAAGTAATTTTACTTGAGTTTACAATTGTAACTTTAAAAGTTGGTATCACTAACTAGGGAGCATTTTTATCTCTCCATGCTTTATTCTTTAGATATAGATGTGGTGGGTTCCAGTGATACAGGCAAGATTTATCATAGATTTGTCCTTCAAGTTTTTTTGTGTGAGCAGAAGCTGTGGGAGTATGTCAACTGAGGCTAGGAAGACTCAATGGACACAATACCTCACCACCTCTCATCAGAGGCTAAGGATAACATGCTAGACTAGGAAAAATATATGTACATCTCAGAAACTCACATGAGTGATTCAGTAGCTAAAAGGACTGTGAACTTTCTTTGTTATAGATCACCTACTGCACCGACTAATCATCAATATATCTTCTTTTTTTGTTTAGTCTACCTTTCAATCTTTTTTGGTATGGTAGCCATAATAAGGTACCATACAATTACAAAAACAAAAACTGCTTTATCATTGGAAAAATAATCACCACAACTACTGATTTCATTTGACTTTGCTCCATGCTGATTTGTTGTTGTTAACTGTTTCTGTCTGTATGTATTTTAGACTCATTCATGACAAACAAGAGTTGCTTTTAAAAAGCTGAAATAAACTATACACTTGGCAGAATGGTAGGAGTCAACAGAGTAACATACTATTCCAAGTGGATAGCATAGCTATAACTGATATCATCATGCTTTTCCACAATGCCAAAGGCAACATGAACCTGTTACTAGTAATGAAGTATCTGGTTTCATTTCCAATGTTGATTCCAATAGACTTGATAACTTTGGAGGATAACTTGAACTGGAAAATGGTGGAGAACTGTGTTGGTTCTCCTGTATTTTTTGACATTCAGAATCATCTGTGATGGTATTGTTCTGACCTGTGGATCCAGACGGAGCTTGTAAGGTTCAGTTACAGTGCTCAGTTCAGTGGCTATGAGATAGAGCAGGGCTTGTTTCTTATGTGTGCTACTAGTATATTCTTCTCTTCTGGTAGGTCGAATGTCAAAGGAAGGATGCTGCAAGGAATACACCAGTACCAGAACTGAACTGTAAGGCAGAGAGACATCTAATCTTGTACCCCCTTGTTTGTTCAAGTAGAAAACTACCTTGGCATTGTCCAAAACTACCAGAATAGCCTTATCTTAAAGGATCTGTTAGAACAGTGGTTCTCTACGTGTGAGTCTCCAGGTATTTTGGCCTACAACTCCCAGAAATCCCAGCCAGTTTACCACTGTTTGGATTTCTGGGAGTTGAAGGCCAAAACATCGAGGGTCCCATAGGCTGAGAACCACTGTGTTAGAAGGACTGGTATGCATTGTGGTGAAACAAAACACAAAAAGGGCAGAAATTTTTTAAACTCTAAATCAGGGGTGCCCACACTTTTTCAGCATGCGAGCTACTTAAACTAAAACCAAGTCAGAAAGATCTACCAAGAGATAACAGGGCGGAGCTGGGGAAGGGGGTGGGGCTTGGCGGGGCTTAGCTAAGCCCCGCCAAGCTCCGCCCCCTCCCCCTCTGGCTTTAGCATTTCCACTGCTTCTCCTGGGTAGAAGAGGATAATGCCAAGCCAGTGGTGGCATAGATAGCCACCACTGGCTTGGCATTATCCTCTTCTACCCAGGAGAAGCAGTGGAAATGCTGAAGCCGGCGGAGAGGGCGGGGCTGGGTGCGACATGGCTCCGCCCCTCAGAAGCATCCCATCCAGCTGGGATCGACCTCCCTGGGTCCCAAGATCGACCAGTCGATCGTGATCGACTTTCTGAGCACCCCTGCTCTAAATAGATGTTATGTATTATTTATCAATAGTATCCCAATAAGTTGCAATAAAGTATTGGTTATAAACACATCAGAAAGGTAAAATCAGCTAATGAAACAGTAATGTTGAAATTAACATGTTATATCCTGCCTTTAACATTGTCTAAACATACACTCAAGTCAGGATAAGATAACAGAAATGTGTTCAGTAATCAAACAATAGAAAATACACACAATATAAAGGCTACACAAAATATTATGATAGTTACATCACTAGTAATATATCAAATCAGCACTCATTAATTCAAGAGCATATACGGTATAGAAAATAATACAATGTAAATGTTGACAATCGAAAGTCGCAAAATCAAAGTAGTTCTGTTAAGAGTCAAAACATAGAAGCAGTAAAACCTGCATGCCGTGTGGCGGGGGAACTGGAAAAATAAATCACACAATATAATGTACACTCCAAAGAATGATATGCGAAGATAGCCAAGTTAAAAGTCTTTACCCAGATGGCTGGGAGTAGAGGAAAGTACTCCTACACACCGTGTGGCGGAAATCAAAAAGGGAGCGTCCAGGGCGCCAACAGGATAACAATTAAAGGCACCTCTCCTGTTTTGGTATCTTTCTCAGAGCAATGGACTACCCGGATGTGAGTGCAAGAAATTCAAATTCAATCTAATGCTATGTAAGAAGAAAAGTAAATGTGTATCAATAATGGGCAGGGATTGTAAACATGAAATGCATTGTAAATTCCCAAGAAAAATTATATAGACATACCAGTGGTGTCTTCGAGATGGATAATATGTAGTAAATCAGTGTATGGAGTTGTAGTTTTCAAAGGTATAATCTAAAGAGCAAGAGTATGATGGGATATGGGTTAGCTACTGTATAGGGTATGGGGAATGCATTATAACCCCTAAATAAGCAGCAAAAGGAGGAATAAAGTACAGCAAAGTATAAAGTATCATGCCCCTATGGAGGTAGGACTGGATTGAAGAAAGAAGAGTCAAGGCGATAACCGCAGGTCCAGGCCTCAGTATATTGAGTGAAATGGATGTGAAGGAAGTGGAATTATAAAAGGACACAATGGATGAGAGGCAGGTGTGTTCATGATAAAAGGTCATTAATGTAAAGAACCTCATTAAGACCGGTGGGGCTCTCAGTTCCTAGGGTTAAAATCCATTTATTTTCTAATTGAATAAGGGAGCGTCGGGTATCTCCTTGTAGGAGGGGATTAACTCTTTCTATGCAGGTAACATTTAAAGAGTCACAGGAACGATGGTGTTGTAAGAAATGATTGTACAGAATAGAATTGGTGTGGCCATTTCTAATTCGTGAACGGTGTTCATTGAGGCATGTCCTTAGGCTCCTCCCAGTTTGACCCACGTAGAGGTCCCTGCAAAAACACGTGATGACGTAAACAAGATGACGTAAATAAAATGTTTAGTATCTTTAATGTATAAAGGAGATTTAATCATGTATGGCTAAAGTAAAATGTCTAAATAAATTGCTAGTGGTTAAAGAAGACTGTTACTGGCTGAAATGTTGCGTCTGCCCGGAGGAGGACGTTCTGGCTTATGAATTTTCAGAAGTAAGTATAGTACTGGCATGCGAGGATGAAGATTATGAAGGAATTGAGCTGGTTTGGAGTTTATATAACCTAAAAGGGCACCTTCTTGAATGGTGTTGGATACGTTTTTGTAAAATCTAGAGATGGGATCGTTAAGGAGGGTTTTTAAAAATAGTATTTTAAGTTGTTAAGCTGTTTGAAGGCTTCATTCATATAATCTGTGCGGTTTAAACAAACGATGGCTCCACCTTTGTCGGGTGGTTTGAATATTATTTGTGGGTGGTTACCTAGGTGTTTGATGGTATGCAAATCAGAAGAAGACAGATTTGGGTGGATGCTGTCAGTGGAATGGTTAATTTTGTTTACTTCCGGGAGAACTGTTTGTTCAAATATTTTGATGTTATCAGGAGGCAATGGAGGGGTGAAAGAGCTGCGGACTACAAGTTTAGAATGAACATATGAATCTTGGGTGGAGGGGGTAGAGTTACAGTAGAAGTGGCGGAGTCAGATGGAACAAAATAGTGTAGCTAAATCTTTGCGTATGTAGCAACCCAGTTCCCTTTCGTGCCTGGGGGGCAGGGGGCAGCACCGGGGGTCCCACTTGCATTAGGGCCAGTTGCAGCTGATGAGAACATGGAGGAAGGGGATGATGAGGTAGCTGGGCCTTCCTCTCCCACAGAGAGCTTGGCCTGGGATGATGAATGGCCTGATGGCTATGAGACCTGGGAAAGTCAGGCTGACCCTGAGAGTGCTGACTCAGATCAGTATGAGAAACCAGGTGGTTTCGGGTCGCAGGAAAGGATCAGGGAAACAGTGGAGGATGAGCCCATGGAAGCTGAAAGGGAGTTTGGCTCTCACGAAGATAGTGACCCAGGTGCTGGGAGGCAAGGACGGAGCTTTGATAGGAGACGGAGCATTGAGTCCAGCAGGAGAGATTGGCACTGTAGCCTAGAGCGCCAGAGAAGCGCTAGATCCCGTAGCACAGATTGGCGCCGAAGCCTAGAGCGTCGGGGCCTCGCCAAGGGAATTAAGTATAGGATCCGTGGGAAAGGATCCTCAGTAGCTTGGCCACTTCTGTTCCAAAGGGAGTGAAGCGAGCGAAGATCCACGGAGCCAGGTTGCCGGCTCGTGCCTTGCCAAGAAGTTTCTTGGGCTTTGTTATGAACTTTGCCTTGTTCCTTTGCCACGGACCAAGTCCTTGATCCGCATTGTTTTTACGGAACCTTTGCCAAGCTTGCTTTTGGATTTTACTTACGGACTCTTTACCTTTTTGACTGAACTTTTGATACTTTTATGGACAATTTACCTTTTCACTGTTTCTTATTATTCAAAAAATAGTTAGCTGATTATCGTCTCTGTGTGTGTTATTAAGGGGCTGGGCCGAGACCCTGCATCGTGACAGCGTATATTGAGATCACTACAGAATGGAGTTGAAACAAAAGATAGACATTTATTCAATATACTATTTATTTAAAACTTTTGTACCCCGACCTTCTCACCTCTATCGAGGGACTCAGACCGGCATAACAGCAAAGATACGTAATTCAGTATTAGAAAAACAGTAATCAGACAGGCTTACAACTAGGTTATTCTGTTCCTTCCCTGGGTTGACCGAAATTTTTGAGACCTAGATTGGTTGAAAGTTTTCTGATTTCTGAGGGGGTATCTGTTAGATGATCTAGATGCATTGTGGTGAAGACATCTTGCCTTCCTGGACCATCTACCTCAGTCTACTGGAGAAGCATTAGTGGTACTTTATGTTCCAGTCAACAAGTGACGTAGGAACAAGGTAGTTGGAGTATAACTATCAAAGAGTTAATTCAATCCAGGTCAATGGATATCCAGCAATATGAAGGGAGAAGTAATAAAGCAGTTGTCAGCTGATCCAGAAGGTGTTCAACAAGTTCAGATATCCAAAGCCAGTAAGGAGTAAAATAGACTCATAAATCATAGTAGGTCCAAGGAAAAGATGAACATCAGCACCAGAAAGTACTGCTAAGGTGCCAAGAAAAAGGGCTGAAAGCAACAAAGCAAGAATTATGGTAAGTCAGTGTATCCTATTTAATAATCTCTGCATCCCTTCATCACTCCATGACTGATTGCAAAGTATTTTCAGCAATCTCACCCTCCTATTGGGAAGTAGGGGCTCCCTTTGCCTCAACTTCCTCAGAAAGAACATTGTTATCAGGAAATACAGATTCCTGGCAATATGCCTCCACTTTGACACATGCTGACCCAACTTGCACATTCTTTGTTTTTATTCACTACCTGATCTAATGATGGGCACTGTGTGATATTGTGCTGGAACTGTGGTACTCATGTTATGTGTGTGTTCTAACTTTCTGTCTGTCTTAGCATGAAAAAGCCCTACTCTGTCAAGAGAACTAGTCTTCAGTTGTTGCCTTAGTATGGGATGGAAAGAAAGTGACCAGGCATGGTGACAGAAAGACATGACTCCAGCATATCTAGTATTTGTGATTTGCTGCTCATCTAATATATAAAATGGATAACACACTATGGTCTTTCTCAGATATGTTATCGAAGCAAAAGCTTACTTTATTCCACAACAGCTGCCAATATGTCCCCATAAAGGCACTATAATTAGCCATCTGAAAGAGCAAAGCAGAGGAGGAGTAAATTTACAACAATGCATCTAAACTTGTTCTTCTCACAATTAGTAGTCATAGAGTGAATCTTCTGGGAAGTCTTAAATTAGGCAGCATCCACAACAGTATTTGGCTTGGGATATTGCACTAATCAATCTATACTACTTTGTACAGACCTTCTAACTTTTTAGATATTACCAGGATCATTAAATGACTTGAAGAATTGATGAGATTTAAACTAGAACAGAGTCCTTGATCACTTGCTCTCCAAAAGATCGTATGTCATCAGTGAGTGAAGACGGATCACTTTTGCCAAGTAAGGCAGAATGGGATATACTAAGTATAGCCAGTGACAATTCTGAGAAAGAATCTGATACCTTCATGAGATAGTCAAAATAGAGGCACAGGTAAAACTGACATGTGATGGTCATCATCTGTGCTTGTGCTGTATTGGCCCTTTCCACCAAAGGCCAGGAGATTGAACCTGAGTTAGAGAGCTGGTAATCTTGACAAGGAGAAACTTGGAAGTCAAGGAGACAAAGACGGTCTTCTGGAAATAGGTGTTGACTTTGTGATTTCTGTCAAATAGAATGAGGAACAATCAATTCTGTAGATGGGGGTGATAAAGTCCTGCTGGGTCTGCTTCTTCTTCTTTGGTCATATCAAAATAGTAAACATCATGAGGGTGAATGATACAGGCAACAAATAAAGAGAAAAATTTACTTTTGTTACTTAAAAAGTATTAAAACTTTTAAAAATAATTTTTATTGATGTATTTTCTAAAAAAGAAAGAGAAAAGAAAGACAGGTAAAGGAGGGGCATTGGATGGGGGAGGTGGGGGAGAAGTGTTAATGTCTGGGATAGTGATGGTGGAGAGGCAGAGAAGAGGAAAACAGGTAAGGGTGGGTTAGTTAACTTCCAATCTTCTACATCATGGAATATGCTACCCTTTCTTTTGATTTCTTATTTTGTGCATTCTCTTCTTCTCTGTAAATCGAGGGGTATTAATCCTATTCCTAATTAATTTATATGAATATTTTCATTCCTTCTTGTTCCACAAATTTAGTTTTAAAAGTCCAGTCCATTTTTTATCTTGTCGGTTGCTTAGCTGTTGTTTTAATTTGTCCATACTCATGACTTCCACCAACTTTATTAACCATTCCTTTGTTGTCAGGATTTCTTTCGCTCTCCAGTATCGAGCATAGACTATTCTAGGCGCTGCTGTCATGTCATTAAAGAGAATGTCCTTGTTTTTTTCTAATTTAAAATCTATAATTCCCAGCAAGAAGTATTCTGGTTTTAGTTGTAGTTTAATCTGTAAAATCTTTCAAGTTGCGCCATGGATTTCTCTTCAGAAGGTTTTTGCCATCCCACACAACTCCACCACATGTGATAGAACATGCCTAAAGGAAAAAACACTAAGAAACAAAATAGACTCACTCTTCCCATCTACATAATAAGAGACAAACACTCTACGACTACACTATTTTGCATTATGGCAAGGCCACACAATGACAAGTGAAAAGGTGCTCCAATTTAAACAACTCAATACCTGTGATCCATTCAATGAAAGCATCAAACATGGGTCTAGTAATTTCTTAAAGAGAACAAATCCTCAAACTCAAGGCAAAATCAGTGAACATTCACAAGCAAATATTTTTTGAGTTTTGGGGTTTTGAAAATGAAGACATTAGGCTCAATGGCACATTGATTCAACTAAATATAGTACATACGGCACATAGGCTGTTCTTTGCCCTTTCATAATCTATTGTCATTCAGTTTACCATAATATACTCTATAACAGGTGTCCTCAAACTTTTTAAATCGAGGGCCAGTTCACAGTTCCTCTGACTCTTGGGGGGCGGGGGGAACGGACAGATTCTAGTTTGAAAAATATCAATAAATAAATTCCTATGCATATCACACACATCTTATTTTTAATGCAAAAAAATCTGAGTCAACCATGTTGTTGTTGCTCATTTGTTCAGTCGTTTCAGACTCTTCATGACCTCATGGACAATCCCACACCAGCGCTCCCTGTTGGCCGTCACCTCCCCAGGCTCATTCAGAGTCAAGCCAGTTACTTCACGGATACTATCCATCCATCTTGCCCTTGGTCTGCCCCTCTTCCTTTTTCCTTCCATTTTCCCCAGCATAATTGTCTTCTCTAAGCTTTCTTTTCTTCTCATGATGTGGCCAGAGTACTTCATCTTTGCCTCTACTATCTTTCCCTCCAATGAGCAGTCGAGCTTTATTTCCTGAAGTATGGACTGGTTGGATCTTCTCGCGGTCCGAGGCACTTTCAGAACTTTCCTCCAACACCACAGTTCAAAAGCATCTATCTTCCTTTGCTCAGCCTTCCCTAAAGTCCAGGTCTCACATCCGATTGTCTGATGAGATAATCAAGTTAATTAGGACTGTTATTGTGTGCCTTCAAGTCATTTCAGACCCTAAGTCTACATTTTAGGGCAAGACCCAAGTAAATGATCTTGGAGGGGCGCATCTGGTCCATGGGGCCTAGTTTGGGGATTCCTGCTCTATGTGATGTTGCTTTTAAATTCAATTCCAAAATCTGAGCTGGTTCAAAATGTGGTCACTTGAGTACCTATATGTGCTAGGTAAACGTATCACATGACACCTATGTTGTACCAGTTGCACTGGTTGCCAGTATATGTTCAAGCTACATTTCCATTGTTAATGTTGGCTTTTGAACAAAGTGATCTGACTCTAGACTACTTGAAACATTACACTTCCCCAAATTAATCCATCCACAGTTGAGTTAGATCAGAGAGTCCATACTGTGCCTTCTGCACAGTGACCCCACTCCCTCCAAATGTGTGGGACTCTGTTACAGTTGAAATCTAACAGTACAATTGATCAAGCAATGTCTTAACACAAACTATTTACCTATAATTCAGTCAGAATTCTGACAGATACTTGTGTAATAGTTAATTTTGATTTTATAATTGTTTGCATTACTATTCTTATCTTGTGGCTTTAACTCTTCTTGTACACAGTTTGAGAAGGTTTTCACTAAAAGGTGGCTTACAAAACTTGTGAAAAAATGGTGCATGGTAGTATCAAAAAGCCAATACATGTCAAAGAGGCTTTATTAACAGGACTTGCATTAAAAGTGGATTAATAACTCAGTTCTCAACCAAATACCAGATATTATGATTAACAGGAAAATTACTGGCATTCCAAATAACTTCCCACACTATGACTCATCATGCTCAAAAATTAATCCCAGGACAATTTTGCTACTAAAGAATCTGCAGTAGCAACTAGCTACTGTGAAAAGAAAGATTTGGGGAGGAGTGAAATAAAGGGGTAACAGATGCTATTAATATAAAAACCTTCTGCCAGCTGATTCACATCACCATCATACATAGAAGAGTGACATTTTTCTCCTACAGACTGTTAACTTACTCCATCAAAGGACTAGATTGAGAAACAATCTCTTTTTTTAATCTGGCCAACAATGTCAAACTGGAGCAGGCATCAGGCTTAGGTTCAGGTAAACAGTTATCACCTTATAATAATTGAACAAGGATCTCTTCTAATTTGAAAATATTGTTACTAATCCCTAAAGTACAGAGCAATCCAGTAGTTTCAATGTCAGTAAGGCAGTGACATAACCCCTGATTTTAGTCAGAACTATTAGCAATCTCCGCTGCATTCAATTGCACAACAGGGAGAGGAACAAAAACATGTTTTCACCACAATAGCTTTTTAAATGTACTTTGAAGCCTGACAATGCTGGATACAAAGAAAAACCTCATCAGCTTAAAGTATTATGTAAGTAAGTCTGCAGCTATTCTCAGTAGAAAACAAGCAGTAAAATTGTAATCCTATCAACCAGTGCCAAGTGCATTTGATTTCATTCAAAAACTGCAATTTTCAGCGAACTTGATTCGCAATATTTTATTATGACAACTGTAACAGATGATGTAGTTCATTTTCCTATAGATATGACCGGGCAGGAATGGACAACAGACTAAAGAGGTGAAAAACACTCCTTAATGTTTGCATCAATTGAAAACAATGTGTTTCAATGCTACATAAATCAAAATTTATATCCCAACAAAACAAACAATTCTTAAATTTAGGGCAACTCCCCATGGCTTATTTTGCAATGGCAAAAAATGAATATAGTAATACTGTACCATAATATATATTTTAGTAGGTCTAAATGCCCTAAATGCACCAGATCCAATTTTTCAAATGGTTGCATTATCTGAGTCAATGTAATATAATGAGAAGGGCATTCTGATCTATATTCTAAATTATGTAAATAACATAAATGTTCTGTAGGTGGAATTATGCTGTTGCTCTCATCTCACTACTTCCAGGATTCACCATTTTGGTGTTATAACCCCGTCTTATGGCCATTCAGAGGCTGAAGAAGAATGGACAGTGTGAAGAGTCAGAGAAGTACCTGGCTGTGCCCCTGCAGCCAAATGCAGAACAATGATATCTGCTAAGATAAGTGCCAGATGCTTCTCCAGTTCCCTCACCCATCACAAAATGACCATTGACTATTATAGCAAAATAGTGAATTCAGGGGGAGAGTTTAGTTGTTGTAGTGGGAGAAAGAGAATACCAACTTCTGCAATGAGTGCTTTGGACTTCCATTTCCATATGTCCCTTACAAAGTGCCCAGGTGTGGTAAAGTCATATTTCTTTATTTCAGGTTTTAAATATGGTTGATATTATATATATACTGTGTGTGTATGTGTGTGTATATATATATATATACACACATACATACTGTACATATGTGTGTGCGTGTGTGTGTGTGTGTATATACACACACACACTGTATGTATATATATATATACACAGTATATATGTTGAAGGGGTAAAAACTTAGCAAACCCTAAAGGGTTAACAGAGATATTAGCATGCAGAACCTCCAAGGGGTTTCTGTTACCGTGGAAACAGGAGACGGAGCCTGCAACAGGCCTTAGAATCTTCGAATTCAAACTTTAGCAGTTGGGAGTTGGCAGTGAAAGTCGAAGGAGAGAGGGTGTGTGGAGAGTTAGAGAGAGCCCATTTTAGCCAGCTGTCAGCCAGTTTTTAAAAAGACTGACTCTACTTTATGACAGGGTAGAAGAAAATCTGTGTTTTAACTGCTAGGAAAGCAGTTGGGTTTAAAGGACAAGGAGTTAATGTAAAGACTGCTGAGCTATTGGTTCTGGGAGTACAGCTATATAGTATCAAGTTTCATCTCCATGGTTAGTGTATTGTAACCTTACGATGCGTGCCTCTAAGAAGATACTGTAACCACCTAAGCTTTGAACTCTGGAACCTCCATGCTTAGAACATTGTTTGAATAAACTTTGCAGTTCTTTGACAAGGATATCTCCCCGTGTAGTTTCTTCACACACAAGCCTTGAAAACAACTTCTTCCTAGTGGGTAGCCAAGTATAGTGAATGGTGGCAGCGAAAGTTAACAAATAGGGAGTTTGGGTTAGAGGGATACACTGCCCTGACACAGTAATCGGAAGGTCAGTGGGAAAGCTGACCTGTGTGAATACTTATTACATTATGTGGTGGCAGCAAGTGGAAGTAAAATAAGTCTTTATATAAATTGGTGGTAAGGGTGGAATAAGAAACTACCCAGCCACATTTGAAAGTGAAATATAGAGAGTCCTTAAACCAGGTTTCTGATTAAGGCTGCTGTCCAATGCAGGGATTTAGTTGTGGTTCAGCTTTAAATTACTTTATGCAGACTACAATAATCAATTTTGAAGCTAAAAGGGAGCATTTTGTAAAGATTTTGATTTTATTAAAACAATATAACATTGTCTATAATCTTAGCCATGTTAGGCAGGAAGCTCCATTGAGCTCAGTGGAAATTTCTTTAAGCAACTCAGCTTCACCTTTAAGGTTAAGTGATGGCATTGAATTACTTTGCATTTTGTTACACCGGTACTAAAGCAGAATTCAAAGAGCAACACCTAAAATACATAACATTCCTGTGATGACATATCTAATGTGTGTATATGTACCTCAATTCCCTTCATGTTTCCTGTCAACTTATGGTGACCCAATGGATTTTATTAGTTTTTAGGGTAATAAATCTCAGAGGTGGTCCTTCTTCTGAAATGTGGTATACAGCATCTGCCATTCTTTGAAGTTCTCCCATACTAGTATAAACTGGAACCACCCCTGGTTAGTTTCCAAAATCAGACACGTTTCATACTTGATCTGGTGTGCCCCCTATAAAGACACCTGAGTGGAGAGAAAGGAAACTGAAAGCAGCCAAGTGGAATGATTCCTATGTGGCAGCCAATGGAAACTAGACAAATTAGAGGAAACAAATGGCAAGTGCCACATTATCTGTGATTACAATAGTTCTTTAAACCCCCTGTATTATGCCATCATATAATTCTAGGCTATTATAAGAAATCTAGGGTAAGTTATTCTTTTCATTCATTGACTTAAAACAAGGATTCCCAGCAATTTATTTATGCCACAAATAAAAGCCAAGGGAGCCTCCACTCTAAGAAGCTCCAGGCTTCTTCCCAGAGATGCCAGCCAACCCTGCTTGCTTGCTGTCTTTGACAACCACTAAAAAACAAGAAGTGGTCACAACGGAGTGAAGGACAAGGCCTGGCCTGGAGCTTCTGAGGCAACCTGGGAGGGGACTGCAATGGAGAATGAGCTGACTAGGAAGGTCTGTTGAAAGCAGGAAAACGTACAAAGCATGAGAGGAAAAAATATGTTTCTAAGATTTACCCATGACTCTAAAATGCACCCTGTTTTAGAGATATGTATATGGGTGAGAGGTGAGTATTTTAGAATTAAAGAATTATGGTATATAAAAACTCTTCAAAGCCCAGAAATCTATTCATGAGAATTTCAGCTCTAAGATATAAATGTGTCTTCTGGAGGCATCTTTCCTTTTAGTAGAAAAGAAGGAATATATATGAATAGAAATGTCTGCTTAGATGTATTCAATTAAGTGCACATTAAAATAAACCAAAATATCCATACACATACAGGTCCTTCTCAAAAAATTAGCATATAGTGCTAAAGTTCATTGTTTTCCATAATGTAATGATAAAAATTAAACTTTCATATATTGCACACCAACTGAAATATTTCAGGTCTTTTTTTGTTTTGTACTGATGATTTTGGCATACAGCTCCTGAAAACCTAAAAATACTGTCTCAAAAAATTAGCACATTTGATGGAATATGCTAATTTTTTGAGATATGTATGCCAAAATCATCAGTATTAAAACAAAAAAAGACCTGAAATATTTCAGTTGGTGTGCAATGAATCGAAAATATATGAAAGTTTAATTTTTATCATTACATTATGGAAAATAATGAACTTTAGCACTATATGCTAATTTTTTGAGAAGGACCTGTATATTCTCAGCTTCAAAGCCAACCAACCATACTTCTTCCGCAGTTTATCAACCTTATCAGCAGAACCACTGAACAAGGAGTTATCATCGAGCCAAAGAGAAGATAATTTTAACATGCGCGCCTCACAGGGGGTTCCCATGAAGACCACATTTCAGGGGGGTTAGACTATCTGCTGCTATAAGCTGTGGAATGTGCTGCTTCCAGTTCTTCAGAGGCAGATAGCCAGTCAACTGCTCTATGACAGTTTTGAAGGCAGTCCTATGTGACTACCTTTGAAAGCAATTTATTCTATAAAAACACCTGCACTCTTATTTATGTCAAAAGCCTTCCTTAGCCTTCCTTATGATTCAGCTCTTATATCCATAGGTTACTACGGGTTTACAGCAATTAAAATCCCCCTTATTTTAAATTTCAGTGCACTAAAATATCAACATAAATGCAAGTGACACAGACACACAGGGCACAGAAACAATATAAAAATGTTACAACCATCCTCCTAAGCAACATCAAATAATGGGAATTTTATTGGACAGAGATCCATAACCAGGACATCACAAATGAGAAGGCTCTGATCTGTGTCCCTGTAGTTTGCATCTTTCTTGGCATTGGAACACCAGAGTAGGACTTCTGAATATGACTGTAAGTAAAGGGGGAAGGTTCAAGCAGCATGAGATGACCCTTCAAATATCCTGGTCACAAGCCATGCAGGATTTTATTACTCTTTACTAAACTCAAACCCCTGATTTGTTTCTGAGAATAAATTGCAATTCACACCTTGAATTGGTTCTGAGAAACAAATCTAAAAGCTATGGGGTTAAAAATCGAATACCAAACTTATAAAATGAAGTAGGATTTTGTATTTGATAGAGTTAAAGCCAAACCACATGGAATAAGATTACAGTATGTGTAAAACCAATCAGATCAACTTTAACCGGGAAGGGACATGAAAGGGGCATAACTGGTGTACCAGAACAAGTTGCCCCAAATCTTCTTGTCAATCCAATGAGGATCAGTCAGTTCTTTTTTGTGATCATACTAAAGTGTGATAAAGTGAAGAAGAAAAAACCCAGAAACACTCCTCACGTTGATCTTTAAAAAGGAAACTTAGGCAATCTCGAGAAAGAGTTAGTTAGCCAGGTCACCATTCCAGTAGAAAAAAGCAAGGTAGTTTCACCATCAAGCACCTGCAAGCAGTTATCTCAGATCCCCTGAAGATGCCAGCCACAGATGCAAGCAAAACGTCAGGAAAGAATGCTGCTGAAACAAGGCCATTAAGTCCAAAAAACTTACAGCAATTCAGTTCTTTCACAATCTAACTGTATCACAAATTGTCAGGGACACATAAGGTCTCCGCCTCCAATACCTTTGCAAGACGGATAGAGAAGAGAGTGCATATGACAACATATTTAGTCACTGTGCTACTCCAACTTTCAACCATTAATTCCTGGTTATTTTTTTAAAGCTTCCAAAGATCGGCATTCCTAGAAAATCTCATTTTACAAATGAAGCATATCAGAACACAGTGAAATCATTATCATTCTGCACAAGATAAGCCCACCTGATTGTCTTCTTGTACTTCCATGCTGTACTGATGCCCTGCCTGCACTTCGTTGACTTTCTCACCCAGAAGGAAGCCCAAGCGAGTCATGAGTGTATTTGCTGCCTCATCTACAGATGGAGGGGGTCCCAGTTCCGGCTCAGCTTCACCTACAGAGAAAAAAGAAATAGAGTATCAATGCAAATAAAAAACTACAAAATATACTTGTCTGCAAGGCATATCATGATACAATGTTTGTGTGATATACTAAACTTTTCCAATATTCAAGAATAGGTTATTGATTACATCAATAAAGCCTACCTATTTTATTAGTTATTTTGAGGGAGATGTAGTTTTAAATATAATTTTCAGTGATACTTCCAATGACTGTAAGTCCCATATGTTTAGATCTGTAGAGGCCTTTGTTTACAGAAAATTTCTCCTCATCTTTTAGGACAGATGCCTCTTAAGGCATCTCAAAAACCATTACAAAACAAGAGTGTCATGCAGAAAGGGGTACTACAGATCCAGAGCTACAATCTCATTTTTGTGAACCATCTTTAATCAACCATTCCGAATGGTAGCCCTCAACTTGAGATTGGAAGAGGCTCCATTTTGAGATTCATCCTGTCGCAATAATAGCCTACTACATAGTAACTGGGGGTGCTTCTACACACTCCTATAACCCAGAATATCAAGGCAGAAAATTCCACAATAACTGCTTTGAAGTGGGTTATCTGAATCCACACTGCCATAAATTCCAGTTCAAAGCAGATAATGTGGTATTTTATTTAGCTGTGTGGAAGGAGCCAGAGGCAAATGGAACATAACCTAGCTCCTTCTACACAAACTTCTTTTCGTCCCTTGATTAAGGTTCCATCTACACTGACCATTTAAGGCAGTTTCAAACTGGTATTGAAGAAAGTGATTTCACTGTGCAGATTATTATAAAGGGAATCCTAGAACCAGTTTGAGACCTGGATGGTGAGTACACAAACCACAAAGCTTTAATGTACTTTTGTGGGAGTTTGTTGTCTGGCCACTGAAGTTTGAAGCTAGCTTTGAACAAAAATGGACAGCCTTATTCTACAAGAATTCAACACAAAGGGGTTTCTTTTTATCTTTCTTGGTTTAACACAGCCGTATCAGAGGAGCAGGCACATGCACATTGAAAAGGCAGGCAATTTTTCGTCCAAAAACATTTTCTCCACACCAGCAATGTTGCTGTTTATATTTCCTTCTAGAAAAGTTTACAGTGATCAAAAAATATTGAGCAACATGTCTAGACTGAGTCGGTATAGATACTGTTGAATCCTCTGTGCAACTAGTGCTGAATGTTGCTGGAACAAACCCTGACATTTGGTGTGGATTGTGTGGCCTGATGAGTTTACATGAACTCTGCCAATCACACAAACAAGTGCTAAGCAAACATACCCTTTGCCTCTCAGTCACAATTTGGCATCATCAACGCAGCTATGCTGAAAAACTAGCAGTATTTGTTGTGTTAGGTAAGTTCATAAAGAAGTCAGAGATCCCCTAATATAAGGAAGTAGCCACTGAATTAATGCAGCTGTTTTTTAAAAATGTTTTGTAGCGCATATATTGTACTATTAAATGAACTACAAAAATCATAAATACAGTGCTTTGTCTTTTAGAAATGGTTGAAGAAAACAACTAAGCTTTTCATACTGCAATAATATTGTAAGAAGAGATTAGCCAATTTCATTGTGTAGCTAATTTCACATAGACAAAATGAACCCAAGGGAAAACTTTTTATTACACTTGCCAGGATTTTGAGCTCCTACCTCACAAGAGACCTTCATAGTTCGAGGATGAAATTACAATTCAAAGAAAGCATTCTGTCCCTCTGTTCTTCCTTTTAAAAACCTAATTGGGGTCTGTTGCTATTAGTACCCACCCATCTGGATTTAGATGGAAAACCCAAATGTAAATGAGTATTTCCTTTTTTGTTCAATATTTTTAATTGAATTTTTGACAATCAAAATGTAGATGGGTATTTCAAATTTGCTACTCAACTCTCTTGTGATGATTTTCTTGCAACATAACTAAGTCATATTTTTCTTGTTTAAGAAATCTTTGAATTCTTTTCCATTTTGTAATTGTGCTCAAGCCATGAACAGTAAAAGAAATAATTTTTAAGGTTAGGCATGTATATTTCCAACACTTTCTTAGTTAACCTGGCTCTTCAACTAAATAACTATACAGTAACTCAGCCTCCAACAACAGCCCTTTCATAAAGTCAAAATGGGTTTTTGACTCTGATCTTCACAAGAGGGGGTGAAAAGAAAGAAGCGCTGGGGATAAAAGGAGGCAAACAATATTACTTTCTAGCATCTTATCTTCACAATAAGTACTATTTGTTAACAAAAATAAACCTTGTTCATGAACATCACACAAATATAGTCTTGCAAAGGATTCAATAAATTATGTCTTTCATTGATTCAAAACAGTATCAGTGTATATATTTATGTTTAGGTCTCAAAAAATTTAGTAAAAAACAATAACAAAACCCTGAAACCATGGGTCAATAAAACACTGTACTTTAACTTTATACAGTAGAGTCTCGCTTATCCAACACAAATGGGCTGGCAGAACGTTGGATAAGCAAAAATATTGGATAATAAAGAGGGATTAAGGAAAAGCCGGTTAAACATCAAATAACGTATGATTTTACAAATTAAGTACCAAAACATCATGTTTTACAACAAATTGACTGAAAAAGCAGTTCAATACATGATAACGTTATGTAGTAATTACTGTATTTACGTATTTAGCACCAAAACATCACAATGTATTGAATTAGCTGTGGATTCGGGCAGGAGGCAGACTGCATTAGATAATACAGAATGTTGGATGTGTGAAGGTTGGATAAGTGAGTCTCTACTGTATACATATATAACCATCCCCCCTCTCTCTGAGTGTAGACTGGAGAAAGGACTTTTTGAAGCCTGTGTGGGAAATCAGCAGTGACAGTGACTTTTCAAATTTTGGTGCATTTGTGGGCTGAAATAATTTAATTTTGAGACCTGCAAATCATGGTAGTGAATCTTTTGCTTTTGTTCTTCCAAAATAGCATCCTGAATGTATTCCTACTACCAAGACACCACCCAGCCTGGGCTAAATAGATGAGGGCTAAATAGATAATCAGTATTTAAAATAAATCTTTTTTATTGCAAAGGAAAAAGGTTTGGGTAGCAATTGCAATACTATATGGATAAGACCACCTCCCCCTTAAATTTAAATTAAAACACCTGTTTGCAAATAATAGATTTTAATACTCTCAAATCCAAAAGGGTAATTTAAAAATGTTTGACATCAAATTACTGAATTATGAAATGTAGCAGGATAGACAATCCATCTTTAAACAACAATTGAATGTGCCGTAGGTATTAACAAAAACCAATCTGATAAAATAAGCTACCAGAATGCATACCTACTTAAAAAGCAATGAAATACCAAGCTCAAATCCTTAAAACGGGTCATTAAACCAAATTGCAAACTTCTAATAAAACAAATAGGGCCTCAATACCTTAAAGACAGCAGATGCCATCTGATCTTGAAAACTGAGCAGAACCAGCCATAATTAGTACTTGAATGGGAGATCTCCAACACATTGCAGGTGTGATAGGCCGTATTTCAGAGGGAGGAACTGGTAAAGCCACCACTGAGTATTTCCTGCCTATGAAAACCCTATGAAATTCATGGAGCTGCCATAAGTTGACAGGTGACTGGAAGGCACATTTATACTAACCATTTAATGCAATGCAAAGCCAGCTGCAGCAGTATCTACAAATAACAAACTCCCACAAAAGGGCATAAAAGAAAGAACTTAATGTGCATCAATGCCCAGTGGTTTGTATAATCAAACTAAGTCCAAGATTTTCTATGAAATCATTTGCATAGTGAAACCACTTTCTTCTATTCCAGTTTGAAACAGCATTAAACAGTCAGTTTAGATGGGGCCACAACTAAACAAACAAAAGTGAAATTTAACATGTGGATAAAACTGAAGTTATCCTGAATTCTAGCTATATCTCTGCCATATACTAAGAAATTGGGAAATACTATAACAATGAGTCATTGTTTATATAAAACTTGAGAAAAATAAGCCAAGATTGAGCAACGATTTCCTACTCATAAAACTAAATAAGAGGATTAGTAATTTGCAGTGTACAATAGTAATTTAAAGCCTATCAGCTCAAGTAGTTACTATGCATAACACAAAACGATGGGGAGAAGGGATTGGATTGATATAGAATTTTCAAAGGATAGAGTAATACCCTAATAATTTTTCCATATTTCACATCAAACAATTTGACACTACAAATCAAAAATCTCTGTTTCTCCCAGGCAAAGGAAGAGGAGTACTGGAGAACAGGAGCATGCAGCACACAGGAAGAAAATGAAGAACCAGTCCCAGAATCAGTTCCTCCTCCCCTTCCAGTGTGCCATGAGTATCTGGGTCCGTTACTCCCCTTGTTATTTAACAAGTGCTGGTGCGGAGTTTTGGGGTAGAGTGCCATCAGTACGCTGATGACACTCCGCTCATTCTGAGGATGGAGGGTAGGCCTGGATCCGTACCCGATAATTTCCAACACTGCCTTGAGGCCGTTACTGTCTGGCTGCGAGCCAGTAGGTTGAGGGTGAATCCAGCGAAGACGGAGATCTTGTGGCTGGGTCGTCCGGGTGATGGGGATGTCCAGCTTCCGACCCTGGACAGTGTGGTGTTATGCCCATCACCTTCCATAAAGAGCCTGGGAATTCACTTGGACTCCCAACTGACCATGGAGACCCAAATCTCCATGGTCAGTAAAACAGCTTTTTTCCATCGGAGACAGGCAAGGCGGCTGGCCCCCTATCTATCCCGGAACGACCTGGCCACGGTGATCCAAGCCACGGTCATCTCGAGACTGGACTACTGTAATGCGCTCTACGTTGGCCTTCCTCTGTCGGTGAACCGGAAGCTCAAGCTGGTGCAGAACACTGCCGCCCGACTCCTGTCTGGTTCTCCAGCAGGTTGTCACATTACACCTATTTTGCAGGATCTGCACTGGCTTCCAATTGAGCACCGGATCACCTTCAAAGTGTTGGTGCTCGCCTTTAAGGCCTTACGCGGCCTGGGGCCAATGTACCTGAGGGACCAGCTTTTCCCATATTGCCCTACGAGATCACTGTGGTCAGAAAATACCAACTTGCTGGCCATTCCATCTACGAAGTCAATCAGATTAACTGCAACCTGTAGGAGAGCGTTCTCCGTGATTGCCCCAACGTTGTGGAACGCTCTCCCGGCCGAGACGCGGGCTCTCCGAGACCTCATGTCATTCAGGAGGTCTTGTAAGACATTCCTTTTCCAGCAGGCTTTCGGCCTATAAGATGTCCTCAGCGCCTGGTTCACCTGTTATCACTGCGTTACATTGCATTGTGCTGTGCCTTGTATCCTCTACAGCACATCATTGTTTTAATCTTAACTCTGAGATTTTATAGTTGTATTGTTTTTTAATTGTGTTTTTATTGTATCTCGTTTTACTGTGAGCCGCCCCAAGCCTCCCGGGAGTGGCGGCCTAGAAGTCCGAGAAATAAATAAATAAACGTGGAAGGACAACTGTAACAATAACAATGATTTTATTTGTTACCCGCCTCTCCTCGCTATTCAAAGTGGAGTACAGCTCAGTGAAAACACCCAGATAAAACAGAAAACCATTAAAATACATATGGTATATTGAAACATACAGTACAAAGATTAAAGTATTATACTAAGATAATGTAGATTTAAAAATCATAGTTTAAAATCAACTGGGTAGGCTTGCAGGAAGAGATAGGTCTTTAATTATGTCTTAAATTTTGACAGTTCATTTAGCTCTCAGAACTCTTCCAGCAGGTCATTCCACAGTTTAGGGCCCCTTCCACACAGCTGAATAAAATCACACAATATCTGCTTTGAACTGAAATATATGGCAATGTGGACTTGGATAACCCAGTTCAAAGCAGTTATTGTGTGATTTTCTCCCTTGATATTCTGGGTTATATGGCTGTATGGAAGGGCCCTAGAGGTGGCTGATGGAAAGGTCCTCTGGATGACGGCGACCAGTCTGGTTCTGGCTGAGGCAGCTTATACGGAGGAAGACAATCTTGCAGATAACCTGGATCCAGACATTCAATGCCAAAACATATAGAGTTCAAAGGTCAGAACCAACATTTTGTACTAATTCACAACCAGTGGAGTATTGGTGTAATATGATCACTCCTAGATGTTCCCGTTACTCGTCTGGCTGCAATGTTTTGAATTGGAGTTTCCGAGCTTGGTACAGAGGTAGCCCAACATTCAGCATATTGCAGAAGTCCAACTCTGAGGTATACCATGTGCATCTTTAGATTTTCTGATTCTAGGAAGTGGCACAGCTGATATGCCTGTATCAGTTGAAGCTGATAAATAACACTCCTGACTGTCACATCTATTTGGGCTGACATTTGGAGATCTGGATCCATGAGCACTCCCAAACTGTGAACAGTCTTTCAGAACTGGATGATACACCTTCAACCACAGATGAGGAACCTTAATGGCAAACACCTCTGTCTTATTTGGATTCCATTTTAATGCTTCTCTTCAGCCAGCCCATTACGTCCATTACGAAGCCCATTACGAAGAGCTATCATTCGTTAAAACTGTTTTTAAACATTTAAAACATTTATCTAGATAAACACAATTCCAAGGCCATTGCTAAAGCTAAAAGAACCATGGCTCTGTTGACAATAGGCACAATATTTTTGCCTTTGGAACTTTCCACCACCCATTTTTTAATTTTAAAAAATCATTTGTGCAATAGTATTTGCATTTTGTGCCAAGAAAAGGTGGGTTGTTTTTGTTTTGTTGTTGTTTTTTTTGCTAAAATCTTGAAGTATATAAAATTATTAAGAATGTGCAAAAAAAATTATTCTTGCCCAATGGTAATTCTGTATTCATGCTGATAATGCTGCACAGGCAATTCATAAATTATGTCATCACAATTACCCTGCGTCCCTTTTTGAAGGTTCTTAGGGCAAAGGTGTTCCCCATTGCCTTGTACGGAGCTGAACTATGGGGTGAGCAAGATCATTCAATGGTAGAAAGATTCCAACTTCGCAACCTGAAAATTGGCTTAGGAGTGGAGAGATCATCCCTGTCAGCTGTAGTGAGAGCACAGATGGGAGTACCCCCAATTTCCACTGTAATCCTGAAGAGGCAGATCAATTGGTGGTACAAAACAAGACAAATGCAACCACACAGATTACCAGCCATATGCCTATTAGAACAAGAAAACCACAAAGAGTGGTCATCATGGCTAAGCAGACTTGGCCACATGGTCAGTAGGCTAGGTTTTGCAACTCCACGAGCTAATAAATCTTGGGGCAAAAGTGTGTTCAATTGTATACCAAAGAGCTCTCGACATTGCTGCACAAAATGATCTAATGATCATAACACAAGCTAGAGCCACTCCATACCTGGTTAAGTGTAAATGTAACGTGGGCATGGAATCTTATCTTTCCTTCATGCTACCACTATATATCAGAAAACTTTTTACCAGGGCTAGATTCGAGCAGCTCGACATTAAGTTCAAGCTGGGACGAAATAAGAAAAAATCCCTATATGAAGAGAACCTGTGGGTGTCATGAGGTAGATGCAGAAGTGGAGGGCTCAGAACATTTTTTCTCAAAATGTCCCTACTACAACAGTTTTCGACTTTACTATCTAGAGCCTCTGCTGGAGAATCATACTCATCTAGAGAATAAGGAGAAATTGCACATTCTCCTACAGGGTTCAGATAAAAATTCCCACTTAAATACAAATTCAACTAAAATACAAACATACAGAACCTATCTTGTTTGTAACCCGGGGACTTCCTGTATAAGAACTTCAGCTTTTGGTCTTTAAAAGAAGAATGTAGATTGTTCATTAACATACATACGTACCAATTATTTAGAAAGGATAACATGTTTGATGATTTCAGAGTGATTAATTCAATACCACATTCTGTGTTCATGCCTAGACATGATTTTCAAACCAAGGCCCCATAGGTCAGATGTAGTCCCTTGGGCTCTTCCCTCCAGCCCTCATCTGCTTCAGGCCTCCTTTGACACAGTGACCAGTAGGCGTTCCCAAGCTGAGAGGAGGGCCAGGGCAGAAACACGTCATTGCCAAGAAATTTTGTCATCAGTTACTTCATACAGATCATCTTTGTTCATTCAACTTTCAACTTGTTGCGAAGATGCATTCTCACACCCAGGGACATGCTGTACTAAGGGTAGAATGCCTTCTTCGATTTCATCTGTGCTTTCACTTTCCATAATTTCATCTTTGTCTTTGTCTAACAACTTCTTCCATGATCTGGCAATTGTTGGAGCCCTAACATCAGTCCAGGCCCTTGCAACCCACTAAGCAACTGCCTTTACATTGATGTGTTTCAATTTTTCAATCATGTCTTGCCCTTCTTCAGTTTTTTCTATCATTGTTGACAGTAGCTTTCTGCAATAGTTTCTTTTTAGTGTTTCCAAAACGCCCTGATCCATTGGTTGGCATATGGAGGTTACATTAGGTGGCAGAAACATAGTCTTAATTTCCCCATCCTGAAGCTCCTCTGCATCAGGATGTGTCAGGGCATTGTCTAGCAACAAAACTACTTTTCTGGGGAGGCCATTTTCTTTCAAAAATTTCCCAGTGGAAGGAACAAATTCCTTTAAAAAACAGTCTGAAAAATTCACTGGTCATCTGCACACTTTTTTATTGTAGAGTTTTACAGGGAGAGGGTTTTTTTAAATCATTTTAAAGGCTCTTGGATTTTTGGACTTCCTAATCATTGCGAGGTCAATTTTGTGGTTTGCTGTAACATTCCTGCATGCTAAAATTGTCAGCCTTTCTTTACTACGCTTATAGCCATGGGCTGCTGCTTCAGTTCTTGCTGCAAGACTCCTACTGGGTAACATTTTATAATTGAGCCCAGTCTCATCACAATTAAAAATCTGATCGCCCATTAGGCTTTCAGTTTCAACAATGTCTTGAACTTTTTTTCTTGAATGCCTCCATTTCTTGATAATTTGATGACAGCTTCTCACCACAAACACTTAATTGACGGATTCCATAATGTTTCTTCTACCTGTCGAGCCAACCAGCGTTTGCTGTAAAATCTGAGTCTTCCTCATTAAAATCCTTTCAAAAAATGCAACACCTTTTGCTGTAAAATAGGCCCTGAAATATGCACATATTTGCCTCTGAACTGCGTAAACCAAGCATGCAAAGCTTCACTAACTTTTTCATAGTCACACTTTTCCATCGTTTTCCTCTCTTTTAGTGCACCATTGGTAACTCTGGAGGAACACCATTTTTCTATCTCTAATCGATTCCTTCTCCAGTCTCCTATTGTTACCCATTGGACAACACAGTTGCCGGCTACCTTCTGCATCATCTCTCCATTGTCCAGTCTCTTGATTGCCTCAAGTTTCTATTCCATTGATACATCAACTTTCTTTCTTTTTGTCACCATACTCATGCAGAAGAAAGGGCATGCATAGATCAGTGGCGGGAGGGGTCTGCCACTTGTTTGGGAACGTGGATGCACTTGTGTTGTTGTTGGATGTGTTGCTGTTTTTCTGGGCAGCAACACGTTGTTTGTTTTTCTAGGCAACAATGTGCAGCAGGTCTTACCATGTGCCGGGTGCGAACAGAGAGAGGCAAGACACAGCCGGTGCAGGCCAGATGCTGTGCCCTATAGGCAAAGGGTGTGCCTAGGCTGCAATGCACAGAGGGCTTCTTTATGTGCTGGGCACCCACTGGGACGGGCGAGACACAGCTGGTGAAGGCCAAACGCTGTGTCCTACAGGAAAAGTCTGTGCCAGCCATGTTTTGCCCCTCCTGGCAGGAGCCTGGCGTTTGGAGGGGCCCACTTTGAGTTGCTGCCTAGAAAAGCAGCTGTTTCTTGGCAACACACTACAGGCCTCTCCACGCGCCGAGTGCTTTCCAGGAGGGAAAAGTCTGCGCCGGCTGTGTCTCGCCCCCTCCCAGAGGGCACCCAGCACTTGGAGAGGGCCACTGCACATTGCTGCCTAGACAAACAGCTGTCACTCAGCAACATACAGCAGGCCTCTCCAAGCGGCAAGAGGTCGCTGGGAGGGGCAAGACGCAGCTGGCGTAGACTTTTCCCTCCCAGTGAGCACCCAGAGCATGGTGAGGCTCGTGACACTAGCCGCGTGACGATTGGACATTGCTTGGAGAGGCCCGCTGCACCGGACCATCGGATAATACAGAGCATTGGATAAGCGAAGGTCAGTTAAACGAGACTCTACTATAGCTATATGCAACATGGAAACAACAGGCATGAAACAGACATAGCATTTTGTGTAGTTATAGAAGATTAAACATATACAGTATTTACATATAAACAAAGCAGTGGCATTTTAATCACAGTGGGAAAGCGAACACAGTAACATGAAACATTTGCAAATATAAAATACTGCATAAGTGGCAACTTTTGGCAAAACCACTGCTTGTGGATCATAGTACAGTCATCTGCATGCTTAGAATATTTCACAAAGTTATGTAGTCTTCTAGTTTACAATATGGTCACATCATATATCGATCTGAAATACTTCTCTATATGAGTATCCCCCCCTTTTTAAAAAAAAATGGGGACCAGGAATGTTTTAGATATTAGATTGTTTCAGATTTTGAAGTACCTGTATTTTCATACATGTATAAAATGAGATATCTTGGAGATGAGAATCCAAATTTTAAAATGAAATTGATGGTAATTTTACATACAGCATTTTAAATATTCTTTGTGCATGAAATAAAGTTTGTGTACACTGAACTGTCAGAAAGAAAATATGTCAATTCCTCAGCCACTCATGTGCACAGTTTCAGATTTTAGAATTCTGCATGCTCAACCTGTATTTAGAAGAATTGTTCTGAATTCAAATGCTTCCAAATAGTAACATTATTATGTTTACACACAACCAAGTACAGTAGCCACTTTTGCCATCTATTTCAAGTTACTGTCATGTGACAAGTGAAATGATTACCATATATTTTACAAGTAAAAAGTAAGTCTTAATATGCTTTTTGGCATTTTGCTCAATATTTTTTTTAACACGGAGTAATTGTTATCCAAATTCAATAACTTTGATAACATTTGGCTCAAGATTTTTTTTAACACAGAGCATTTCTTATCAGAATTCAACAATCTGGAAATAATCTGGTATGAAAACAGACAGCATGTAACTATCACCTTCAATTTAGGAATATCTAAATTTCACTTTTTCTCCTTTAACATCAGAATAATTTGTTGTTTAACTATTGCAGGGAAAACTACATTGTGAGAAAATGAAATGAAAAATTAAGACCAGACCTCATGGTTTTGGTTTAAAATTCTGAGTAGAATTATTTCCCCTCCACCACACCTGAGGTTTCTGACAAGATAGCCTTATTCCATCACCGGAGAAAATAGCACATATCTCTCATGGAATGTTCCATAACGGGGAGTGGAGAGAGCAGGGGTGGTGAAGGGAAGAAGCAAAAAAAAACCAGAAATCTCCATACCACAAAAATTCAAACTAGTGCATTTTTGGCTTTGAGACTCTTCCTTGTTAGAAATAGGACAATATTTTATTTTCTTCTATCATTATTCCACATCTGCAAACATGAATATGTCAATGTGCTGCAACTTCCACAGCATTTCAGACTCTGCTTTCTGTTCTCCAATCAACAGCCATCCTCTTACTGAAGCGAGTGTGAGAAGGAAGGAGCCAAGTTCCCCTGAAAGATATCCTACCATATGGAACTGTGTTGCTGATACAAACAGCTATCTTCATGATTTCACAGGCTATCTTATTCTGCCTCTGCATTTGCTCCAGGTCTATGACATTACTATGCATTTTAACTATTCTGAAATGCTAACTGCTATGTTTCTAGGGCCTCGTTCAATGATTAAGAATGCATCTATCCATGCACCAAAAGCAAAACTGTGATTATTTCCTTTTAATAAAACTTTCAATCACCTTAATTCAAGTGAGCCTTTTTAGGACATTGCACTGCTTGCTATTACAATGAAGATTCTTTTTTCTGACATTGTATCCATTCTGTTGAAAATCTGTTTTAATAGAAAATCTAAGTGACCAGAAATTATAAAAGTATTTCATGAAAGTGTCCCCATCACAAGAATACAATTTGCATGAATACCTCTGCTTATAAGAGTACTCAGCAATCAAGATTTCAGAAAATAGCTGAAAATAGATCCTCCTCAACTCTCCAGATAAAAGTCTTGTCTGCCTGCATTGTGCTCCCTTTGTGCACAGCCTACATGAGGTTGCCAAGCAACTAGCCCAAGTTCAGAAGCAGCCAGGCAGTGAGCTGCAGCTAAATAAAGATTTAATGGAATTCTCACATCTGCAGCGGCCTGCAGTCCCTCAAGATACTGAAAAAGTGAACTGATGAGCAGAAGTCAAGGCACACATCAGGTTAAGTCCGAGGGATGGGATCATTTATTTCAAGAATGCAAGTTTCTGCAAACTACACCGAGATGCATGCATTTGTCAAAATCTCAGAGAACCTACTGAGGAGAAATTATGTTTTACCATCAAAATCCAAAAACAGTCATTTGCAATCTGCAAGGAAGCAAATACAGTCCCTGCCCAATCATCTGGAAATGTTGCATACTTATATCTACAAAATTAATGCCATCACCACAACAGGACAGCATGTTACATCTACTCTGGACAGCAACCGTGAAATTCTTAACATTATGGGACTACATCCAAAGAAATATACCATTGAAAGCGCATGCAAAAATGCAAAACCACCATTTAATCTTAAAGACACCACCATACTTTTCCCCCTTCCTTCATCGTTTTTATACTATAAGACAGTGGTTCCCAAACTTTTTCGGTTGTGGAAAATCAACACTAAGCCATTCAGACTGTCTATGTGTATGAGAGAAAGAGAGTGAGAGATACATGTGTATACACAACACCAAGGATGGTAAAAGGGGGGGGGGGTCACAAACTGAGCAGCCACCTATTATATCATTCTATCTCAAGCAGGATCCAGCATACAAAAAGGAAGAAGGTCAGAAACTCTTACAGGGATCACTGCATCAGAGAAATAACCTTACGTTTTTTGCCATTTCACTACAATCACACTGAAAGCAGAAGGCAAGGCTTGAAAATTATTTGGAAGAATTCATTCATTACTGTAACTTGTGAAACTGTCAACGCATCTAATCTTTTTCTTTTCTTTCTTTTTGCATTTTGTGTTTGTACTCTATATTTCTTTCCTTGATTCACTTATTTGACTTTTAATGTAACTATTCCGTCCTCCAGACGTTTCATATGCATAGCCCCATAGTTTTGTTTTAAAAGGCAGCATTTTTTCCTTTTGCATTTTTTACTGGGACTGTTCCAGACACACTGGCACCTTGCCTGTTAATTATTAGCAAGGTTGCAGCCTGGTGCAGAATTTGCCACCTATAGCTCTGCAAATGTATCTTTTTAGTTGGTGTCCGCCCCTTTTTCTTCCTGGGGATTGGCCTCCATTTTAGAAAGTGTTTTAGTTCCTTTCAGAGAGGGAAGGGATTCAGATGTGTTTTTTTGGCCAGCCAGGATTGGCTCCGAAAGGGTCACCATAAGTACTGGGTGCTTACTGGGTGCATACTGGGTGCTAACCTGCATGTTGACCTGCTGATTGCTTTTTGCTTGACCATTAGCTGGGGGAGTGCTGGAGCCAGATGAGTTTATGGTACCTTGCAGAGACTGGCTTTGCATGCTGTATAGGATAGACATCTGGTTACCAGCCCAGCTTTAGGTCACCTTTTGGACTGAGCTTAGGTTTAGAGGGGGGAAGGAGTGGTTCCTTCAACCAAACACCTAGGACCAGGGTGGGAAATATCTGGTTTCCTGCCATCCAAAAAGAAGCAGTGGGAATCTTTTGAGCAACAACCCTAGGCATTTCCAGTCTGTTTTTTTTTGTTTTTCGCAACCATTAAGAAGCTGTGCCAAGTCCTGCAAAGACTTTGTTATTGAATAAACTGTTTGATTTTCAACTTTATTTTGGAGTGTTTTTTGGGTTGTCAGACCACCTAGCCTTTTCAGCAAGCGCTCTGCAGTCCACCAGGCAGAAAGGACAACACATCTGCCAGTTTTAATTTTAATCAGACCTGGTGTGACGGCATAGTAACCTTTAAAGCTTTTAAATAACATTAATTAAAAACAGCTATGATGTTATTTAATGTTTTGCAACACTCATTCTCTTGGTACTTTTGAACATTTTTTTAAAAAAAAATTAACAGTCTAACAATGCAATGAATTAAAAATAAATTAAGGAACAAATTAATCATTTTACTGTTTTAGGATCAGCAATTTTACTTTAACTGTTCAACCAGCAATCAGTACTGCTGATGTTTCCAACTCTGATTGGAGGTTTTCACTGCTATCCTATAGTTTGTGCAAGTGCAGACACATTGGTTCACAGAAAAATGATACCCCTGTGCTATTACAGTTTTACAGTTCAGAACATTATTATTATAATTCTTTCTTTTTTAAAAATGCAATGACCAACAGAAACAGAGCCAAAACCCAAAGCACTACATAGATAAATATTTTTTTTAAAATATAAACCTTAATGGAGGAAGGAACTATCAAATCTAATAAGGTCTACACATACAAGGGGTGTTCATTAAATATTTTCCCTAACCTACTTCTATTTATCACAGGACGCAGTCATCAAGTTCCTTTACTTGAAAGGCCACACACCAAAGGAAACATTCGATGAAATGAAAGGTTTATGGTGATGATTCCCCATCATATGATGTAGTCAAGAACTGGCACTGTCAATTCAAATGTGGGTGGACTTCAGTGCAAAAAGCTACAATATTCCAGGGCGACCCCACTCTGCTATTGATGAACATCCCATCCAGCAAGTGAAGGTTGCCATTTTGGAAAATCATTGCATAATCACAGGGGCGGTTTAAGGTAATTTTAAATGGTAAGCGAACATTATTCCCCCCCCCCCCCCCGGTCAACTTCTACAAGTTACGTATTTACAGTTGCTTAAAAAGTTGGGAGAAGTGTGTGTCCTTAGGTGGCACCTATGTAGAGAAGGACTAAAACTGTGTCAAGTTTCATTGCTCTCAGTCCACAGGAAGTGTTCAAGGGAAATCTTTAATGAATGCCCCTCATACACAGTAGTCACTGTTGACTCAAGTCAGCTGAAATAGAAAATCAGGAAATGGGGGCAAGGGAGTAGTACAACGATGTTCCTGAGTTCCTTAAATTTTATATTTTTTCTGGAAGTGGTCTAAGTTGAAGTGCTCATTAATTCTAGAAAGTATGAGTACACACAAAATTTTGTTGCAATCTCTACTTAGTATAACTACGACTGGTAGTAGCAACAACTGCAGTATATGCTCATGTATAAGTCGAGAACAGGTTTTGTCAAAATTATGAATTTTAATATAATCTGGATAGGGCGAGTGTCACTTCACAGAGAGACTAAGCTCTTGCCTTTCAGCATTCTACTCACAGAAGGGAATAGTTCCTTTTTTGATAAGAGTTAAGGTACAGTACTCAAATTGGCTGGTGGATAAGTTGACCCAGGTTTTTTGGATTTATTTTTAAATAATTTTTCTGAACATATACATGAGTATGTAAGGCATTGTATTTAACAATAAAGGAAAATAATGCCTGAAAGAATATAATCTGGAGAAATGAACTAAAGGCACCTAACAGGATCCAAAACAATGATATGGTCCTGATAAAAAGAAAAATGAGAAGATTAAAGAAAGCAAGAGGTAAAAGAAAAACAGGCTATGTTTACCTACAACTGATGTTCATCAAATGGCTCCCAGAACAGACCTGCCCTTGAAACTGTGCCAGTTGCAGAATCATCTAGACTAGCTCTCTTACACATTATGTGCCTTTTCTTTTCCTTTACCGGCTTCTCCATTGTGCAGAACAACATGCTACTACTTGTAATTCTTGTTTCTTCTTGAATTTTCTGAAATGTCACAGGAATTCCATAAGGAGATAACATGTGAATGTCATAGGATGTATGTTTCTACAAAGCAGAATTACATGCTCCTCAGTTTAAGCAGATGTGAATAGGAATTAGCTCTAAACTTGGGCCCGCTTCTTAAACAGTAAACAATAAAGCCTGTACAGAATTCAAAGAGTACATAAGCACATTCTCTGCAGTTTTAGTATCATGGAAAAATATAATTTCAAGCCTATAATATGGCATCATAAGTAGGGTGAGCCTTGGTTTGTGTGCACCACCACCTTCTCCCTCATTTCTTCATGCAAACAAGGAGAAAATTTATTATTTATAGGAAATCATAGTGGCATGTTTCTTAAAAATGTGGCAAACTATGGTTGGCATAAACAAGAATTTCAAACTAGGATATCATGTTTTGTTGCTAAAAGAGATCATTCTGCAATAGAATAGGCTTCCATCAGTTCCAGAAGACATGACCGAACAAGAATGCTGGGAGTGGTGGGCAGAGTTTTGATATGATTTTATACAAAATAATCTGTTACCTAGAAATAGTAACTCTGTGATGGCAATAATTGTATTTCCCCTGCAAGCGGATGTTGCTACTTCCATATTGGTATTTCACATCTGAGGCAGCCTCCTCCACAAGCGCTAACAGTCAGTTCTTACAAAAATGTAGCCAGTTTTCCTAAATAATCTGTATCGGAACAGCTGCTTTTAAACTTTCACACAAGTGATCTGACACTATCAATTAACAGTGAGGCGTCAGTTTGCTGATGGCAACAGATAATTTAGGGTTTTTATAAGAACAATGGATTGTGAGGTGGTGCAAAATAATCACTCCAAACTGGGGAATAGGGTTTTAAAATGGAATATGTAGTTTAATATGCATAAAGTGATGTATATTGATTTTTTAAAAATCCAAACTTCACCATACACATACACACACCACAAAGGGACTTAAGCGAGTGAAAACAAATCAACAAAGAAATCTTCAGGTTGTGGAGAACTGTATGATGAAAATGAACAATCAACTGGCAGCAACAGTGAAAGAGGCAAATCCAGTATTGCAGATAAATACAAAGGCAACTGAAGACAAAACTGACAATATCAGAATGCCATTATACAAATCTATGGCACAACTAGACCTGGAATTCAATGTAAATTTCTAGTTATTGGACATTCCAAAGAATAGTACACATGTAGAAAATGCACAGAAAAGACCAACTAAAATGCTCAAGGACAATGAGCAATTCCCATATGAGATAAAGTTATGTAAGTGTTTCTACATCAAGAAAAAAAGTGAGGTGTGGGTATTAGGGAGAGATGCATTACATTGCTCACAGTGCAGAATAACAATCTGTTATAATACTGTATTAGGACCCAAGTCCTAAAAATAAAGCTGAACTATGAGAGATTTAGGACACATAAGAGGAAGTGCTTCTTCACACAGAATATATAATAATGGCCACCAACTTGGGTGGCTTTTGGACAAATTCATGAATAAAAGGGATTTCAACAGCTAGCTGTCATAATGACTATATATCACCTCCAGCATCAGACACTGTATGCCCCTAAAACTGGTAGCTAGGGCCCACAAGTGGAAAGATGTTTGTAAATTCAACTTTTTTTTTCGGCTTCCTAAAAACATCTGGTTGGTCTCTGTGGAAACAGAATGCTGGGCTACATTGGTTGTTTATCTGGTCCAGTATCATCTTCTTTTGTTTTTAAGCTCTTGTGGAAACTGCTTGAATTTGAGAGATTCCAAAGAGGTACAATTTGTATCTATGCCAAGCTAGGCGACTGCAAAGGGTACAGGGAGCCATTTGTCTATCTTTTATCCAGGGTTTACTACAGAATTCAAAAGCCATTTTCAGTGGTGGGGGAAACAGTAAAACGGTTTGATATTGGAAACATTTTTCTACGGTGTCTGGGGTTGCTTTTGCGAAAAACTGTTTTCTAGAAGTTTCAGAAATACGATTCTTCATTTACAGAAATGTATTTTCCTGCAACTGGGTGGAGCACAAAAGATTATAGTGATTCCCATTCTAACATCCAAATACTTGATGTGTTGCGTCAGCAGGCATATATTTCACTTGCAGAGTAACTGCAGTTTTATAAATGAAACTCTTCGGGGACTCAAAAATAAAAACTGCCAGATCTGGGAAGCATACAAATCCATTTATTGATTTTATATGGTCAAAATTGGCTAATCAATAAAGAATTTATGATTATGATTAAATCCATTTATCTGAGGCCAGAAATGGGCCAGTGAGTCCTCTGTCAGAGTCTATGGGATGTGAGATGGTGCTGGGTCAGAACAGACCAGCTCCCACTCTCTGAATGCAGTGGGGCTCTGCATGCATGCTTACCAGGGCAGTAGGCATCAAGGTCCAGTTTTGGTGCTGAAGTGAGTGTTGGAGAGCCAAGCTCAGATTCTGGGATTCGAGGGCTTTCAACAAATTTTGCCTTCCTTAGTGGAGCTTAAGAAGAAGGAAACAGAAAGAAATGTCATGAGTAAAGAACAATATATAACACACGGAAGTACGTAACTAAACAAGGTGTGCCAAACCTTGAGCAGGTCCTTTTTATTTTTAATGCAGAAGGGGGAAAGTTGCATTTCCCAGGAAAGAAATATAATCATACTGACAGGCGACAAAGGTATATAATTGTGTGCCTGTGCAATTTTCTTTTCCTACTATAGGATCCACTATGGTATCCTCTCCAGATGGAGGAAGGGAATTGGGATATTTATTTTGCTTCCAAGGGCTACATAACCTTAGGAATAAGCTACAGGGCACCATATGAGAGTGCTGAGAAAGGATGAATGGCAGATTCAAGATGAGAAAGGTCATACCATTTTCTCTTTCTTTCTGCTACTTCCACTCTTTCAGTTCCACAAGAAGTCCATGGGCAAGCAAAGAAAAAATAAGTTGCCTTTGCCAGAGGTTCAAACTTTTGACTTGAAAATAGTTATTGAAATGAAGCTAGGGCTTTGTGTGGCCCTAGAGTTGTAAGGTTGTCCTACTCTACATATATAGCTTTTCAGGGAATTTAAGACAAGTTGGACAACACTGTTGAATGGAATGAAAATGATTTTTCAACTTCTCTATATTCACTTGTCAAATAGGCTTTTCGATCACTTGCAAACCTATTTCAAGAGGATCCTAGAGGGACAAAGCATGATATGAACTACTATATTTCAACTACTTTATTTATTTATTTATTTATTTATTTATTTGATTTTATATTCCGCTCCTCCCTGCAGGCTCGGGGCGGATCACAACAGCAATAAAAATACAATAAAACATACAATAAAATTCAATAAAACCCGATACACAGCCAGAGTGCCCATAGCTTTGGTTCCTAGCTCAGATGATGATATGCCAACTACAATTCTGGCTAGCCGAATGCTAGCCTGAAGAGGGCAGTCTTACAGGCCCTTCGGAAAGGACCAAGCTCCCGAATTGCTCGGACGTGGCTAGGGAGTAGATTCCAGGTCGTAGGGGCCACAACTGAAAAGGCCCGCTGTCTTGTGCTGGATAAATGGCAGGAGCGGGGTGATGGAACAACCAACAAGTTCTGCTCTTCCGAGCGCAGTGATCTTGGGGGAATGTACGGGGTAAGGTGGTCCCTTAGGTACTCAAGCCCTAGACCGTACAAGGCCTTAAAGGTTAGAACCAGCACCTTGAAGGCAATCCGGTACTCAATAGGCAGCCAGTGCAGTTGCCGAAGGATGGGAGTGATGTGCTCCCTTGCTGGTGCTCCCACCAGCAAGCGAGCAGCGGCATTCTGCACCAGCTTGAGTTTCCGGATTGTCGACAAGGGAAGGCCAATGTAGAGGGCGTTACAGTAATCCAGCCTCGAGATGACCGTCGCCTGGATCACCGTGGCCAGGTCGTCCCTGGACAGGTAGGGTGCCAGTCGCCTAGCCTGTCGTAGGCGGAAAAACGACGTCTTGCTAGCCATGGAGACCTGGGCCTCCATGGATAGCAGAGGGTCCAATTTGACACCCAAGCTCTTAACAAGGGATGACGGGCTAAGTTGCTCGCCATCCAGGGTAGGCAACCGGCACTCATCCAGCCCAGGGCGACCGGGCCACAAGATCTCCGTCTTCGACGGATTCACCTTCAGCCGGCTGGCACGCAGCCAACCAGTCACGGCTTCAAGGCATAGATGGAAACAATCGGGTACGGTGTCCGGCCTGCCGTCCATTCTCAGCAGAAGCTGGGTGTCGTCAGCGTACTGATAACACTCCAGACCAAAGTCGCGGGCCAGCTGTGCCAGGGGGCGCATGTAGATGTTAAATAATAAGGGCGAGAGGATGGCCCCCTGGGGACCCCACAACTTAATGGGAGCCTCCCGGAGACCTCCTCCCCCCTCTCTACACGTTGTCCCCGGTCCTGCAGAAAGGAGGTCACCCATTTAAGGGCAATCCCCCTGACTCCAGTCACGGCTAAACGGTGGGCCAACAATTTCAAAGTCAAGGAAGAGCCATCAAGCTCCTAAACCATTATTATCAGAATGGCCCACTAGAGTGAGAGCACAATCTACATTAATCTGCCTTTTTCCTTAGAAAAGCATCCTAGGAGAATCCTCACCCTAGAAAAATATGGCTCTATTAGAAAGGCAAAGTGCTGCATTTTTTAAAAAGCTGCGATGGAGGCTTGGGCCTATTAGGGCCCAAATTACAAGAGCATGGCTATCATAAGAGGAGCTAAAACATGACACTGGCTCAGAAAATTGATGGATGCTATGCTCTCTCATAGGAGGGATGGTGAACTGTGTTTCTTTGTATATCTCTCTGTGTGCATACAGGGCATATGTGCAAATGAATGTTTCATGGAAGGAAATGAGTTAGGGAGTTGTATATCAAGTGTTTGCATATTGATGTGGTTGAAATAAAGATTGAAAGAGAGAGAGGGAGGGAGGGAGAATGTTTTATGTAAATCTGTCTATGAGAGAAAGAGAGGAGTGTATACATTTTGTGGGGAAAGTGTATGTTTATACCTCTATTGATAAGACAGTGAGGATCCATGTGCCCATTTAGGTAGGTAAAATGGATATATTTCTATATATTTGGTTGTAAAGGTCCTGATGTATAAGAGCATTTTTTAATTAAATGCATATCTACTCAGAAATAAGCACAAGTTAATGCAATGACAATCTATGAAGAACCAAGGTGACAGGATGCAGCAAAACCAGTCAAGGAATATCATTCCTGAATGAACAAGGTTCATGAGAAATCTATCAATATAACCATAATCCCAGTGAATCCTCCCATTGCAGAGGAGCATGAGGACAAAAACAAATGATTATATTTGAGTATCAAAAAGGAAAGGGATAGCACACACAAAAAGACATATTGATAATTACAGGTAATTGGAATGCAAAGGTAGGAAAGAGATCAGAATCCAAGCACTGTATGAAACGTTGGTCAAAGACCACAAACATTATATAGGAGAAGAATTTATTGTGGTTTGTGAGTCCAACAATCTATTCACTTCAAACAAATGGAATGATAGCACTGGGTGGCCAATTTATAAATCAAATAGATTACATAACTGAAAGTAAAAGTAAGATTCCACCCATCCCAAAAAAGAGTGAGGGACAGACTATGAAATGCTAATATTAAAACTTAGAATAAAGCTAAAGAAAAACATTGAATCAATCATAATGTCTCAAAAGAAGTAAAAAGTGACAGATTCAGTCTATTATACCATCAATCTACATCATTTATATAAAGTTGTTACACAACACCAGGACAGAACCCAAGACATTGGTAAACTTTGGATTCAATCTGTCAACTAACGATAATTAAGACTAACTGTAGTACTGTCTAGCTTACAGTTCAGAAGATTATCTACAAGGATATCATGCGATATCTTACCAAAAGCTTCACCTGAATTCAAGATACACTACATCCACAGCACGACCCTGATCTACCAAGCTCGCAAATCCATCAACAAGAGGTAAGATACGTTTAACATAGCCTGTTTTTGAAAAACCCATACTGGCTCTTAGTAATCAGAACCTTCCTCTGTAATTGTGCTAAGGTGGTTATGCAATAAACGTTTTCTGATACTGACATCAAGCTGACAAAGCTCTTTGATGAAGAAGACAATATTTGCCCTCCTCCAATCTGCTTTGAAGTCTCTTGTTCAAGAATTTTCAAAGATTATAGACAATGTCTTTGAAATTATATCTGCCAATTTCTTTAGTACTCTTGGATTCAATGTTACTGGCATGTCCTGTACATTTTTGCACTTTAATGTCTAACCGTAAATCAACTGCAAGATATTTGGCAGGGATCAAAGATTTTTTTAATACTACATAGGCAAAGACTAGCAGAATAGAGAGGGGGTCCTCCTCATGCTTTATTTTATCCCACACACCACAAGCCCTTTCTACCATATAAAAGTTCAGAATATCTACGTAGGAGCAATAAAAGTAAAGGTTAATGAATATGACTTAAAATAATGCTTATATGTGATTCCTTTGGGTAAATCACTAAAGAATAGGTTGAAACCTCAAAGTATGTTTGCACTAGTGCTCATTTATGGGTGGCATTCTGCGAGTTATTAGATTCACTCTTCTCAAAAGCCACTGTGAGTGAAACACCACTTGCAATGAGACAAGCTTCCGATGGAGGCTTCATCTCAGCCAAAAATAATTCCACTTACACAAGAAAAGGCGTCTGATTTTTACCATTCTCCTCCATCTATTTAAGAATAGCTTGTGTACTTTGATCATCCTCCAAGCTATTACATATACACTGCTTGTGCTGCATGCATCCAATTTAAAGCAAGGTTACACAAGAATATCCTTGAACCAATGGCACAACTCTTGAGATCTCAGGTCACAGTTACATCTTTTACAAGGACAAAAAGATATAAAAATCTAACTTATAGAACTCTCTATAGGAGTATCAAAACCCTCACACAATCTAAATCTAGAACAATTGCAAGATACATGTTGTTTTCAAAAATCCGTACATCTTTTTCATGCTAATTATAATGAATTATAAAAGAAACTATAGCTGCACTGAACAAAAAAAATACAAATCTGTATTAGGGAAATTATCCTTAAAAGGCCAATTTAAATTTAATAAGCTCTCATCCAAGCTTTTGTGTTAAGCAAAGACAAAGGGAGGCATGGGCCAAGGAGGGAACAGATAGGATGGATATCCTACTTTCATTCTCTTCCTACTCTCCCATCCCCTTAACCCCCCCTTCACACCTGTGAATAAGCAAACACGTGTGTTCTTGGGCGCAACAACCCTGCCAACACTGGTACGTGTGTGTGTGTGAAATATGATTGGGAGGAATAGGGAGACTAGTGGTTTCCCCTCTTACACTGGGGTCCTGCAACCCTGACCCTCACAAACGTGGACAGGCAGCAGTTTTTGATAGAGATCAGCAGTCCAAGTTGCAATTTATCCAGAAGAAGGAGCCTTCTTCTTAATTTTCCTTAATAGAGAATAGAAACATAAAGTTGGAAAAGGCCACAAATGGTGTCCAATTCAACTCCCTGCTATGCAACAATGTACTACCAAAATACTTGCAAAAGATGCCTATCCAAATTCTGTTTTAAAATTCCCAAATGAAGAAGATTCCATCATACTCTGATGATGCATATTCCACTTTCAAAGAATTTCCGTATTACAACAAAATACACATTTGTTGTCATTAAACATCAAAAGAGTCAAGTCGATTTCTCCATTCCCTTCCCCTTTTTGGCTGAATTTCTGAATCAGGTCTCTTTACTCTAGAACCATTTCTAAAAAGTGGAGCTCAGTCATATATAACCTTCAGCAATGTCAATGCTTTTCAAAGTAGTTTGATCTCTTGATTTTATGGTTTGATTTAGTTAAGACATAAAATCTTTTATCTATGAAGTTTCTTAATAATACAACTGAATTTTCTACACACACACACACACACACACACACATATATATATATATATATATATTACTGAGCTGACATTCAATTAGGAGAAAGTGTTTTCAAAAGTATTGTTTAACATATTGATGGATTGATGTTTGTACATTTTTTATGCTGGTCATTGACCATAATTAATCTTGTCTGTCTGATGGATTAAGAACTTTTTGCCGAGATTGAAAACTTCAGCTCAAAAAAATAGCCTTAAAATTTTTCCAAAAAATGAAACTTGTGACTAGATTGTCAAAAGTAAAATATACAGACGTGATACACAAAATCCATGAAAAATGAAATCTAGTACTGATATCCACAGTATACATAATGAGGCTTGGTGATCTATATTTCTATGGCTAATGACAAGCAAAACGGTATTTGAAGTCTCAGTTCAGATATTTCTAGCACTGGTAATTCTAATATTCCATGGCTCACAAGTAATGGTAAACTAGTACATCCTGCTTGATCATTCCTCAGTTGCCTCCTTCCACCAGCATAAGCAGCTAGATAAGTTAAGAACTCTCTGTACATGATTTCTTCAGCACAAATCTGAATTGGGAACTTTGATTTTCTTTTCTTTTGGTAAGCCAGAGTTAAAAGGCAGTATTATGTTTGTTATCAAGAGACACAAGCCAGAGCTCCTGGCATCTTGCAAACAATATTACAATAAGCAAGCATACACTGACAATTTAAATGGTCAAAACACTGCTAGATATTTTAAGCAGTAGTAAAATAAGGAAAACAATATGCTGGAAATGTCTATTACAATAATATCATGTTTATTGCTCATTTAATCATTGCAGAGATGAGTTCTTGTTTCACCTAAAAAAAAACCAGTGGTTTAAGATCCTGGGTAAACACATAAAAATTGTTTTCTCTATGGTTCTAACTTTCTTTCTGTTCTGTTCCCCAAATCTGGCAAGAAGTAAACATGAATGGAAAAAGGTTTATTGAGCAAGCTCAGATAGAAGGAAGAGATTCCAGAGACACTCTGATGTCACGTTATTTAAGATGATTCTCTAAACAAAACTGGCAGCTAATGATCAGCTGTTTTGACCTAATAGCTTCAAAGAATACTCCAAGCTATCATATTTTTAACCAGTTAAGATTTCCGAGCCACATGTATGAGCAGCTACATTAGATGACCTAAGCTGGAAGTGACTAAAGCATGAATGCCTAAGGCAATGCTGTAGTCCAAAAAAGTTGTATTCTGAACTGACTGAAATGTCTGAACCATCTACAAGAGCAGCTATATTAGTGATCTACAATGTTCCCTCACGTATTGTTGGGGTTAGGTTCCAGGACCTCCCCACAATAAGTGAAAAACCACGATATAGGGATACTCTATTTTAATATTTATACATTATTTTAGTAGTTATACACTATTTTAAGTCTTTTTAAACTTAAAATAAAGTGAAGGAAAGGGAGGAAAGGTCCTTCAAGGCTGGAGGAATGGATGGAGGACTGAGGAGGAAAAGGGCCTTTGAGAGTAGCGGCGGCAAAACCCCACAAAACAGCGAAAATAGTACCATGGTATATATTTTAAATTAATTTTTTAAAATCCGCGAAACAGTGAGTCTGCAATAAGCGAACCGTGAAGTAGCGAGGGAACACTGTACACTGGAAGTGTAGTACTACCAATTGCTATGTACAGATATAAAAGATAGCAAACTGACAAGAAAATAAACTCAATTGAAATATGGGTTGCTGTAAGTTTTTTGGGCTGTATGGCCATGTTCCCGAAGCATTCTCTCCTGACGTTTCACCTGCATCTATAGCAGGCATCCTCAGAGGTTGTGAGGTCAACTGAAATATGATGCTGGAGAAGAGTCCTATGGATACCACCTACTCCTAAAAGACAAATGAATGGGTCTCAGAACAAATCATGCTTGAACTCTTCCTAGAACACTGCTGTCAAACGTGTGGCCCTCAGTATGTTTTGGATTTCAGATCCTAGAATTTCTTACACTGAACAAGCTGGCTAGGGCCTCTGGGAGTTGTAGGCCCAAACATTGGGGGGCCACAAGATTGACCCCTCTGCTCTAGAAGGAAAGATTGCTAAACTGAGATTGCCATACTTTAGATATAACACGAGAACACATGACTCACTGGAAAAGATTATGATACTTGGTAAAGTGGAAGGCAATAGAAAAAGAGGAAGACCACACTACAGGTAGATTGGTTTAATCAAGGAAATAATGGCTCTTTGTTTGCAAAACTTGGGCAAGGAAGCTGATGTCCAGGTATCTTGGTGCTACCCTGTTCAAAACATATAAGAACAACAAGCCTGCAAATGACTAGGAAGATCATGAATGGCTAAGGTAATGCTAGATTCTTCCAGGAGAGAATGTGAATGGTATATCGTACTTCAATGATAAAGAGAGCTCTTGGCCACAACAACTACCTGAGCATCCAGAAACAAAACTGGGGAAAAATCAATTAAATTGTGTGTTTTTCCAAGGAATGTGTACCCTATCTAAAACCGGCAGCACTTATCCAGATAATCAGATTGCTAATTCAACAATATACCCTGCATGTGTGAATTCAGCTCCGATTCGTTCAGCTCTATACATTCCAAAATTGCCACTAAGCCATTTGTTTACCTAAGATCAACTGACAAAAAGGTATGCTAGGTGTGTCACATCACAAAAGATCAGTAGAAATCTGGACACATATTCAGACTGAGAAGCCAATATAGGAAATACTGGGATCTATCCACAAGCCAGCTAAGCCTTACATGTACATGCCAGATAGACTCTGATCTGGCAAGGTATGACACAATGGTGGTGACCAAATACAACACCTCTCAATCTGAAGCCTTGATGCTCTTAACAACCCTGGCAACTTGAGACACGAATCCCAACACTAGGACAGGTTGCTCTTCTCCAGGAGGTCCATAAGTCCTAGGAAGGAGTATATCAATGTCAATAAAGTGCCTCACAGAAGCTCCTGAAAGGCAACTAAGTGCCAGATTTCATACTAGGAAATTCTCAGTTAAGCAATTAATCATGTATTTTTATATATGTAATCTTAACGTGCACCCATCATATAGGTCATGGTGGGTCATGGTATCATTGGCATAAGTTGATTCAAGGAAAATGCTTTTGCAGTGTCCCCCAATATATTTAAGGCAAAAATAGGCGAATAACATGCTATTATTATGAAAAATAATGTGTTACTTTGATGGAACGAGCTATCTACGAGCACACAGAAAGTTAATTTTATCAGATTACTTTTAACGGAATACTATCTTTACACATAAATATAATTTTAACAGATTACTTTAAAGCACTGAACGAAGTAAAGTAAATACTAACTATCTCCTCTATTTGATATTTCTAAATTCTTGTTTAAATTTAAATATGTATTTAGGTGTTAACTCATCTTGAAGTTAATTGCACTTAACATTTGTGCTGACATAAAACGTAACTACAATTAAGAACAACAGAGAGAATCCATTAAGAAACATTCTGGCTGTGGATGGTTGGATCCATGAATATCGAGGGTTAATTACAGCTTTTTTAACTGTTAGCCAGAACCAAGGGGTTTAACCTATTCTAAATAAAATAAATATCTAGTGATCGCACATTAGAAAGTGTGCTCCACTCTCCTTCACTTAAAACAATAGTCTCCTGCCAGAAGCTGACTCGTGCGTTGGACATTAACCAGCTACTATCTAATACTGCAAGGAGCAGCCTTTATTGAAATCTCCTCACTGTTAAAATGCTTTAAGTGCTGCAGTGTTATTGACCCAAATAGTTTCTGAGACATTTAATAGTCCATTTCTAAGTAGCTGGACCATTCCCAATACAGCTCAGGTTACAGACCTCCACTTATACTGCAAGTCCTAATGGATTTTACTTTGATGCCCCTGTATGTTCCAATTATAGAAATGCAGTGGTAGCTGCTATATTTCACCAAGAGCCAGTGGGCTGAGGATGGGATTAGGACACTAGGAAAGCAAAGATTGACTCTCCACTTGCTCATGGAAATCTCCTGGGTAATGTCACACAGTCCCTCAGTCTCAGAGGAAGGCAAGGGTAAGCGCTGCTCTCTCAGACAAACTTCTCTCAGACAAAAAAACATGATAGGATTACCATAACTCAGAAATGACTTGAAGGTATAAAACAACAATAAAGTGTGGCTTCTACTGAAATGATACAGCAGGCCCTTCAATTCACTGGTGTTAGGGGCATAGGACTCCTGGAAAAGTGGAGAAACCATGAATTAAAACTAAGAGAATATCTTATTATTATTATTATTTATTCGAACTTTTATAACCGCCACTCCCCGTAGGCTCAGAGCGGCTCAACAAGCTGAATAACATAACAATAGGTGACGAACAAGACAATAAAACATTTAGAGGGGGACAGGGGGAAAGGGTAACAGAGACAAGGCTCGGGATATGGCAGGAATGTTCTGGGGCCTAGGCTGACCCCACCCAGCCGTCAAAGGGTGGAAGCCTGGGGAGTCTTGAGGAGAACTCCCTCATCTGGCCACAGGAAAAAAGTGTGGACCAGCTTCCTCCGTCCCGCAGTCTGGCAGAAAGGGCCAGACATGTTGAAGAAGTGTTATTCGTCGGCCTCGGGTGTGACCGGTGACGACACTCGACACCTGAGCCCCAAAAGGTTCTAGGGCGAAAGAATCGTCTGGACCTGGGCTCAGGGGCGGAGGGCCTCTTCCCTCCCAGGTCTCTGGCCGAGCGTGTGGAGAGACCGGGGGGTCGACGGCCCCGGCATCGGTGGTCTCTGGAGGGGTCGGAGGGGAAGGGGCTGGTGCTCCCTGGCCTACGACGGCGCCTCCTCCGGCGGCCATGTGGTTTCCTCTGCGAGGCACCTCCGGGGATTGAGGCCCCTAAGGGGGGGGGGCCGTCTGCTCGCTGCGTTGCCCCCTAAGGCGGCAACCCCCAAAATTGTCTCTCCGTGAACACGGCCACCGATCTTACCCTGGTCGCCAGCAGGTGACGGGACAGATGGTGATCCAGGTGGAGTTTTAGGGGCTGCTAGCAGCAAGCGGCAAGCCCGGCGACGAGGCTGGGCCCTAGGGGCCTTTGCCAGCACCCGGGAGACGCTGAGGTCCTCCAGTGTCTCTGGCCAAGCTCTTAGCAGCGGTGGTTGCTCCGAGTCGGAAAGGGGCGGGGTCAAGGTGCCCAGCATGGGCGAGGGGGGCGGGGCAAGAGACGCCGAGCAGTTCGGGCTAGGCGCCATCTTGGTGGGCTCGGCCACCGCCCTCTCCTCCCAGCCAGGGGGAGTCCCGTGCCCCAATGCTCTCCAGGGGCTCCACCACAGGCCCGGTGCAGCTCCCGTCGCGGCCTCAGCTCCAGATGGGGGCCTCTCTCCAGGGAGAAGGCCCCTCTCAGCGGTCCGCTCAACGGGATCCAGGGGGGGGTCGCCCGAGCGGCAGCTCCAGCGGCTCCAGGATCAAATAGGCCTAGCACGCTCGGGCGACGCTCGTGCCAGGGATCATCTGCAGTCACCCCACTCGCCCTCCTCTCGCCACCCTCGCCTCGTCTGTCTCCTCCGGGTCCTGCTGGTCTTCTCTCTGCCATCTCAGGGCATCTTATGTCTCCTCTAGGAATCTCTAGGTCTTCCAGTGCAACTCTATGGAAGTTGACCATAAAGTTACTCTGGAAGTACTAGAGATTTCTAGAAAGAACATATTAAATCAAACCCATGAATAATCAATTCTGTCAAAGTTAAACCTGCAATGTGGAGGGCCAACTGCAGTTTTAACTTTCTCTGCTGATTGCAACATTAGCTAGAGATGCTCGAAAACAACCCCCACCATCTCAGTATTCCTTCCTCCAAAGAGGCACAACATTTAAAAATCCCAAATTCTTTTCTCAGATCAAACCCCACTCCTGAGAAGATTCTAAGTTTTGCAGTAGAGCAAAATACTATTTCTTGTAGGCAGGGCCGGCGCTAGGTAATTTTCAAGTGTAAGTGAACAGTATTTTGGTGCCCCCCCCCCCCCAATTTCAGGTTTTGAGTTTCAGGTATTGATCTAAAACTCAAAACCTTGGCAGCCGCTTTCATGTGGCCACCACAATCCCATTTCTATAAGCCTCCTTGCTCCCTGGAGATGAAACCTGCAGATTCCCTGTCAGATTATTGCATTTTGAATGGCAATTCATGAGTCAGCACAAGATGTATTTTCTGCAGTGTGATATGTTTGACACCAGATGGCGCTGTCTCAAGACTGATAAATAGAATCTTGAGAAATGACAGTTGGGATCTGACAGTTGGGAATTGTCCGTTGAAGAGGACAGTTGGATTAAATATTTGTGAGGAAAGGATGTTTTAGTAAGGTAGCTGAGATTGCTGTTGTTTTTCCATGCTTAGCTTGTTATTGTTAAATACAATTCAATACAAAGTTATATTTTTACCTTGTGAATTGAATGAGAGTGTCATTATTCACACGAACAGAGACTGGAGTTTATTGGGCCGATGGGGAATTAAACTTCTATATTTCTGTTGCCTATTCCACTGTGGCATAAATACTTGACGCCGAAGAGGTTATGGGCCCAGATCCCAGAACACAGAATCCAGAATTGCAGAGGCACAGAGATACTACATAACCCATAATTCATAGAAAAAGTTTTTGAATAACACTAGAAATTGCAGCAGAAGTCGCTGTTTACCTCAGTGTTAGAGAAAAAAAGCTGAAGTGAATTTTTGCCAGGAGCATCTGTAGTGTGAAGAAAGATGGCATTATTTGGAGCACAGCATCATTTAGAAAAACTCAGAGGCAGCTCAAATTATTTAATATGGGCTACCAAAGTGCGAGCAGTTTTGGCAAAGGAGGAGCTGTTATCCTGCTTAACACATCGACCTATTTCTGATGCAGAAAGGTTGAAAGATGGCAAGGCAAGGGCTACCATCATCCTGTCAGTTGACGATAGGAACCTCACATATTTAGCTCTGGAAGAAACAGCCGCTGACTGTTGGAAAAGGCTTGAAAAGCTGTATCAGCAGGCTACTGGAGGCTCAAAAGTTTTATTGAGCAGAGAACTGTTTTCACTGAAGCTTCTGTCAATGGGAGATTGTGCCAGAGAGACTCATTTGAGTAAAATGCTGAGCCTATTTAATGATTTAGCAGCAAGGGGCACCAATTTTACAGAAGATCAGAGAGGCTTAATTCTACTAAGCAGTTTGGGGCAGAGCTACAACTCATTCATTGACTCCATGCAATCTGTGAAAGAGGAGGACATCAACTTCGACTTAGTTTCGACTAGATTGGACAACTGGGCTTGTTTCAGAAGAAATGCCCAGCAAATTTCAACGGAGAAGACTGTCAACAAAGGCTTCAATATGAAGAGGAAAGAGACAATCCAGTGTGACATCATCTGCTACATTTGTAATAAAAGAGGACACAAAGCTAGACAATGTTATCAGAACAAGTTTAAGAAGAGTGAATCAGCACAGAGCAAGAAAGAACAGATCAACAATTCAAGAAAAGACTCTGATTCAGGCTGTCTCTTGATGAGTTTACAATGTAACAATGATTTCATTCCTCAGGTACCCTGGATTATTGACTCTGGGAGTGCAAAGAGTTTTGTTAAGGATAGTAAATTGTTAGCAGAGAAGGAACCTTTATCTGGTTCTATGCAAAGTTGTGTGAGTCTAGCCAATGGTCAAAGGTGCAAGGTTTTAACAAAGGGAGAAGTTGAAATTGGTCAACTTAGTCTAAAGTTAGACAATGTTTATTTAGTTCCTGAGCTAGAACACAATGTTCTAGGGGTGAAACAACTTGCAGACCATGGTTTATCTATTGTGTTTGAAGGGGAGTTATGTAAAATGAGTAATAAAAATACAGGTATGTATAAGGAAGTAAAATTTCAAAATGGTTTCTATAGAATGAATGCTAGTAATAAAATGTCTACAAATAGTATTCAGAGTTTGGAAGGGAAACCTCTGCATGGTGACAGATGTCTGCACATGCTACACAGGAAGTTTGGCCACATGAACTATAATATGATTAGAAAGACTGCACAGCTAGTAGGCATTCAAATACCAGAATGCAGAAATTATTTAGAGTGTGCTGTCTGTAACAAAACAAAGTTAAAGGCTTAATTTTGTTGCCAAAAGGAGTGATAGAGTAACAACTAAGTTACAGTTAGTGCACATGGATCTAGCTGGACCTTTTCCAAAGAGTATTGGAGGGAATGTATTTCTACTAGTAATAGTAGATGATAGGTCTCGATTTGGCTTCGTTTATCCTCTGAAAGGTAAATTTCAGGTGTATGAAAAATTTATTGAATGGTACAATTTTGTGAAGAACCAATTTCCTGATTTGACTGTTAAACAAGTTCAATCTGATAGAGGAGGTGAATTTGTGAATGAAAGACTTAAGAATTTTTTTAAGGATAAAGGAATTTGGCATAGGAAAACAAATCCGTGTGTATCAAAAGAAAATGGAATTGCGGAGCGTCGCTTAGGTGTAATTCAAACCATGGTAAAATCAATGCTTGAGGATGCACAAATGTCCAAAGGTTTTGGGGCAGAAGCAGCTAACACTGCCAATTACGTGCTGAATAGGTTATGGACCTCAAGTGTAAATGAAATCCCATTTTATTTGTTTTATGGAAGACATCCAAAGGTGGATCATTTTCAAGTATTTGGTGCGCATGCAAATGTCTTAATTCCTATACAGCAAAGAGACAAAAGAGATCAGCATTGGGTAAAGATGCAATTTATTGGATATGAAGGTGGAACGAAAGGCTATAGATTCTGGAATGGCTCTTCTCCAGGGAAGAAGATCACAGTCTCCAGATCTGTAAAGTTCGAAAATAATACTCATTGGGATAGAATTCATGCGAACACTGAAGTGTTCATAACCCCAAGTGTTTCTAGAGTAAAGAATGAATCTGAAGTTGTAGAGATATTAGATGAGGCAAATGTGGAAGAAAGCAAGGAACAATCTGAAGAAAGTAATTTTCATGATTTTTGCACCACAAACTCTGACTTAGTGTCCAAATCTGTAACAGAGGTTGATGGACATTGTCAAGAGGAGATTAGGGATGTGGAGGAGACTAAGGATGAGATTCCTAGGAGATCCACACGTATCACTAAAGGAATTCCACCAGCCAAGTACCAAGTCACGCGAATAGGAAGTATAGAGTGGAAAGATCCTAATTCTTACGCTGAAGCATTGCGTAGACCGAAAAATGAACGTGACTGTTGGGTAAAAGCAATGAAGAAGGAATTTGATTCACTTCATTCTTTAAATGTTTTAGAACAAGCAAATGTAACCAAAGATGTAAAGATAATTGGTTGCAAGTGGGTATTTAAAAGGAAAACACAAGTTGATGGTTCATTATTGTACAAAGCAAGATTGGTTGCACAAGGTTTTGGTCAAATTTACAATCAAAATTATGATGAGGTATATGCTCCAACGATTAGACCTGAAACAATTAGGACTGCTTTAGGCATCGGTGTGCAAAGAAAGTATGTTATAAGGCACTTTGACATTGCCACAGCTTATTTAAACGCAGAGCTGACTGACAATGTATATATGAGAGCAATACCTTGTTTTGAAAAAGATACTCCAACTGGTGTGTATCGACTACGGAAGGCATTATACGGGCTAAAGCAAGCAGCGAGATGCTGGAACCAGTGTATAGACGAAAAGTTAAAGGGTCTTGGCTTCGAAAGAAGCAGTGTAGATACATGTCTATATAAAAAAAAGAGTCTAAAAAGCAAACATTTGTTTTGGTGTTTGTCGATGATCTCTTAGTACTAGCACCATCCGAAAGGGATGTGGAACAAGTTTTCAAGGGACTAAACTCAAGTATGACTGTAAAAGATCTTGGAGAAGTCCGGAAATACTTAGGCGTAAATGTAACTAGAACTGAAAAAGATATTTGTCTAGATCAAAAAGACAAAATTTTTGAGTTACTTGAGAAAACAAGATTGACTCTGTGTAAAACAGTAGCAACTCCAATGGTACCAGATTTTTTTAAAGCTTGATAGAGGTGAAATGTTTGTCAATCAAACATTGTATAGATCAGTGGTTGGGAGCCTCTTGTATTTGGCAAATTGGACTAGGCCTGACATCGCCTATGCCACTAATGTACTAAGCAGGAGAGTGAATGAACCAACGTTGACTGATTGGGCAAACGAGTGTTAAGATATTTGAAAGGAACATGTGACAAAAAGCTAAAAAATTGTCCAAAAGAAAGCGGTATGAAGGGGTTTGCAGACGCAAGTTTTGGTGACAACGAACAAAACTTGTCATGTTCTGGGTATATAATTAGTTTTAATGGGATACAAGTGACATGGAAATCTCGTAAACAGTCACACGTTTGTTTATCCACGGCAGAAGCCGAATTTTCTGCTTTGTCTGACTGTTGTACAGAACTAGAGTGGATAAAGGCTGTAGTAAACGAGTTCCAAAGTTTTGAAGATAAGATATCTTTATTTACTGATTCTCAATCTTGTATAGCAATATCAAATGCTGAAGGATTAAAGCAGAGAACAAAATATATTGGGGTAAGGTACCAAAATGTTAGAAAGTTAGTACAGGATGGTTTTATTAATCCTGTGTATGTTCAGTCAGATGAGAATATGGCTGATATGTTTACAAAATCATTGACTAATTGTAAATTAAATGTATTTTGTAAGAAGATATTGTTATTATAAGTAATGTGTGTACTTGTGTTGCTCATGAAGGAGTGTCAGATTATTGCATTTTGAATGGCAATTCATGAGTCAGCACAAGATGTATTTTCTGCAGTGTGATATGTTTGACACCAGATGGCGCTGTCTCAAGACTGATAAATAGAATCTTGAGAAATGACAGTTGGGATCTGACAGTTGGGAATTGTCCGTTGAAGAGGACAGTTGGATTAAATATTTGTGAGGAAAGGATGTTTTAGTAAGGTAGCTGAGATTGCTGTTGTTTTTCCATGCTTAGCTTGTTATTGTTAAATACAATTCAATACAAAGTTATATTTTTACCTTGTGAATTGAATGAGAGTGTCATTATTCACACGAACAGAGACTGGAGTTTATTGGGCCGATGGGGAATTAAACTTCTATATTTCTGTTGCCTATTCCACTGTGGCATAAATACTCGACGCCGAAGATTCCCACTCAGAGAAAGCACCTGGCCTAAGAAGAAGCCAAAATCATGCACCTGCATCTATGCCCCCAAACAATGTTCACAAGCAGGATACACACAGATCACAGAATCATAGAATCATAATGCCTTTCCGATACAAGAAGTCGCATTAAAGCAAAGAACCGGAGCCGTCGGCTTGCCTTATTGAAATTCACGGAGCCTGGATGTTTGGCTCCGGTTCTTTGCATTAATGCGACTCCTACTTATGGAATGGGTTTCTTTACCTACTGCCTTTGGATTACACACTTTCAAATGACTTTGAACTTTGGGATTCCCCAGTGAAGGACCATTTGGACATTGTATCGAGATTTTGCTCTCTCGCACTCTGGACTGAGATTTAAAGACCAGTTTGCGCCAAGGACACGGTAATATGTATGTAACATGTTGAATATATGATTTATGATTATATGCATCAAGTGAAACCCTACCATACAATATATTGATTTTGGATACTTATTGTGTTTATACCATCCTTTAACGTCATTGATTATTAACCCTGACTCTATTGTGTTAGTCCTTATGGAGACCTGCACTCGGGCGGGCGTCCCTGAAGAAGCGGCGCTCTACGCAAATGCGTAATTTGTGTACCGCTTGAGCCGCCCCCGCTTGTAGGACAGTATTCTGAACTATGTATTGCCCGAAGGACCCCTTATCTTATTTAGATTGGTTCAGAAATTAACAGACTTTCCCCCAAATTTAGGGAAATGGTTCATTATATGTCTGTGTCACTCAAATATGTGCAAAACCATGGAAAAGTGTCTCCAATATTAACATTTTATCTCTTTAAAGAAGTGGTTCCGAACCTGTGGTCCGTGGAAGACCAGTGATCCCCAAGAACTAAAATATAGTTCGCGACCTCACCATTACTACTACACCGTTACAACAAGAGCGACTGGCCTAGCAAAACCCTCTTATAGTGCCGAGGCAAATGGGATGCCAGGAATGGCGAGGCGGACTGTCCGCAAAAGGTGCAGCAACAGAACTCCTGACTGCTTCTCCTCCTCCTCCTCCCTCCCAGAGTGGAGCCATCCTGTGTGGCGCCTGGAAGCAAGGGCACCTTGGTGTCTTCGTTGTTAGGCCTGTTCCTAGGGCTATTTGGGGTGCTGATTCAGAAAATTGCATTGGATAGACCACATCAGCTCTAGATTATTAAAAATGGCTTTCTGTGGATGAGCAGATGCCGACTATCGGATGGCATATGTTTTGTATCTGAAATTAGCTGATGTGGTCTATCCAAAGCAATTTTCTGAATCAGCACCCAAAATAACCAAACCAAATCTAAAGCTGACCAAAATACTAATTCATAACTCTTTTCGTACTAATGTTGGAAAGTGGTCCCTGGTGAAAGTGGTCCGTGGTCAAAAAAAGATTGGGAACCACTTCTTTAAAGGCTAGCAAATCTATTGCACCAAAAATCTGAGGACACTTTTTTGTGGCCACATCATTGTTTGAAAGAAACTTAATACAATATTGTTGTTTGGTTTTTGTTTTTTTTTTGGCCATACTCCAGGAAATAAAGCCCAAATACTCACTGGAAGGAATTATATTAGAGGCAAAGAAGTATTTGGCCACATAATGAGAAGACAGGAAAGTTTGGAGAAGACAATGATGTTGGGGAAAATGGAAGGAAAAATGACTTTGAAGGAACTGGGGGTGGCCACAGCTGACAGGGATTCTGGTGTGGGCTGGTCCATGAAGCCACAAAGAGTCAGAAGCGACTGAACAAACTGTTATTCTAATAAATACAGGGGGGGACCTTTTAAAAGCTCGTTCTACCTTGAATTTTCCAGATATTAAAAAAAAAGTGGGGGGTGTGCATGTGCTTTCAAGACACCAGCTGACTTACAGCACCTCAATTAACTTCACATAGTTTTCACAGGTAAGGAACATTCAGAAGTCAAATATATGCTTTAGCACCAAGTATTTCTTGGCATTCTTCTCTCCAAGTACTAACCAGGACCATTCCTGCTTAGATTCCAAGATTGAATGGGATCTGATGACTTTAGGATAATTACTGTATATATCTATGTACAAATCAACTTTTTGTATACGTCGACCTCATGTATAAGTCAAGGTTAAGATGGAAGGGGGATAAAATTATGGATTTTGATAAGGCCTGTGGATAAATTGGGGGTTCTATGGAAAGGGAAAGTGCCATTGCAGCCTTGGGGCCAGCCGCTCCTGTCCGCCACTACTATTTTCCCACCAAGACATTCCAAAGGACCAGAAGCGGCGCCAAGACAGAAAGAGCAAGGGGAGGGGGAGAGAGGTGTCATTGCTTCTTTTAGGTTCTTCCAGGATGGACAAAGCTCTTGCCTTTTGCTACTTTACTCAGAAAAGGGGATAGTTCTTGTTTTGAAAAGAGTAAGATACAATACTCAAAACTGATTCATGGAGAAATTGAACCAGGTTTTTTGTGTTGTTTTGAATGAAAACTTGTAGACCTATACATGAGTATATGGGGTAGAAAGAGATGAAAAAAGGTGACCAGAATATTTCTTCTGACATTCAGATTTTCCAAATGTTTTCCAATTTTAAATTACAGCTATATATCAGTTAACAAACTAGATATGTTCCCAGGCATTACATCTTTAATAGGACATTTGATAGCTTGTGGGTTTGGGTCTTAGGTATACAAGGGGTGGGGTAGGTAGTGGTCCAAAAGAGAAACCAGCTCTGCTCCTATCACCAGCACCTTTGTGTCCCTTTCTTACAACTCTGGTGAGACAACAGCGATGTTAGAAGAGCTGAAAGCTGGGATTTGGAAGATGGGAGACAGCAAGTGCTTCATCTTTGATAGAGATTCATGGTGCCTAGTCCAGATCCACATCCTGTTAAGGATTAAAGTTAAAGGAGCTTAATCTTGTATTCAAACTGTCAACCCATAGCCGCGTAGCACTACAAATTAATTAAATGTGGGATTTGGGTGTCCTTGTATGTTTGTTTGAGGCAATATGTACTTCTGAATACTACAATGCTCAGAAAGCTTTGACAAGGAGTTAGATACATTAATTCAAAGGCTGTGTTTCACCAACAGATATGACATAAAACAACCTCCACATGAAGAAACTCTAGATATAGAAAGAAGTGTTGATTATTAGCTTAAATAGTTCTTAAAATGTTAAATAGATGATATTGTTAAACTGCTGTTAGTTATATTAGGCTTATGGACATCTTATCCACACACTGTTCAAAGAAAATAACAAAATAATTCTACCTCCCAAGGAAAGGCAAAAGGTCATAACTGAAATACCATATTTATTTGAATCAAATGCTCGCTTTTTTGATTAAATCATCTTGCCAAAATTTGGGTGCGCGTTAGATCCACGTCATACAGTAATGTTAGTGTTGAGCCAAAGCAAAAAGGGAAATTGCTGTACAAACTCCTCTTTGAGGGACCACATCTCTAATTTAATGGCTGCTGACCAGGGTTCAATGCTATGCCATCCTGGGGTTTTTAGTTTGGTGAGGCATCAGTATTCTTTGGCACAAAGGCCTCAAGACCTTGTAAAAGTACAGCCTCAATTATTCCATAGCACTGAACCAAGGCAGTTAAAGTAGGTTCATTCTACAGCATAGATACGCCCCATGGTTTCTCTTCCACTGCTGGAAGCTTTGGTGTCACATTTTGTTTTTAAAGTAGGAATTATAAGCAGACAGCAACTTATCAAATTACAAAGAGGGCACCTTACACTCAGTACTTTTCAGGGTTTTGAAAATTGAGGTGCACATTAGATTCAATGACACATTAGACTTGGTAAATATTGTAGGATATTTACAGGAGAAATTGGCAACACAATACAAATAATTCCCAAACTGCCACAAAGTTAACTACTATTTAACTTTCATTTATTTTGAGAATGTGTTCTTCAAGCATTGACTTGTCTATACTTAAATGTATATAGATTATTGTCTATAAGAAATAGATTAATGATGAACTACACTACAAGCAGTCCCTAAGTTACAAACATCTGACTTACAAGTGGCTCACAGTTAAGAACGCAAATCAGACAATAGGAAGTGAGAGAAACCTACCATTAGGAAGGGAAATACACATGAGAGTTATCATGGGGAAGGTGTCTCCACTGAAGCTTTATCATCAATCTTTGTTTTCACAACAAGCTATTTTTTTTTGAAAATGCTATTATTACAGGGACAGAAAGTGAGGTCAAGTCTTAACAGAGGCACAGACAGCAAAACAAACACCACAGTGGTAGTAACCCTTCCTTATGCTGTACAAAGCATGCATGCATGCATGCGTGTGTGGCTGGAATTACATTTTAAAAATGTACCTGTTCCGGCTTACATGCTCATTCAACTTAAGAAAAAACCTGCATAACCTATTTTGTTTGTAACTTGTATATATCAGTGAAGGAACATAGTTACACCATACACTTTTGACTAAAATTTCCTTGATTCTCAGTAAGCATCACAGAAGAAGCTGTTTAAAATATCTAGAGGGCACCAGGTTGCCTACTTCTTTTATATGTTTCTGACTTTTATAGACAACTGCAAAACAATTAAATTACACTAAACCAAACCTTTTCATACACTCATCATATCTGCTATTAGTCAGAAAAAGACTTTGCTTCTGAAGGAACAATAGCAGAAGATGATTTCACTCCTTCAAGAATTACAGCCTAATACAATTCTAAAAATAATGCAGCTAACGTGCCATATCACAAGACAGAAGTCAGGCGTATGGACAGCTTTCACAAGTTATTCCATTAAAAGATACAAGCCAAAAATAAACCTGCCACCACATACTATGTTTATTCAAAGAGATCGTGTACATTTTGAAATTAACTTCAAACTTATGGGATTCAAGCTTCATATATCTGTGGCCAGCACACATAACCATATAAACCTCTACCTGATTACTTACATTTAGAAAGCATTTCCAATTTTCAGAATATTCACTTATCACTTGTTTTTATATATGTCAAGGGAGTCTCTAGACCAGTGGTTCTCAACCTGGGGTCCCCAGATGTTTTTGGCCTTCAACTCCCAGAAATCCTAACAGCTGGTAAACTGGCTGGGATTTCTGGGAGTTGTAGGCCAAAAACATCTGGGGACCTCAGGTTGAGAACCACTGCTCTAGACATTCTGGATCAAACATTTTCAACAATCCTAGCCAAGATAATTCTGTGGAATTCTGTGAATGGTGATCTAGAAACACATGCAGAGCCACAGTTGCCCATTTCAACTGTAGGCTAATGATTCTTTAGAGGCTTGTACATCAAATGAGCAAATTTTGCTAAACTTATATGCACTGATAAGCATATATTTAACATTCATAGTGCTATAATTTCCCTATTTTGTTCTCAAATCATTCACTTTTTCTCTAAAAGCACTACAGCGATCACACATCACAAATGTGTTTTAATGTGTTTTTTGTAATTCAAAATTATTTTTTAAACCCCACACACTCATTTGCATTTTATAAAAAACTTAAGATAGTGTGCAAATAATACAGGGGTGCAAAAATGTGAAAACATTTTCATTTGACAGTTTTCTCACTGAGATGTCTTGACTGTTTTCTCACTGAGATGGACAATCATTGCATTTTGTTGTGCGCAGCAAGCCAGAAAAGCATTCTAAGGAAGGGAATACAATTTGTCTGAACCTGAGGTAATACTTCAGAGTTGCTGACTTAAAAGCTACCAAAACAGATCTTCGAAATGTACCTGAAATTGCAGGCAAAGACCAAGCAGTGATGGAATGATGCAGTTGAGACATACAAATAAACACAGGCTTTCAAATGCACCAGAACAAACCTACCTGGGCAAGTTACCAATAACCCTGAACTGCCTTATAGATTACCCAGCTCTATTTAACAGAGATCATAAAGCAGCCATCAACAGATTACTAATTCTACCTGAATGCATGAATACAGCCTCTCCTCAGTAACCAAATATGACAGATCCTGATTTCAGATCCCCGCCAAATTTCAATCTATTTCTTATGGGAGCAAGTTCAGAGCTTTCTAAGGTTCTGAACTTCCAAATACTTACCATTTTTACTTAATTACTAATATTAGTAAATTAGTTACAGGTTTGTCTCAATATTGTTTCTCTATAACTCCATATACAACTTTCATAGAATTATCCTGAAACTGTTATTGCTGGGGAAAGTCATAATCCAGAAGCAATGACACTGCAAGAACATATGTTTGCCAACAAAACTAGGCTATGGCCCTGCAGAACTAGTTAGAAATTGGAAATGATCTCTTTAAAAAAAAGCACCACTATCTAAGCAGATACACAAATTTTAATGAGAATGCTTTATCTATATCAGAAATTTTGAAGAGGTTAATTTTTATGCACTACAAAACAGCAATTTTTTGATCTCCCATATAGCAGAGGTCATTGCTTCTTGCCTTATATAACTCTGCTGGAAGACACAGGGAGCCCCACTGGGTGTAGAACTTGCCAGAATGCATCATTGCCAGAGTCTGAAATTAAAATCACTTTTATAATAGAACAAAGATTTGTCACAAGAGTCAGTAATAAACAAGATCAAAACGTGAATAAAACAGCAAAGAAGAAACTCTTCCATCTGCTGGGTGAGATCTGCCAAACTTAATCCTCAACAATCAGGTCATGTATTTTTTGCTACATTTTATATTTGCAAAAATGTATTTTAGATGTACACAAATCTATCAAACTTGCAGTTCCACATGAAAGCTAATTCTTAGGGAGTGGGAATGACTCTTCTTCCCACATCCAAACAATTCTCCTGGCAATTATACTGTAGCATAACATAAGGGCATCCTGAGTCAAATTAGAAGGAAATGCTAATGTGTTGCTGAGGGCACCTTGCTGCTACTTTAGGTATTAGTAGAGCTGTATTTTCTGGAAAGAAGTGGGGGGAAACAGTCACCTCATATTTAAAGATAAGCATCCCCTATCAAAATGTTCTGGTATCAATGTCCTCAAGTCTGGGTTGAACGCTTCAGCTATGTACTAACATAATTTCCTATGCATATTTTTGCTGTGTACCTTCAAGCTGTTTTCAACATAAGGCACCCTAAAGAATATCTATCACAGGGTTTTCTTAGCCAAATTTATTTAGAGGAAGTTTGATCTTGCCTCCTTCTGAAGCTGAGAGAGCCCAAGGATACCTAGTAGCTTGCCATGCTTTAGTGGGAATTCTGAATCCTGGTCTCGCAGATTCTTTGTCCAATGCATAATACCAGACTGACTCATACATACATTTAGATACTATATACACTAATTGATACTGTATACACTAATTTGATCATCCAAAGGTTGAAACATTTTTATATATATATATATATATATATATATATAGAGAGAGAGAGAGCTCAGTTTTCCTTTTTAAAATATAGAATCATAGACTTGGAAAAGACTTGGTGAGCCATCCAGTCCAGCCCCCTTTCATGAAGCAGGAAGATCGCCTTCAAAGCACCCCCTCTACTCACAAAGGACAGTACTCTACTGTGTCATTGTATATATTGGTACTTGAACATCTACAGATTTTGGTATCTGGGGGGATGTCAAAAAAAAAACAACCCCTAATGGGTACAAGAGCCCACTGTATTTTATATAGATTAAACTGACCAAGACTTTCATAGCCATGTATTTTTGCAATACCTCAAAAAATGAATAGGGGGGGGCATTGAGGGGGGTCTACAAGAGAAGGAAGAAAACACTAACCTCCTTATTATCAAAACTAGCTATAAGGTTGAAATACATCACTGAAGGGATGCTAGCCAAACACTGATAATCAAATGGTCCCTAGCAATTTTATCCTATGGTAAGATAATCTGAAATTTAAGGGTACTTTAATAGAGAAAGATTAAGATAATGGCTTTTTATAAGCTGACTGGAAAACATAGAAAATTAGAAGATCCACTCTGTTTAGAATAACAAAATTGCCAGATAGGAAATGGAAATATGGCAATAGCAAAAAGAAAAAGAAAGAAAAAAAGATGTGTTGCTTTAATTTCTAACGTTTGCACAACGTCAAACTTAAGTCATTAAAGGGGAAATTCTCAATATGAGTGTCAGCAGAAAGTGATAGCAGCAGGTATAGCCATGTACTCACCATAAATGATATAATTAATCATATATGCTTCTTTTTTGTTGGGTTTGCAAGGTTTCTTTCTGAAAATTTGTAGTCTAGGAATTAACCGTGTTTTTCCAGGAAAAAAAACCTGACACATACACCAAAAAGTGCCCCTCTGGGAAGATAGAGTCAATGGTTTTATGTTATATTGTATGTTTAATGTTGCTGTGAGCCATATTGGGTCCTTTGCGAGAAAGGCAGGATAGAAATACCTGAAATAAATCAATAAATAACATACCTATGGAGTATAATTTATTCAATATTCAATATTCTAACAGTGTTGTGGATATTTTCATTGGCCTACAATGTACTACTGCAAGGGTGGCCCCCATGTTCCTCCTGGCTCCATATGATACCAGTTGAAATAGTAGCAAATCACAGTATGAGATATAAGAAATATCTGTACCAGGCAACTGAGACTACAGCTATAAATGTACAATAGTCACTTAAAAATTATTTGTGTGAAATAACAGCCGGCTAGATCAGACAATGCCTTTGGAGCCATTGAGGGCAGTGGTGCAGCAAGGGGCATGCTTGCTCACTTCCAGTACCTCAATGGCCAAACACTCCCAATATAATATCTGATTGGCTCAGGTCATCATTATGCTTACAGTGGAGAGGAACGCTAGACAGGCTAGAGTAGGAATGCTTCTGATGCTGGTGATGTCTCATTATTGTTCATTGAAATAGAGAAAACAACCTCAGCAGGGGGAAAGGTAACTGTCAAAGATGTGGGAGGAGCCTTAAACTTGACAGCTCCTTCGATGGCAAGGACATTTCTGTTGACTCCATCATTGAAAATTCAATTGCTACTATATGAAGGCAAGATGTTTGAATACAAAGATACTGCTGTTTCACAGTACCACTGTCTCATTAAACAGCATATAGATTAAAGCCAATGACAAAGTTTTATCCTAGGTAATTTTTGTAATAAGAGACCACAGTTTGAATCCCCAGTCAGACACAGAAACTGATTTGGATGACCTTGGGTCAGTCACACTCTCAAACCTATGACAAAATCATAGTAATTCAGAAGGAACATGACAAAAATAAAAATGTAGCTGGAGTAGTAAGAGAGCAGTACCTCTTTGACTTTCCATCACCAGCAGCATATTTCTGAAGGTCTTTTCTCTCATTCCCTCTTTCTAGGGAAACCTACTACAGCAGCATTCCCAACACAAAGACTTTTCAAGGACTTCTGAATCCATGCTATTTCAGTAAGAAGAGGCCAAAGAATATACTACTGCATTGCCCCAGAGCCAAGTATGTTTAGCCAGTTTAGCAATGGTGATCATGCAAACACCATATAAAATCAAGTGAATAATTCAATTATAAGACATTTAATAGAATATTTGTTTTCCAGATTCCTCCCATTCAGATTGTGCATCCATCACAAGTAATACACAAGGCCAAATTCTTACCAATTAATTAAAAGTTGTACTGCACAAGTTTCAGCCATTTAAAAACAAGAAAAAAAACACTGAATGTAAAATAAGAAATTAAAGCTTCACTCCAGGTCTAAATAACAACATAGGAAAATGCCATGTTGTTTTCAAGATAATTTATCTCCATGTTGGTTGGCTTAGGACTTGCTTCTTAACTTGACTACATCTCTCAAGCTGATTTTCAAATCTAAGTATTATTTTCTGCAGAAACATCAAATTACATATTCTTGGAATCTAATCAAACATTGTCTAAAAGTCCAGATCATTTATCTAGTTCATAGAAAGACCTGCCTCCAATTTAAAAAACAAAACCTCTATTTTATATATTTATCAATCTCTCTACCTTTGACAATGCAAATACTGACATTTATATTTCACACTGAGTTCACAACACCTGGAAGTAGATTTTAGAAATAATATTTACTGCTCCTAGTAATGAAATCTATGGAATAGATAACATTAACTGCAGTTTTTTGGCATTGCTATAGTCCAGCCTTTCTACATCCTAATGACCTCCAGATGTGTTAGACCACAACTTCCAGGTTGTGGAAAGTTGCTATAGCTTATGAACAGGTAAACAACTTTTGCAAATAGTGTGTCTATTTTCCCCCTTTGTGGGCAGTGGAAAGCTGTACAGAACAGCAGTTTTCATAATCTAACCATAGATGAAACACGAATTGAAAAGCATATTTCTGTACAACAACCATCCAGGAGAAACCATATTCTACATTATAGGCTCCTCCAGCAGTCACTGCAAAAAAAATACATACAACTATTAACGATATTAGATAACAAAAATAGTATTATTACTGGATTGTATTTGTAGAATGCCCTGTAAACAAACATTTTATTTTCAAAGGCGAAAACAAATATATTATATAAAAGCTATGAACAATTAATTAAAAATCTATATAGAACACCTCTGATCCACAACAACAGTCCCTTGATGGCTTATGTGTATTAACATCAAAAGACAGAATCCTCTTTTCTGCATCATTTTTATAATGTTTGAGGCAGCCCTGAAAAATAATAATAAACATTTTCAGCAGGAAAACATGCAAGAAGCAGATTTTACTCCCAATATACTTACAGGCTTTGGTTCGTCTTTTCTATTAGTCGACAAAATGCAATCTTTCTGCCAGTCTGGCCAAAAAAACAAACAAACCCTGCTCTTTCACAGGCAACACTGCCAGAAATCCAACCTCTTGATTTTCTTGCTGCTAGATCCATATCACCGCTGACAGCATCAGTGTGATGTTACATGTCTTTCCATGTTTGATCCCCAAAGCCAATCCCCAATGGTGATTCCATCTTCTGAGTGAGCGAGGAAAGCCAATTCAAGGTCAATTTCAGGATAGCACAGAGAAATACCAAGCTTTTCTTTCTATTAAGTCCTTCAGCACTAAACAGACCTTCTTTCCAGGCTACCACACAAAATATATACTCTATAGTTCCCTGGGGTTTAAATTAATCATATTCAGAATTTCTCTCTATGGTGCACTTTCATTTGTCCCACTCCTTATCAGAGTAAATTACAGAAGAAACAGATAGGTAATGTCGCAGTATACCAAAGTGAATGATTCACTGATATGCTCCTTAACATTCAGGAGTAACACGAAAGGCTAGCAACCCAGTCCAAAGCTGATGAATGGTGCAATGCTGCTGTTGTCATGGTAACTCAGTGAGGAAAAAAAAGCACCACCATATATGGAGTCGTGACATGGATTCTGGGTATGGTTTATATTAAAAAGCAATAAACCCTTTAACACTTACCTTCTCTCTATCACATGTCTGTGTAGCTTCTTTTTCAGTCACAACAAATTGTCACATGTATAATCACCTCAAATAGAAAAACTGTGCTGTGAATACTGCAGTAGCAGGAGTAACACTGAGAAAACACAAAGCCTCAGCTCACACTCATTAAGCCAGGAGAATGAGAGAAATACTTGGCTCTGATCTAGGAATCTACCAACCCGTATGTTAGAATCACATAACAGAGCTAGCAGAACACTGGCAAATCAGAGATGAAACAAGTTGACTCTGTGTGGGATGAACAAAACTACGGTACCTTACAAACCAGCATTAGAAGCCGACTCCACACTAACCTTGACACAAGAGGAAAATCTAAATAAATTATGTGTAAGGCTCTTCGAGAGTCTTCTCCAGATTATGCTTCTGGTGTACCATAATGATAAGCACAAAACAGAATAAAGAAAACAAAGCTAGAGTCAGAATCCAGAAAAGCCATTTTAATCATAGCAAACCACTAGTACAGGGTATTTTTTCATGTCAGGAGCGACTTGAGAAACTGCAAGTTGCTTCCGGTGTGAGAGAATTAGCTGTCTGCAAGGACGTTACCCAGGGAATGCCCGGATGTTTGATGTCGTCATGAGGTAGAGGCAGAAGTGGAGGACTCAGAACATTTCTTCCTAAAATGCCCCTATTACAACAGGATTCGACTTTATTATCTAGAGCCTCTTTTGGAGAACTATACTCACCTAGAGAATAAGGAGAAATTGCACATTCTCCTTCAGGGCTCAGATAAAAATTCTATTTTAAAACTGACCCTTTTTACGCAAAAAGTGCTGGCCATCCGCGAGAAGATGAAAGCAGAGAGCTCTGACATCACTGCCATCAATGTAATTTAATATGGATATATTTACTAGTTTTACTTACCCTTGCCCTCTCTCAACTTTTATTCTAAGTAATTAATTAATTTTTAATCTTTTAAACAAGAAGTTTTGTAGATAGGAGTCAGTCTTTAGTCCTGCTGGCACAATGGTTTAACCCACTGCGCCACCGGGGGCAGGATAGATTGAAATCAATATAATGTCCTGGTTTTGATTTTCTGCATCAGCAATAGGTTGAAAAAATTATTTGAGTCTCTTCCACTTCTTATGAAGTTACAAGGCTGACTTAAACTGTTGGAAACAAAGAGTCATCACTTTCAATCACAAATCAATCCCTAAGACTGTAACCTTAATAATGGATAATAGCATACACTCATACGGTTAGTTTTTAGGGTCTCTTTTAAGAGATTAGGTCAATATCTATTGCCTATCTCCTTTAATATTTTAAGATGGTTTTCTTGAGATGCTTTTTTTTCCTTATAAGAGCACTCAGAGCAAGATTTTTGAAGTTTCCATAGTAATTAATTAAAATGCCCAACACATTTTGGGAAAGCCTTTAACTGTTTTTCAAGGTCAATTGTATAAAAAGTGTATTTCCCCTAGAAATTAAAGCTCTAATCAATTTATGTGAAGAAAGGAAATAGATACATTTCAAAAACACAGTATTTTATTTAATAAACAATTTTGTTTCCTCAAACTATAGCTGTCCAAAAATAATTAACAGCAACAGGTTGGGGAGAAAAAGAACTAGAGGGCAAAAAGGCCCTTTCAGATATATTTGATAAAGAATGAGGGGGAAAGATAAGAATCTATGTGGCTTGGCTCTTACTTCTGCCTATAACACCTTTTTAGAAAACATTTCCCCTGATCTCCTAAGTCCGAAAAAAACAGATTTATAAGCCACAGGAAGCCACCTCCAGGATATTCCCTAATCACATTGTTTTGCTTCAAATATCAACATTCCGGTGTCATTCCGGTGTCATTCCAGAATACTAACAGGAGCAGCACTCAGGGAGCACACAAAGTAAAAACCTGGCTCTTCGAACAAGCTTTTGGAAATGCCGCGTAATAGATAAACATGGAACTATGAAAGAGTGAACATGGAACGGCTAGATGATGCTACTGGAAAAATGAATTCAACAGGAAGACACTGGTGATTATATGTTTTAATGTGTGCTTTTTGTATGGATTTTTATAATGTTGTGCTTAATGTTTTTGAATTGTATTTTATGACGGTTGCTGTCACTTTGTAAGCTGCCTTGAGTCACCTTCGGGTGACATTGTGCTGAAGTTGATCTCTGGATTCCTTCTCTTCCCCAACAGCCTGTTCACCTTGCAAGAGCCTGGCACTTTTGGCCCCTTTCTTCTCTTTTCTCCCACCCTCACCCTGGGTCTGGTTCTTTTTAATCTTTTCTGACATGCATAGTTCAGCAATGCTGCTTATTTCAGCAATGATACCACAGCAATGATACCACAGGACCTTCTGGCAGATGGAGTGCTTTACTTGAGCTACAAATTCACTGTAAAGGAAGAAACCTAAAAGAATACAGTGCCTCATTTGGCAGTACTATCCTGACAGAAGGTCAGGAAACATTTCTTATCACTTAGTATGAGGTTTCAATCAGTTCTCTTGGCCTTGGAGAAAGAGAAGGGGGAAAAGGCATAACTGGCCAGGCCTACTTCTCAAGGTGATGTTGGGTTACAGGACAAAAAAGCATGGAACACTTGTTATGTAGAGTGAACTGAAATTTTGCCTCCCCTACCATCTCCTGCTATCACATTCCTGTCTCTGATCTGCAGTGAAATAAGGGTTTAGCAGGCTAAAACAAACCATTTTTAACTATTTTTAATGTAATCAAGTTTTAATCATGTTAACTGCTTGTTTATTTTAACGTATGTTATACTGTATGTGTATGTCAAACGTTTTTGATACGGCCAGTGGGCTAATCAATAAATACTGTGTGTGAAAGGTTTAGCAGGCAGAACTACTCCCTAGCCTAGTATTCCTTGTATTCGCATCATTGAGAACAGATGCATGAATATGCGCACACATGGGTAACATTGGGAGTAAGGGGTAAAGAGCTACAAGCTGTTACGGATTTGCTGAGGTTTGATAGTTCAAACACTCATCCAGCCAAGCTCATAGATGAATGGGCAATGCAATCTTACTCTTTGCTTGCTTACCGGGATACTTCTGGGCACTCTCAATTGTTTTCTATTATAAAATTCACCTTTGAAATGAGGAATGAAACTCTCAAATCATTATATGTATTTTGCCAGACTGACCTAATTTTGACTGACACAACATGTACCTATTCAGAAAGACACAAGGGATTGAAAGACATTTCCATTTTTTTCATGGCTCATGTTTTGGAAGGAACATTCCTCTACCAAAATTCAATTTAATTTATTTCTCTTCACCTCTGACCAGGCCTCAATTAGCAACCATGTATTCATTGGGTAAAGTGTCCTCAGAAGGTTAAAATACTAGAAGAGCACTTGTTCAGTATGAACTTGAACTTGTTTGTTTGGGGTTTGTTTTTTTGGGGGAATTGATGAGTGCAAAATGAGTGTTGCTTTACAAACTGATTGTGAAATATGAGACAACACCCTCTGCTGCCATGATGGCATTGTGGCCCAAAGGCATAACATGCATAGGTTTAAAGTGGCTGCTGACAAATGCACTGGCCTTAGACATCCTATATACCAGGGCAGTTCAACTTCTGCTGGCTCAAGGGCCGGACTTCTGGTGAGTAATCACCTGGGGGGCCACTCGGCCACGCCCCCGGCCACGTAGCTCCGTCCCCTCTCCCAAAGCGTCAGAACAGCTGTTCTGACGCTTTGGGAGAGAGGGAGGCGCCACGGGGGACCCCCCCTCCCTTCCAAGGCATCACGGCAGCTGCGGAAGCCAGCGATTTCAACAGCTTCAGCAGCTGCCGTGACGCTTTGGGAGAGAGGGAGGTGCTGCGGGGACCCCCCTCCCTTCCAAGGCATCACGGCAGCCGCGGAAGCCAGCGATTTCGCCAGCTTCAGCGGCTGCCGTGACGCTTTGGGAGAGAGGGAGGCGCCGCGGGGGACCCCCCTCCCTTCCAAGGCATCACAGCAGCTGCGGAAGCCGGCGATTTCGCCGGCTTCCGTGGCTGGCGTAACGCTTTGGGAGAGAGGGAGGAGCCACTGGGGGCTCCCCATGGCTCCGCCCTCCCTCCCAAAGCATCACGCCAGCGTCAGAAGCAGGCAAAACCGCGCTCATGCGCACTTTTTTTCGGGATTTTTTTCGGGATTTTTTGGGGAGGGGATTTTTTTGCGGAGGAGAGGAGGGCCGCGGGCAGGGGGCTCGGGGGGCGTGTATGGCCCACGGGCCGTCTGTTGGGCAGCCCTGCTGTATACTAGGCATCAAGGCCATAGTGAATGAACAGACAGTGACTACATAACTACCTTTCCAGCAAGTCTTTTTCCAACTGTCTTGAATTGTAACAGTAGTGGTCCTCAAACCTCTATCATTAAATGTTTTTGGCTATGTTGTTCGGAATCCCACACCACTGGCAATAGTAGTTCAGACTTCTGGGAGATGCTATTGGATCATCTAATGATCCAAGACTCTGATTTACTGCTTCCCTAATCAAGCATGTATCTTCACATGTAGTTAAATGGCACAGTCCTAATGAAGGGATTACAATTATTTAGCAAGTGAGCAAGGATCTTCTCCATCACCTAACCCATTATTACATCCAAAATAGCCCACATGGAATGGAGTGATCTGGATAGTCTCTGCCTACTACTGCCTGCTGACAGTCCTGATTGCTTACATATCTCCTGAAAGCAAATTTGGCTTTCTTGGGACAATACACAGCAGCTCCATTGAATAATTTCAATTTTAAATCAAAAACGAGAATTAAATGGCCTTCCAAGATGTTGATGAACTGCCATTCCTAATATTCCTAACCACTGATTATACTAGCTACAATTTCTGGGACTTGCAGTTCAAATGCAGGGGCACAGAATTATCACCTCTGTTCATTCACACGCATGAGTAAACATAACCGGCTATCTTAAATATGTGTTAAACAGTAGTAAAGTGCAGTAATGCATAGACCTGTGGATGGTTTTGCCAATATGTGGCTGTTACAGACTAGTTCTATTGTGAAAACATATGCTTCCATGCACTTTTTCAGAACTTAAACTGGTCATTTGTATTACACCAGTATGATATCTTTGTTGTCAAAGGCTATGCCTAACTACTTCATTAGAGTCCATGTATCTAGGAAATTATGAATGCAATTCTCATCTATTAGCATCCCTTCTCCATTGCAATAATTCTTTTAAAAGGTTAACATCTCAGTAGAACTGAACTGTGGTGAGTTCTATCCCATCAAAAGATGTAAGTGATGTTTCCAACTAAAACTGACAGAATGCCCTTAATAAAATACAACATACAATTCTATTTTGAAGGCTAGAATGTTCCTTGCTCCCATGATTGCTTCAAAATGTCCAGCATCTTACATCTCAATAACCTTTAGATATCCATCATTTAAGAGCCACAAAACCCCAGGTTATGTAGGAAGATCCACAGTTCATAGATATAGGCACTATTAGATTAAAAGTATCACTTTTTCTACTCTAGATGTTTGGGATTTCAATTTCCATAATTCAAACCATTAGCTATCCTGGATGGGACTGCTGGCAACTGTAGATCCAAAACTTGTGGACACAGATGCTCATCCCTGATTTCAATCAAAACTTTATTACGGTCACAGACCAGCACAAAGCGGGCACAAGCACTATAAGAGGAGAAGGACAACTCCCCAGTAAACAGTTATTTAAAATCAGACTAGAAATCAGTATAAAAATATATTTTAAAAGACAGGATATTGTTGCCTTACGGTGTCAATCATCACCCGTCTGATATTAAGGGCAGCAGCACAGAACTTAGCAACACTGTAAGTCATTGCAGTGCTAGAGTCCGAAAGGAGCAGGGTAGAATAACATCTTTCACTGCGCCTCGGGTACTTTAGAAGCCATGGTCCAATGAGATTGGATCTAAGATCTCTGTAGAACATGCATTGAAGAAGCACGTGCTCAGTTGTTTCCACATCACCAGACCCACAGGGGGTCTTCTGAAGGGGGTCTTCTGATACCTCCCCTCCAATACAGCCGATGGGAGGGCATGGCATCTTGCCAGGGTAAAAGCCCTTCAGTGATTGGGCACCTCCAGGTCTGTTACCGTAGGTATGCCATGGGGGCAGTGAGGTATCTAGTGGCTTCCCTAACAATGAAGGCTGGGGAACAGGCTAGGTCGGATTGGCGCTCTATGTCCAGGATCCGTTGCTTAATGAGATCCTTGGCTTGGTCCCATCTCATGCTTAGCAATTGTCCTTGGGAGAAACCTAGCGTTGCGATCTTTGCTGCTACTGTTTTAATCCATGTGGACTGGATTTAGATAATCAAGCTACATAAAACATATATGTATTAGAAGTGTAGCTTTGAAGTCCTAGACACAAAACCAAGTCAAGCAAAACACTGGGAGACAAAACCAAACGAGGTAAAATAATGAATCTCACATACTCTGGGTTTTTAAATTAAAGACACTCATAGGAGAATCTGAAGTCAGATTTTTGCTATTATAGCCAGAGAATTTGTTTCTCCTACTATGCTGTTTCCCCAATCTAAATTGCTCTCTTATCACATCTGTAATGAACGCTGGACTTTCTTGAAAAGACCTCTGTAAGGACGACGCACAAACAGCAGCTTGATCCTACAAGTTTATTCCAGGTATCATTGCCTGTGAAGCCAGATCTGGCTTCACCCCGCCCCAACACAGTTTATATACAGTCTCCGCCTCCACCATCTGTCCATCATCCCAAAGACCCAACCCCTAGCATGCAATGCTTAACAGAGGTTGCATCAGATCCAAATGATTCAGCAATCCCAGTAGTCCATTGGGGCATGACCCCAGGGGTCACAGAGTTAATGTCATAAGCCCAATCGTCCAATGGCTGCTCAGTCATCTCTCCCTGAGTCAGCATAACACAAGGCAGTGCTTCCCATGTTGGTGTGGTGTGGCCCATAGCTCAAGGCTCTCTCTCAGCACTGCTCAAGCCTTCAAGGTCGCACCTGGTCGGGATTACCAGTATTGAAGGGTCTAAGATTAGAGCACACTCTGCTCTAATTGA